>OX638130.1:110127592-111327592 GCA_951804985.1 Dryomyza anilis | reverse complement strand
TTTAAGCAGCTTATTAAAGGGAAAAACTTTCAGTAGATTTTAATTGTTTCCAGAGCAAGTGTTAAATGTAACAGCTGTTGCAATTACCATTTGATTGCAGTAATACAAAAAAAAAAATTGCAGAAAAATATAATCAAGTCGATCGTGTTTTTAACATTCAGATTGTTGTTATTTTGTTATCGTTTAATATTGTTTTTTTTATATGTAACGCAATTCCTATTATTTATATAAAAGGCAATAATGAAATAGCAAATGACGACATAGGCAAAGATAAAGATAAACATAGATAAGATGTGGGGCTCTTTGTTATGTGAGTAGTAATATTAATAACACTAACCAACATGATTTTTAGCCATGGACTTCGCATACATCAATTCTATATAATTCTTTTGTGCTGATTTTGCCTTCATTTTCAGTGTTTTTTTATTCCTATTACGTTACGTTTTTAACCTTTTTAAGCAAGTTTTTATAATTTTCAAAAGGAATAATATTATACCAATAAATATGTTTTTTTACATAGTTGAATCAAAATTTGAAAAATTTGTATTTATTTTTGTTGACTATTTTTTATGACTATTTTTTATCATTTCCAATCTAAAGGTAAATTATAACATGATCAATAGTTATCCAGAGCATAGTCCAAAGTAACTATCAAAATTACTAAATTCTTTTTATCGGTTCTACTTTTCAAAAACGCCTATCAATCAAGGATACATTTTAAATAGTAGAATCGATGGACAAAAGTTCGTAATGTTGATAGTTAATTTGTTGTACTACACCGAAAAAATACTGTATTAAAAATATCTAAAAATGCCTTTAAAATAAATACAAATGTATTTGATTTACTTCGAAAAGCATATGTATTTGTTTTTACTAAACGGATGTAGTTTTTTTATATAGAAAATTACTACATAATTTGACCTCTTTTCTATACTAAATTTCAATACTAAATTTTTACACTAAATTTCATTACATTTGTATTAAAAAAACAAAAAAAACTCAATTAGTTGGCAGCACTTCTTCTCTCATTTACTCGTTTTGATCGTTTATTTGGATAGCTCTTTCTGCTATACGAATTTGTTTATACCTGCACGAGGAACGACATTTCGTAATTCGTTCGTCGTGTGCCCACACGAATTTTAAATAATTAAAATAAAAGTAAAAACTAAAACATCAAAACAGTTTGTGCAATATGTAGAGAACGAATTTTTAAAACATGGTGTAGTAAAAAAAATGACAAATATATTTAAAAAGAAACAAAATGTAGTAAATCTACATTTTTTCATAACAAAGATATACAATGTATATAATTTACTACAGTAATTTTGTCGGAGTAATGTTTAAAAATATCTATGAATTACTATGTCATTTTATCAATTACTCGAACTGGCCTTCTTTAAGCGGACCAATTTTTTTTTATTTTTTAAATAAAAGTAGCATTTCGAATTTTCATTTTCGGGATGAATTTAGACACGTATTAAAGCAATCTATTGAACTACATACAACAATGTAGTTCGATTATAAATAAATCGAGATATGGGCCATCATTTGACTTTAAAAAAACTGGCCATATTCAAGGGTGGTGTATGTTTCAATGAGTGCTGGAAAATCCGGATTTTTTATTTGTAAATTCAGTCTACCGTATTTTTGTTTGGTTTTTATTGGATTTTTTTTGGATTTTTTATAAATAATATAATTTCAATAGGATTTATCGAATTTTAAAATTATTCCTTCGCATCCTTTCGCTGCCGAGAACTGCTGTATATCCTTTGGTTAAAAAGCCTAGCCCTGGTTTCAATACCTGATTTTTTTTTTCATACGGATGTTACAACCTTTCGATATTTTCTTTGTTTGATTTTTTTATATTTTATTTTTTTTACATTTATTAAGTTTTTCTTTTTTTTATATTTTTTCCTTTTTCCTCTGTTTTTGCTTTTTTTGTTGCTTTTATTTAACTTCTATACCAAAAATATTTCCTGATTTTATTCGATTTATAGTTAATGGTGTGCAAAAACATTTGATACCTATTAATTTCTTTATGTGTCATTATCACTTAACTAAACTTTGTTGTACATTATAATCTTTTGTCAACGGACAACTCTATAACTAAATAACACTGGTTTTGTTGTCATTTTGTTGTCGTTTTGTGTTGTACATTAAACCCGAGACAAAAATCTAAACCCCCCATCTGTTGAATTGGGTCGTTCACTATCATGCACAAAAAACCGTAAAGCAACTATTTGGTATATTTACGTAGCTATTAAATAAGCATAACTCGCATCATAACGCACAAAGATACGTTGACAACATGTTACATTAATGGTTTGTATGTGTATAATAAAAAATATAGAAGAAAAAATATAAAAGAAAAAAAATGAAAAAAGTATAATAGAAAAAATATAAATAAAGAAATGATTAACCCAATACAAAGCTAATGCCTTTGTAAATTTATTATGCTTTTTTTTTTTGAGTACATTTTTCGTATATCTTCTTCTGTGATGGGTAGTTGGGTTGACTTTGCGGTACTTGTACATAGTGCCCCCTAATAACTATATTCATGCTCCGATTATTGTCAACTACCACCGACCGTTTTTCTCCAACGTTGAATTTTGCCGGCGTAATTACGCAATTATGTGTGGTGGCAATTATGATGTTGCTATTGTACAATATCATTATAATTACAACAACAATAATAATAATAACAAAAACAACAATTGTATCTATAACTGGAGCGCACACAGGTTGCCATATAGACCACAAAAAATACACACAGCATGCCATTCGTTTCGATATCATTACGAGATCAATGCGAAAAGAAGGAGTATAAGATATCGAGTGTCCAATTGGACTTACTGGTAGGTGTTTATTAATTAGACATCTACACAAATGCATTTGAAATCCACTTCAAGACATTCATTCTCTTTTAAAACATTTACTGCCGCAGATTCTATGCTCTAAAATCAAATATATGTTTTGCTCACAACAACAAAGCACAAGTACTGTCAAAATAAAACACAAACAAGACGTAGTTGTAGTGAAGAGTTCTGCAATGATGTGCAATACAAATCCAAATACTGAAATGAACTGCTTATGACACTGAGTACTCAGTGCATTTTACATTTACAAAATAACAAAGCACAAGCACTGTCAAAATAAAACACAAACAAGACGTAGTTGTAGTGAAGATTTCTCTAATGATGTGCAATACAAATCCAAATACTGAAATGAACTGCTTATGACACTGAGTACTCGGTGCATTTTACATTAACAAAATAACAAAGCACAAGCACTGTCAAAATAAAACACAAACAAGACGTTGTAGTGAAGAGTTCTGCAATGATGTGCACTAAAACTTCAAATAGTGAAATGAACTGCTTATGACACTGAGTACTCGCTGCAATTTACATTTTTTTTAACATTCTTACTTTAAGAAATTTTCATTAATATTGAAATACAGAAAAATTCAAAAGAATGAAAATTTTTTTTAGAAAAACATTTTTTCATTATTTAATAATTTTTGTAATTTTGTACTCGTTGCTTTTACTCACTGCACACACTGTTTTTGTTGAATCTTCAGCATTCAGCATCTTCATTAGTTTCATTTGGTTTTGTTTTTCAAAACATTGAATGTTTTGGAGAAAAATGTCTTGGCACTACTTGACACCAATGTAACAAATACTGCAGTGAATTTAGGTTGGCCGAGAGACTTCACTGTAATACTGTTGACTGTCATTGCAAAATGCACTGAAGTATTGCATAAAAAGTGTTGTTATTTTAATGCTATAAATATTTAAATATCGTATTTTGTAAAAGAAATTGAATGTACGAGTAATTTAAAATATTAGAATCGACAAAGCAACGATAGAACGATGTTATTCGAGAAAACTTTGTGGCATCGGAGGGCGGACTGGAACATAATTGAGATGTTGACTTTTAGGTGGTAGTTAAACTCTTTAAAATGCTTAAAATGCATTGAAATGTAATCATTTTTTTTTCATTAGTTGAATTTTAACAACAGTAGTGTCTTTGGTTTTGTTTATCATAACATTGATTGTCTTGGAAAAAATGTCTTGACACCAATGAAACAAATACTGCAGTGAAGTGAAGTCGGCCTACAGACTTCACTATAATACGGTCGACTGTCAATGCACTGAAGTATTGCACGAAAAGAATTGTGATTTTGATGCTATAAATTGAATGTACGAAAAATTTTAAAAATTAGAATCGTCAAAGCAACGTGTTCGAAATTTTTAAAGGAAGTTATTCGAGAAAGATTTGAGGCATTGGAGGTCTCCGAGTCATGGTGGACTGGAACATAATTGAGATGTTGACGTTTAGGTGAACTCTTTATAGTTTCTATGGTTAAAATATTTGAAATCTTGATTTAGATTTCATTTTTTATATTTTATATTTTTTATATTATTGCTTAAAATGCATTGAAATGTAATCATTAATTTTTCTTCTTCTTTTAATTACAGGTAACTAAAAACTTTTCTATTCACCTTCTCCTAACTGCAAAAGTCTTGAGAATTGTTAGTGTTTCTTTGGTAAACTGCATAATGGCTAGCAGCAGACGGTAACGTAATAATTTAACTATATATTACTTTTGTTTTGAATGAAGCTTTAAAAGTACTAAAAATATGGTGTTTTTTTTCTTGAATTTTTGTGTATTTTTTCAAAGGTATTTTTAGCGCTTCTTTTTTTGTTCAATTCTTCATTTTTTATATTTACCTTTTTGCACAAAATAATTAAGAAAACGCAAACATAAAACCATTTACGCCTCGCTGATTATTTTTGAACGTAACGCATAGCCTTGGGTTTTGTAAGTGAAACTGTAGACATTTGGAAAAACGGACGGACGACAGGAGGTTGGACGGTTCGTCAGAATGACTGACTAAATACTTGGCAAAACTTTAAGTCGGCTGCTTGCTGCACCAGTAGTCTACAGAGTTTATGCAAAAAAAATAAAGACTTTTAACATGGGGTAATTTCTGCAATTAGTTGGTTTTAAACATGCTGTGGCATAATGTGCTAAACTAATAAAACAAGTTTTATTTCAAAATCTTGAGACTTAATATAATTTAAAAAAAAATCATTAAATTCAGCTCTTTTCATGCACTATATGAGACAAATATATAACATTTCTTTTTGATTTTGAAAGTTTCAAATAATAAAGAAATCAATACCTAATACAATCCCAGCTAGTACAATTTTGGAAATCAAAAATTGTACAACAAAAAAAAAATCCCTTAAATCCCATTAAAATTGGTCAATAGGACAATTATTGATTTAATAGTATACAAAAAATAAATCTTTACATATAAACTCAATGGCATTGTCATGGTATTTAATGGTATTTTCCGATTAATAGTATTAAAAACTATTATTTTAATAGTAAAAAACTATTATTTTAATAGTAAAAAATTATTATTTATATAGTATTTTTTGCTGTGTGTATAATATACACATTTTGTTTTATGCATAAAGTGTAATTTTCATTTGATAAAATAACAAAAAGTGAGATTTTTTAATAGCATTTTAAAGTATTGATTTTTGAAACTTGATTTAATTCTCGTAATATAACTCATTGCATTTTCTGTGGACGCAAGAACATAAATTAAAGATTCTTTTGGAGTAAATTCATACTGTCGTAAAACTACAGCAGTCTGTGGTTCTTTTACTTTTTCTACTTTCTACTTTTAACTTTGTTTGCACATTTCACTGTCTTGCACACACTTTTCTTGGACCAACATTTTACCAGCATTTTATGCGAATAACTACTAACATGTTTGCTCTAAGCTGCTTTGTGACGTTGAGCAAATATTCCTCAAGCATTTTAAATTACGGCACAAACTACAATTGTTACTGACGAGGAAATGCTGGTCAGAAACGATGGTGTTAATTATGCATGCAGTGAAAAAAAATAACATATTCATGTTTGCAGCATACATTTTTTAAATGTGAAAATAAAAATTAAAACATTTTATTTAAATATTACTTACCAATTAAATTTAAATCATTTGGTATTCATTTTGTAATTTTTTGTATTTTATAGCTTATTTATTTTCACTCATATAAGTCGATAACAATTATAATATGTTTGTCCTAAATATATTTACGTCTTTTTTTAATATAATTTAACATTCAAATATTTTGTACATTTTGTACATTACAGTTTTCAATATCTTTGCAAACATAATTTGTTTGTGACAGCTAATAATAAATGATTTAAGACAAATATACCGCACAAATATTTTAAATATAAATATGAAATTTATAAAATTTAATTTCAATAAGGTTTCCCAAATAAATTTAAATGATTTGGTATTCATTTTATGACTGTTTGTTTTTTATATCACATTTATTTTAATTCATATTAGTCTATAACAATCATTAAATGTTTGTGCTAAATATATATATTTTTTTCAATATAATTTAACATTCAAACATATTTGTACATTTTAGTATCAGGTTTTTAATGTCTTTGCATACATAATTTGTTTGTGACAGCTAATAACAAATGATTACTGACAAATATAATTTGTTTGTGGTCAATAACAAAAAATTTAATTAACTCTTGTTGCACTAAAATGATATGTTATAACTTCAAATATATTTTTTTTATACTTTTAAATATAAATTATGTTTTTGTATGTATAAAATTTTCAAGATAAGTATAATATGTTTATTGCTAATGAAATAATTAGTATACAGCACAGATATTTTAAATATAAATATAAAATTTATAAAATTTAATTTAAATAATGTTTCTCAAATAAATTTTAATGATTTGATATTCATTTAATGGCTTTTTGTATTTTGTATCACATTAATTTTAACTCATATAAGTCGATAACAATTATAATATGTTAGTCCTAAATATATTTACCTCTTTTTTATTATAATTTAACATTCAAACATTTTTGTACGTACATTTTAGTATCAGTTTTTCAGTATCTTTGAAAACATAATTTGTTTGTGACAGCTAATTATAAAAGCCTTTTGGCAAACATAAATTGTTTGTGGCCAATAACAACAAATTTAAGTAACTCTTGTTGCAATCAAACAATATTTTATAACTTAAAATAACATTTTTTATACTTTTAAATATAAAATTTTCTTTTTTTATGTATAAATTGTTCAAGCTAAATATAATATGTTTATTGTTAATGAGGTAATTAAAAATAATTATAACAATTGTTTTATATTAAGAACATTCTGTTGTAAATGTTTAAAATTGTGCACATTTCTAACGCATTTGCAAAAAATGTATCTCTCAGATGCGCATAAAAGAATTCTCTGTTAGATATGCCTTTAATAGTCATTTTAGTCAGTCAGCAGCACATGTCCATTTCCATTTAAATGTCCATTTAAATATTTTGTTTTTTTAATTCGTAATGAAATAACATGAAAAATATTGCCTTGCAACATGCAACAACTTTTCATCTTCTTCTGCCTTTTGCACTGCCACAGTTTTAATCTAAAAGATACTTGAGATTGAGTGCGCGCAGTTACAGATACGCTTATCTTAATTTGTTGTAACGGTTTTTATATTCTATTGAATCGTTGGCATTGTTTCGACGTTGCAACCCCATTTTTCTTGTTTATTTATGTTGTAAATGTAGCTGCTTTTGCTTTTGACAAAAGAACCTATCGAATGGATGGTCATAAAAATGAACCACCACCAGTATCAATAGTTTCGACATTTTTTCTTGATAACCTTTCAATATTTAATAAACTATTGGAGTATGTGAGGTTTTTCATAAGCAACAATAATAATAATATGAAGCCATTTCCGAAAATATTTTATAAATTATGTTTTCAAGTAAATGTTTCAGAAAATCATTGCTTATCATTTATTTTTTATATAAATGAACAAAAATTAATATTGAAGACTGGTTCATATAAAAAAATAATTATTTTGTTTTGATATTATAAATTTCTTCATTACTATGTACCTGTTAATGAACATTGATTCATCATATAAATGAACATTTTTTTTACGAACAAAAATAATTCATCATACAGCTGAATTTGTTCATTAAAACTTTTAAAATTTTAACATAATTTAAAAATTTAGAATATTTATGAATTATTTATGGTATTTATGAATTTGTTCATCCATATTATGAATCAGTTAGTTGATGCAGTTTAGTTGAATGCTGTGCCTAATAGACAAATTGAAAATGAATGTAGTATTTATAGTATTTAGGAAATATTTATAGTATTACGAAATATTTATATTATTTAGGAAATATTTATAGTATTTATAAAATATTTATATTAATATTTGTTCATCAATATTATGAATCTGTTAGTTGATGTAGTTTGAATGAATGCTGTACCAGATATGAATGAATGCTGCCAATACTTAAAACTTTTAAAAAAAATGTTAGTATTTATGATATTTATAGTATTTATCTATTATTTACAGTATTTAGTATTTCTGAATTTGTTCATCAATATTCTGAATCTGTTAGTTGATGTAGTTTGAATGAATTATGTACCTACCAGATACCAATACTTGAAACTATTGAAGTATATATCTATATTTATCTATTATTTATAGTATTTATGATATATTCATGATATTTATGAATAATTTATAGCATTTATGAATTTGTTCATCAATACTATGAATCTGTTAGTTGATCTGTTTTGGATGAATGCTGTATCATTTTCTAAAACTTAAAACTAATGAAGTATTTTTAGTATTTACGAAATATTTATAGTATTTATAAAATATTTATAGTATTTATAAAATATTTATAGTATTAATGAATTTTTTCATCAATATTTTGAATCTGTTAGTTGATGTAGTTTGAATGAATGTTGTGTTAAAGAGAAAAACTTTAAATCTAATGAAGTATTTATGAAATATTTATATTATTTATAAAATATTTGTAGTATTTATGAATTATTTAAATTTTTTAAGAAATGTTCATCAATATTATGAATTTGGTAGTTGATAGAGTTTGTATTAATGTTATGCATGACAAATAAACTTCATAGAATTTCATAAAATACTTTATAAATATGTATTTCAATTTTAGCTTCGAATTTGAGTATTTTTTAAATATTTTCTGGAATATATGTTATATTTTCCTTTCTGCACCGAAAAGAAAATCTCATTACTTTGATATGCATTTAATGCATGCAAAATTCATTACATTTCCATAGAACTTTATACGTGCTATATATATAAAGAAATGTAGCTATTTGTTTGTCGAAAGACTCGACAACATGTTGATGATGAAATTAACTCAGTAATTTATACGCAAACATACAGACTTTCGAGTTAATTTATGCATTAATCGCTTTAATCAATGCTATCTAAATAAACACACATCACACATCTATGAAATGTCTTTCGCATGTGTCACTTCTGAGAAACCATATTGAATCATTCACAGGTTTATTTGCTTTAATTGGTTACTTTTGCACGGCTTGACTCATAATGCAATATTTTGATTTAAGCCAATTTGTGCGTCACAAGGAGAAAGCTCTATATAGATGTTATACAAGAAACCTATAAAATTTTTAAAGGTAGGAATTATGAAATTTATAAAATTTCAAAAACAAAGCAGGGTAAAAAATTAAGAAATCACAAGATCAAAAATGCAAAAAGATAAATGGTTAAAAAAAAATTGAAAAATCGTAAATCTCTTTGGTAAAAGAAAAACCATTCGAAGTAAAGGAGGATAAATAATCTTCATGAAAAATTGTAAAGGGAAAATTTTCCCTCGAAGAATTTTTCGTGAAAGAATTGTCAGAGAAAAATTGTTTCATTGAAAATTCGTAAATCTCTTTGCTAAAAGAAAGACCATTCGAAGTAAAGGAGGATAAATAATCTTAAGAAAAAATTGTAAGGATGTTTCAGGGAAGAATGTACATTACATTACATACATATTGATTGAAAACATTTATAGAATTTTATTGAAAAGTTCAACCCCTAAAAATGATCAATTGGATGAGAAAATCGATGCGGAGAATTTTCAGCGAAATCCGAATATGGGAAATGGACCCGCCGGGATCTCAAAGTTCGCGTTTTGTTAACCAAATCGATAATTTCAAAATTGAGTTGATATGACGCACGGTGAACAAAATGATGAAATTTTTAAACAAAACTATAATTTTTTTTATACCCTACACCTATGAGGTACAGGGTATATTAAGTTTGTGCAGATATTGTAACGCCCCTTAGGAGGCGTGTCCGGTATGGAAAAGTATATATATTCTTGATCAGCATCACTACCCGAGTCCGTTTAGCCATGTCCGTCTGTCTGTCTGTCTGTCTGTCTGTCCGTCTTGCTGTCTTGCTGTCCGAATACAGAATAACTTGAGAAATACTGATCAGAATGCGATGAAATTTCGTCTCAATATATTTTAGCCAAAAGTAGGAACTGAGTTTGAAAATGAGCCAAATCGGTCTACGGACACGCCCACCTCCCATACAAGTCACTTTTATATAACTCTTTCGGAACTAATAACTCGAAAAGTATTCAATGTATAGTTATAAAATTTAAAAGGTATTGTTAGAATTCACCTAAAAATATGTGGTCCAAAAATGGGCGTGATCCGCCCACTTTTTTTTTTCATTATTTCCCGGGTTTTAATAGTGGAAATTTGATCCGTAAATTATTAAAATCAAATCTATGAAATATTAGCCTTTCAAAATTTTAAATATAGGCGTGGTCCGCCCAAATACATTTTTCAATTTTTTTTTTTTAGTTTTTTATACTTTACATAATTTTTTTTAATTTATAGGGATATAAGACGTAAATTTCTGATATATGAATAATATTCTGAGGGTTAATATCCCCACCAAAGGTGTAGGGTATTCCATAGTCGGGCCCGACCGACTATAAAAATCCGCCCCATGTGACCGAAATTACCCATGTGACCTAACTTTCCCAACTCGTTTAATTTAATTTTCAATTTTTTTTAAACTATAATATCAATTAAAGACCCACTAAGAATAATCTGTAACCATTTTTCTTATAACATTTTTAGTTTAAGAGATATGAGCCTTTAAAAATAGCAAAAAAATTGCATACCATACATAACTATTTGAAAATACATATTAGAACATAACTAAAATATTCTTGCATATCCTCTGAAATCCTTAAAATTGTATTTAGGCTTTTATAGAATACACCTTCCGAAGAAAACCTAGCTTCCGGTTTGCTCCGGTTTACAAGAAAATTGTACTGAAAAACTACCATTTTCGTTAGAAATTTATCAATTTGATTTTAAGTGTTTAGTATTTCATATCATAATTCAACACAGACGAATAAAACAAAGTATATATTCACACAAATTTATATCCATAGTGTGTAAAAAAATATAAAAATACCAAAATTCCACTAATTCATCCACATATCGGTAAATTTCACGTCAAAAATTTGCAATTTGAGTAATACTATGTCAAGTTAAAAATTGTATATCAATTAAACCTAGAGATATCCTTCGTTCGCACTAACTTTTTTCTGATCACAATCAATGTGGGTAAAAATAAAAAATATATCATCCCGATATCGTTCCCGGATTAGGAGAAATTACATGGCAAAAAGTTACCATTTTTCATACATTTGTTTCTTTTTTTGTAAATTTATTTAAAGGACTGCAAGCAATATCCTTCATTCGCACTAACCTATTTTTTAATTCACAATCAATGTGATAAAAAATAAAAAAAAAAAATCATCCCGATATCGTTGCCGGTTTAGAAGAAAAGGCATGGCAAAAAATAACAGTTTTATTCTAATTTTTTTGTAAATTTATTCCATGCACTGCAAACGATATCCTTCATTCGCACTAACTTTTTTCTAATCACAATCAAAGTGGTAAAAAACAAAAAAAAAATATTATCCTGATATCGTTCCCGGATTAGCAGAAATTACGTGGCAAAAATTACAATTTTATTTTCTAATTTCATACATTTGTGCTTTTTTTTAGTGAATTTATTTTAAGGACTGCAAACGATATCCTTCATTAACACTAACTTATTTGAGATCACTATCAATGTGGTCAAAAATAAATCATACCAATATCGGCTCCAGATTTTAAAAAATCACATGTCAAAAATTTCCACAAAACTCTCGAAGTTTAAATATTTTTACATACCTTTTGTGAATCAATAGAAGACATTCTGTAAAGCATAACTAAACTTTGATATTTTTTATTAAGTAAAAAAAAAAATCAACGAAATCTACCGATTTGTTTTAAAGTTATATAATTTTGTACAAAAAAAGTGCTATTTTGTTCACCGTGTGACGTCTTCCAAGAGCAATAAACTAAAAAAAAGTGAATATTTTATCTGTTAGAAAATGTAATTACTGTGTAAAATCGGATAAAAAATAAAGAAGCAGTGATTAATTTCACAGGCATTCTTTTGTATGTTTATATTGATCAGTAATTAAAAATTCAACAATAGAACCATGAATGGTATAGAAAAGTAAATATTTTTTTGATCAGAGTCACACACTGACTTTAATTATCAAATTTTGTTGGAAATGCATTATTTAAAAATTCGCATTACGATGAAGAGATTATCAAGAACTGCAAAAGAATTTCGTTTGCTACGTTCTCCAACTTTGCTCGCAAAAAATAATATTTATCAAAAAATTAGTTTTTATTAACGACATATCATTTATATTAAACGTAAAACATGTTCCTGAGAAACGAAAAACATTGCGGCGCCCTTATATACTGCACACATCAGTTCGACATGTTTCGAGAATCTTCTATACTTTTCGTGAATGCTGCATGCTATTTGCATCTCATTCGTACTAATTTGTTTTAGTGCGTTGATTTTACTAAACTAAACGTCACCAAATACATTTTTATGAAAATCTTAAATTTCAACTTTGTTTGTAATTATTACAAAAAGTAATTGATACATTTTAAAAGTTGAAATACCAATTGATAGATTTACATTTTGTTATTATTTGGTACAAATATAGCGCTCATTGAAATTGACAGATATTTAAAGATTTTTGTAAATAAATAATTGGCATTTTGACAATGTAGTTGGTGACTTTTAGTTCAATAACGACGAATCATTTTTATACTATTAAATCAATAACCGTCCTATTAAAAAATTTTAATGGAATTTTATTCGTGTTGTATTTTGTTCTTGAAATGAAAATCTAAATATTATACAAAGTACTCATTAAAGTCCTTTTAAACTGAATATTTAAAATAGCTGTTGACAGTTACACTTTAAAATATTTCTTTTTTTAATTTTTTTTATCAACAAAACACTTGAAAAAAGAACACATTTTTTCACAACAACAAAAGAATAAAAATAAATATTGACAACAGCAAAAATTCCCAATTCCTTTGGTGTTTGTGTCAAATAATAAAAACCTCAAACCCAAATCAAAATTTACGCTTTATAAACTGCAAAGAAAAAAAGGCAAAGAAAAAAAAACTCTTTGACACTAAGTTGCTTAAAACTTTACACGCTTTACGCTTCCACAACTAATCCGGGAAATGTCGCCACATAAGCGTATAAAATATAAAAAAATGACATAAATCAAAAAATACTTGAGATCATGACATCTACTTCGACGATAGATATTGCTGTATTCAATGGTGTTTTATACGACCCTATATAATGTGTGTTCTCTACTTGTTCTAACAACAAAAATGAATCTTTAATAAATATAACTTCACAAATATAACTAAAAATGTATCTAAAGACGGGGGCACAAAAGTTTCCGACAAACACGAAAAACATAGACATTACTTAATGGACTACACAAACGCCATCTGTTAATTAGTATCGACAACTAAAATTGATTCAAGTAGCATGCGATGCGATGCGGTGCTCATTACGATAATCAAGCGTATCGCGTATCTTCATGCGGCGGCAGCAAATACCAAATCTGGGGGAAAATGTTGCACTGCGGCAACACATCTGCAGCACAGATTACAAAAAATTGCGCCAGAAAAAAAAATAAACAAAAAAAACTACAAAAGGGCTAAAAAAATCTATATGGAAAATCTCGAAAAAAATTTAAAAGATTATTCAATTTTACGGCAATCGAGTCAGAAGTTTACTTCCTTGTTTTTCAAGTACCTATATTAAATGAAAATATATAGCTGAAAAAACATTACAAAAAAAAGAATTGAAGAATTCTCGAAAAATATACGAATGTCGACAATTTTCCTAGACAATGTTTGCCGTCATAACTAAACGTTACCATTTTTGAAACGACAAAAATATGACGTCGCTAACTGTCTGCTACTGTCTGACAAGGTCTACGCGTTCTGCCAGCATTTTTGCTACTTGTTAAATTTTTTTGTTGTTTTTTTTTACAACTTTTTGACTGACTGTTGTCTCACTGAGTGTGGTGGTAGGCTTGCCATTTATTTTTGAATTTCTGCGAAGTGCTTTTAGTAAATTTGGGTTTTTTCTTGGAAAAAGCACAAAATTTTCTGTTAACATTCTTCCCAATAACACATTTTACTTAAGTTTAGTAGAGAAATCATTTCAAAACATTGCGTCGTTTGCTCAGTACGTTAGTGCATAAGACTACGAGTCGAAAGTTCGCTGGTTCGAACCTCCGCAACATCAAATGAATAGAAAATGTTCTTAGTTTAATGTTGAATCAATGCATTTTATTTTTGACTTGACTATATTACACGTTTTGCTTCTTACTTACAATCAATCTTACTTACATCAATTAGTGTACCTCAGAATTATTTGCCAGAAAAATGATTTTAAGAATTTTACCTATTTGACCCTATTATTTAATGATTTCATTTTATCAAATTTTTTCCAGTACAGTACACATTTGTCACAGTACAATTTTATTATGTCATTTTTGCCCATAGAAAATGTTTCAAATTAAAGCAAAAAAAAACGAAGAAATTGGAAAAATTAAAAATCTTGTCATGCCAAAAGGGCAAATCTTTTCGTTTTTTTGCTATAACTCTTTAATAAATAAAATAGTGATGTAAAGGTATCAATTGTTTGCTTTTGAAGCACCTATCGAACTGCATCATTATTTAAAAATATGTTGCCAAACATTTTGTCCAGCAAATAACAAATGGCAAATTAATGTTTAGGAAAATATTTTTAATTAATGATGTAGATCGATAGGTGCTTTGAAAACAAATAACAAATGCCTTTACACCACTATTTTATTTTATACCAATAAAAAGTTATGGCGAAAAAACGAAAAGATTCGCCCTTTTGGCATGACAAGATTTTTCAATTTTTCAAATTCGCTCTTTTGGTTTTGTCTTTTGTGGCTAGAAATATCCAACAAAATGACACGCGATTTTGGCACAGCATACTTGAGAATAAACTACATTCAAAAATGTAAAAAAAAACGCAAATGTCAAAAATTGCACATTCGCCCCTTTGGCATGAAAGTGACGATATGAAGTCTTTATGTATATAATTTTTTCATCCACAGTCAATTTTCCCATGGGTAAATAAATTCTTTAATTCTTTCCAGACAATTCCAGAACAATTCATTTCCATGACAATTTTTTTCCACAAAAACATTTATTACTCACACATAAAAAAATAATCGACGTAAATATAGCAACCGACATTAATTGCATTCATTAACCAATCCAGCATTGAAATTCACTAATTTATGGAAAACATTCTTCGACTAATTATTTGCTGCATTTACGTACAAATATTCATATTAGCGGACGCATTTGCTTATATAACGAAGAATAGGAAATGTTTTCATTTAATTAGTGTATTTCATTGCAGGATTGATTAATGAATGCAATTAATGTCGGTTGCTATATTTACGTCGATAATTTTTTTCTGTACAAGAAAATTCACAAGATAAATTCCAAGAAATCCCATATATTTCTTTCACCAGATATTTCATTCAGCAGATATTTCTTTCATGAGACAATTCTTACTCGAGACAATTTTGCTCTAGATAATTCTTTTCCGTGTCTATTCTCCATAGTCTTAATGTTTTTTTAACTGATATTCCTAAAGAAAATTGCTCACTTATTATAAATTGTATTGATCTAGGAAAGGGAATTAATACATACTGTAAACTTTTTGTGCAGAACACATGTTTGGAATTTTTGGGAAGAATTTTCTTTTCTTCTTTTAAAATTCTATTTTTTAAGAACAGTTGTAGTACATTCGAATAGAAAAAATAAAAAAAAATCCCTTTTATATACATAATTTCCAAACACCGTCTATCCCTTCTAAAATGATATTAGATGGCAACCCTAAACTGAAGTGTATCACCACCGCTCCACTGTGTAAATCACATTAAATGCATAAACATGCAATGATCTAAAAAGAAAAATTCCTGGCAATGAGGAAGCAACCATGAGGAAGATACTTCGCGACCTGCCATTTCTTTGGGCGCTTAGACCGTCTTTTCATATTTTATTTCTATTTTTTTTTTACCACATATCAGCTTTTCGCCAAGTACTTGTTGTTGTTGTTGTCTCTAGTGATGCTGGTGTTGTTGTTGTTGTTGGCACGTCAAGAAGCAAATAATTTAGGTCTCAAATAAATTAAGGCACTTGAATTGCGGAAGCACAAGAAGAAGTTGACGCTGCCGTCGCCGCCGACAAGTGCGAAAATAATGATGATGCAGCGACACCGCCACAGCGGTTGTGGTGGCAGCTCTTATAGCTATAGCAATATCTATGTATATTGCATAAACTTATCTCATCTCATCTCGACGCGGCTCGACTCGACTCCACTATTATTAATTTTGATGATGACGCATTGAAGCTGCGGCCTCTTTAAGTGGTTGCTGCTGCGTGGCAGGAATATGCAGAGTTTCTAATCCGAAATATTTATTTGTGGGCAATTATTTGAAAAATCCAGACATAAAATGACAGCGATTCGTTTAGAGAATACACTTTAAGCCTCATGCCGAAAATTCTTTATAATGATACCTCTCATTTGTATTACTAAATTCAGACATTTTGTCATAAATATGACTTAACAGATTAGAAGACGAAAGAAAAATATTTCTTTCGTGACAATTTTTCCGTGAGATTATACTTCTCCGAGACAATTCTTTTCCGAAACAACTTTTTTCAGTAACAGCTTTTTCCCGAGTCAATTCTTTCCCACCCTATTCTTGTCCAAGACAATACTTTTCAGTGACTGGGATTACTTCCAGAGACGATTCTTAATAGGGGCATTTCTTCTTTGAATACATTCTTTACAATTTCTATGCCAATTTCTATACCGAGATGTTTCTTCCGCCACAGAATCGTCAATATGATGATTTTATTTATAAATTTTATGAATTTTTCACTAACTAATCATATGGATGATTTCATTCATTGAATTTCAAATTTAATGTTTTAAAAAAAAATGACGCGAAAAAAAAAATTTCTGAAAATAAAAAAAATAATTCTGTAGTAATTAAAAAAAAAAAAAAATCTCTACATTTTTTTTTCCACAAATATTATGTATTTTATGTATATGTTCAGCCGCATTTGTTCATGACGCGAAAAAAAAATTAAAAAAAAAAAAATACAAAAAAAAAAAATACATTTTTCATAAAAAAAAATCTCCGAAAATAATTTAAAAAAAAAAAATTCTTAACCTTTTTTTTCCAAAAATATGATGTATTTTATGTATTTGTTCAGCCGGCCTCAGCAGTCCAGAGGTAGCGCGCTGGACTTGCATTCTGAAGGTCTCGGGTTCGAATCCCGGCTTGGGCATGGGCGCTCGTGGTGATATTAACCACAAAATTGAAGGGAATAGATTTCACAGTACAATGGATATAGTCTGTCTGAGTGTTGTGGATCATAGTAGATATTAAAAAAAAAAAATGTGTTCATTAACATGATAAAACATATTCTTCAAAAAATTCTCCGAAAATAAAAAAAAAAATAATTTTTTTTTTATAAATTCTTAAAAGAATATTTTTCAAAAATATGATGTATTTTATGTGTTTGTTCATTAACATGATAAAACATATTCTTCATATAGATGAACACTTATCGGTCATTCATCAAATTAATAATTAATTCATAACATTGATGTAGTTATCAATATTATGAATCGTTCTTAAATAATTGTCAAACCATGACTATTGAATCATGGTTTGAAGAACAATATTCATCAATATGATGATGATTTTTTTTCTGTGTAATTCCTCAGACTATTCTTCCCTGAAACACATATCTTCCAGGAAATTTTTTCCACGACATAATTCTTCCCCTGATAATGCGTCTCCGAATAATTTTACCCCGAGACAATACTTGCCCAAGACATTTCTTGCTAGTGACGATTCTCACACAAAAAATGTTAACCAAAAATTTCATCAACTACCTGAATTCATAATATTGATGAATTCATTCATTGAATTAAAATCGTATTTTTTAAATGTTTTTCATTTTCAATATTTTTTAACATCAAATTTGTAACACAAATTTGTCTCCATTTACATATTTATGTATTTATAATTCCTTTACGAGTTATAATATTTAATTGCTAATTATGCGAAGACTCTATTTCATCATATTAATGAATATGTGTGCATCAAAATGATGAATTTTGTTCATCAAACCATATATTTTAAAATATCATAAATCTTATAAGAATTATAAATACATAAATGGTGACAAATTTTTGTTTGAAATTTGATGTTATAAAAAATATTAAAAGTAAAAAACATTGAAAAAATACGATTTTAGTTCAATGAATGAAATCATCAATATGATGAATACTGGTTGTTGGTGAATTTTTTTTTTGTGTGTTTATTAGATACAATTCATCATCGAGTAGATTATTCCCCAGACTATTCTTCTCTAAGACATTTCTTCCCCCAAATAACTATTCTCCGTATTAATTCTTCCCGAGACAATTCTTTTTCAGACAATTCTACCCCGAGATGATTCTTTTCAGAGACGACTCTTCATAGAGAATATTCTTCTCCATGAAAATTTTTTCTCAGACAATTCATTTCTGAGATTATTCATTCTCGAGATAAATCTTCCCCGATTTTTCTTTCCTTTGATATTTCTTTCGCAGATAATTCTTCTACAAACATTTTTACCACGAGACTGTTTTTACCAGTGACAATTTTTTTCGGAGAATATTCTTCCCTAAGACAATTCTTCTCCATGAACATTCTCCTTCAAACTGTTTTAACTCGATACAATTCTTAACCGATACAACTTATCCCCCAAATGTTCCCGTTTCCAGACTGTTCTTCCCTGAGATAATTCTACCTCAGACAATTCTGTCCCATATATTATTATATAATAAAATAATTATTTTTCGAATTTTAATTTAAAAACAGATCTAATATATGTTTATTGTTGTTTTTAGGGGAATAATTGTCTCGGTATGAATTGTCTGAGAAAGATTTGTACGAGGAGCTATAACATTACTTTATTTTACATATTCGTTTTTTGATTCAGTCCAAATAACTGACCCACTTTGAAGTCTTTAAATATTTCATATAAATCTGCAAGTAAAACTTCATCGTCTGTCCATCAGGCAAATGTTGTCAATTTTACAAAATTTGTATAAATATTAGATTATTTTATGGCACACAATAAAAAGCATAATTTTCACTTAATTGGCTTTATCTACGTATTAAAGTGCAAATAAATGACGATGAGTAAAAATTTAAATTACAATTGAAAACTAAAAATAGAAAATTAAATACATTTAATGATTTTGAAAGTTAACTAATGATCAAAATTTTTAAATATTAATAAATAATTGAATATTTTTATCAAAAGTAATTTTAGAATTTTTTATTTTTTTTTATTGTTTTAAAAACTTTAATTTCCTGGGGTGACCGGAATTAGGTACTTTAATTTTATACTGTAGTACTAAACTATGGAAAATATTGTCATTATTTATTATTTGCAGTAAAACACAAAATATTGCTTATGCTACAGCTAACTCTTCATATAAAATGGGATCATATGTACTGTGAGTTTTATTTGTTCTCGAAGAAAACATATTTTTGTTCATGCTGTAGATGCAGTTCACAAAATGTCATCTGAGGAATACACATGATAACAATATTGATTTAATAAAATTTTATAATATTAAAACACATCAATTCGGTGACTAAATTACAGACGAAAGAGATTTTGAAATACAGTGAACTGAAAACTTTTTAACGAAAGCGCTACAAAAATATTTTATGTTTGTTGGGTGAGTTCGACGGATGGATGGTTGGTGGATGGCTGGACAGATGGATAGATGTGTTACTGACTGACTGATGCATGTAATGTTCAAGAGTTCATCTTGCATTGTTTAATGCCACTGAGGCACATTTTATTAACCAAATATGTTTTTTTTTGTGCTCTGAAGCACACGAAAACTGTATCCAAACAAAATGCAGGCAAACAGTTTTTGTTTATTTAGTGCCGAGATACAGCTGCACTAGTCAGTTAACTAAAAAGCTACAATAAAAAATACTTTTGCTTTAGGTTGATTTTATTTTTATGGTTAGTTTTATTTTTGACGGGTTACTTGACGTAACTCACAACTCAAATGAGCTGCCGATGCAAGGACTGACTGACTGACGGATGCATTAACAAAATGCTGCAGCAACAAACCAAATAAAAAAAAAGAACTTGTATAAACAAAAGTCTTAAAAGTGTCGAAATGCTTTTCACTGCAGTTTATTGAAATTAATTTGTTCTTTGAAAACGAAAGAAAATAAACAATATTTTGAAATTTCCATTTTTTTGGTAAATTTATAATTATTTTCAGTTTTTTTTTTATTTACCATGTGCTTAAAAATTTTTATTTTACAAAATGTTGTTTGTGTTTGAAAACTTTCCATTTACATACATTTTTATTTTTACAAAAAAAAAAAACTTACAAAACCAAATAAAAAATTCTTATAGCAAACAGATGTTTTTGCATATTTGATGTAATTCTTAAATTTCTTTCTAATTCTGTAAAATTTCATGCCTGACAATAATTTAAATTAATGATAGATTTATGAACATCTGTTGTTTGATAATATTTCATTATTTTTTCAAATGAAATCAGTTTTTCAAGAACTTTTTGACATGAACTTTGATTTGAAAGCACTTGAAATATAAAGAAATAAAAACTGATTAAAAAAAACACAAATAAATAATTGCATTTTCATGATATTTAATAATACTTCAAACTTTGTGCAATTTAAATGATTTTTAAAATCAGTTTTCAATTTAAATAATTTTTATACTGTCTTTAACGTCATTTTTAAAATGTTTTTTCGATCGACACAAGAATATCGATACCTTCCGGGCAGAACATCGTAACCAACATTTTGGGATATACCTGTTGTCGTTTACTAAAAATCGAAATACCAAACCGTTTGTGTGTAAAACCCTTTTACCTTACACAGAAAAAAAAATCTTCAATATGATGAATTTATTCATAAATATTATGAATTTTCACCAACTACCAGATTCATCATATTGATACCACCATTCATTAAATGACATATTAATGAATGCATTCATTATATAAATGAATAAAGTATTCAATACAATGAATTTGAATTGTCAAATTAATGAATTTGTTTTTTATAAAATAATGCGAAAAAACAGTTTTGTAAAAATGTTATTTAAAAAAATAACACTAAAAAAAATTAAAAAAAAAATGTTTCCGAAAAAATAATTTCGGACAAAAAAAATTGTTCCGATAAAAAAAATTTCGGACAAAAAAATTGTTCCGAAAAAAAAATGTTTCCAAAAAAAATTTGTTTTCGAAATAAAAAAAAAAAAAAAAATGTATTCATTATATATATTAACAAAATATTCAATACGATGAATTTGAATTGTCAAATTAATATATTTGTTCGTAATATTTTTTCAAACAAAATTTTTTTTGAAAATAGTGTTGTAAAAATTTTATTTAAAAAATAACAATAAAAAAAAAAAATGTTTCCGAAAAAAAAATTCCGACAAAAAAAATTGTTCCGAAAAAAAAAATTGTTCCGAAAAAAAAAAATTTTTCGGACAAAAAAAAATTTCCCAAAAAAAATTTTTTTTCGAAAAAATTAAATTCTCGAACAAAAAATTCTTCGAAAAAAATAATTTCATCAAAAAAAATTTTTTTTTTCAAAAATATATTTTCTATAAATATAACTTTTTATTAATAAAAAGTTGTAATTATAATAAATATATTATAAAACATTTTACTAATGTATGTATGTCGAGCAAGCATTATATAAGAAATAACTTACAAGAACTACTTGAGAACTGAGAAGTACGTCAAAAAATTAACGAAAAAAAAAATATAAATTAGGTTTAATGAACAGCGTTCTTCAATATGATGAACATATATTTTGGATCATTAATATGATGAAACGTATTCTTCACATACAGTTCATTCTAATGAAGAACACTTTTTCGACAGTTACCAAGCGTTCTTCATATTTATAATAGCATTCATAACATTGACGGCGTTAGTCATTAATATTATGAATGGTTCTTCAATACAAAGAATCATGGTTTGAAGAACGGAATTCATCAATATGATGTACATTTTTTTTTCTGTGTAGCAAGTTGTACAATTGAAAAATTGGGACAAGCAAAACATTGTAACTACATTTTTCTTAAAATTCTTCAGCATGTAATAGATATTTGGAAACTATTATTTTTATTATTGTCTGCTCATTTAAAGGATAATTTACAAAAAAATATCAATAACATATTGAACTACTCGATTTTGCGACGTTTTTTCGCCACCTGTGAAATTTGATTTTTGTTGGTTACGATCTTTTGCCTGTAAGGTATCGATATTTTTCGTAATATAAATTATTCTAATATTAAATTGTATAAATTTCATATTTTAATTGATTAATACACATACTAAGAGTGCGTCCGTCATACTAAGAGTGCGTCCGTCGAATGATTACTGTTTTGGATACGAATCAAGAGTCGCTGCTACGTTCGACAACACTCAACATTAAATCTGCTTAAAATACACGAAATAATTCCTATAATTTATGAAAAATTCCTAAAAATGATCTACAAAATATTTCGTAAAATACCCCAAAAAAAAAAAATTTCGTAAATTTATAAAAAAAATACGAATTTTATGTGTGTATTTTACGAACATAATCGTAGATTATATCTACAATTTCTAATTGTTATTGTTTTCGTAATTTATTGTTGTACCCTTTTACGAATATATTTGTATTTTGTATGAAAACATTCGTAACTTTTCGAATATATTCGTTATTTTAGTATTTCATTAATACCCAAATGAAATACATACTATGCACTGCACTTTGGCACTTTTGCACGTTTGACACAAACAGAACTCACACGGAATACAAATTAAAACTTTTTCTTTTTTATAACTATTCGTAAATTTAATCTACGAAAGTCTTTCGTACATAATATAAAAATTATTATTTTTGTTCGTACTATATTGAATATTTTTGTAACTTTTTACGAATATATTCGTAAATTTTTTTGTAAGAAAACATTCGTAACTTTACGAATATATTCGTTATTTTAGTAATTCATTAATACAAATATGAAATACTATGCACGTTTGACACAAACAGAACACAAATCAAAACGGTTTGTATTTTATAATTATCTGCATGCATTGCAATTAAATAAAATGCAGCTTGCAATTTGACGTATTTTTGTTTTTACTAATTGTTCGTAAAAAAACGAATTTTTCGTAAAATTCTACTTATAGCTTCAAAATTTACGCAAATTTTGTAAATGTTTTCGTAAAATATAATGCTCATAGTGCTACGAAAATGTAAATTATATTATTTTTTCGTAATAAAAATAATTATAACAAAAAATAATTAAACGAAAGTTTCGTAATTTAAACAAAATATTTGTAATGTTGTCTTTATTTTAACTTTACGAATATTGATTCGTAATATATACAAATTAATCAAAAAATATAAGTTGGAATGAAATGTTTCATGTATTTACGAATTATTCGTGTAGTTTACGAAACAAAAAAAAAATATTACGCAAAAATTATTTCGTAAAATATCATAGAAAAATCTGTTGAGTGCACTAGTGTATGAAAGGTCCTGAGTTCGATCACAGCGACTATCAATATCTTTGTCATAGAAAACATTTTTCTATACGAAGCTACTTCTCGGCAGTCAAGGGCAAACTTTTGACAGTAAAACAAGATTTTTTTATTTATAAGGTTTTGAAAATCGATTTTTAAAATATTTCTTTAATTGGCCATAACTCCTATACGGAGAGAGAGCTGAAAGTAGGCGCTTTTTATAGCCATTGAATGCCTAATTTTCCACTGTAAATTTCATATAAATCGATCTGTGGTTTCCGGAAATATAAGGTTTTGAAAATCGATTTTTGGTTTAAAATATAATTTTTTTTTTATATTGGTTTTTAGTTGAATTTGTAAAATAGAAAAATTTTGTAATAGGCTACCAAAAATATTTTTCGAGGAAATTTTATCGATCAATTTGGTTTCGATCAAAATGTTTATAAACGCAGGTTATTAATTTTTTTTTAAATTTAAAAGAACAAATTCCCTGATTATTTTGGGCACGTGCAGAAATTAGGCAGCTTTTGATAGCAAACTTTATCTTTGTAGTCTAAACTACCTAGAGTTTTGTCTAGGGCATTTTCTAAACTGCTTTGAGTCTGTCTAGAATTTTGTATTGGGTTATACATTGATTCATTCTCATTACTCATTTGAAAACTAATTTCAACGTTCATAAATTTGTCGACATATTGGAAAAGATCTTATAAAAACTCATTAATAAAAAGTATTTTCTGTGTTTAACATATAAAAAGACCACAATAACCTTAAAAACTCTTTAACAACCAATAATTAAATCATTTGCAGACCAAAATATTGTCTACCTTTTAGTTAAGCTGCACATAATTCCAAAGAGCTAATATTACGGCGGCAAAGAATATGAATTCCGTTGATTTCCTTCCTTAACTATCACTGAGTATCTAGCTGCGGCAACCTGTCCATGCCATAAGATTTAACTTACAGAAAGGCATATTAAATCCATCCCTCTGTGGACGAGTAGTAACTATGTTGAGTCAGAAATAATAACAGAAATAAACACATGTGTGTAGTAAGTAGGTGCCAAAGGATAATTTATACAACATCAACACCTTTTATACAGGCACTTTTAGTATTTATAGCATATTTTAAGGTTGTTGCTTTTGGCATCATCATCATCTTTTAACGATTATTAAAAAGATATTTATGAGCTTTTGCCAAAAAGTAATTTTTGTGAATTTGGAATTTAAATTATTTAGTTTTCAATCTTAAAGTTACCATTTTGTTAGAGATGAATGTGTGTGTGTGTGAGTTCATGCAATACAGCTGCATTGTACCGTTAATGACTCAATTTAAGTCGACACCTTTACCAACATTTGGCACAAAGAGCAACTCATTCGCCAATTTAGATATTTGACCACAAACTCAAATGCACCACATCATAGGAGAGAGGCCAATCCAAAAAGCATTTACTACGTTATCGGGAAAGTGCACAGTAGGTTAAATCGGTCACTTTAGAACACTGAAAAATAAATTTACTACATTTATTTATATACTGCATATACTACATTTTATACTACTATACTACATTATACTACATTATACTACATTATACTACAATTTACTACATTATACTACATTATACTACATTATACTACATTATACTACATTATACTACATTATACTACATTATACTACATTATACTACATTATACTACATTATACTACAGTATACTACATTATACTACATTATACTACATTATACTACATTATACTACATTATACTACATTATACTACATTATACTACATTATACTACATTATACTACATTATACTACATTATAATACATTATACTACATTATACAACATTATACAACATTATACTACATTATACTACATTATACTACATTATACTACATTAAAGATACATGCAAATGATATTTATTTCTATATTTGTTACTGCATTTTCAATTTAAATAAATACAGAGTATTTTAAAAGCAAATGCATATGTAGTAATTTTGTATATTTCATTAAGTTCAATAGATACGAACTCTATAAGTTCTCAGTTGATAAATGTGTCACTTTAGAACACTAAAAACAAATTTACTACATTTTATTTATTTGTTTTGAAAACATGTGGTACTACTACATTAAAAATGAATGCAAAAGATTTTGTTTTTCTATATTTTTTACTACATTTTACATTTAAATAAATACAGAGTATTTTAAAAACAAAGGCATATGTAGTAATTTTGTATATTTCATGAAGTTAAAGAAACACAAACTGTATAAGTGCACAGTTGATTAAATGGTTCACTTTAGAACACTGAAAAACAAATTTACTACATTTAATTATTTGATTTGATAACATGTGGTATAAATACATTAAAAATACATGCAAATGATATTTGTTTCTATATTTTTTACTACATTTTCAATATAAATAAAAATAAATGCAGACGTAGTAATTTTGTATATTTCATTAATACGAACATAGATACGAACTCTATAAGTTCACAGTTGGTTAAATGGGTCACTTTGAAACACTGAAAAACATATTTACTACATTCATTTTTTGTTTTGTTTTGAAAATATATGGTACCTACATTAAAAACACATGCAAAAGATATTGTTTTTCTATATTTGTTACTACATTTATAATTTAAATAAATACAGAGTATTTTAAAAACAAATGCATATGTAGTAATTTTGTACATTTCATGATGTTAAGCAAATACAAACTGTATTAGAAATAAATGCACATATTTTCATTTATCTACATATTTCTGTACGTTTAAACAAATACAAAATGTAGTTATTTTGAATACAAAATGTAGTTAAATTTTGTATATTAATGCAGTCAATTTATTTAGTATTTATTTCGCTGTCACCAAATAACGAAATTCCTACCGTGCACTTATAAACCATGCAAATGGCACGCAAACTGACCAAAAACTGCAGCACACGTGAATGTGCCAAAAAATGAGTCAGTCAGTCAGTCAGGCTGGTCATTCATTCAGTCTGTGGTGTTTTTGTTCTCGTTGTTGTTACTCAAAATCATTATATTATATGGCTTCTTGTGTTTGGCAATATTTTCGAAAAGCAGCACAGTACGGTCACTCGCTGTAGCTGTTACGGCGGCAACGCAAATTGGTTCAAATTCAACGAATGCGCCCGCCGCACACCGTTCACCACCCAATGCACCAATTGTGCGGCTTGAAAGCCAACATGTTCACGTTTGAGTGGCGCTTTTACATGTGTTGAAGTTGGCACATGTGTGAATGGCTATGCAGTTGTTGTAGGTGTTTCCGATGCGTTAATGTTTGTTGGTAGTTACCGAAAATTGCACTCGACCTGCATACTTTTGGCGGTGAAAATATTACGTTTTTAAAGCAAAAAATGATTTTATCGTCAGTTCCAAAGTACGAACCTTCAGTGAAAAGGTATAATTTTGCGGCCATGTGGCACATTCTAATTATGAATTTTCTAGATTTTGATTACATTCGGAAATTCTAATTATGTTGTAGAAAAAATCATTTTGTTTAAAGATGTGATACATCATTGGAATGGTAATTTTATTATCGAAAACATTAATTATAACCAATTTCATTAAAAAACATTTTTATTATTTATATCTTCCCCGTAAAATTATATTCCGTAGAATTCTTCCCCGTAGAGTTTTTCACAGTAGAATTTTTAGTGTGGTGAATTTTGGTGTGTTGAATTTTGGTGTGTTGAATTTTAGTGTGGTGAATTTTGGTGTAGTGAATTTCGGTGTGTTGAGTTTATAAAATTTGGGGTGGTTGCTACACTGGTGTGAAATATCTTGATATCACTATAATAACTGTTGACATACACCATCTGGAAAATGTTCCTTCTATTGGGGGTGCCACGCCCAGTGGACCAATCCCAATGAAAAAAAACGAAATTATAAAAGAAATTAATTGACGTGTGATTCCTTGATTTTATTAAATTGCTGAATAATTGAAAGAACACCAAATTAATGTTGTAATATTATTGTGTTTATTTAATAAAAAAAACACTTCTACTACAATTTTTTGGTTTTTACATACATTTGTATGGATTTTACTACACAATGTATTAGAAATTAATTTATTGTTATATGCACTGTGGAGACTATTGCTTTGGTTTATTTGTACGAAATACATTTATTTTTAAAAATTTAAATTTATACAGAAAGCAGTAAAAATATACGCACATGTAGTATTTTTCCATTTTATTTCATGATCTTTAAATAAATACATTATGCAGTGAAACTAAATACATATGTAAATAGTTTACATTTCACTTGAAGCTAAATTAAATATTGTAAAAATAATTGCTGTTATTTTAATTTAACTACATATTTCATTAATTTATTTGAAACAAAAAATTAATATATTGTAGTAGTTTTTTTTACTTTGATATACTTTATTTTAAATGCCTTTGAATTTAAATTAATTATAATAAACTGAAAATTGTAAATGAGTTTTGAGATAAAGATCAATATCAAAACGAACAGGCGCAATCATAATACAATATCAATACAAAAACAACTACATAATTGTAGTAAAAACAAATACATTTGCTTTTGAACTAAATTAAATACATTTTTAAAAGAAAGTGAGCATTTGAAGAAAATCTGTGATGTGTTCATTTATTAAAAAACAAAAATGTTTCTGTTTAATACTAAATTTGTGCGGTAAATGAGTAAATAAATAAAAAAATTAAATATTTGAATTATTTAAAAAAAAGAAACAAAAAAAAACAAAAATTTATAAAAAAAATTTGATCAATACAATTAATTTTTCATTTATTCATCGCCGATACGATCTTTAATTGATTTGATTAAATATTTAATCATATTAATTAATTAATTAATGTAGACGCGGTAGCTCAGTGGATAGTGCGTTGGACTGCCAGCCGAAAGGTCCCCGGTTCAAGCCTGGACTGGGGCTAACTACATCTTTTCATAGAAACATTTTTCTATACCGCACTACCTCTCGTCAGTAAATGGCAAACCTACGAGAGTAAAACCATTTCCTATGAAAAGCTCTCACCCGTCGTTCGGATTCGGCAATAAACTGTAGGTCCCACCACTTTCGAGTACAAATATTACACGCACAGCTCAAAATGGTGAGAGAGCTCGGCCGAAGTTCTATACAGGACTGTAGCGCCAAACTATTATTATTATAATTAATAAATTAACAAAAAATACAAAATGTTGCATCAATACAATTAAATAATTTGCCAAAACGACTATTGAATTAATTGCTTTAACAATCGCCGTTGCTGAACATACAATGCGGCGTCATGATGCGTGCTTGCAGCGAATGAACGCCAATGGAATTTTTGTTTGCGCGGATAAAATTCCCATTTAGTATATTCCAAGATATTCACTTATGTGGTTTGATCATCCTCTATGTGTGTCGTCAAAAATGGTGATGATGGCAATGGTTGCATATTTAATTATGCTTCCAACTTCATCATCAGAAAAGTATATGTTATGTACTTTCATAAGAATTTATAACAATTAACTGAATGAGAATTTTAAAGACTGTGAAGATAATAAAAATACTTTTAAAACGTCGACCATACCAATTAAATAGTTTGCTATTTATGCGAAGTCCTTAATTGGTATATTATTGGAAGCAAATCACATTTTGTGCGAATGTGTTTGCTAAATACATTAGAACTCTTTGCTAGACCAGTTAATGGTCACAATTATTTATAGTTGCTGTATTTACGTCGATTATTGTTTTTTCTGTGTCTAAACTGTTTCGACACTGTCAAAAATTTGGCTGGGCCTATTTAAAAAGGTAGTCTTGCTGCATTTCCATGCATTAATTTATTTGTTTTATTTTCTTTTCTGTAAAATGTATTTCAAAATATATTTCTACAAAAAATGCTTTGTATTACATGACATAATCTTTAGCGAAGAATAAATAAAAACGAAATGTAGTAAAAATAAAAGCATTCTGTAGTTATTATTACTTTATGTGTTATTTTTTTATAAAAATAATCGTCGTAAATATAGCATCGCTATTAATTGCTCTCATTAATCAATCCAGCAATGAAATTCACTAATTTTATGAAAACATTTGCTATTCTTGGTTCAATCAGCAATTCCGTTTGCTAATATGAATATTTGTACGTCAATGTAGCAAACAAAATTAGTCAGCGCAGTTTATGAATTTGTAAATTTAATTGCTGGATTGAATAATGAATGCAATTAATATCGGTTGTTTATGTCGATTATATTTTTCTGTGTATCTTTGTAAGTAAATCAACTAATTATTAAAAAAGAGCATTTTTATTGCGTTTTAATACAGTTTTTCTTTACTGGTGTGTATAACTTAGTCTATTTGACTAGATTATTTATAATGTATTCATAGTTATATCAAATACCATGCATTTCTAATTAATGAGTCATGCCGCTTGCGCCACATGTTGGTCTGCAATAAATGCTACAACAATTCATTGGGTTAACAATAAATTCTTAACAATAGAGAAAAATTGATGCCAATACATCAAATACACAATAAACTGGTGGGGGCCAGGCCAACACAGCTGACCCTGTTGTGCCCTGGACTAAACTGAGCTGAACTGAGCTGTGCTGCGTTGCCCTGTTGTGCCATGCATGCCGTGCGCATGATAGATGCATTGAACTCATTTAAACCTGATTTAAGCCATAGTTATGTCGAAGAAAAGGTCCAGCAAGAAAGATTATTTGTTGGCCAACAACAAATCCGCAGAGGTAACAAGGGACAACATATAGCGGGTTGCCTTGTCTGTATTACCTGGCTGCCGCCTGCTTTGGCAGGCAACAAGAAAAACCAGTTTCGAAAAATTCAAGAAATTTTGTTCGTCTTGTAAAACTTTAAAACTTTCAGTTGTTGGCAGCAAGAATTTCGTTGGTGCTGCCTGCCTGGTGCTGCTGCTGCATTTGGCCAACAGCAAAAGTTGCAGCTTGAACCTTCATCAACAACATGAGCAGCTCAGCACAGAAATACAAACCACATGTTTCGAATGCAAGCAAAACCAACAGTAACACCTCGGAAACGATGACTCTTTTTGCAGTGTTGGCATAACGTGTTCAAATTTACAACTATATCTATTTTTCGAAAAAATGCCATAAATATTCCTGAAAAATGTCGGAAATTCTATCTAGGGAAGCGTATCTGCATCTAGATTAAATTTTTTGTAGGCTCAGGGCAGTTTAAAAACATTCGGAAGACACTGGATACGGCGGAATTTGTATCAAAAGCTGCCCATTTTCTTCTCATACCCAATATGAAATTCCATAACATTTGATAAACTGCCATACTATTCCCTAAAAAAATACATCCATTTATCTTTTTGTTTGCCAAAAATATATTCTAAATAACCCAGACAAATTACAGACTTTTTGTCAGTAAAGATTATTAAGTATTGTGGACTTTTTAAAGGCAAATATTCGGCGGTACAATATAGGCATCATTTGAAGGAAAAAATTGTTTTTTTTGTCTGCTTTAAACCTTTCCAAAAACTGCCTTGAGTGTGTCAATTATTTCGTTGTTTATACGCGTTACATTACTGGACTTTTAAAGGCATATTACCGGCATATTTTGTGAAAAGAAAATAGTGTAGACCTCATTTGAAAGAAGATCTGTTTTTTGACTGCTTTAAATCTTTAAAAAAAAACTGCCTTGAGTCTACCAATTATTTCGTAGTTAATACACATCGCGTTACTGAACTTTTAAAGGCATATTACCGGCATATTTTCGGAAAGAGAAGAGTATATGCCTCATTTGAAAGAAAAATCTATTTTTTGACTGCTTTAAACCTTTCAAAATCCTGCCTTAAGTATGCCAATTATTTCGTAGTTGATAAGCGTAACATTACTTTTGGGGAAGAGAACAATATAGGCATAATTTAAAGGAAAAATCAGTTTTTTGTCTGCTTTAAATTTTTCGAAAAAATGTTTTGAGTCTACCAATTATTTCCCAGATGATACGTGTAACGTTGATGCAAAAATTTCAATGCTTTTCCAACACTGCGCTGTTTCATGGAATCCGTCGGATCCGTTTGTCCGTCAGTCCCACCAGTTTTTGTTGTATTTCAATGCAAATCGATCGTCGTTGTTTTGCTCACTAACCGATGCTTTGTTGATGGCTGGAATAGCAACTCAATCGTTGTAGTAGCAACAGCAACACCACCATCACCAACAGCCACCAACAACCAGCTGACAGTGATGAAGAAGGGTCTGCGGACTGCAGCGTTGCTGCGGTATGGTTTGTGTTTTTTTTTCTCCTTTCTTGTATTTTGTAGGTCGATCGATGTCAGTCGTTTCCGTTTAAATTGTAATTTTTGCGCTCTCTCACATGGCGTTCTCTTTTTTCGGCATTCAACCGAACGATTCATCACTAAGACATACTCTCAACGTTTGTTTAGAGTGAAGTATTTTTGGGTTTTGTTTATACTTTGAACATAAATAATGAATTGCAAAGAATTCAAGACAAAAAGCAGAGAATGAAAAAAAAAAAAAACGAATTTGGCCAAAATATGGGCCAAATCGGAAATGTTCAATTACGCAGCAATTCGACGATTTAGCAATGGGTGGTAGACATTGTTGTGGTCAATTCTTTTGCAAAGGCATTGCTTAATATTTTTGAACAGTTTTTATGAACATTTTAAAACACTACAGAAATTGTTTGACAAATTGTAAAAATTTATAGTATTTAGGGCACGAATTCTCAACATAAGTCGTTATATATTATTTTATTTGAAAAGTGTTTAACCATAAAATGTATCATATTGCGCAAATTTTCCGCCAGTTCTCAAAATATGACGGGAATCTGCTTTCAAAACTTCACAAAATTCTCTACACAAAATTTTGGTAGAGTCAAGGAAGTTGAGAATTATTTTGTCGGAGGATTTCAAGCAGATAAAGAACGGAGTTTGGACAAAGGAAATTTGTAAAGAGTTTAACGATACAATGTATCATATTCCGGATATTTTCTGCCTGTCCCTAAAATATGACGGGAATCTGCTTTTAAAACTTCACAAAATTCCCTTCACAAAATTTTTGGCACAGTCGAGGAAGTTGAGAATCCTTTTATAGGAAGATTTGAAACATGAAAAGGAGGACTTTGGACAAAAGAAATTTGAAAAAATTTTAACCATACAATGTATCATATTCCGGATATTTTCTGTCGGTCCCCAAAATATGACGGGAATCTGCTTTTAAAATTCCACAAAACTTCCGTACACAAAATTTTTGGGACGGTCGACGATGTTGAGAAATATTTTATCGGAGGATTTTAAGCAGACAAAGAGTGGAGTTTGGACAAAATGAATTTGGAAATGTATTAACCATACTGTGTATCATATTCGGAATATTTTCTGTCGGTATCTACTTTTAAAATGCAAAAAAACTTCCCTACTCAAAATTTATGCCAGGGTCGAGGAATTTGAGAATCATTTTATCGGAAGATTTGAAGCAGCAAAAGGAGGACTTTAGACAAAAGGAATTTGAAAAGATTTTAACCGTACAATGTATCATATTCCGGATATTTTTTGCCGGTTCTCAAAATATGATGGGAATCTGCTTTTAAAATTACACAAAACTTCCCTACTCGAAATTTTTATGATGAAGTTGAGAAATATTTTATCGGAGGATTCGAAGCAGCCAAAGGAGGAATTTGGACAAAAGCAATTTGGAAAGTTAATACAATGTATCATATTCCGGTATTTTTCTGTCGGTATCTGCTTTTAAAATTCAAAAAAAGCTCCCAACATAAAATTTTTGGCAGAGTCGAGGAAGTTGAGAATCATTTTATCGGAAGATTTGAAGCAGCAAAAGGAGGACTTCAGACAAAAAGAATTTGGAAAGATTTTAACCATACAATGTATCATATTCCGGACATTTTCTACCGGGAATCTGCTTTTAAAATTTCACAAAACTTCTCTACACTAAATTTTTGACGCAGTCGAGGAAGTTGCGATATATTTGAACGGAGGATTATAAGCAGACAAAGGCAGAGTTTGTATTAAAAGCTGTATTTTTTCTATAACCGGAATCTCACTTTAAAATTTCATAACATTTGACAACCTATTACTTGCCTGCCAAAAACTTCCTTTTAACTCTGTGTTTTCCGAAAAATTTCAGATAAATGCAAGACATTTTTCTTATATTTTAAATATTACAATGATATAATGACAATCTTTTTTATTTTACATAACACAATGCGTAAAATCTTTATTTATTTTTTTTATAATACTTATTTTTAATATCATTGTAATATTATTTAATCGTAACTCAATTTACACAGTTCTCAATTTACTCATTTCTCAATTAAACTACATACTTTAATTATGCTTAATTCTTGAGTTATTATTTTCTTCTTTTCAACTTTTATTCTTATAAAATGATGCGCCATTGTTACGACTTACCGTATATCTTATCTTCTGTTTCCTGTTTTTAATTTTAATTCATATAAAATAAATAAAAATAAAGAATAAAAGAAAAATACATTCTACTCATGTAATTAAGACAGCATAATTGTGCCTACTGTTTCTCGATGCATACCATATATTGTACATGTAAATAAAGCTTCAATTGTAGCATTCGAATAAAAAAAAAAAAAAAAGCGTAGCATCAAATGTAGCAACTGTAGCCGAAAAGGGAGCAAGTGCAAACAACATCTTGACATTGCAACCTATTGCATGTTAAAGTTGCTGCTGCTGCAACATGTACCATTTTTACGAAACTTTTTGCCAACGGACAGGCAACACTTGGGAACAACAATCATTTTCAACGAAGTGAATGCTTGTTATAGTACTTTGCAACTCACTGTCTGTCTTTTTGAATGTTTGCTAAATTGTTAAAAAAAAACAAAAAAGTTTGGTAGAAAGAAGTGGGAATAGAAATAAGAAAAAGATAGAAGTAGAGGAAAAGTTATAGAAAAGGTAGTAAAAAGAGTAGTCAAATGAGTACTGAAAAAAATTAGTAGAAAAATTGTGTCGGAAAGAGAGTAATGTTGGAGACAAGCATTTGTGTAGGGAAAGTGTATAATTGGAAATGTGTAGTATATTTTAATAAAAAAGAGTGTTTTGAAAATATGTAGTCGAAAAAAAGTAGTGGAGAAAAGGAGTAGAAAATGTGTTTTTACTACAAAAGTATTAGAAAAGTAAAATAAAAGAAAATCATACATAGTAAAAGGATTAGGCAAATGAGTACTGAAAAAAATAGTAGAAAAAGTGTGCCTAAAAGAGAGTAATGTAGGAGACAAACATTTGTGTAGGAAAAGTGTATAATTGAAAATGTGTAGTATATTTTAGTAAAAAAAGAGAGTAGTAAAAAGAGTAATCAAATGAGATGTCAAAAAAGTAGTAGTAATAGTGTGTCGGCAAGAGAGTAATGTAGAAGGCAAACATTTGTGTAGGGAAAGTGTATAATTGAAAATGTGTAGTATATTTTAGTAAAAAGAGTGTTTTGAAAATAAGTAGTCGAAAAAAAGTAGTGGAGAAAAGGAGTAGAAAATGTATTTTTACCACAAAAGTATTAGAAAAGTAAAATAAAAGAAAATCATACGTAGTAAAAGGAGTAGGCAAATGAGTATTGACAAAAATAGTAGAAAAAGTGTGCCTGAAAGAGAGTAATGTGGGAGACAAACTTTTGTGTAGGAATAGTGTATAATTGAAACTGTGTAGTATATTTTAGTAAAAAAGAGAGTATTAAAAAGAGTAGTCAAATGAGATGTCAAAAAGTTGTAGTAATAGTGTGTCGGAAAGAGAGTAATGTAGGAGGTAAACATTTGTGTAGGGAAAGTGTATAATTGAAAATGTGTAGTATATTTTAGTAAAAAGAGTGTTTTGAAAATATGTAGTCGAAAAAAATTAGTGGGGAAAAGGAGTAGAAAATGTGTTTTTACCACAAAAGTATTAGAAAAGTAAAATAAAAGAAAATCATAGTCGAAAAAAGTGTATAATAAAGATTAGAAATGTGTAGTATAAAAATGTGTAGTATGAATATAAAATTGAAGAAAAGTGTAGTAAACACAAAATGTGTTTGCATAAAATGTAAAAGAAAAAAATGAAGTGAAAAAAGTACGTACTAGAGAAAAAAGAGTAGTACATACAAATTTATTTGAAAAATTCTGTTTTTGAAAAAAGGAGGAAACTGTAATAGAGTCAAAAATCTAGTAGAATTAAGGGTTTGTCGAAATATATGTAGTAGAAAAAACCACAACACAAAAAATGCGGTGGAGTGTAATAGAAAAAAGATGAGTAGAAAAAAAGTGATAAAAAAGTGTATAAAAAAAAGTGAAATAAAAAAAAATTAAACAGACAAAAAGAAGTTACGGAAAATATATAGGAGGAAGAAAGTGTAGGAGGAAAAAAGTGTAGGAGGAAAAAAGTGTAGGAGGAAAAAAGTGTAGGAAGAAAAAAGTGTAGGAAGAAAAAAGTGTTGTAGAAAAGTGTACAGTAGAAAAATGCATTTGACAATAAGTGTAGTAGAACAAAATGCGTATTATTAAAAATTCGCAGTAAAGTAAAAATGGGGAGTGGAAAAATTTGCAGTAGGCAAAAAATGTAGTAGACAAATGTGTAGAAAAGAATAAAATGTGGTAAAATAAAAGTATTATTGAAAAAAGGTAGTTGTAAAAAAGTGGTAGAAGCGAAAAAAGGATGTAAGAGTATATTTAAAAAATCTTAGTGAAAAAGTGTGATACAAAAAACAGAAAAAAATATATATAGTAGAAAAAAATAGCATAGTTCTGTAAAAATTGTTGTATAAAAGAGTGGAGTAAAAGAAATTTTAGTAGACGAACAATTGTTACGAAAAAAAAAATGTAGTAGAAAAAAGAGTAATTAAAATTTTGTAGTAAAAAATAAAATGTCATAAAATAATAGTACTGTAGAAAAAATGAAGTTATAAAATTTAGTAAATAAAAGTGTAGTAAAAAAGTGTACTAGAAAAACTTTTTTTTTTTTTTTTGATAAAAATAAAATAGTATAGTATAAAAATTACCATTAAACAAGTAATAGACAAATAGTTTAGTAGAAGAAAAAGTACTGAAATGTATAAAAGTAGTATAAAAAAGAGCAGTAGATTAAAACATTTTGTACAAAATGTGTCTGCAAAAAAACAGATTTATTTTGTGGTACAAAAAAGTGTAGTAATAAAAGAAGTGTTGTAAGTCAAAAGGGGATTAAGACAAAAGTAGACACTACATTTTTTAGGCCAAAATTTTAGCAGAAAAAGGGTTAGTCTTTCTTCTCAAACAGACAAATGCGTTCATATTGTTCAATAAAAACTGTCATTCACTCACTTGACGTTGAACCATGAAGCATTTTTTTCAGCAACTTCATAAAGAACGTGAACGATTAAAGCGTTTGTTATCTGAAGTGCATAAATTTTCACTTGTCTTGTGCGTCTGCAGGACAGGGCTATTTCGGAGAAAAAGCAAAAAGTTTTATAAAATACTAAGAGTTTAGCTTTAAATATGGATAGTAGCAGAAATATAGAAAAAGTTTTATGAATTACAAAAAAGTAATTAACTTGCTTTTGGCAACTTGCAACAATAAACTTTCCAAACTCAAAGTGTCGAAATCACTATATTATCACTACTTTTAAATACTGCTTTTCGACTGCTTTTTTATTTTTAGTTTCTTTTATGAAATTTCCAAGTTGTGCCTTAAAAAGCATTTTAGTTTGTATCCGAAAATATTGCACTTTAAGCATTTGCACTTCAAAGCAATTTCAAAGAATTCACAGGATTCGTTTCTTCTACCCGTTCGTGTTGTTGCAATAAAATCAAAAGAAATTCAACGCCTCGACTAAACTAGTTTTCATGCAGCGACGATACCATATTATGCCATACTATAGTACAATACCTTTTACTGGTCACAAAATTGCAAATAAATAAAAGAGTATTTTTTGTTTTCCAACACTCACAAACAACCTGTTGGCGTATTTTCTACAACTACTACCTTTTTATGCCTGCCCTCTTTCTTTCCTCCTTCTCTTCAAACAACTATGCCTTGCGTTGTCGTTCGTGCCTGCTTTTTGCCCCGGTGCACGTTTTTGCCATAATCATAGACATAACATTTGGCTCTAATAGATTTTTTTTTTTTGCAAAGAATTGCTTGGCCATTATAAAAAAAAGTTCTACGATCGCTCACAACGTTTTGCCTGCTTAATTTTCAAGCACGGCATGTAGTCAAATAAACAAATCCATTCTGGATGGATGCTGTATTTTTCTTTATTTTACTTCAGCCTATTTGTTTTACTCAACATGCGAAAATGTTTCACTTAATACAGCTGGCAGACGATAAAATGTTGCACTTGTTGAAATTATTGTTTGAAAAATCAAAAAATGAAATCCGTTGCGAATTATTGAAAAATATAAAAATAAATTTGTTCATGTTACTCGTTGGGTTAAATAATTAGCATTCATTGGGCGCTGAGTGGATAGGGAAATTTGCAAATGAATGCGGAAGCCAATCGATGAAACATGCTGAGAAAGCAAACATTTTCTTTGCTAAGAAAATATAAAATATTGGAAGAAATGTAAAAAGAAAACGTATTATAAACGTTCAACTGTGCATAGAAGACGTAGACAAATTCTTGGAAGGACTCAAGGCAGTTTTGGAATATTTATTTGAATGTCTTTGAGATCCAAAACAAAATAACATTTTCGATATTTTTCATATTTTCGGAAAACACGCAGGTAATAGGAAGATTTTGAGAAGCTTTATCAAAGTTTATCAAATTTTGTAGAAATTTTAAGGCAAATTTACGACATATTTTTGGTATGTGAAGACAATAGGGAGAATTTTATACAAACTTTACCTTTGTTTGGTTGAAATCTTTCGATGATACTCGAGACAAAATGTTTGCATTTTTTAGGAATATGTTCGACATATTTCCGACAAACACGCAGATAAATTGAATATTATGGGATGTATACTGTAAAATTTTGTATTTTAGAAACGGGCAGAAAACAGACAGCCTGTGATTCAAACTCCACCTTTGTCTGTTTGAAATATGTCGAAAAAATGTTTCTTAACTCCCTCGTCTCTGCCAAAAACGTTGTCTGGGGAATGTTTCAACTATCCTGCCCGAGACAAAATTTCTGGCACATTTTAGGAATATTTCCGGCAAACACACAGATAAATGTAATATTATGGGAGGTATATAGCAGGTTGTAAAATTTTGTGGAATTTTAATGGCAGATTCGCGACATATTTTGGGGGCAGAAAACATACAGCCTGTGATACAAACTCCACCTTTGCCTGTTTGAAATATGTCGAAAAAAATGTTTCTTAACTGCCTCGATCCGGCCAAAAATGTTGTCTAGGGAATGGTTCAACTATCCTGCCAGAGATAAAATTTCTAGCATTTTTCATTTCACAGAAAATGGAATATTTTGGGAAGTGTATAGCAGGTTGTAAAATTTTGTGGAATTTTAATGGCAGATTCACGGCATATTTTGGGAACGGGCAGAAAACAGACAGCTTGTAATACAAACAGCGCCTTTGCCTTTTTAAAATATGTCGAAAAAATATTTCTGATCTGCCATGGTCCTGCCAAAAATTTTGTCTGGGGGGAGCTTGCTTTGGTTATGCCAGAAAATGGTTATAATTTCTGGCATTTTCTGGAAAATTTCGGGTTTATTTCCAGCACACAGATAAATGGATGTTTATGGGTAGTATATAGTAGAACGTCAAATTTAAAGGCAGATTCCCGGCATATTTTAGGCACGGGTAGATAATTAAACAGTTTTTGACATAAACTCCGCCTTTGTTTGGAAATCGCTAAATCCTGACTAGGGATGTTGGGATCCCAAATAAAATGTCTGATATATTTCGGGCATATTTACGACACGCAAGATTCGTAGAAACATATTTTTGAAAGGGTCATGGCAGTTTAGAAATAGTATTAGTTTTTCGAACGACAAAAGTGAAGTTTGTATCTAAAGCTGCTTATTTTCTGATCGTATCCAAAATAAGCTATGATTCTGCCTTTTAAAATTCAACAAAATTGGCAAACCTGCAATATATTTTTTAGAAAGTTCCATTTTTCTGTGTGTTTGCCGAAAATAAGCCTGAAATATTCCTGTAATTTAATTAAAATTTACTTTCAAAAGTAAATAAAAAATAAACCTAATAAAATTCGGCATACCATAATCAATATCGGTAACACAAAAAGGCAGACACTTCAATTTGCACAGTATTTTCTACCGTACAAATACAAATAAATGCTGCTTCTATTCTTTCACATGCGTAACTCTATATTTAGGTAGAATTTGCTGTCACTTTGTACCAAACATTTTGTTTTTATACTTCAGAAATTGCATATGTGCTGGGTTGATCACAACAACTTCACATATGCACCACTTGACCTTTAGCAAATAATATTTTCTAGATGCTTTGACTTTTTTTTTTTTTTTTTTTACTTTATTTTGGTTTCGGGTACTCTCAAACATATTGTATTGCAATTTTTAGCAGCTCTCATGTTACCAACTGACAGCGTAGGTGGGCAAACACGTGTTTTTGGTGAGAAACTAAATGCCAAAAATTTCACAAATGTAATACGAGCACAAAAGTCAAATAATATTGAAAATGGGTGGAAAAGTATAGCAGGCACTTGAGATTATTGATAAATAATTATATAGTTGATGCAGGCAATAAAGGAAATAAGTAGACTATGTGTGTGGTATTTGAAGATATAATATGGCCTAAAGATATATGAAATATTGATTAAGTTTATGGTATTATTATATTACGTTATTTTTTTTTGCATTTTATTTTTTTTTTTAATATATATATAATTCGTGATTAATTTTGGCTGCATACTTCGTTTTATTCAATTTAGAAAATGGCAATTCAAATTTCCTTAACACTTCCCTGAAATCCATTACCCCGAAAGACATTATCCCGAGAGACATTTCCCGGAAGCCATTTCTCCGAAATGAACACTTCCCGAAATAGACACTTCACCGAAATAGATACTTTCCTGAATGGACATTTCACCCAAAACGAACATTGCCCCGAAATGAACATTTCCCTGAATGGACACTTTCCCGAATGGACACTTCCCGAAATGAACACTTCCCCGAATGGAAACTTCCCCGAAATAGACACTTCCACGAAGTGACACTTCAACGAAATGGACACTTTCCCGAATGGATATTTCCCCGCAACGGACACTTCCCCGAAATTGACACTTCCACGAAATTGACACTACCACGAAATGGATACTTCCCCGAATGGACATTTCCCCCAAAATGAACATTTCCCCGAAATGAATATTTCCCCGAATGGACACTTCCCCGATTGGACACTTCCCGAAATGGACTCTTCTCCGAATGAAAACTTCCCCGAAATAGACACTTCCACGAAGTGACACTTCAACGAAATGGACACTTTCCCGAATGGATATTTCCCCGCAACGGACATTTCTCCGAAACTGACATTTCGCCGAAATTATCATTTCTTCGAATGGACGCTTCCCAAAATGGACACTTCCCGAATGGACACTTCCCCGAAATAGACACTTACCAAAATGGACACTTCCCCGAATAGACACTTCCCCGAATGGACATTTCCCCGAAACGGACATTTCCCCGAATGGGCCCTTCTCGAAATGGACACTTCCCCGAATGGACACTTCCCCGAATGGACATTTCCCCGAAATGAACATTTCCCCGAAATGAACATTTCCCCGAAATGAACATTTCCCCGAAATCAACATTTCCACGAATGGTTACTTCCCCGAAAAAGACACTTCCACGATATGGACATTTCCCCGAAATTAACATTTCTCCGAAACTGACATTTCGCCGAAATTAACATTTCTTCGAATGGACGCTTCCCGAAATGGACACTTCCCGAATGGACACTTCCCCGAAATAGACACTTCCCAAAATGGACACTTCCCCGAATAGACACTTCTCCGAATTGACATTTCCCCGAAACGGAAATTTCCCCGAAATGGACGTTTCCCCGAATTTGACATTTTCCCGAAATGTGGATGAACAAAAGTAGGCGAAAAGTGCGAAAATTCCTAAAAAAATATTACATCAGAAGTCAATAGCAGACATGGTTGGAAATTGAAGTGGTACCTCTAAAAAGGGTTCAGAAACTACTGTTTCTTCAAAAAAAATATTATTGCGGAAATCCAAAGCGGACATCATTAGAAGGTAAATGGCACCCTTCGCCTAATTGTACCTTTTGTAATGGTTTAAACCACCGCAAAGGGATCCAAAATTCGTATTCAGTAGAAGGTGTACTAGCAGTGATTCGCTTTTGTATTTGAAAAATATTAGAAATACCCATCAAATCGATTCTTCCGGATCTGGAAGAGCATGGATAATTTGACTACTGGGAATAAAATAAACAATTTCCAAATATCAGCCTAGTACGTACAATTAATGATAATATTAGGTTTTGAAATATTTAAATCTTTATTTGAAAAAATCTCATGAGAACAGCTTCAAGTAAAACAGATATCAGAATATTAGTAATTTTGAATGTTAGTATGGATTATTTTCTATATAACTCTAAACAATTATTATTTTTATCATTAAATCTTAAATATTAAAAACGCCTATTTAAAAAATAGTCTAATAAAATTAAATTTTTCGAGTTTATAGTTAAATTTTACGAAAGCTAATTGGAATATTGGCATTCTTTTAAATTATAAAATAACTTTGACTTTATTAGTAAAATTTGTTTTTGGAAGTTTAAAAAAAAAAAACATTTCTAAAGTTGTATAAATTGGTTCATTTTTTTTTTAAACGTTACGTGATAGAGAAAAAATTGGATGTACACTCAATATCATAGAAATAATATAAGTACACGCACAAAAAATACTATAAAATGAATAGTTTTCTTGCTATTAAAATTAGTCAATAGCATAAACTATTATTTTAATAGATAAATCCCATTAAATACTACAAAATACTATCAAAATACTGTTAAAAAATACTATAAAATAAATAGTTTTCTTGCTATTAAAATTAGTCAATAGCACAAACTATTATTTTAATAGATAAATACCATTAAATACTTCAAAATACTATCAAAATACTATTAAATTTGTTCTGTGTTTATATGAAAATATTTATTTTTTAAAATCAATAACTTTTCTGTTGACAAATTTAAATAGAATTTTTTTGCTGAGTGTTGTCACCATACCGTCGGATTTTTTACTCTGACTTTGACAACTGCAAAAAAATAGAAAAGATGTATGTCATGTCCATTTGATTTTTTTTTTTCAATTAACAATTCTGCACTACAATTTCTCAGAACCTTTACCATATTGTTTTTACTATAGTAAGAATACAAAACCTTCCGTAAAAGGTGTATCACGTATGACTACTGTCCAATTATGGGAACCAACGACAGACGACAAAAGCGCCATTAACAGCTAAACAAAATATGGACGCATCAAATTAAAACCTGTTTGTAGAATTGTAAAAATTATACAAAAGACATGGACAAAAATTCTAAAATAAAGCAGTAATATAAATAAAATAATACATAATAAAAAAAAGAATGAATGAACTTAATTAAAACAATTATAATTCATATTAAACCCGTTGTTGTAGAAGGCAGACGGTAAACTATTTAATATTATATTATTAAAAATTGCTTAATTATTTAAAATAGACCAAACATTGTGCAGTATAAAAGTGGATATATATCATAATTTATTGTTGACTTTGAACGACAATAATTTCTTCAACTTCTTATGCATTATTAACACTATCTGCTAAGTTTGGAAACTCTTTTTTGCTTTGTGGTTCTCATAGTAATAAAAAGATTTAAATCTTACTGTGTGAAAAGAAGACGTGAAGAAAAAAAAAAGACGTCAAAACATTAAAACCAGTTAAGCGTTACTTAATAGACAAGTTTTAGAGTTATGCTGAGGGTACAAAGACAGACATTTAGAGAGGTATAGGGTAATAGTGGAAAATCTAAGCAGTATCATTAAAAAAGGGGAGTAAGGCGTTAATATTGTGTTGAATAATAATTTTATCTACACAGAAAAAACGAATCGACGTAAATATAGCAATCGATATTAATTGCACGCATTAATCAGTCCAGCAACGAAATTCAAGTCGGTGCAGTTTCTGCAATTATATTTGCGAAAACTGCGACAACTAAATAATTTGCTGCATTGATATTCATATTAGCAAACACAATTGCTGATTTAACGACGAATAGCAAATGTTTTCATTAAATTATTTTCATTGCTGGATTGATTAATAATAATAATAATTATAATAGTTTGGCGCTACAGTCCTGTATAGAACTTCGGCCGAGCTCTCTCACCATTTTGAGCTGTGCGTGTTATATTTGTACTCAAAGTGGTGGGACCTACAGTTTATTGCCGAATCCGAACGGCGGGTGAGAACTTTTCATAGGCAATGGTTTTACTCTCGTAGGTTTGCCATTTACTGACGAGAGGTAGCGCGGTATAGAAAATGTTTCTATGAAAAGATGTTGTTAGCCCTAGTCCAGGCTGGAACCGGGGACCTTTCGGCTCGCAGTCCAACGCACTAACCACTGAGCTACCGCGGCTATTAATGCATGCAATTAATATCGATTGCTATATTTACGTCAACTATTTTTTCTGTGTATAAGAAAAGTGCCAAATTCATTGATGAAAGATATCAAAAGAATACTGAAAAACAAATTTTTATATTGAGATATCGAATCAAAATCGATATCTCAATATAAAAAAAACTACTACAATCTTTTAAAATAAAAAAAATCAAAATCATAGTCTTACATTTGAGCACTTTCAGAAAAGTAGCTCTTTCATGGAAATACAAATCACACACGCAAAATGAAACCACACAGAAAGAGTCAAAAATATTGTTTTTCAAAGACTTTTCACATTATTATTTTGTCTTCTGTGAATTTGTGAAATCAACATGCATGAAAATTTAATGCCTGTCCGTCCTCCATATGTTACGAATGAAAAACAAATTTGGTTTTTGGGAGGGTAAGGGTAAATGTCACATGCTGGGTAACACATACTACTGGTCAAGCGATGACGATGTTCGTGTTATGCTATGCTATGGCATGCTAAAGATTAATTTATTTTGTTACTATTTCAAAAATTTTAAATTTGAACTTTTGAATTTTCGACATGACCTGCCTGCCTGTCTGTATTGCCTGCCAGCAGCACTTATAAAGACGACCAGATGAAAAAATAAATATAGAAATAAATAGATGCCTAAATGTAGCTATAGATGGGATAAAAGTTGAAATAACACATTTTTAAATTGTGCGTAATTCTGTTATTAAAGTTAAATTCTATGACTCTTCATTTTGCTATTTGACTTTTCCATGTGGTAGAGTTTAATTTGGTCGCATATTTGATCTTTGGTTCAGATTATTAATTTATGTAAATGAGCGTTTACTAATTGAAGTTTATTATGTCTGAGAATAATATATCATTAATTTTAAATGATGGAATTATAATTTTTTTAAATGATGGAATTATAATTTTGAATTCGCAGTAGTGTAGACAAACATTAAATGACAGCATACAAACATAACTCGGCACTAAGTTTAAATGATTACACTATTCAACAGAATGAGAAAAAAATTGCTATCGATATCTCATACATTAATTCTATATAATTCGAGGTTGCTGATTTTGCCGGCGTACTCCGTATTTTTCTAATGCGTAACATTTTTAAGATAATTGCTATCGACATTTTCAGTCACTCTTTAGAATGAAAAAAATACACACCCTTACACAATTAATTTTCAAAAAAACTTTAAACGCAACTTTTTTTTCAATTGCCAAGACTAATTACAATATATCAAAAAATACTAATATTCTGCTAACGTCACTGTCATGCCAAAGGGGCGAATATGCATTTTTAAAAATGTTGGGAAATAAAATTATAAAGTTTGAATTTGCTTTAAAAATTAGTAAAATTTATTTAATTTTCAATTTTATTTTTGGTAATTTTGGTTTATTCATCAATTATTATAACGTATATAAAATATCTTTGGATTTGGACAACTTTTTGAATTATAAATACGGATTTTCTGAGGCTATATCCTGACCAAAACGCACATATTTTTATATTTTATGCTACAACTCTTTATTTGCTCAAGATAAAATAGTGATGTGAAGGCATTAATTGTTTGTTTTCAAAGCACCTATCGATTGGCATCATTATTTAAAAATAAGTTTCCAAATATTAATTTTTCTTTTGTAATTTGCCAGAAAAATGTTTAGCCATATATTTTTAAATAATGATACCAATCGCACCTATCGAAAATTTATCAATAATTTATCAATCTTGCATCAATAAAGAGTTACAGCAAGAAAACGAAAATATTCGCCTTTTTGGCATGACAACATTTTCAATATTTTGAATTCGCACTTTTTGTTTTGTCTTTTTTGGTTAAAAATATCCAACAATACCACACACGATTTTTTGAGGAAAAACTACATTCAAAAATGTCAAAAAAAAAACGCAAATGTCAAAAATTGCACATTCGACCCTTTGGCGAATATGTTTTTAAGATATTTGAAACTAAACTGGACAAATATTGCTTTTTTTAGACTATTTTTGGAAGATTTTCAGCACATCAGTTCTATTAAAATATAAGAAAATGACTTAGCATAGTTCACACTAACGATCAAAATTATTAACTTTTTTTCATCGGTTCTAGGAAAGATAGTACACAGAAAAAATAATCGACGTAGATATAGCAACCGTTATTAATTGCATTCATTAATCAATTCAGCAATGAAAATCACTTATTAAATGAAAACGTTTGCTATACTTCGTTATATAAGCAAATGCGTTCGCTAATGTGAATATTTGTACGTCAATGCAGCAAATAATTTAGTTGGTGCAGTTTTAGCAAATATAATAGACAAAGGAATTGCTGAATTAACGAAGAATAGCAAATGTTTTCATTAAATTAGTGAATTTCATTGCTGGATTAATGAATGAATGCATGCAATATCGGTTGCTATATTTACGTAGATTATTTTTTCTGTGTGTATAGGATGTCCATGGCAAAAATCGTGTTGGGTAGTTGGGTAGCCTTTTGTTTACTTTTGAAGTTAGCATTTCTTATAATTCATGAGTTAGATCTTTGATTTATCAAAATCAAGAATTATTGTACTTTGAATATAAAGAATCATTTTGTGATCCAATTCTGATATTTTGCTCCAATTATTTTTTGTAATTCATGTATTCCATTTTTGTTACTTGATTTATCGAAATTGAAAACTAAAAATCATCTTCTTATGCATGTCTTCTGATATTACTGCATTCTTTGTTAAATTGTACTCATATTTAAATACTATTTTTAATACCTTCTAACTAAATGCATTTCTATGATGCATTGCCTGATGTCTTGTTAAATTAATTTTGCCCAACGAACTATGACAACTTCAATTGGCTATCAATTACACATAGTATATGTGATGAGCACGAGGCAGGGCATTGAAGCCCAACCCAACTTAACACAAGTCAAACGAAGGCCAGCCAAAGTTATTGAAGTTATTCTTCCGATGATGCACTCTTCTTCGTCTTCGTTGGGCCTTTGGTGTGGTACGGCATATCATGGGAACCCAGAAGAGGCATAAGTCGTCCGGCATAGTGCAAAATAACATGCGATGTTGCGAATGATGATGACGACAACGATGATGTTATTATTATTATTCTTGAAAATAGGAGGAGACGAAGTAGGCGATCGTCTTAATTACGAAGAGACACTGCACATGGGCACACATGCAAAAATTTCTTTAATTAAAGTCAATAAATGCAATATAAAATTAGTTCAATGAATTTTTAATTGATGACTATTGTGAAGAATTAAAATACTAAGAGACAGTTTAAGTCACGACATTTTTGCGGTTTGAACTTTGCTCACACGAAAAAAAAAATCTACCAACAACCAGTATACATAATATTGATGTTTTCATTCATTGAACTAAATTCGTAGTTTTTGAATATTTTTCATATTCAATATTTTTAATAACATTAAATTTCAAACTAAAATTTATGTGTTTATTATTCTTTTAAGATTTATGATATTTAAATAAATATGGTTTGATGAAAAAAATTCATCAATATGATGCACACTTGTTCATTAATATGATGAAATGGAGTTTTTACATGGTTTGAAATTAAATATGGAAATGAAAAACATTTGAAAAATACGATTTAAATTCAATGAATGTATTCAGCAATATGATGAATACTGTTTGTTGGTAGACTTTTTTTTTATAAGCCAGTATGTTATATTTCCCGATATCGTTGCGAGTAGAGTATTTATACGATATCGGACCCGTTCTCGTAACGATATCACGCGTCAAATTGGACTTACATGGGGTAGATATCGATGCGCTCTGTGAGAGTTTTTTAAATACGAGATTTTTTTTGAAATCGGAATAAATCGAAGAAGAGATACATAATATTGATACCTTCGTTCATTAAATGACGTATTGATGAATGAATTGATGAATTATATTTATGAACTTATTCATATTATAGTGAAGAACGAAATATTCAGTACAAAGAATTTGAATCGTCATATTGATAAATAAAATCATTATATTCATCAATAAGTTCATAATATTTATGAATATATTATTCAATATGATGAATATTGTTAAACTACTTTTTTTTTTAAATAAATTTATTTTTTTTACATTTTTTTACGAATTTGAAAAAAAAATTAATAAAACGAAAAAAAAAATATTTAAAAAAAAAAAATGAAAAAAAGTTTTGGAAGAAAAAAAATAATCTGAAAACAAAATTTTTTCTACAAAAAAAAAAAATGCTTAACAAATTTTTTTTATCAAAAAAAAAAAATTTTTTTTTTCAGACATTGCAGACTGGAAAGAAATTATTTTACATAAAAAATAAATAGTTTCTTTATTACATTTGTGAACTTTCAATCAATTTATTTAGATCATAATTAAGTCTTTCCTAATAGGAGTAAAGTATACCAGTGATATATAGTATTGATATTCTTTATTAAACTGTCACAGTTCATATCAGTTTAAATGTCCAATTACCACACCCACTTTACCTTATGTTACCTTTGTAAATTATAACAATTGTCTGTTAATATTTGTAAAATGTACGAAGTACCTCATTAATGTATTTGAATTGTGCTGTTACCTCATGCGAAACATTTATTATTTGCAGCCCGTTTTAAATATATTTCGGGAATATATTGTGTCGTCGACTATTGTATATTTTATCAGTTGGGAAAATGTCAGCTGTGTACGACGCCGCACACTTTTATTGCTTTTGTGCAATTAAATATTCATTGTTTTTTGTTCTCAAAAATTAACTGCACGAGTGCTCTGGCTCTGGCACAGTTAACGTTTTTATTGCAGATGTCAGTCAATGAAAGGTACTTTATCAGCCTAGCCTACCTAAATATAAATGATAAACATATGCGGAAATAACATATAGTGGTAGGTCTAGAAACGTTCCATAATCATTTCGTTTTTGCTATAAATTTGTTTTAGATATACAAAAATATATTCATAACCTTGGACAAGAGTTAAGTGTTTCGAATGCATTTATTACATGCGTGTTATTCGTTCATAATTTTAGGCTTATTTCAGAAAAAATAATTCGATAGTTAACTTTGTAATGCTCGTTGTAGTAGTAATGTTTTTTTTATAGTTACAATAGTTAATAATAAAAAGCTATGCAATTAATTAAAGAAACTATTTTGTATTATGCGATATAGCAAAATAATTTTTTAACGCATCTGTTTAAAGCCGGTCAGTTCTCCGAGCTAATTCTGGGGAAAAAAAATATCTTGCCATGCAATTTTTTAGAGAAAATATTATTTCAAGGACAATTCTAAGATCTCATTTCAAAAAGGTGATATCGTCACTATCATGCCAAAGGGGCGAATGTGTAATTTTTGACATTTGCGTTTTCTTTTATATTTTTGAATGTAGTTTTTCCTCAAGTATAATAATAATAGTTTGGCTCTACAGTCTGTATAGAATTTCGGCCGAGCTCCCTCACCATTTTGAGCTGTGCGTGTTATATTTGTACATAAAGTGGTGGGACCTACAGTTTATTGCCGAATCCGAACGGCAGGTGAGAGGTTTTCTTAGGCAATGTTTTACTCTCGTAGGTTTGCCATTCACTGCCGAGAGGTAGCGCGGTATAGAAAAATGTTTCAATGAAAAGATGTTGTTAGCCCCAGTCCAGGCTTGAACCGGGGACCTTTCGGCTCGCAGTCCTACGCACTAACCACTGAGCTACCGCGGCTACAGTATACTGTGCCAAAATCGTGTGTGGTTTTGTTGGAGTGGCGAATTAGAAAAATTGAAAATGTTATCATGCCAAAAGGGCGAATCTTTTCGTTTTTTTGCAATGACTTTTTATTGGTTCGTGATAAAATAGTGGTGTAAAGGCATTAATTGTTTGTTTTTAAAGCACCTATCGATCATCATTATTATTTTAAAATATGTTGTTTGAATTTTTATTATTTGCATGGAAAATGTTGGCAAAATATTTTGAAATGATGATGCCAATAGATAGGTGATTTAAATTCAAACAAATAATGCCTTTACATCACTATTTTATCTTGCACCAATAAAAAGTTATAGCAAAAAAACGAAATGATTCACCCTTTCGGCATGACAAGATTTTCAATTTTTCAATTTTTTTCGCTATAACTCTTTATTGGTGCAGGACAAAATAGGGATGTAAAGGCATTAATTATTTGTTTATAAAGCACCTATCGATTGGCATTATTATTTCAAAATATTTTGCCAAACATTTTTCTTGCAAATGGTTGGCAAAATATTTAATGTTTGGCCAAATATTTTAAAAAATGATGACCTCCTTAATTGTTTCACGCACTTTACTCAAAATTATCGTAACGAATTATTTTTGTTGTAGTAACAACTGAGAATATATTTGCAACAACCTATTAATTCGGTTCTGAAAACCTCCAAAATCATGAGCATGAGGTTGTGGTAAACTTAATGTCAATGAATATGCGATTGTGATAACCTCCAAATCGATTAGCAATTGAAGACAAAAATGTCGAAAATATTTCTAACACTGTATTGAACCATTTAATAATAACAAAATGTATTTTTTTTTTATTTTCAGGTGAGTTTCATCGTTACTTAATTTGTTGCTGAGCTTTAAAGTGAGATATTTTGTTATATATTATTTCAACATATTTTTTATTATTACGTTTTAACAAAAAACAAAAAAAAAACAAATTATTTTCATAAAATATAAAAACAATGAGCTTTAAAATTTAATGCAAATTCGTCGACACGCAAGGTATCAATGTAAAGGGTACCTTTTCGTTTAATACCTTTCGACTATAATGTAGGGGTATTAATTAATAAAAATTATATTGTTTTGTTGCCGTGAAACTTCATCAAATATCGACACGCATCTGAATGCTTTATTAATAATAATTAGCATAGGATTTGGATTATTAAAAGACACTTAAATTTTAATCAAAACATTAAAACTTTTTTTTGTTTAATATGTTGTATATTATGTATTTGTTCATTTATATGATGAAACGTATTCTTCACATGTCATCTTTTTGAAGAACACTTTTTCGGACATTCATCAAATTGATAATGAATTCACATTTGATGTTTTATAGTTATCAATATCATAAATCGTTCTTCAATACAATGAATCATGGTATGTGGAACAAAATTCATCAATATGATGATTTTTTTCTGTGATCAAACATCTTTTAAACACTCCCTATCCTATACACTCCCTACCCTAGTAGAAATTGTTCTAGGATCATGATCGGGAAATGATCATGGAATATTTTCCTTATAATAACCCGATCATGATCTGGCCGTGAACATGTTTACTCTAATAGGGTAAATTTCTACTAGGTACATTCCTAGTAGCAATTGTAATAGGGTCATGATCGGGAACTGATCTTTGTACTTTTATCTTGTCATAACACATATGGGAAACATGATCACACCATGATGATATATTCCATAATCATTTAAATATCTACTAGGACAAGTCAAAATTTTAACAAGGCTATGACAGGGAACTGATCATTGAATTTGTTACATGACGTACATGACGTACATGATCTGGACATGATCACACGAATTGGGTAAATTTCTACTAGAGTATTAACATTTAAAGGTTTAGAATTAAAACGTATTTAATAATTCCGAATTATCTGAAAGAAATCTGTGAATCAGCATTATATTTTGTATACCATTTTTTAATATTGATCGTTGCAGCAACTTTACACATTTTTCTATTTCTTGAATCCCACAAATTACACCAGCCATATCAGAACAATTCAAAAATAATAAATATAGTAAAAAACAAATGAAATATAAAATTTTATGTTGCATTTAAAAAAAGAATAAAACACCAAATAATCACTTGCTCATGACATAAAAATGTCAAAACTATAAATGAGCGTACAATATACAATTCATTAAAAATGAAAAATTTATGCAGCAGCTGCATTTTAAAGGCGTCACTATCACTGCTTAAAAATCATAATAATTATATTTAAATTCTAATTAATGATAGTGTTGATGAACTCTGTGTTATCAAGAATATAAAAAATCCACTGACTTAATCAGTGCACAAAATAAATATGCCGGAGAATGTTTTACAACATTTTTCTAGATCAAATGCGACAGACGAACGTTTTTTTTTAATACTTATCAAATTCAACAATCAAATAAACAAATTTCTATGCCACAGAATAGATTGTGTATTGTGCAACACACAAACACTTAATAGGAGCCGGTGAATCTGTAAAATCACACAAGAAGAGCATTATTTTATATGTGGGGTGAGCGGTAGATGGTCTTCTGAAGGGCTGCCGCCAGTTCTATTCGCCAACCAGTTGCTCACTCCTCACACACTCACTCACTCACGCCCCATTTTTGTCTGCGTGCCGCGGTGACACTTTCTTGAGTTATTGGTCTGAAATAATCGTTTGTCGCATAAAACTATTTTATCGGCAAACAAACATGATACTCTAAAGTATGGGGAGAGTATTAAACAAAGTGTTTGTGTTGTACAGATTTCATTCGAAAATGTTTTATGCACATTTTTATTGTGGTTTTATAAATATATGTTTTTTAAGTATTTTTTAAATGTTCCAATTTATTTTTTTTGTTATGTTTCCAACACCTTAATGTGTGTTCTATTTTCTACACTACACGCAGAGAAAAGAAATATGATTTTTTTTGTATAATATTTAGGAGAAATATGTTTTATGATTGTGTCAATTGTGAAACATGATTGCTGCAATTATACGCAGATATAAACTCTTTAGCCGCGGTAGCTCCGTGGTTAGTGCGTTGGACTGCGGGCCGAAAGGTCCCCGGTTCAAGCCTGGACTGGGGCTAACAACATATTTTCATAAAAACATTTTTCTATACAGGACTGTTCTATAGGACTGTTCTATACAGGATTGTAGCGCCAAACTATTATTATTATTAAACTCTTTAACCACTTACTTTCTCTAACTTCTGATTAAATTAATAATTGACACAAGGAGGCATGATAATGTTTATAATAATTGTCCGATCAATCTTGTATTGAGGTATCACCCAAATATATTTTCTTTTGTCACAATCATTACATACTTTTTAGTATCATTTAAAGTGCATTTTGTTCTTGTCTAATTTTAATGGTTGTGGCAATCATATAAGATGATTGAAGCTATAATGTTGACAACGAAATATAACAAATAAATCAAATGTCTCAAGAAGGCATGATAATGTTTATAATATTTGTCTGATCAATCTTATATTAAGGTAGCATTCAAATATATTTTCTTTTGTCACAAACATTAAATAAAAACATATTAACAAATATGTTTTTATTTAATATTTAATAAAATAAAGTGTATATTGTTCTTGTCTAATTTTAATGATTGTGGTAAACAAATAAGATGATTGAAGCTATAATGTTGACAACGAAATATATCAAATCAATCAAATGTCTCTGTTAAATCTATGTTTACTGGGTATTATGATAATATACATTATTGATAAAAGTTGACAATCATAAACATATTAATTGTTTGTATTCAGAAATCACTATTTTCTGGTAATCATACATCATTGGATTATTATTTGCCACAATTAAGAAGAGACTAAGGAATATAATTGTTAGTAGAATGTCTAAGAGACACGTAGTTGTAAATTTGTGGAAATCGTATTATATGTTTGCAGCATTAGTGTTGGTAGAGAGGATTACAATGTACTCAAACACATTGCTCTCTTAAATCTCTGTTTTCTATATAATATGTTCAAATACATGATTTAAATATGATCAGGAATATAAATATTGCCGATAATAATATTATTTTTATTCTCAAGCATTATTTTGTTCTAGCAATCATTGAATTCTTACCACAATAATTCTACTATTTTATTAATAAAATTCAATCAACAAACATTGAATATATTATTTTCAAATGTACAGAATTATTATATACAGTTATAATATTTCTAATAGAGTCCTAATATTTTATACATAATCGTATCACAACCATTTAATTTTTCTCTGCGTGTATCATCACTGACGTGTTCCAATATATTAAATACACATAAAATTAGTCACACGCGACTAACAATCTCTGCTGTATTACAAATGTTTCTTGTATTTGAAAATTTACACCGTCAATAATCTGTTATCGATTGATGTGTATTTTTGGAATTTTGAGTTGGCACGTGGAGTTTTGAAATAGCTACCACAAATATTACCTTCCAAATTGTCACACCATAATAGGCTGTATTTTATTTAGTGCTCGAACATAAAAATATATTTACACGTAGCCACTTTATTGTTTGAATATATTTATGTGAACTTTTAAATTATACTCTTCAATTATGCATTTTGAATTGTCAGGTGTTATGTGTCTATAAAAGGCTTTCTATTTTTAGTTACAGTCAGACATTGAACTTTTGATGTAGTCTGTAATGTAAGTAGTTTAATATGCCTTTTGTTTAAATATACGAAGCATACTTTTGTTTATGCACAAGCATTAAGTCTTTTAAAACAAATGCATTAAGTGCTTAAGAAAAATTTACCACTAAATATTAAATAAGAAAAGATTTCAAGTCATGGTTTTTAGTTTATTTTTAGACAATTACAATATTTAACTTGAAATTAAGTGGAAATACTTGTTATGAACATAAAAACGTTTCTTATAGATATAATTATTGTTTCTGGCAAATGAAATCATATTTATAATTAAGAGAAATACGACTATTTAATATTACTCTAATAGAGTTCGATGGAATTTTCTACAGTTTTATGTAGATAATAACTAAAATCCATTTAGAAATATAGATAATGTCGACACTCTTTAAAATCCATGTATATATAATGAGAAAATCCCTTAAATTCATGTAGATAATAAAGACAACCTGTTACTTTTATGTTGATAATTACAAAAAATCATTTAGATTGCGCAAACAATTCATAAAATCTATATAATGAATGTAGAGAATTCCAATAATTCATTCACAGTATGTATTAAACAGAAAATTCCCTAAATCTATTTATTTAATGTAGACAATCCGTGTAAATCGTGTAAATAATATCTAAAATTCATATAAATAATGCCGACAATTTCAAATGTCGGCATTATTTATATGATTGGGATTGTCGACAATCCCTAATATACATGTAAACAGTATAAATAATGTCTACAAATATTTAAACTCAAGTAGATAATCCCTAAAACTCATGTCATAATGTAGACTTTCTCTAAAAACTTTATAGCTAATATAAATAATGTCGATAATACTAAAAAACCATGTATGTGTAGTAAAAATATTGTATACAATCTCTACTAATCATGTAAATAATTCTTAAAATTCATGTAGCTTATGTAGACAATCCCTAAAATACATGTAGACCATATAGATATGTCTATAAGATGTTATTAAGTGCTAATATTATTAAGTCGATAATAATTTTAGGCATGTATACAGTAAAAGTAATGTAGCTAATATATTAACCAAAGTAGATAATCCATAAAATTTATGTAATAATAGAGACCATTCCTAAAATCTCTGTAACCTATGTCGACAATCTATAAAATTCATGTAAACAGTATAAATAATACATACAATACCTTAAATACATGTATATAATGTAGACATTTGCTATTATATATGTAGATAATACTTAAAATTCATGTAGATTATGTAGAAAATCCATCTAGAGATGTAGATAATGCAGACAATAGTTGTTATTAAGAGTTATTATTATTGAGTGTTTGAATGTAAATTATAAACAATTCATGTCATAATGTAGACTATCTCTAAAAACAATATATTTTAATAATGTCGATAATACTAAAAATTCATGTATACAGTAAAAATATTCTATACAATCCCTACTATTTATGTAAATAATCTTTAACATTCACGTAGATTATGTAGACAAACGGTAAAATACATGTGGACCATATAGATATGTAGACAAGATGTTATTAAGTGCTAATAGTATTGAGTCGATAATGCCTAAAATTCATGTATACAGTAAAAATAATGTAGATAATATATTAAACCCATGTAGATAATCCATAAAATGTATGTAATAATGCAGACCATTCCTAAAATCTTTGTAACCTATGTAGATAATGTTGACAATCACTAAAATTCATGTAAACAGTATAAATAATGCAGACAATACCTTAAATACATGTAGATAATACAGAAATTTCATTGTATATATGTAGATAATACTTAAAATTCATGTAGGTAATGTAGACATTTCCTAGTAAACATGTAGCTAATATTTAAAATTCATGTAGATTATGTGGACAATGTAGATAATGCAGATAATAGTTTTGATTGCGAGTTATTAGTATTGAGTGTTTGAATATAAATTATAAAAAAAGAGTTTGAAAAGTATTTGAATTATTTTATGTCGTTTCCTGTATGAAAATAAAACTGCATCGTAAATTAAAAATAAGTGTTTAGTAGCAAAACTATTCATGACTAAAGAAACCAAACGCCTTATGTGCATTTTTACGCTATATATATAGTGCGCTATTTTAATGGTCTTTAATGGATCTAGTTTTAGTTAATCGTCTAGAAAATAAGAAATGTTTATGTGTTGCACTATCATTAAAATGCGCACTTGTAGCACGCGTGTTAGTTCATAAAAATGCACTGAAATTTTGTTTTTAGTTCGGAAATTTTTATTGTTTTAAATTTTTTTTATTATATAAAATACGTATTGCTCAAAACACAAAGGTTAAAAACAAGAAAACAAAAAAGAAATTAAATAAATATCATTACACATGAAGAGAAATGCATGGAGTTAATAAAAAAAAAAAAAGGAAAATTTTATACATCGTCTGACACGGAAATTCTAGTACTGCATACTGCAAACATCTGTCAGATAATAAACGAAATATACGTCGTTGTCGTTGTCGAGGCAGCAATACAAAAATAAGGATAATTAATCCGTGGCAGTCATGACAAAAGTAGGAAAAACATGCGCCATAGTCCGGCGCATGCAAGGCGAAGTGTCTGCCGCGCCATAAGGATTTGGAAAATACCAAAAGGTGGAAGGAAAGAAGGAAGAACGGAAGTGTACTCGGGCATGAGTCACGTGTGTCTGTCTAGTTGTTTGCTGTCGCTTGCCATCAGGCGGAAGTGTGTAACGTAAAAATTCGACCATACGTGTTATTATTTTTAAGTTTATTTTTTATTTTTTTTTTTATTTTATATATATTTTTTAAATTTTTATTAATATTTTTCTCGGCAGCTATATGAATGTCTGTACGGTACAACTACACGGTGTTTATTTTTAATTTTAAGTAACTGTTACAGCCACACAGACAGACAGACAGACGAACTGACAGACACACACGTTCCTTTTGACCATTATGTTGCAATGCTCTGAAGCTGTTGAGATTTAATGCCCTGACTTTCGACTGGTTTTTTGCACTGTTGCCTGCCACCGCATGAACAACATGTGTTAAGGATTTTGTCGGTTTCAAAAATAAAAGATCAAAATTGCTTCAGGAAAAAAAACATTTTAAGAACATGAAGCGAAAAAAAAATTGTAGTATGTAGGTTTTTACAAACTCGTAAGATTATATTTTTTTAATAGGAACAGCAGAAACTTAATTTAGATGCGTGCTAAATTCTCTAGAAACTAGAATTCAGAATTCTGGAAGGTTCAGGCGAGATACGTAATAAAATCCCTATGAATGTCCAAGAAACCTTTACTCAAAATTAATTTAAAATAATATAATATAATCACTAGTATTAATTCAGCATATGAGAAAAACATTATGGAATGCTTGACAAAGCTATAAATACAATATCTACTACGGATATTTAAAAACGTTATTTCAATATCTATGCCAGGCTCTTTAGGTGCCCTAAAAGACATTCTCGAAGTGCAGTTTATATAGACAATTTTACTTTAGATTGTTAGAAATTTCATAAAATTGTATAAATGGTAATACTTCGAAAAGTTACTGTTCTATATTTTGATTTTTAAAAAGGTTATATTGTCCTAATTATCGTTCAAGAAATATAGAATTTTATAAATTCCAGTTCTTGTCAGATTATGACAACTTACAGTGCTTGAAGTGTAACTAAAATGTTGAAATATTACACCGTCCGACACTATTTTGCACACAACGATCAATTCGACCTGTACGTGATACCAGAAATCATTCTAAGAATTTCTGTAAACCCAGTTTTTATACTCTACACTAAACCCAGAAAAAATATTCGCTCAAATCCCATTAAAATTGTTCAATAGGACAATTATTGATTTAATAGTATACAAAAATTAAATCTTTTCATATAAACTCAATGGCAATGTCATGGTATTTTCTAGTATTTAATGGTATTTTCCGATTAAAATAATAATTTATCCTATTGAATATTTTTAATAGTAAAAAACTATTATTCATATAGTATTTTTTTCTGGGTGTAAGAGTAAAAGGGTACATTCAGTTTGGTACGCCGTTTGTAACACCCTGAAAAAAGCATCTCCGGTATGGAAAAGTATATATGTTCTTGATCAGCATGACCTTCTGAGTCGATTTAGCGATGTCCGTCTGTCTGTCTGTCCTTCTGTCTGTATGTCCTTCTGTCTGTATGTCCTTCTGTCTGTCTGTCTGTCTGTCTGTCTGTCTGTCTGTCTGTTGAAATCACGATTACAGAAAAAGTTGAAGAGCTAGAGCAATGAAACTTTAGGATTAGATTATTTATATATCTAGGCTGTCTGAACAAGAAAATTGGCATGATCGGTCTATTGTGACCTGAGAACCGACCACTTATGTTCAAATACCTCATATAAAATTTATATCAACAAATCAATTTTACTGCATACGTGCTTAGGTAAACTTTTTTGGTCAAATATATATTGACATTATGCTCAAATACATTATGCTTAGACTAATTTTAATATACTAATGTATGCCAATATTCCAATAAGTTTTTTAGATAATTGGATCTAAACTCGGGAAATTTTGATTTTTTAGAGAATTTTTTATTGTTTAGTATTTAATGATAAACAAAAATGTATGTATGGGTATCTAGAGCATAGTCCAGACTAACTATAAAAATGACTAACTTTTTTCTAATTGATTCACTTTATAAAATATTTTCTGAGAACTTAAGTTTTGTACTCTTTTATATAATTTTCAATAAAAAAATAATGCCCCTAATCTGTAAATACCATTACTTCATATTTAAAGTATACTTATTCTTATAGCATTCTCAGTTTTTTCCTATTACGTAGCATTTTTGAGAAAAATTCAGGTAAAAACGGCTATTTTTCAGTATCTTGTATGTAAAATATACAAGTATTTTAAATTTAAATAAGTTTTGACGGAAACTGTATAGATTTCCCATGTGATCTAACAAATAGTATTTGAGCCATTTCAGATCAAATAAATCAGGAGTTTCTACTCACCCTCTGCGATTTTAATGGAATTTTAACAACTTATGAAGATATTCTAGATATGCATTGACCATTTTTTTATATTTTTCAAATAAATTTTCAAATTAAATTGAAATATGGTATTTTTGTCCGATATTTTTCGAAAAAATTTTGGCAAAAAATTGATTTCGCTATATTAAATTTCGACATTTTGAGTTTCCGATATTTTTTAACAAAATTTTTTTCGACATTTTTAGGTTTCGGCATTTTTAGGTTTCCGCATTTTTAGTTTTCGGCATATTTAGGTTTATAATAGTTTGGCTCTACAGTCCTATAAGAACTTAGGCCGAGCTCTCTCACCATTTTGAGCTGTGCGTGTTATATTTGTACTCAAAGTGGTGGGATCTACAGTTTATTGCCCAATCCGAACGGCGGGTGAGAGCTTTTCATAGGCAATGGTTTTACTCTCGTAGGTTTGCCATTTACTGTCGAGAGGTAGCGCGGTGTAGAAAAATGTTTCTATGAGAAGATGTTGTTAGCCCCAGTCCAGACTTGAACCGGGGACCTTTCCGCTCGCAGTCCAACGCACTAACCACTGAGCTACCACGGCTTATGTTAAGGCATTTTTATTTTCTACATTTTTGTTTTCGGTATTTTTAGTTTCGATATTTAAATTTTTGACTTATCGTACCAGATCCTTTCTCGACATGCATAAATTGGTAAAATATTTTTTATAATATATTTATTTATAATTAAAACTTTCTATTAATAAAAAGTTAAATTTATAAAAAATATATTTCAACTTATATTTTTTTTTTAAATATATTTTTGAAATAATTTTTTTTATATTTTTTTTCGAATAAAAATTGTTTAAAAAAAAAAATTAAATAATTTTTCGTGCAAATTTTTTTTTCGAGTTTTATTTTGAAGGACACTTTTTTTACGAATTTTATTTTCGATTTTTTTTTTTTTTTGTTAAATCCATCAATTAATTTATTTTGAAAAAAAAAATAATATTTAAAGTTCAGTCTTGAACTTCGAAAAATGTTGTGTTATATGTTTAAATATCGTATATTGTCAAAGAATTTAAATGTATGACAAATTTAAACAAATATAATGGATAAGCAACGTGATCGAAATTTTTATCGAAGAAAACTTCGAGTCATTGAAGTTCTCCGGGACATGACAGACCAGACTGTGGGGTTATAAATTTATATTTCTTTTGAATAATCCTCATTATTTTCCGACACTGTTTAGCCAATGACCTTTGTGCAATTTTTGACTCATGCTGCAACATAAATAATGTTGTCATAGAAAATAAAATAAAAAACAAAAAAAATCAATATTTCTTGAACTTTGTAACAGTTTCTTGAACTCTCGCTCGCCTGTCCTGTCCTGTTGTCGTTGTCATCGCGCGTTACATTTTTATGCCAAGTATTTCAAAGACTATTTTAATTGGTTGCCGTCTTGGCCCGCCACCCTTTTCTAGCACGCAGCCAAACGAACAGACAGACAGACAGACATAAAGATAAACAGGCAGCTTGTCAGGCAGCCTTGAACGCGCGCGTTTCGCTGGCTTAGGCCGAATATATTTTTGCAACAAACTACACGTTGAGAATTATTTATAATAAATTCAAAATTCAGAATTCTTTAGTTCTATATAATAATTCTATATAAAATTCTTTAAAAATATACAAAATAATAAATTTATAAAAAATAATTTATCAAATATTATTTTTTTTATAAAAAAATCAAAATTTGTTCAAAACTCATTAGTGTCTTCCGTCTATAATGGAGTCTGTTATTCATTTTTTAATCATTATTCTCATTCGATATTCAATTAAAGACTAATTAAAATGCAGCTGCTATAGCATTCGAGGCATTTCTTGCGGTGTACGCAATGCAACGCATTTTGTATTTAACACACACACTGCACACTAACTACTCGAATGGTATTTCTTGGGTCTTTCTCAATGCTCTTCGATGCACGAGTATCTGCTGCATACACCGAACACATCGAGACACACACACATCCACCTATTCAGCTATCCATCTATTAGCTCCTCTTTGGTATTTGCGCCAAGTGCTACTCCTCGTCTGTCGCACTTCGTAGTGCTAACTGCAACGTGCTGCAGTTGCGTCGCAGCAAAATAATGATGAAGTAAGTATTTTGTCTGCAGCTTATGTTGCAGTTGTTGTTCTTGTGGATTGTTAGTTGTTTATGTTGCGAGTCCATTGCTGGTTATGGTTTTGCTGTTGCTACAGCTATTGCTATTGCTACTGCTGCATTGAATGCCACTCAAAATTAGCATAATTCTCAGGCACACAAACTGGAGGCTTCTTTATTATGTCCGACTGTTCGACCGTTCTGATGTCTGTCTCTCAGCACTTTTCTTATTCATAGTCCGTACGTTCATCTGTATGGCTCTCTGTCTGTCTGTCTGTCTGTCTGTCCTCCATCCGTCTGTCACTTCTTTACGACGCGTCATCGATTAGTTATGCAAATGACATCGATCAATATGCATAGTCGTAATTCCTCAACGAGAACGATAACTTAAAAAATGCCTTTAGCGTTAAAGCTTCGTTGAGGTGGTAATCGTTTCCAGTTACTTTATGACTGTTTCATTCGTTGGTTCTCGTTAGTTCGTTAAGAACTTCCCTATTTTAAGCATTTGTATTGAGAAGTTTTGTAAATAATTTGGAAAACAAATAAAGACAATAAGACTTTGTTTGGGCTTGTAGGCTTTTAAATGTGGGTCTTAGTATTTTGAAAATTTTAAAATCAGTAACGAGGGTAGGGGTCACATGAGACATTTTGAAGTAGGTACATTTTAAAAGCTGGCGTAAGGAAGTAAGTGTACAGAAAAAATAATTCTTCAATATGATGATTTTGTTCATAAATATTATGAAATTTTTCACCAACTACCAGATTCATCATATGGATGATTTCATTCATTGAATTGCAATCTAATGTTTTTAATGTTAAATATGATGTTCTTAAATATCAAATTTATAAAAATGATGCCTATAAAGTTTATGCTATTTAATTGCTAAATACTGCTTGCTTGATTTATATTTTATTTATATAAATAAACTAATATTTTTTTTCAAAATGAATTAATTTATGAAATTTTTTTTACGAATTTAAAAAAAAATGTTTTTCAAAAAAAAAAAAAAAGATATTAAAAATAAAAGAAGAAAAAAAAATTGTGCGAAAAAAAAAATTTTTTTTTCAAAATAAAAATCTACGTTTTAAAATTTCGTAAAAAAATTTGACCGAAAAATATTAAAAAAAAAAAAACAACAACAAAAAAGGTTGATCGAGAAAAAATATTTGAGATAATTTTCCTTTATAGAGCCGCTCGAATAAAAAACTATACTATTATCTTAAAGGGGGTAGAGCTCCGAAACATCAAATTTATAAAAATAATTCCTATAAAGTTTATGTTATTTAATTGTTAAATATTGCTTGCTTGATTTATATTTTATTTACATATATAAAAAAAAACTAATATTTTTTTTCGAAATAATTAATTGAATGATTTTTTTTTACGAATTCAAAAAAAGTCTTTAAAAAAATGTTCTTAAAAAATAAAATTCAAAAAAAAAAATTATGCGAAAAAAAGATTTTTCAAAAATAAATCTGCGGAAAAAAATTTCGTATAAAAACATTTGAGATTTTATAAGGCCACTTGAATTAAACCAGTTGGGAAGGTAAGATCACATGGGAAATTTTAAAGTAGGTGTTATTATAATATATAGGATTATCAAAATTATAGTCGATCTAAGCCGACTATTAATACCCTACACATATGTGTGGTTACCATTCAAAGTGGTATATAGGTCACCAGGGTATACGAATCCTGAAAATAACTACAAACTTTCCATCGCTGAAGAGTTTCCTTTCATTTGATACCCATATTTACAAATGGGTAGGTGTACTGAATTTCGATATTTTTTTTTTTTGTAAACCACAAGTCGTTTCGCCGAAAAACATCATTTCATGTATTAGAGCATGATGTAAATATATATTTGACCAAAAAATGTTTTCCTAAGCACGTATGCAGTAATATTGATTTGTAAATGTAAATTTTATATGAGGTATTTGAACATAAGTGGTCGGTTCTCAGGTCACAATAGACCGATCTTAGATATATAAGTAATCTAAATCTAAAGTTTCATTGCTCTAGCTCTTTTACTTTTTCTGTAATCGTGATTTCAACAGACAGACAGAAGGAAAGACGGACAGAAGGACAGACAGACAGGCAGACGGACAGACAGGCAGACAGGCAGACGGAAAGACGGACATCGCTTAATCGACTCAGAAGATCATGCTGATCAAGAATATATATACTTTTCCATACCGGAGATGCTTCCTTCTGGGTGTTACAAACGGCGTACCAAACTGAATATACCCTTTCACTCTTAGTGTAGGGTATAAAAATATGCTACACCCACCTTAAAGGGGATAGAGTTCCGAAAATCGAAAAAAAAGTTACTGGAACCGACCAAATTCGAAAACCGACCGAAGTTTCAACTAGTTTTTGAATTATATCGAAGTGGGCGGGACAAAAAAAGTATCATGTCTTGCATAAATTAGGACTAAATATTACAAACTCATAAAAGGTTACCTCAAGGTCACGTGGTACCCCCCTAAAATCATAAACCTTTTTTAAACTTCATTTCTTGGAATGAAGATTGATGAAATGAAATGAAATGAAAAAGAACTTAAACTCCTTTACATACACGCAAGCAAGGTCACGAAAATTATTTAGACCTACCTAGCCTAAAAATATTTTTTTTTAAAAACGGGTTTTTGATTTTTAGGGAATACCACGTGATCTTGAGGTCACTTTTTATATTTTTGTAATTTCCAGCCCTACTTTACGCAAGACATGACATGACACTTTTTTATGCCCCGCCCACTTTGATATAATCAAAAAACTAGTTGTGGTTTCCGATTTTTTGGTCGGTTCCAGGTGGTTGTGAGGCAACATTTTTTTCGATTTTCGGAACTTTTATCCAATTACGAAGGTCGTGGCACTTGATTTTTTAAAGAGTGGCTCTATAAAGTAAACTTTAGCTAAACATTTTCGAAAAAAAAATTGACAAAATAAATATATTTTGAAATAAAATGTTTTTTCAAAAAAAAAAAAGGAAATTTGTCTAAATAAAATTAAAAAAAAAATGTTCAACGAAAACAATTTTTAGTTTCTTATCGTACCCAGTCTTCCATTCGAGACTGTTTCGAGATGTCGAGGAATTCATTCGATTACGATTACGATTTTGTATCTATATTATACTACACAGAACAAAAATAATGGAGGTTAATATAGCAACCGATATTAATTGCATTTTATTAATTAATCCAGCAAAGCAATTCTGTAATTTAATGAAAACATTTGCTATTTGTAGTTAAATCAGAAATTGCTGTTGGTGTATATGCTATGGGTTGGTGTATATGATATGGGTTGGTGTATATGCTATGGGTTGGTGTATATGCTATGGGTTGGTGTATATTTATTTATATATATAGTAGACACACCAACCGAATTCACAAACTTCACAGTTTTAAAGACACAGTTTTAAATATCTTCACAGTTTTACAGCAACTACAAATTTACATCCATTGTACAGTTCAACTGGTACTGTTGTACCGATATTATATTACATTCGTTCGATGGACGCGTGCTTGCCTATTCGGTTCGTTGACTCGGTTTTCCGCACATCGTGCGAATGATTTTGATTTTGATATTCCTTTTTCTTATCATTTATCATTTCCTTTCACTATATATATCACACCAATGTAAGCGAATGCATACACCATATTAAGCGAATGTACATACCAAAATAAGCGAATATACACACCACCTGTGTGTTGCGAAAACGATTGCTAACATGAAGATGTGTACGTTGATGCAATTAATAATTTAGTCGGAGCTGTTTCAGCAAAAATGTAATTGTATTGATGTAAAGTTTTGATTATATTTACGATTTTTTTCTGTGTACAATTCGTTCTAAGATGTACGCAGATATCGTAACGAGATAATGCAGTTTATTTGAAACGAGAATAAAGCGATTCTCGATCGATATCGTATCGAATTGATTCGAAAAACATTGCGATATCGATGTGATAAATATTTAAATATCGTATCTTCTCTTTAAATTTTACTGTACGAAGTTAGTACGAGTAAATTTCGATCATCGAAGAGCTCCGAAACAGAGCAGACTGGGTATTTAAAATATCGTCAAATGGTTTTTAGTGCGATCGCGATGAATTCAAAAGGCTTTAATACTCGTTTGGGGAATGATTGCATAAAATATAGAATGACAGCTCGGTCTAGATTCTTCAGAGCAGTAGCGCAAAACTATTATGATTTTTAAGGGGTGAGAGTTCAAATAAAAAGTATAATGCTTAATTTTTGTTAAAACACTTATGAACGGATATGGGGAACAGGAAACTGGGATACTTTCCCCGTGCTTTCGGTGTAATTTCTTATTTTCTTTTATTTATTGTTTATATTTTGTGCATATTTTATATACTATTTATGTATTGTTAGGGTCATATAGTCCTTCAAACAAACAAAAAATAAATATATTGAACTATAGGTGTATTAAATTGACTTCCAAAGGGTTTATTCATAAATAATAATAAAAAAAACCATAAACTAACGTTTCCGTTTATAGTACTTATAAAACTGAAGCTGTCATAAATAAAACCTATCCATAAAACATTATTATAGTCACAGCTACCTTAAAACTTTTCCACATAACATTAAGAAAATTATAATACATAATTGAAAACCATGCAATACAAGTTGTCTTAAAGAAAGAGCCTAAACCAATATGCGATATGTAAATCTAAACAAATCAAAAAAAAAACACGTGTTATTCACGCATTTTTGACCAATTGATCGCCCACTCTGTCAATAAATAAATTTTGTAATAAAAAATTCATGGAAATGAATAAACAAACTACCAAAAAAAGACGAAAAAAAGATGCCTGAGTAAATATGGGGAAGCAACAAAAAAAAAGGGTGAACAAGTTGAAAACGTCCAAGTACATTAACCCAGGCTAGACTAAAAGCCAAAAACAATTATAAACAAAGTTGGCGGTTGAAGAATTGTTTAAAGAAGCACGAACAAAAACAATGAAGGACCTAGTAAAAGAAGTTGAGGTGTATTTTGTATGTTTTCGGAGAAATAAATTTTGTTTTAAAATTTATAAAGGAAACAACTTTTTGTGTGTTCAACAGCAGCAGGAAATGATGTTGCACGTCGCGTTAAACAAAGAGGGTACAATCAACAACATTTACCAGTATAGTCAACATGATGAGCAACATTATAAACATCATCTTCATTGCAGCATCAACATATAAAATTTGTTGTATCTAAGATTTTTTTCAGTTTTTTTTACACTTTTCTCATTTTTTTTTCTACTTCTCTGCATTTTCTTTAATACCCTTTGAATTACTTTTAACCTCTTCTTAATTTTAATTTTTCATGCCACATTTGCATCATCTGCTGCTAGTTATGATTGAAGCTACAACTTTTATGCGGTTAACATGTATCACATCCATCATCGCCACTCAGTTTCACGCTAGGTTCAAAACAACCACGAGTCAAAATAAAAGAACACCCACTAAAGTCAAGAACAAAGTAATAACTCAAAAATGTTGTTTTTATTTTCTGTGGTTGTCACTTAGTGCTCATCTAAGTGCGCACTGTTGTATATATTATTTTATTTATTTTTGTTGTTTCATTTATGTTGTTTAAATTTACAAATGATGCCACTTTGTAAGACACCTTGTTTTTTTCACTTTTGCTATTTTTAAACCTTCTCCTCTATGCTAAATAAAGGGTTGACGGAAATTTGAAAAGTTTGTTTACACAAAGACATTTTGTTTTATTAGATTATTACCGAATAAAATATATTAAAGTAATTGAAATATTTAGTTAAAAAAAACGTGTATCGAAAATTTGTAAACTGAAAAATTTTTAACTTGAAAACTTTCAAATGAAATAAAATTTATTATACTCTAAACTTTCATAGAAAGGGTATATTTTACTTTGATTATCCGTTCGTAACACCCAGAAGTAGACGTTTGGCGGTATTCTTGATAATGATCATCTTGATTTAGTGTTGTCCGTCTGTTGTCCGTTTTGAAAGTACAATTACAGTGAAACAAGAAGTGCTAGAACAATCAAAATCGGAATTAAGATTACTGGTACACCTATGCAATCTGTTATTGAAAATGAGCTCGATCGGATGTTTGTGAACTGTGATCGGCTCACTTTTGTAAATAAACTGGATACAAAACTTCAAATCTATGGGAGATTTTCTACTATCAGCCGATATGAACTTTTTTGTAAACAACATTTTTAAATTGTTCTTAAAAATAATCTTTATCACGTGAACTGACCAGTCGTGGCATAAAAAAAATCAATATTCCATACAAAATTTCCATAAATTTCAACAATTTAACTTCGGTTTATTTATCACCAAATGTGTTATTCTGCCGAAATGTACATTTTTGAATAGCCAATTTTCCTGAATAAAATATTTTCCCTAAAATGAACAATTAACTAAATTGTACTTATACCTGAAATGAACATTTCCTCAAAACGAACATTTTTCAGAATTGTACATTTTTCAGAATTGGAAATTTCCCAAAATGTTCATTGTTTCCAAAATATTTGAGTATCTTAATTAGTGCTTTATACAGAAATAATATTTTGAACTGCCCGAAACAAAAAATATCAAATTTCCGAAAGGGACATTTCTTTTAAAAGTGGCATTTGTCAATTTGGACATTTTCTCAAAAATGACCAATTACCCAAAATGTTCATTGTCACAAAAATATGTGACTACCTCAAATAGTGCATTTTTCAGTAATATAACTTAAAACTGCGCGAAATACAATTTTGATGTTCCCGAAATGGATATTTTTTAAATTAATCATTATCATAAAATGGAAATGTTTCCGAAATAGACAATTCCCGAATATGATAATTTAACTAAATGGAAATTACACCTAATGGAAAATATCCCCAAAATAAATATTTCCTCGAAACGAAAAAAGTCCTGAATTACGCATTTCACAGAAATTTAAATATCCCTTAAATAAACACTGATCAAATGCTCGAAAATATTTGAGTATCTTAATTAGTGCTGTATTCAGAAATAATATATTACACTGCCCGAAACAGAAATTTAAACTTTCCAAAGTGTATATTTTCTGGAAATGGGAATTTGTCGATATAAACATTTCCTCAAAAATGAACAATTACCCAAAATGTCCATTGTCCCGAAAATATGTGAGTACCTTAAATAGTGCACTTTTCAGTAATATTACTTAAAACTGCGCGAAATACAATTTTTATTTTCCCGAAATGGATATTTTTAAAATTGGACATTTTCATAAAAAGGAAATGTTTCCGAAGTAGATAATTCCCCAAAATGAACATTTAATTAAATGAACATTATCCCTAAAGGACATTATGCCCGAGATGGATATATCTTCGAAATGGAAAATTTTCTGAATTAAGCATTTACATGAACATTACCCCTAATAGACAAGATCCTCGAAATTGACATTTCCCGGAAACGCAAAATTTTCTGAATTAAGCATTTACCAGAAATTCAAATATTCCTGAAATAAACAATTTCCCAAAATGATAATTGCTCGAAAATATTTTAGTGTCTCAGTTAGTACTGTATACTTTGAACTGCCCGAAATAAAAATTTAAAATTTCCGAAAAGGTCATTTTCTGCCGATATGGACATTTCCTCAAAAGTGAACAAATACCCAATATGTCCATTGTCCCGAAAATATTTGAGTACCTTAAACAGTGCAGTTTTCTGTAATAGTATTTAAAACTGCGCGAACTAGAATTTTGATATTTCCGAAATGGATGTTTTTCCATTTTGGACATTTTCGTAAAAAAGAAAATTTTCATTCGTAATAGACAATTCCCCAAAATGAACATTGAGCTAAAAGAACATAACCCCTAATGGACAATATAGCCGAAATGGATATTTCCCCGAACGGAAATTTTCCTGCATTAAGCATTCCCAGAAATTAAAATTTCCCTAAAATAAAAAATTTCCCAAAATGGTCATTGCTTCGAAAATATTTTGTGTCTTTTTATAGTGCTGTATTAAAAAATAATTTGTAAAACTTTTCGAAATATAATTTTAAAATTCCCCAAAATAGATATTTTCAAAATATAGATTTTTCCGACATAAACATTTCCTAAAGTAAAAGATTACCCAAAATTTCCATTGTCCCGAAAATAGTTGAGTACCTTAAATAGTGCACTATTCAGTAATAGTACTTAGAACTGCGCGAAAAAGATTTTGTCATTCCCGAAACGGATATTTTCCCAAATTGGACATTTTCTTAAAATGGAAATTTTTCCGAAATAGAGAATTCCCCAAAATTAGCATTTAACTAAATAGACATTACCCATAATGGACAATATCTCCGAAATGGATATTTCCCCGAAACGAAAATTTTCCTAAATTAAGCATTTCCTAGAAATTAAAACAATTTACCAATATAGTCATTGCTCCGAAAATATTTGAATATCTTAATGAGTGCTGTAGTAAAAAATATTTGGCAAACATTTCCAAATATCCAAAATTTCTTGAAAGCTACATTTTTCCGACTTAGAAATTTCCCAAAATGAATAATTACCCAAAATGTTCATTGTGCCGAAAATAGTCGAGTACCTTAAATAGTTCATTGTTTAGTAATAGTACTGCGCGAAAAAGAATTATTTTTATTTTTTTTTTTTTATTGTAGATATTTTTCCAAATTGGATATTTTCTTAAAAAGGGAATTTTTCCGATATAGACAATTCCCCAAAATTAACATTTAACTAAATGGACATTAGTTCTTATAATATATTATAAAAACTGCACGAAAAAGACTTTTGCAGTTCCCAAAATGGCTACTTTCCTGATGCATATTTTCTAGAACATTTTCCAATTTACAAAGTATACATTACCCAAATGCACATATACCCGAAATAGATATTCCTCGAAATGGATATTTATCCGAAACGGAAATTTTCCTGAATAAGGGTGGATATTTTCTTGAAATGAACATGGCCGCGAAATGATCATGCACTATTTATGGCACTATATGTGTTCCTAAAATAATGCAGTATTTTGAAATTGTACTTGAAACTACCCGAAATACAATTTTGAAATTCAGGAAATAAACATTTTCTGGAAAGAGTAATTTTCCCTAAATAGACCTTTACCTAAATTGTGAATAATGAACATTTCCTGAATGCATAAACATTTCCCAACAATTTAAATTTCCCTTTCCCTCCAACGCATTTTTTGTACCTTAAACAGTCCAATATTTATAATTGTATTCAAAAGTAGCTCGAACATGTCATAATTTTAAAATTCAGTATAGTTTATGTAATGTTTAACATAAATAAAACCTTTCAAAAATTACAATATTTAATATGACATTCAAATTATTATGATGTCCGAACATAATTCATTTATACAATTTATGTGTCTATTCTGGACAGCAACAATGGCAAAACATTTTACGACTATTTGTCTTGTTTAACTCTAACTTTTATTTCGAAGAATAAGAAATAATGAAATTTATAAAAAAAAGGAAAACAAGTAGTAAGTAAAACACTCAATGATATTAAATCATAAATCAAAGTTGTTTTTTTTTAGTTTTATAAAAAAAAGGTATTAACTCTAATAGTTGTGCACATATATTACAGCAGATGTAAAGGGTTCTTTTAGGTATTCAACAACATTAAAAGTATTTTGCATAGTGCGTGTTTTTTTTTAATTCCCACCCCAATACAATATTTTAATTCCTAACGTTACCAAGGCCACCAAAGTATTTAGTTGCATATCCTGTGGTTATGTAAATGATTAAAATCATAATCATTACACAGCGGAATATCTCATAAATGCGCTGATAATTGTTAACCATTATTATAGAAATCATCACCACCACCCCGTTGATTATGATAAAACCATTGCTGCTTTGTTCTACAACTACTCTAATCGTCCGACCAACCCAACATAGTTCCATCCGCTTATGTTAATGTTCAAGTCTTGTCAGAAACATACGTGAAAGAAACCCTGTGGTTAATAGTCACAAATTCATTTTTGTGCTAAAGTCATTACGGACACTCGTCGAAATTCGTCCCGAAACACATACGCGCGCCCTCCTCATCACGATTGCAGCAGGATCTGTACCGCCTTGAACCTCCCCGAATATTTTTCGAATTCCCACCCTTGCCATAACTAGTACGGTACTACTTAGTACTCCCCTCAGAGCTCGGTTATTGTTTCCGCTTCGCGAATTTTTCATGCTGCATTACGAGCTATTATGCGGCACAATAACGTCCGACGTCCGACACAAGGGCGTTGCTAACAAGCCATCCGCTCGCTCCAATTGTGGCTCTAATTCGCATGTGTTATTTGGCTGATTTATGTGTTTTTATTTTGGGTGTAAATTGCACTTAAATTGAGAATGTTTGAGGTTTTATTTCGCGAATTTTCTGTAATTTTTTGTATTGTTTTTTTTTTTTTATGTAATATGTTGTAAAGGTTGAAATCTTTTAAACACTAACTTTCACTTGAAACAAAAGTGAGCTGTAGTAAATCGAAATTTAAATATATAAAGGGTTTTTCAATAAGAGCGCTCCAAAAGTTTTTTTCAAGGGTTTTTCAACAGGGACGCTACAAAAGTAGAGCGACAGGGACAGGAAACGACGCCATATTTCTTGCCGCTCTTTTGACATTTCTCTTCAGTAAGGTTTGCCATTTCATGATGAAAAGATATACGAGCCAGTCGAAATTATTAAAATTTACTACCGAAATTCGAATTCGTATATATTTTCATCATGAAATGGCAAACCTTACTCAGGAGAAATGTCAAAAGAGTGTCAAAAGAGCGGCGTATTTTTTTATTATTTTGTCGAATTTAAATTTTTAAAAAATTTTTTTTTTTAATTCGTAAAAAAAATTATAATCAATTAATTTAATTTGAAAAAAAAAATTATTAGCTCAACAATATTCATCATATTGGATATTATATTCATAAATATTATGAACAATTTACAAAAAAAATTTAATTATTCATAGATATTATGTTATATTCATCAATATGACAATTCCAATTCATTGTATTGAATATTTCGTTCTTCACTACGATGTACGATAGTATGAATAAATTCATATACATAATGAATGCATTCATCACTATGTCATTTAATGAACGATGATATCATTATGATGAATCTGTTAGTTGTTAGAAAAATTTATAGTATTTATGCATTATCATATTGATGAATTATTTTCTGTGTGTAGTTTTAAATATCAATACTTAATAAAATAAAAGAAAATTACTACTTTTATAATATAAATTTTCGACAATTAAATTTAGACTTTTTTTAAGAAATAATTACTCTACTTTTTAACGGATAATCTTAATATATTTTCTTGGGTTGCCATTTTACTACTGCGTTTAAAGAAGTTATAGTTGTGGCCATATAAAAGGAACGAAATGCTAAGAAATTAATTTATTGTTATCTGTATTATTTTTATTATTATTATAATTATTATTATTATTATTATAATTATTATTATTATTATAATTATTATTATTATTATTTTTAATTATCGATTTGTATAATGCGTCTCCCCAGGGTCAATCTGTTATTGTATCTGCCTGTCTCACGATTATATTCGAATCATTACTACAAAAAACTTAAATATCATAAATAAGTTGTTGTCGATTTTTTTTAAAAGTCACGATAAAAACTTCTTTATATCAAGAAGAATATTTGCAGTTAATTTTTATTTAGTCACGAAATTAACTTCTGCAAATTAGGAAGATTACTTTTTCTATACACCCAGAAAAAAATACTATAGAAATAATAGTTTTTTACTATTAAAAATAGTTAATAGGATAAATTATTATTTTAATCGGAAAATACTATTAAATACTAGAAAATACCATGACATTGCCATTGAGTTTATATGAAAAGATTTATTTTTTGTATACTATTAAATCAATGATTGTCCTATTGACCAATTTTAATGGGATTTGAGGGATTTTTTTTTCTGGGTGTAGTTAAGCTTTTGTATTTCTTAATAACAATAAGATTTCTTCAGAATTTTAGAAGTTTTTCCCTACCCCGTGATTATTGAGGATTATGATTGCTAGATTTCATAATACATTTTTAATATTTCTAGTAGAGGGTTTTCAACAGGGACGCTACAAAAGTAGAGCGACAGGGACAGCAAACGACGCCATATTTCTTGCCGTTCTTTTGACATTTCTCTTCAGTAAGGTTTGCCATTTCATGATGGAAAGATATACGAATTCGAATTTCGGTAGTAAGTTTTAATAATTTCGTTGTTGGCTCGTATTCTACTTATGGCTTTGAATCGAATAAAGGCATTTAATCAAAATTTATTCAATTTATTTGAAGAATATCATGTAAACAATACAATGTTCTATGAGGTATTAATTTTTTTTTTCAAATAAGCATTATTTTATTGGAAAGAATTGTTTTGCTTTAAACAAAAATATTTTGTATGTACAGAAAACTCCTAAAAGTATAAAAAATCCATAAGGTTAGAGGAGAGCAAAGCTCGTCATAGGTCGCTCAAACCATTACGCCGTCATTACATGCTTTAATGCTACTAACTATAAAAATAAAAACAATTTAGATTTAAATAATACATTAGGCCAATTAACATGCAGCAGCACATACCAAAAAAAAAAAAAAAAAACCCTACATTTTCACAAACGGCACGTTCCCAAAAATGGGTCTCCGACAAAAACGTGTTCCACTTGCTTTCTGTTGTTGACTAAAAATAATGACTATGATAATATATAAACTTAAGCCATGAAAATGTAAAAACTGCAGCAAATTAATGACAAAAATACATGTGAAATTTAATTTTCAATGCATTTCAAAATAACATCACCCAGTAAAATCGACAGGGGATGTACGTCAATCTATGCAGCAAAAAACAGAAAAAAAACAGCGCTGCTGGGTACTTTTATCGGCGACTCCACAGGGTCCTGATTTATGATGACAAATACAGCAGATTATTACGTTTAATTGAATGAAGTTTAAATTTGAAAAGCCATTTCCTAAGTGTTTCGTCGTATTGTGAGGCTTAAATTTTAATATATTCCAAATCATAGACTGTTCTCTATCAGTGTCTCGTGTGGTGTGATATGTGGCATGTTTCTTTTTTTTTTGGTTTAAGTCGTGGCTGTCGGCCTATGGCACGTTTCGACGCATAGCCTTGGGTGCAGGCACCCGCATTTGAAAAACACTACTTAATTACCTAACTGGGGTATTTAAGCTGGGGTATGACAGTTTCTGACATTTATATCAACTATTGGTAATCTTTAGAAATGGCTGAGTCTTTAGTAAAAAAAAAAAAACAGAAATCAATTAAACAATTTAAAAATGTTAAATTGCGAGTCCAATCAGTCAGTCAGTCAATCAATCAAATAATCATCACACCTGAAATTGAATACTTAATCACAGCAACCATAGTTTCCATTAATAACTCATCTAGTTTGTACCTCGGTCATTGCTTAGGTCTTATGACAATGTGGCAATACGCTGCATATCTGGTTACGACACAAAACGAATGGTTGGCCACACAAACACAAGCATCACAAGGCACAAGTCCGGCAACACTTTGTATGCTTCTTGATTTTGAACTTTGTTGGCGCACTGGAGCACACATAGCACCCGTCCCTTAAACCACACATATGACAGAAGCACAAAATGCTGCTGCATGTTGTAAATATGAATCAGGGCACGTAGCAGATGTTTTGATCACGTTAGTTCCGGTTGCATAAAACTTGTTGTGTTTACTGTCTATTAAAAAGAAGCTAGAATTCGATAACAGATCTATAAATATCTTCAGTCAGTTGATCTATAAATTATAATCTTTTTTTTTCTATTTTACAATGAAAAAAGATCAAATTCTGCACTGATTTGGTTGTATTTTTGAGCTATTTCCATACACAGAATAGATAAAATTCGTAAATATAGCCAAGAAGGAACATCAATACAATTAAATGTTTGTTAAAACTGTGCCGACTAAATTATTAATTGTATTAGCGTACACATTCATCATATTAGCAATCGCATTTGCTGGCAACAGCTATGTGTATTCGCTTACCGCGTTAATGTTGAAGCAGTGCGTGGTCGCTTTAGCAGTGTGTGGTCGCTATAGCAGTGCGTGGTCGCTACAGCAGTGCGTGGTATGTTCGTGTACTCGCTAACAGCGTTGGTGAATTTAGTGACATTCGTGAAATTGGTGGAATTCGCTTTGTATTAGAATATTTAGTTGGCGCGCATATCAGTTCACATTTGGTTCATGTCAAAAGAAGCACTTATAGAGTTTGGTGTTGTTAAAAATAATGATGATGGCAATAGTTGCATATTTAATTATGCTTCATCATCAAAAAAGTATATTTGTTATATACTTTTACATGATTTTATAATATTCTTTTTTAATAAACTAAAAAAGAATTATAAATATACTGTTAAAATGAAAAATTACTTTTAAAACGTCGACCATACCAATTAAATAATTTGCTACGTAAGCAATATCGTTTATTGGTATATTTTTGGACGCAAATAACATTTTTATATACATGAAAATAGCAAAAATGTCTTGCTAGACCAATGAATGGTGTGCATTTGCTGTATTTAGATTGCTGTATTTACGTCGACTATTTTTTCTGTGTACTATCCTGTTTACGATTTTAGTTTTAATAATATGAAATATTTAAAACATAAGATTTGTAATTTTTCTCTTGTGAAATTTTTTTTTTTAGCACTAATTATCATTTGCACAGACCTGGTGAACCAATTTTTTTACGAAGTTTTCAAACAAAAATAAAAATGTTTTTCAAAAAAAAAATGGAAAAAAAATTGTGCGAAAAAAAAATTCTCCGAAAACAAACAAAAAAAAACGGCGAAAAAAATTCAAAAAAAAAAATTTTCGAAAAAAAAAATTTCAAAAAAAAAATATTTTATCAATTTGATGATGATGATTTATTTTTTTCTGTGTATATAGTGGGTAGATATGCATGCTCTTAGAGTTTTCGCGCTACGTGACATTTTACGAAATCGATATGGAAATGGATTTCTAGCTTCCCAGAAATCAAATGAATCCCTGTCTTAAATTTTCAATTAAGTAAGGTAGCCGCAGAAAACTGCATTGCCTGCAAATATGACTTGACACTAGAAACAAAATGCCAAAAGGAATAATCGAAATGGCAATGAGCCGAGCCAAGCCGAGACATACCAATCAAGCCTCAAAGATGCCTAAAACAATGAGATCAGCATAAGACCAAAGACCAAAATTCAAACTTATTAAACTATTGAATGTTGTGTCGTACAGTACAGAATGCAGAACAGAATGTCGCCTGCTGCTGTGTGTGTGTCTTAAATTAATATTCATAAATATACACATTGCATTTCACATACCACAAAATCTTGTGGTTGTGGTGTTAGGTCTTTGTGCTCGTGACACAATGTTGCCACCTTAAAAGTGATGACCCACACTACGTTATCCTAGGTGTGCTGCTGCGCTCATATCCTGTTACATTTTCTTGTGCGATTGCAGTGCAATACAATTTCATATGCAAATGTTGTCCAAAGTTATCCGGTTACAGCAGCTACAGCATCTGCACACGGCAGCATAACTCTGACCAATACTAATTTCACTTTACATTTAACATAAATATGGTTGTCTGCAGTATAAAATATTTCTTTTATTTACTTTCATTTATATTGTTTATTTATTGCATTTATTTATATGTTGTGTCAAGCAAAATGTGTACATTTTTTGTAAAAAAAAACGTCATTATTATATAAAAATAATTGGCACAATTATAAAAATATTTCTCACAAATATATTACAATTGAAAAAAAAAAATTGCGTATTAGCGTAAAAGATTTTTATAAAATAGAATTTTTAAACATTACAAATATGATCACATTTTTAAATAATAGTTCGTATTTTAAACAAATAATGTTTGTTGTGATTACTTTTGTTCTAAGCGTATTTTTAATTTTATTAATAATATGTTAATATAATAAATTTAATTGTTAAGCAGTTGTTTAAACGACAATTATAAAAACATTAGTTATTTAAAATTGGTTCTCTGTTTTTGTTAAAAATTTGTTAATAATTTAAATATATTTCGCACAATTATAAAAATAATTGTTGCAAATGTTTTGCTATTCAAAAACATATTAATGAGTTCAAAAGATTTTAAAGAAAATTATATTTTAGGCCAATACAAATACAATTACCTTAGGTAAATACAATTAGTTGGATTTTTAATAGAAATATGTTTGATGTGATTACTTTTGTTCTAAGCATATTTGTAATATTTTTTTTAATATGTTAATATAATAAATTTAATTATTAAGCAGCTGTTTAAACGACAACTATATACATTTGTTATTTAAAACTTTATCTCTGTTTTTGTTAAAAATGTGTTTATGATTTAAATATATTTAGCACAATCATAAAAATAATTGTTGCAAATGTTTTGGTATTCAAATACATATTAGTTTTGTTAAAGCTAATGAGTTAAAAAGATTTTAAGTAAATTATACTTGAAGCCAATACAAATATGACAATGCTTTTAACAATTAGTTGGATGTTTAAAATAAATATGTTTGATGTAATTACTTTTGTTGCAAGCATATTTATTAATACCTTATTTATGAGATGTTCAATAAGATGTTAATATTATTAATTGAATTGATAAAAAATTCAAACTAGAATTATGAATACCATAGCAATATAGAATTATAAACAGAAACAATTCAAATAACTTAAAAATGCAAAATAGTTGCACTTAAATACAATTATATTTGTATACTTATAGAAACTAAATTATAATTGCAACAAATTAAGAATTTCTCTTAGTGTTTTAGCATTATCACAAAATGCAAAACACAATTTAAACAAAAGGACATTATATTCTGCAACGAGGAGGTAACCAGACAAATGGAATGGCGTGTTGCTGGTATGGGAAACGAGGATGGTGGTCTCTCCTGTAACTGATATTCAGATAATTTTTTATAATTCTAAAAAGACAGCAAGCTGTGAAAGGAAGTAACTGGAGCGCAGTGTTGAACGTTGACACAATTGCAAACCTTAGATGGGGAGGTATGCTGTACCTGCAGAATCAGTATCGGCGTTGGTTTTCTTGCTGGTGTTTGAGGTTCATAAGGTGTTCGTCTGTCTGTCAGTTCGTTATCTGTTTTTAGATCAGAGGTGGTCCGTATCTGCTGGTTGCTGTTTTTAATCAAAATCAAAACAATGGGCAACATTTAAAGATTGAAATTGTGGTTGGTGGGTAGCATTAAATGTTGCTTTTAACAGGGGGCGAGAAAATAACTAAAATATGTTGTACTAGCGGTACAGAGTTGGAACAAACTCTGGTTGTTTTTTAAATATTCTTTAAATTATTTTGTAAATGTACTACATTTTTTTTATACTCTGAAAAGTGAAAGTGTAAAATATAATAGGGATATAGAAAAGTTTGTATATTCTTAATTAATTGATGAAATTTTTTATTATCAATTTTAAAACTAAATTCGAAAAAATCAATCCATAAAATTAAATTCGAAAAAAAACTAAATATTTTTTTTAAATTCGAAAAAAATAATCTATAAAATTAAATTCGAAAAAAAATTGTCGGAATTTTTTTTTTTTTAAATAAATTTTTCAAAAAAAAATCTTTTTTTTTAAATAAATTTGACCGAAAAAAAAAATCGAAAAAATTAAATAAAAAATATTTTCGGTCATTCATCATATTGATAATAATTATAAATTTTTCAAAATTTTTTATTTGTTTTTTAAATAAATTTGTCCGAAAAAAAAATCGAAAAAATTAAATAAAAAATATTTTCGGTCATTAATCATATTTATTGATAATAATTCATAATGAATCGTCCTTCAATACAATGAGTCACGTTTGAAAGAAACGAACATATTTCAATTAATAATTACATACTGTAGTTATTTGCAGTACAAATGTAGTAAAATTTTGTGTAGAAATACATTTTTTTTTTGTGTCGTAGAGCCACAGCACTCATACAGGGTTATATCCATTGTGCTGTGACCCAGTTCCCTGGTTGAAATAGAAATACAATTAATTTATGTAGTTGTTTTCTATGTCAAAACCACTACATAAATGTAGCATAAACAAACACATTTGCTTTTGAATTTAAATCAAATACAGATGTATCACTTTAGTACAGTATTTATTTGGTGTACGCTATTTGGGATTTTAAAAAACCCTCTCCAATATTCATCTGATCACCTCAACGCATTATATTTTTTTTTTGCATTACGTTTATCTCTCAAGCACTTTAAGTGTCTGATATTGTTGCTTCGCCGCCAGTCGTTGTTCCACTTAAGCAGCTTCGGAGGTGCGTAACCCGAGCAACACAACAACATTGTGCGCGCGCTTCTGCATGTGCGATGGCGCGCCGCTCTGCGCAACAAAACCGCAAAACGTAGAACGCACGAAGACAACAAACACATTCGACACAATGTCTTGCAGTCTTATGTAAGCCAACACTGCCTCTCATGCATCTTATACTCAAGTAGCTGTTTTCCTGTTTAAAGCGTTGCCACCCAGTTGTATTTTTTTTTCTCTCCTCACTCTCCTCGCTGTCTACTGCAATGTTGCGCTTTTGCATGCAACTAATAAAATATGCAATAAATATTATTTATTTTAATTTTCTGCTACATTTAAAATAACAGTCTGATGATTTGTATGTATTAAGTATTGGTTTGTTGCCATTTTTTCAAATTAAAATACTATAAAAAGCCATTTAAATAATACAAAAGAACAACAATATTGCAATCATAATTACAATGTTACTTTGTATTTACAATTTATAGTAACATTTTAAATTTGTGGTTATTTTTATTAAATATTTAATATTATTTTAACGTTGCTTAATTTTGTGTCGTTTTTTTTTTTTTTTTGATTATTTGTATTAAAAACATTGCGTGGTTATTGTTTTAATATAATACTAGACCCAGTGAATAGTATAGAGACGTGGAAAAATAAAGCAGGAATAAATAAGTTCAGTTGTCTTTTATATAAATACAAAATGCAGTAAAAATAAGTATAGATGTAGTAAAGGGTTTTTCAATAAGCGCCGCTACAAAAGTTTTTTTTAAATAAACAAAAACGGTTTTGGATATCAATGAAATTCTTTATTCCTGTAAAAGTACGTTCGATGCCATTATGTATGGAATTCGATTTTTTTTGAATGGCCAGCACGGGCACGCTTGCAGAAGTCCAGACGCTGAACCCAATTTTCGACAGTTTTCAAGCATAAATCGGCTGCAATTTCACGTTCGATATTCGTACGAAGTTCATCAATCGTTGGCATAGACCATAGACTTGACGTAGCCCCACAGGAAATTGTCTAACGGCGTCAAATCGCACGACCGAGGCGGCCTATCGACTGGACCATTTTGAGAGATAACACGTTCTCCAAACTTGGTTTCCAATAAATTGATTGTGGCATTCGCTGTGTGGCTTGTGGCTTGTGGCACCGTCCTGTTGGAACCACATGTCCTCCAAGTCCATATCATCCAATTGGGGAAAAAAATATTCGGTTATCATTGAACGGTAGCGATTCCCATTCAAAGTAACGTGCCGGTCTTGATCATCACGGAAGAAGTACGGCCCATTGACGCCGCCGGCCCATAAATCGCACCAAACCGTAATTTTTTCGGGATGCTATGATGACTCATGGAGTACGTGTGGATTGCTGTCTGACCAATAACGCATATTTTGTTTATTGACGAAGCCATTCAGCCAGAAATGAGCCTCATCGCTGAAGATGATTTTTCGATGAAAATCCGAATCATTTTCAAGTTGTTGCTCAGCCCAATTCACGATCATACGACGCTTCTGGTGGTCAAGCGGCTTCAGTTCTTGCGTCAATTTGATTTTGTAAGGATCTATGCCAAGATCTTTTCGCAAAATTCGCCACAAGGACGTCACAGAGATGCCCAACGCTTGAGAACGACATGTGAGCGACACATTTGGGCTTTCTTCAACTGAAGCCTCAGCGGTAGCGATATTCTCGACACTACGGGCACTTCTTTGTCTCACTGGCACGGAAACATTTTGTACTGTGCCTGTGGATTCCATAAATTGGACGTAGCGCTCTTAACGTTGATGCCACTGACTCAGAATTTCGGTAGTAAATTTTAATAATTTCGACTCGTTGTTGGCTCGTATATCTTTCCATCATGAAATGGCAAACCTTACTGAAGAGAAATGTCAAAAGAGCGGCAAGAAATATAGCGTCGTTTGCTGTCCCTGTCGCTCTACTTTTGTAGCGTCCCTGTTGAAAAACCCTTTATATTCTACATATTTCTTTATATACAGGAACAGTATAGATACGTGGAAATATGAAGAAAGAATAAATAATTCTGATTGTCTTTTAAATAAATACAAAATGCATTAATAATAAATGTATATGTTGTATTTTATACATATTTCATAAATTTAATAAATACAGAAAAACACTTTTAAATAAATACAAAATGTAGTTTTCTATAATATTCGGCCATTTTTCTTTACTGAAATACAGGAAATGTATGTAATTTTTTTATATTTAAAAAAACAAATACATACAGTTAATGGTCCTTGGACGTAAATGAAATACATATGGGCATTTGTAGATTTTCTTATACATTTCTTTTCACAAAAAAGTAAAATAAAATTAAAAACTTTAAAAAATCTGAAAAGTCGATTCGTACATCACTTTTTAGTTCGTAACAATGATAACACGGTGCTACACCAAAAATATACATGAACTCCGACCTATATTTTTGGATAGTTATCGAAAAGCAATGAATATCCTCATTTGCACTTCGATTTTTTTTTGCACTTCTGAGTGCAAATTCGCATTTTCCTACCTTGAGTTACTTATGTAAGTAAAACTCAGCATCTACGGAAGTTATTTTAAAAGTGTTTAGCTTTATGAAAAACCAACACATTTAGCTTACTAAAACTTTTTAATTTATTAAAATAGGTTTAAATAGACCTGAGTTATAGGTCATTACACGACAAAACAATTCAAATTTAAATACATTTTTCAATTTTGAAAAATCTTTAAAAAATCATCTTGCAAGATAATCTACCCATTTTTACAGTTATTTAAAGTAAATTTAATTACCTTATCAGAACTTTTGGATGTATCAAAATTCAACAAGAATTAACAATGTTATGATCAATTAAATCATTGTCCTTTTAATAATAAAATGTTTTAACCGAGTCATTCCCACACTATATTTACCAAATCAAGTCAACTATGAGATTTAATGCTCTTGGATGTTGGTTAAATTTTATTTTGCAAGGGTCAATTGAAATGTTTTGGTAATTTTTTTTAATATTTTCGGGCAACTTTATGCTGAGATACAGTGATCCAAAGTTTCCAAAAAAATAGACAAAAAAACACTTTTGTAGGCTGTTCATATAAAAATTTCTATTGATCGAGATATGGTGTTAACTCCGGCGAGGTGTCATTTTAAAGCTAATAAAATTTGCTATAAAATCAGCAAAAAAATCGTAGGGCACATTTTTATACGGAACGTCCGTAATAATTCTGTGAGTTATTACGAAATAACTATAAACTTTAGAAACAAAGTGTGCATATACAAAAATAATGTAAATTATCTCAGCGATCGTTCTAAATAGTTCAAAAAAATAATTTTTGTGCAAAAAGTATTTTTAAAAAATAAAAATTGTCTTGTCCGGAATTTTTCTGTGATTTATTATGAAAAAAGTATACATTTTAGAAACAAAGTGTAAATATACAAACAAAGTATATTATCTCAGCTATTTAAAAAAAAAATCAAAAAAATAATTTGTATACAAAATTCGTTGACTTTTTGGATTTTCCATATGAACCTCGACATGCACATCCGTTTTTGATACGTCCGAATCGACCACTATTTAATTTTGATCTACCATATAGAGTTCTCAATTTTTTTGCAAATGTTTAGTACTATTTAAATACTACTACCCTAGTAGAAATTTTGGTAGGGCTATGGTCATGAAGTGATCATGTCATTATTTGAGGTGATCGTGATATGACGAGGCCCATAATGTCCTTGTAACGCAGTGTCCTGATCATGTATTGACCTCAGGCCATGATCATGTACTGATCGGGCAATTCCCCATTTTAATATTTACCCGACAATTGCCTTGTCTGAGCCCGAGCAAAATAGGGTTTCTCTCATTAATCTCGATCATTGCCTGATACTAATTTCGTTATGAGGAACAAATAATGTAGCTATGATCGGGAACATTGACTGTTTAGATAATGTAAACCCTGCTATGGTAAGCATGATAAGGGCATGCAAGGGCAATGATCATATTTTCTCTAATATTATTCTCGATTATTTCCCGATGGCGCATTGGGCAAAATTCATTAATTTTTCTTCGAGATATTAATCATGTCAGAAATTAAGTTTTCTTAATATCAATAAAATCAGTTTTTCAAGATTTTTATAAAAGTTACTCTAGTTGAAAAATATTAATATTTTTTGAATTAATAAATTTTTCATATAAAAAAATATTTTAAATCGAAAAACACGGTTTGTTGGGTAGGGTTACGTATATTGTGGATAAAAAAAACACAAATATCGAATATAAATTATTTATTTCACAGCTCTTTGGATTATTTGTAAAAACACAGTGTGCTGTTTTATGCTACAATGTTGTTTTGTTTCTTGTCACGGTTTTGTTATTTTATCGTCATGTTAACATATTGATGGAATTTACAAAAACGTATGGTTTTTTTAAAACCCTTTTGGCCAAAAGTGAATGCGTTGACACGCAAACCAAAGTGTGATGTTATTTTTTCGATGCAAAAAAAACACAAAATATTCACAAAACACAATCCGAGCCGATCCGACCCACATGTTTTTGCGGCGTTATCCTCGTAAAACGAAATGAATAAATTAAAATTTGGCATTTAGTAGGAAATTTAAAAATAAAGCAATCTACAAATATACAAAATATAGTTTATTAAAAATAGTTTGCTTTATTTTTATACAATATTTATATCATTCTTATAAATATTTTTATATTATTTTTGATACAATACTCTTTACGCTGAATAACTACTGAATACCTGTATGGCAAAGGCTTAAAAAATGGCAAAAGTAAAATTCACCTGAAGCCTTTATTTGATTGAAACAAATTTCACAAAATATTCGACAAAATTGTGTTGCCAATTATGCCCCGTAGGTGTGCGCAACCCTTTTTGCTTCTTACAGTTATCATTTTTTTTTTTTTTTTGTTACTTATTTCTAAAATATCTATTTTATCAAATACCTCTAAATGTTATTTTGATTTTATTTTTCTCTTGTTCTTTGTACATTTTCAGATGCTCCACAATTGCAGGCGCCACGTTTTACAACACAACCCTCATCGTCCGGGTCAATAGTGAGTGAGGGACGCACGAAAATACTACAATGTCATGCCTTGGGTGAGTAAAATGTACCATAAATGAAACCTTTAGCCAAACAATTGGTGGTGGCCTATAAGAAACAACAAAAACAGGCCATAAAATACATCAAATGCTACCAAGCGGCACTATAACAATTCCAGCCGAATTCCGTTTTTCGAATTCTGAATTCCGAATTCCGGCTTCTGTCTTTTATGTTGTTGGAGTTGTTGTCGTAGTCGTTATAGCTTCAGCTACCTTTGCTTTGCTGTTGTGCCCGAAAGTATGCAACTCAAGTATCGAAAACATTTACACACATAATGAAGTCGAAAAATAATCAGTTTTTATGTTTTCTTTTTGTTGGGTTTGTTGCCCATTTGTGGTGGTGCCTTTTTGACGGTCGTTTGTTCGTGCTCTGGACAAGTGTATCAATTTCGTATATTTTTCTTTCAATTTGTATTTTTACCTTGAGAAAGAAATGCCGAAAAAAAACAAAACTCCTTTTGTTTTACCCATAAGAAATACTGTAAATGACCAATTTTGTGTAGCTGTCCTATGAAATCACAGTTTCTTTACTATATTTAGTATGATTTAGACAATAGACACAGTCTAATTTTATCAATATTATGTTAGATGACAATACAAAATTTGCGGAGGGAGGTAAGGTCAGTTTTATATGGGTACTTATTGGAATTTTATATTTTTAATGCATACCCACACTCAACACAGTAGCAAGAAAGGTTGCTATAATAGCAAAAATGTTTGCTAAAAAGAGGAAGCAGTAAATGACAATTTGCTGTTTAAGCAAACTTTTTTTATGCTATTAGAGCAGACAATTTTAGCTGTTTTAACTAATTTGTTTGCTCTTAACTCCAATTCATAAAAAACCAAACAAATATTTTTCATGTATTTTATTTATTATTTTTTTTCTAAATTTCTCAAATTAATTTCCTTAAAAATATTCGGTATCGATAAACATATAGCTTTTTATTTAAAAAAAAATTCAAATCAAAAGAAAAATGCAATAGAAAACACACAAAATCAAAAACAGAAGTAAAAGGAATACAAAAAACAAACAAAAATCCAAAATAAAACATAAAATAATAATAAAAACAAAGCAAAGGCAGAAACAGTAAAAATCAAACAAAAAAATAAAAGAAAAAACACACATTAAAAAACGCTTTACAAAGTACAAAATAAAAAGCAAAAATAAAAGAAAAAAAGAGAATATCAAAGGACAACATAACAGCAAATATAAAAGCAAAAAATAAAAAAACACAAAATCAAAATATTAAACAATATTAAAAACAAATACATTAAAAAAATGATGCAAAAAAGAAAATTAAAAAAAATAGTAAAAACAAAATCTAAAACAGAAAAGCAATCAAAAAAACCAATAAACAAAAAAAAACCAACAATAATAAAACTAACCCCAAAATATAAATAAAAACAAAACAAATCAAACGCAAAAACGGTAAAAATCAAACACAAAAATAAAGGAAAAAATACAAAATAAAAATAAAAAAACGCAGTAGAAAATACAAAATAAAAAGAAAAAATAAAAGAAAAGACAAAATCAAAATCAAAGGACAACATAACAGCAAAAATAAAAGCAAAAAACAAAAAATAATAAAAAAAACACAATGAAAAGCATAAACAATAATAAAAACAAATACAATAAAAAAAGATGAAAAAAAAAACACAATCAAAAGCATAAACAATAATAAAAACAAATACAATAAAAAAAGAAGCAACAAAAAACACAATCAAAAGCATAAACAATAATAAAAACAAATACAATAAAAAAGATCCAAAAAAAGAAAATCAAAAAAGAAGTAAAAACAAAAACAAAAAATTAAACAAAAATTTAAAATAAAAACAAAATCAAAAGAAAAACGGTAAAAATCAAACACAAAAATAAAAGAAAAAAATAAATAAAAACGCAGTAGAAAATACAAAATAACAAGCAAAAATAAAAGAAAAAAAAAATTAAAGACAACATAACAGCAAAAATAAAAGCAAAAAAAGAAAATAATAAAACACATAATCATTTATGCTTTTGATTATGTGTTTTTTTTATTTTCTTTTTTTTGCTTTTATTTTTGCTGTTATGTTGTTCTTTAATTTGGTTTTTTTCTTTAAATATTTTTTAATAATAAAAACAAATACAATAAAAAAGATGCAAAAAAATAAAATCAAAGGAAAAGTAAAAACAAAATCAATAACAAAAAAGCATACAAAAAAAGCAAAAAACAAAAAAAAAAAACAAAATAAAAGCAAAACGGTAAGAATCAAACACAAAAATAAAAGAAAAAACGCAGTAGAAAATACAAAATAAAAACAAAAAAATTTGAGAAAAAATACAAAATCAAAGGACAACATAACAGCGGAAATAAAAGCCAAAAAACAGAAAATAAAAAACACATAATCAAATACAATAAAAACAAATACAATAAAAAAGATGCAAAAATAGAAAATCAAAAGAAAAGTAACAACAAAATAAAAAACAGAAAAACAAAAAAAAATAAAATAAAAAACAAAAAACCAAAAAACAAAAAAAACACAAAAAACAGAAAAGCAAAGCTAAAAGAAAAGGAAAAACAAAAAAAGAGAAAAAGCTAATTTAAAAATCGAAACCAAACTAAAAAATAAAAAACAAAAAAAAACACAAAAAACAGAAAAGCAAAGCTAAAAGAAAAGGAAAAACAAAAAACACAAAAAAAGAGAAAAAGCTAATTTTAAAAATCGAAACCAAAAGAAAAGCAATAAAAGCATAAAGAATAAAAAAAATTATTAAAATTAAATTATTACAAAAACATAATTGCAAAATAAAAGTTAAGGAGAAAACACATAATCAAAAATAAAGTACAATATCACAAATAAAAGCAAAATAAAAGATAATCAAATAAAAGAAAAAACACAAACAAAAATAAATGAAAAACACAAAAAAAAAACAAATGCAAAAGAAAAAACAAATAAAAGCACAAAATTACAAGAAAAACACAAAATAAATAAAAAATCAAAAATATAAATATATATAAAAAAAATATATTAGCTTAAAATCAAAAATATAAGAAAAAAAAAACGAAAACCGAAAAGAAACACCAAATAAACCGCAGCCTATGTACAATACTATTTAGTAATAAATTTGTTCAGATAAAAAATGTCTGAAATATGCCTTGAACATTTTTTTAAATCTCATTTAAGATTTTAAATCGAAATGATAAATGGTATTAGGGAATAATATGCTCTTTAAAATCTATTTGAAATTAATTTGTTTTTATAATGAAATTACTATTTAATAGGTTCGAAGGATAATTATCTGAGATATCAAAACTGTTCGTACTTAAAAGAATTGTCTGGTAAAATGACTGGAGATAAGTTAGCGCTATTGCAAAATGTCTAATTGTTTTTTTTTGTACAATTGTCTGATAAATAAAACTTTCTTAAAAGAATGAACGTTTTGAAATCCTCAGAATCCATTTAAAAAGTTGAACAACAAATAGCAAAAAAAAAAAAACATTTTCACAAAATATGCATTTAGTCGTGCAACTAATGTTACAACCAAATGCCTTTCATATTTGTTGCATTTAAAAATTTTAAATTGCAAACAATCCAAAGGTATAACTGCCATACCACAAAACTGCATAGTATACCTGGAATTTGTTCGTTTTTTTTTATGTTGTTTTACTGCTGAAACTGTTGTTGCTGTCACAGCAAAAGTTCATAAAAATGCCAAATGACGACAAACGCATAAATGTTTCACTGTGTAAGTTGTTGAGTATAGAACTTTTGCAAAAATAACACTTAAGCCATTTGTGTTTGTGTCAGCAACATGCGTTGTTTTCTGTGCTAAATTGTATATGAAGTGTTTTTGTTGTTGTTATTGTTGTTGCTTAGTTAACGAGATGTCAGCAGCATACAGCATATGCATGCTATGCGTGATTTAAATGCGCACAAAGAATTCATGTTGCTCATACGCACCGTGTGCTCGAAATGCGTTAATGGCGACTAATGCGTCCGTCCCCCTGCTTAAGTTTCCGCAATTAAATTTGCTTTATTAACGTTTATTAAAAATACATAGCTGTTGTCGTGGGGTTGCCAAGTAATGTGTAATGCATTTTTAAACATTTATAGTTGCTTTAAAATGATTTAAATTGGGTTTTTTTTACGTAATTTTCCTTTCTTTAATAATTTACTTAATTTACATAATTTCCTTAATTTAATTTACTTAATTTGCTTAATTTAATAATTTACTTAATTAGTTAATTTACCTAATTTACTGAATTTACTCAATTAACCCAATTTACTTAATTTACTTAACTTACTTAATTTACTGAATTTACTCAATTAACCCAATTTACTTAATTTACTTAATTTATTAATTTACTTAATTTACTTAATTTACTTAATTTACATAATTTACTTAATTTACTTAATTTACTTAATTTACTTAATTTACTTAATTTACCTAATTAACATAATTTACTAAATTTACTTAATATACTAAATTTACAAAATTTACTTAATTTATTAATTATATATTTTACGTCTTTTGTCGTATCTGTTGCAATATTTGTTTATGCAAATAATGCATATTTTCGCCATTGCCTTTGTCTGCTTAACAACATTCTCCACTTAAATAAACATTTTAATTATCACGCACGCACGCTCCCCCAAACACAGGCACGCACGCACGCAGCCAAACTCATTTTGTTAAATTACTTAACACAATCGTATAATTTTATCTGAACTGATCCGATTCAATCCAATCGGCGTTGCGCATAATTGTCATTCTTTGGAAGCCAAATTGTAAGTAATTCAATTATGTATGAAATACGCCGATGACTGCAACAAAATGATATGATGAAGTTATAAATGCATCAATGAACAAAATGAACAGCCTGCTAATTTATTGAATAATGCAGCGAAATTACTACGTGTCGATTAATAATTGTATTAAATGCAAATAATATATTTACCTGCATTCATATATAGGTTTTGTTAGTGAGCCTTTTAATGAATTGATATGTCAATTAATTGCAATGCAATTGTGATTTTATTTTATTTAAAATATTAAAAATAAAAAAATCTACGTATTTCGTTTTATTTAAAAGAAATAAAATGAAAGTTATATCGAAATGATATTTAACTAGTTTTTTCCAAATGATAATAAAACGAGAAAGAAACTCCAGAACTCTCGTTCTTTAATTTTAAATGATATCTAGATTTCAAAACTCTTACTCTTGGCTTTTTGAATGCTTTCACGATTCCGAAACTCTCGCTGTATGCTTTTTAACTGATGTCTCGATTCCAAAATTCTAGCTCTTTGCTTTTTAAATGCTTTCACGATTCCGAAACTCTCGCTCTATGCTTTTTAAATGGTGTCTCGATTCTAAAACTCTTGCTCTTTGCTTTATAAATGCTTTCTCGATTCCGAAACTCTCGCTCTTTGCTTTTGAAATGCTTTCTCGATTCCAAAACGTTCACTCCTTGTTTTTTTTAAATGATGTCTAGATTCTTAAACTCTCTTTTCTTTTCAAATACTGTTTCAATTCCAAAACTTTTGTTCTATGCTTTTGAAATGCTTTCTTGATTCCAAAACTCTCGCTATTTACTTTTTTTTAATGATGTCTTGATTCCAAAACTCTCACTCCTTGTTTTTTAAATGATGTCTCGAATCCAAAACTCTCGCTCTTTGCTTTTAAAATGATGTCTCGATTTTAAAATTCGCTTTGTAAATGCTGTTTCAATTCCAAAACTCTTGCACTATGCTTTTTAAATGCTTTCTTGATGCCAAAACTCTTGCTCTATGCTTTTTAAATGCTGTCTCGATTCTTAAACTCTCGTCCTTTGCTTTTAAATGATGTTTGCTTTTGAAATGCTTTCACGATTCCAAATCTCTTACTCCTTGTTTTTTTAAATGATGTCTAGATTCTAAAACTCTCTCTTTTCTTTTCAAATACTGTTTCAATTAAAAAACTTTTGTTCTATGCTTTTTAAATACTTTCTTGATTCCTAAACTCACGCTCTTTACTTTGTTTAATGATGTCTTGATTCCAAAACTCTCGCTCTATGCTTTTTAAATGTTGGCTCGTTTTCAAAACTCTCGCTCTATGCTTTTTAAATGCTTTGTCGATTTCAAAACTCTCGCTATATGCTTTTTAAATGCTGTATCGATTCCAAAACTCCCACTCTATGCTTTTTAAATGCTGTTTCGATTTCAAAACCCTCGCTCTTTGCTTTTTAATTATTTTCTCGTTTTCAAAACGCGTGTACTATGCTTTTTAAATGCTTTGTCAAATTAAAAACTTTCGCTCTTTGATTTTTAAATGCTGTCACGATTCCAAAATTCTCGATCTATGATTTTTAAATTCTGTCTCAATTCCAAAACTCTCGCTCTTTGCTTTTTAAATGCTTTGTCAATTTAAAAACTCTTACTCTATGCTTTTTAAATGCTGTCTCGATTCCAAAACTCTCGCTTTATGCTTTTTAAATGCTTTGTCGATTTCAAAACTCGTTCTATGTTTTTTAAATGCTGTCTCGATTACAAAACTCTCACTATTTACTTTTTAAATGATGTCTCGATTCCAAAACTCCCGCTCTATGCTTTTTAAATGATGTCACGTTTTCAAAACTCTCGCTATGCTTTCTAAATATTGTCTCGTTTTCAAAACTCTCGATCTATGCTCTTAAATGCTTTGTCGATTTAAAAACTCTCGCTATATGCTTTTCAAATCGTTCGTCTCTTTAAAACTCTCGCTCTTTGTTTTGAAAATAGTGCGTCAATGTAAAAATTTTCGCTGTTTGCGAAAAATATAAAAATTGTGAAACCTTTCGAAAGCAAACAGCAAAAGTATTGCAAATCTTAAAACAAAATAAATATCTTTGAAATACTCAATACTAATCATTCTGTAATACGTTTCAACTCTAGCTTCTGCTCAATCAAAAAGCAAAGCAATAAAAAGTGAAAATTTCAAAAGCATCAAGTGAAAGTATTTTCTGAAGCTAAACAAATAGCTTTGCTCTCTTTCAAAGTATTGCTCTGAAATAAATACTAATTTTACTTTCTTTCGAAGCATTGCTCTATAATACGATCCAACTCTAGCTTAAAATATCTAATATTATTTTAAAATATCCAATTTCCAAAAAAAGTTATTTTGAGTTCAACCATTTCAAATACTGCCTGTAGCCAAACATTATTATAGTCTTTGATTTCCGCAATAAAATCACTAAATTCCCTAATGAAAAATGCATCAAAATAGTGAAAAGGATAAAATCGAACACACACTTGAATCCAAGCAAGACACACAATGCTGCGCACATTTAAACCACCTATATCAAATAGCAAAATTCCTGAAGTTGGCAAATATTGCCAAGAGTCATATCGATGCAATTCGCCAGATTATGTAAATTTTATCATTGATAATGTCTGATATTTGTGCAGCGTAGTTTTTAGACTTTTTAATTTTATTTCTTATTTTTGGCAACGAATGTTACATAGTCATGAAACTAGCATAGACTGAAGTTGCTAGCAAAAATAAAAAAAATAAAAAGAAAACACGAAAAAATGTTTCAAGAATACTTTAAAGTGTTTGTCGAAAAAGAAACTTTTTTTTTTTTCGTTTTACTTTTTTGTCGTGCCTATTATACAGGAAATGCTTGAACTTAAATTTACTCTGCGACTTGAACAAATGCCAATGGCACGCTTTACACTTGAATTCAAATGTTTAAAAAAAAAAAAGATTTGAACAAAAAACAAAAATCATTTACCATTCTTCAATATCGACACCATTATAATCATCATCAACATTGAAGTTTATCCGCAGCAAACATCATCAATATTATTATCAACTGTGAACCATCATCATCGTCATTATTGTCACCATCACCAGCACCAGCATTAGTTTGATCTCTTGTCATGTCATGCTACTCTTTGACTGTTTGAAAAACTATTTCGTCCTTCAAATCCATCCATATTTACATTTATAATTCCATTCTATCGACTGTGTGTCTGTCGGTTGCCTCATCTGTTCTGGGTTTAGATTCTTAGCTAAATCTCTTGAGCTTGTCTTTCATGCTATGGTTTCTTATCCACTTCATCCACTTTGCACTCTTCACACTTTTCATCGGCTTCATTCCCTTCATTCTGTTTATCCCCTTCATTCTGTTCATCATCTTCATTCACTTCATCATCTTCATCTCACTTCATCATCATCTTCATCTCACATTCAGTATGACATTCTTTTGTGCTATTCCTAAAAAAAAAAAATAATAATAAAATAAAAAGTTACTCTTGCCCGAACACTTTGACTGGTTACATCATGGCTCCGTAGTACTTGACAAATATTTACTTTGTTCTCAACGACGTTGTCACTTGTAGTCACCAACGTCGAAGTTTCTATCGAAGATTTCACATTAAGCGACATCAACTTAAATATGAAGACTTTAAACTATTTATAGAGGAAAGCATGGTACTAAGACATTTTCATAGGCAAATTGTTGGAATAGATATATAATATTTGGCTTTATTCAAAACCTACAAAGATTAATTTATATCCTCTAAAAGTATTCGTAAAAAAAACAATATATTCCATAGAATATAAAAAAAAATTCTAACGTAAAAATCCTGAAAATCAGTAGTTCAAATATTATATGTAACAAAACAATATAAAACAATATTATTTTGAACCTTACATTATTATTTTTTATTATATAAAACATAGTTAGCGACTCCCCCCATTTTTTCAGTTCCATAAATATAAAACGTGACCATTTCAAAATGGTTTTTATAAATATTAAGTCTTTCAATATGCTATTCCCATGCATTTGAAATACATACCGAACAGTTTAGTTTAAATCATGCAGAAATTCATATTAAAACCCCTAGAATACTATTTAAAAAAAATAATAATAATAGTATGGCGCATCAGGTCTGTATACAGAAAAAGAAAATTCATCAATATGATGAATTTATTCATAAATATAATGAACTTTTTCGCCAACTACCTGCTTCATCATATAGATATTTAATGAATCCATTCATCAATGTGTCATTAAATGATCATATAAATGATCATATTGATACCATTAAATGACACATTGATGAATGTATTCCTTATATATATCAACTACTTATTCATACTATCGAACATAATAATGAAAAACAAATATTCAATTCAATGAATTTGTATCGTCATATTGATAAATATAATCCAAATATCCATGAATAATTTAAAAATTGTTTGTACATTTTTCATAATATTTATGAATATAATATTCAACATGATGAATATTGTTGAACTAATATTTATTTGTTCAAAATATATTAATTAATGACATTTTTTTACAAATAAAAAAGTTTTTATTCTGAGATCTGAGAAATATGGCAAAAAATTAAAGAAAAATAAATAATTTGATTGAAATTCGGATTCATGAACAGCATTCTTCAATATGATGTACATATATGTTGCATTTTATGTATTTGTTCATTAATATGATGAAATGTAATCTTCGCATAAAGTGCATCATATTGAAGAACACTTTCAAGCATTCATCATATTTATGATCGTATTCATAACATTGATGTCGTTAATTATTAGTATTATGAATGGTTCGTCAATACAATGAATCATGATTTAAAGAACGACATTTATTTCGAGACTCTATTCATAAAGTTTCAGTTTTTCTGACATAGCATAAATTTTCAAAATATTGCTTTATATCTCCTTTAACCTCTATAAAATTATGAGAATGCACTGATGGTAGCTGACTACATAATTTATATGCATTTTCATATGACAGCAATGTAGATATTTTGGCTAATTATTTTGTAATTTTATGTAAATTGTAAAATTATTCTACATACGATCAAGAAGCTACTCTCTTTATACATAATTGCAACAATATTTATGATAATTTGTAATATGAGTGTGGAAACATTTTGACAAAGTTTATTTTTGATAAATTTATTGTAATAATTGACTGGTTTAGTAAGTGATATTAAACAGCCTACAGATGTACAGCAACTTCTTGGAATATGCATTATTTATAATTAATCAAGTTAAATAAAAATATATTTACTATAACTATAGTAAATATATTTATGTTTAACTTACACATTTTAATTGTGAAACATTTTATAGTACTGCATATTTTGTGAATGTCCGTTGCAGTTTAAAGTTCATTTATGTTTGAAAAATAAATATATTTACTATAATTATAGTAATTATATTTAAGTTTAACATTTAATTGTGAAACAATTTATAGTATTGCCTTTTATTATGAATTTCCGTTGCTGTTTAAAGTTATGTTTGATACAAACATTTTTTAAAATTTTGTATTTGTTCTATTTGATTAATCTCGTCAGCTATAAGATCTTGAAGACCAAATAGTTCATAAAAAATAGTTTAATAGTAGAAAAAATCATAATTCTTTGTAGTATTCAGATTTTTTTTTTTTGCTGTTTAAAGATTTTTATGTTTGCTACAATCATTTTAAGTAAAAAATCTTATTTTTTGTTTTAGTATTAACTCCAACTATAACAAGTACTGATTAAAAAGAAATGCTCAATGGTGGAACAAATCTTAGTTCTCCTTATATTTCAGATTTCTGTTGCTGTTTTTAAGTTTATTATGTTTGCTACAATCATTTTTAGAACTACACTGTATTTTTGAATATTCTCAGCAACTATGAAATTTATTAAACTAAGTGGTTATTACAAAAAAAAGCAAAACCTTTCATTGGATATCTACATTATAACATCAAACTCTACAACTGCTATTTTCTTAAAAAAATAAGGACAACATTTTCTTTTTCCGCTTTGAACAACACATATGATATCTACAATTACGACAAACATAAAAATAAATGTTGTACTTTTTTTTTTTGATACTTTTCAAATCAATCAATTAAAGCGCTGTCAATCACACGTCTCTTTCGCAAAAAAAAAGTGAAAAATCATGTTGCCCCAATAAAATAAAAACTCAATGGGGACATTTTAAATACAATACAGAAATTTATCGAAATAAAATAAATTTTCAATTGAGCATAAATCAAACAATTGTCAAGGGAACATTTGTACGGTACAAAGCAAATGTTTGCTTTAGAGTAACAAAACTTTTAAGGAAAACAGAAATTTCGACAATAAAAAAAAAAAAAAAACAACGATGACATTAAAATTGTATTAAGAAATCACAAGAAAATGTCAGGCCATTCGTTTATTCAATCATTGCGCTCTGGCATGATTTAACGCAATATTACGACAATAATGTAATTTCCGATATTATCAACGCTACAGTCAATGGTACTTTGCAAGCACTTTATTAGATATTTATTTATTTATTTTTGCCACTTTATCAATTTTACATCCTTCCCACGGGCGCGAGTTTCTTACTATTTAGTTCACTCAACGAAATAAATTCATAATTTTAATGAATTATTTTATTTAAACTAAAATTATAATTTCATTATTAAAAAATCTTTTAAAACTTACTTCTCTAAAGTTTCTTGAAATCCAGAACTTTAATAAACATTCATTATATTGATGAACAAAAACTCGTGATGAAATTACAATTTATGAAGCATTGAATTCATATAAATGATTAACATTATGAAACATTTTTATGAATAAAACCACTTTTATAAAAATGTAATTGATGAATCGTTTAGAATGTCGATGAAAAAATTCATAAAATTGATGAAAAAATCATTTAGCACTTATTTTATATATTATATTGTATAAAAAATGCATTAATGAATTTAATGAATTTTTTCATTACATCAATGAGCAAATTCATAAAGTTATAAATAAGTATAATAAAAAGTTCATTGCGTTAAAACAAAAATTCTAAAAATACATTAAGTTTATGAACTATTCATTAAACAAACATATGAATTCTTAAAATTAATGAATCGATAAATATTTTAGTAAATAAAAAACAATTCATAATATTAAATAATAAATAAAATCATTATATAAATACTCATAAAATTGCTAAGTATTTCAGAAGTTTTAAATAAACAAAATCGTAAAATGAATTGAAAAAATGAAATGAAATCCTTGTTAAGCAGACATAAAATGAATGCACTTTATAATATTTATAATTGAAAATTTCATAAACCGTATTACATTATAGATGAATAAATTCATAAAAGAATTAATTCATAAAATTGATGAATTAATTCATAAAATTGATGAATATTTCATTATGTTACTGAGAAAATTTATGAAAAGTTAAATATTATAAATTTACAAATACTATGAATTTGGAGACAATATTTTAAAAATGATTTGATGAACATCAATATTACAAAAATATATGAAAGTTTCGCTAAATCATAAAAAAAAACTAATAATTTATGTCTAATAAAAAGGAAAACTTGATAAAAATTCATTATATACAAATGAAAAATTCATAAAATTGATGAATACTTCAGAACTTTTACAAATTTGTAAAAATGAAGAAACACTGGTTAAACTGTTCCGAAATTAATGAACCACTAAATATGAAATGGAAAATTTTCATAAACTATATGAATCTTGCATTAAATAGATGAACAAATTCATAAAATAGATGAATATTTCATTATGTTACTGAAAACATATAAATACAATTGAAATTAATTAAATTAAAATTCACAAATACTATGAAATACTATGAATTTTTTATTATGAATAATTTCTTACTGTGTCCAGGCAAAAGTTTAAGGTTGTAGGTCATGAAGGAGTTACTGTAGATGGTAATGAAGAAGTAGGAGGTGGTAATGGGACGAGTTGTTGCAGGTGACGCTGTTGCTTCTACAGGCAGGCAGGCAGGCAGGCGAAAAGGCAGCCAGTCAAGTCAGCTGCTGTCTCCGGAGGCGGATGAAAGTCAACAATATGCGTCAGTTCATGTCACTGAGCAATGGCAGCAGCAGCACCAGCAATAGTAGCAACGACAGCAATTGCGAAGGTCCTGCGGAGCTGCTGATGCAGAAGGACAAACTCTCGAGGAGCAGCTGTTGTAGCAGCAGCCGTAAGTGTCTTCTAACGGTTGCTAATAGGTTACGCTGTTGTTGTTGTTATTATTACTATTATTGCTACTGCTGTTGTTGCTGCTGCTGTTTGCGACTGCTCTCGGCTGCTCCTGTGCAACTTGTGCTGTTGCTGCTGCAAATATAATCATCACTCAAGCAGGCAGCCAATTTCAGTCACTATTCATAGAAAGTGACGATAGAGTGAATGCGTTGGAAAAGTGTGATTGTTTTTGTATTTGCTGCTAAGCTTATCATTGGCTAAAAGCAGACATTTTTTGTATTCATTCAACGTTGGTTGGTTTGGCGCCGCCAACTCATAAAATAAATCAAGTGCAATTTCCCTGCAGTTTGGATTAATCGGCGTTACTTTAACACTTGACTTCAGTATCGTGATGGTGCGTGAAGGCGGTCAGTAATAAAGGTTTTATTTATGTCTTTAATATAGTACAAACTTTTCTTAAACATTTGTTCTGCTAATTTTTGGTACTGTGAACGAAAGGAAAACATAACTAACTAATTTACTTTTCATAAATTCTAACAAATATCTACAATTTGACATTGTTCCACATTCGAATCACGAATGCATTAATGCGGTGTCGTTAAAATTGCATTGCGAGCTTCTAGAAACTTCCATAAACTTCTACGCTAGTCAAGAATCCGTTACGTTCGCCAGATATTTTTATCTCTTTCGCGGACAAGTATTCTAGAGTTTTTAATTTTTTTCAATTTCTGGTTCCCGTCAAAAATTTTTTTTTTGAAAAAAATTAAATTTTTACTGAAAAATTAATTTTTAGTTTAAAAATTAATTTTTAGTGAAAAATTGAATTTTTAGTGAAAAATTGAATTTTTAGTGAAAAATTGATTTTTTAGTGAAAAATTGAATTTTTAGTGAAAAATTGAATTTTTAGTGAAAAATTGAATTTTTAGTGAAAAATTGAATTTTTAGTGAAAAATTGAATTTTTAGTGAAAAATTGAATTTTTAGTGAAAAATTGAATTTTTAGTGAAAAATTGAATTTTTAGTGAAAAATTGAATTTTTAGTGAAAATTTGAATTTTTAGTGAAAATTTGATTTTTTAGTGACACATTGATTTTTTAGTGAAAAATTGAATTTATAGTGAAAAATTGAATTTTTAGTGAAAAATTGAATTTTTAGTGAAAAATTGAATTTTTAGTGAAAAATAGAATTTCTAGTGAAAAATTGGATTTTTTGTGAAAAATTGATTTTTTAGTGACACATTGATTTTTTAGTGAAAAATTGAATTTTTAGTGAAAAATTGAATTTTCAGTGAAAAATTAAATTTTAGTGAAAAATTTAATTTTTAGTGAAAATTTGAATTTTTTAGTGAATAGTTGAATTTTTAGTGAAAATTTGAATTTTTAGTGAAAATTTGAATTTTTAGTGAAAAATTGAATTTTTAGTGAAAATTTGAATTTTTAGTGAAAAATTGATTTTTTAGTGAAAAATTGATTTTTTAGTGAAAAATTGAATTTTTAGTGAACATTTGAATTTTTAGTGAAAAATTTAATTTTTAGTGAAAAATTTAATTTTTAGTGAAAAATTTAATTTTTAGTGAAAAATTTAATTTTTAGTGAAAAATTGAATTTTTAGTGAAAATTTTAGTTTTTAGTGACAAATTTAATTTTTAGTGAAAATTGTATTTATAGTGAAAAATTGATTTTTAGTGAAAATTTGAGTTTTTAGTGAAAAATTGATTTTTTAGTGAAAAATTGAATTTATAGTGAAAAATTGGTTTTTAGTGAAAATTTGAATTTTTAGTGAAAATTTGAATTTTTAGTGAAAATTTGAATTTTTAGTGAAAATTTGAATTTTTAGTGAAAATTTGAATTTTTAGTGAAAAATTCAATTTTTAGTGAAAATTGAATTTTTAGTGAAAAATTCAATTTTTAGTGAAAAATTGAATTTTTAGTGCAAAATTGAATTTTTATTGAAAAATTGAATTATTGTGAAAAATTGAATTTTTAGTTAAAAATTGAATTTTTAGTGAAAAATTGATTTTTTTTGTGAAAAATTGAATTTTTAGTGAAAAATTGAATTTTTAGTGAAAAATTGAATTTTTAGTGAAAAATTGAATTTTTAGTGAAAAATTGAATTTTTAGTGAAAAATTGAATTTTTAGTGAAAAATTGAATTTTTAGTGAAAAATTGAATTTTTAGTGAAAAATTGAATTTTTAGTGAAAAATTGAATTTTTAGTGAAAAATTGAATTTTTAGTGAAAAATTGAATTTTTAGTGAAATTTTAAATTTATAGTGAAAATTTTAGTTTTTAGTGACAAATTTAATTTTTAGTGAAAATTGTATTTATAGTGAAAAATTGATTTTTAGTGAAAATTTGAGTTTTTAGTGAAAAATTGATTTTTTAGTGAACAATTGAATTTCTAGTGAAAAATTGAATTTTTAGTGAAAAATTGAATTTTTAGTGAAAATTTGAATTTTTAGTGAAAAATTTAATTTTTAGTGAAAATTTGAAATTTTAGTGAAAAATTTAGTTTTTAGTGAAAAATTTAATTTTTAGTAAAAAATTGAATTTTTAGTGAAAAATTGAATTTTTAGTGAAAAATTGAATTTTTAGTGAAAATTTGAATTTTTAGTGACAAATTGAATTTTTAGTGACAAATTGAATTTTTAGTAAAAATTTGATTTTTAGTCAAAAATGGAAATTAACTAATTATAATTTGTTTGTAACAATATCTAGAAATTTACTTGACACTGTTTCACATTCAAACCACAAATGAAAAGATGCGATGCCGTCATTATTTGTATAGTCGGTTTCTAGAATTTTCCATTAACTTCTACGCTATTCAAGAATCCCTCATATGTTCGCCAGATATTTCTCTCATTTTAGTGAAAATTTGATTCTTACTAAAAATTTGAATTTTTTAGTTAAACATTTATTTTATAGTGAAAATAAAAAAAAAAATAGTGAAAAATTTAATTTAAATAAAAAAAATTGTAATTTTTAGTGAACATTAAATATTAAATTTTATTCCAAATACATATATTGAAGACGTTATAGTATTAAATGAAAAATACTTATTTCAAATTGTATTAAAACGACTTAATGAATGTAGTAATATTTATCATATTTTTTTAGTACAATTTTTAACATTTATTTAGTTTTACTTGTCATAATTTATCCAAGATGATCAGACAATGCATGTGTCATAGAATGTAAATTTTTACAAAGGTTTTATGCACTTGTTTTGAAAAAAATGTACTTTTGTATTTAATTGACATGATTTTACTACCCAATGTATTTGAAATTCGATTTCTACATATTGCTGAAATCGTAGCATATATATTTCATTCCTGATTTTTTTTTTTTTAAGTTATATAATATTTTTTAAAATAAATAATTTGTTCGAGTTTTTAAATAATAAATACATAGTGTAGTAAATGTAACTGCAATGCTTTAATTTATCTACGGGCCATTCCACACCAAATCGACCAAATAAAGTCAAATTTGAGATTTTACCTTTTGGATTTCAAAAAAATTTGGGCAACTGATAAAGGTTAACCAGATATGTTCTGACCAAATATTAAATCAACCAAAATACGTGATTTTTTTCAGAATTTTAAAAAGGGTTCTTTTTAAGGACATCCATTTTGAAGTGTATGGATAATTACCACGGGCCACATGTTCAAGTTTTGAAGTTACAACTTAATTGGTATAAATGCTTGTTCTATTAGCTTTAAAACGAGCCATCAACGGAGTTTCTGGTATTTCAACTTTAAGAGATATTGAAATATGAACAACCATATAAAAGTGATTTTTGGCCCATTTTTTGTAAATTTGAACCACTGTATCTCTGGAGGTAGTGGGCGAAAAAATCGAACAAAAATTGATCAATGCATATCTTGTTGTGCAAATTTCTTTTATCAGTTTATCAGTTGTGCAAATTTCATTGAAATCGAAGAAGATGAGTTCCAACCGCTGGTCGATTTGGTGTGGAATGGCCCCTACATATTTCTGGACGTTTAAATTAATACAAAATATAGTTTGTTTCAATACAAATGTAGTTGAATTTCTTTGAAAATGCAGTAAATGTATGTATTTGTTTTCCATGCAAAAAAACACTCCTTAAATGTAGTAAAAACAAATAACAGTTGTTAGAAATATAAATCAAATACATTTGTTTTTATTTTAAGGACATTTTTCATTGTAATATAATTGATTTAAAATTATTTAATATAAATTAATATTAAAGGACTACAGATTAAAGATGTGTCAAAAAGTATTTAAACTTAATGCGTTTAATCAATTTTATTTCTCTTTTTCCTCAGTGTATTCTTTTTCAATATAAAACATGTATTAATTCGTTATTACCGTAATTAAAGTGAAATTATAAATTATTTTAATAAAACTGCTTTAAATTCAAGACTCATGCTAGATGTTTTCAAACCTGCATCACCAACATGTTGCTCATTAATTTCTACATCATTAGGGTTGCAATATAATTGAGGAAAAACGTTAGAATAACAAATGTCGCTTGATGACACCATACATTCAGACAGACATATATTTAGTTATATGAAACTGCAACTGTTGCTGCTGGTAGTGCTATCTTTTAAAGAAGACATAAAAAGGATTTTTATACTTTTTTTTAGACAACAGAACTACTTTTCCTCATTTCATTTTTCGCCTCATTCAATTTCAAATAAAAAGAGACTGCTTTTTAGAACCTATCCATGGCTTTCCAGCAACATCTGAACTAAGAGCACGTTGCAGAAGATTCCTTCGTGCTTTGACGGCAACATGAGAAGAACTGATTCTTTTTTCATATATTTTTTTCGTAGTTACCCCTTTGCGGACTCTGAGTAGCGCTGGTATAAAATTGACTATACCACTATAAGATAGAGCCTATGTGAAGAAACCATATACGAAAAATGTTAAACTTTAGGATATCATCACATATTTTATTCAGACGTTCATTAAGGAGTAGAACAGCGGCAGGCAGGCAGACAGACAACCATGAAAGAACCTCCAGTCAGTGAATGAACCTGACATGTGAAAGACACAGCTGCTTAAATGGGTGTTGAAGATGGTGGAAGTGTGGAGGGTCTTAGGTCTTGGTTTTTGCAGTTAGCAGGCTTTTGGCGCAACCCTCTAAGGTACGCTTATCACGTGATGCATGTGCGTACATGTTGCTCCTGATGCCACTACTATATTTTACATTAAAATGCAGTAATAATAAAATGCAATAAAGAGAAGAAACCATGACTTGAGAACGTGTTGAGCACTTTAAATTAGTTAGATGTGGGCTCTCAGCCTGTATGTCTCTCTGGCTGGCTGTCTGTCTGTCTAACTATCTGGTGTAATATTGCGCACATTCTTTAGCCAGAGAATAGCTATATTAACCCATTTTAAACCACACACATATGATGTCTGCCTAAAAATGAGGGCGAAAGTAGTACTCTTAAATTGCAAATTTATTTATATAAATTAGCATCTTGTGTAAATGTTTCATTCGAGGTCCTCATATGAAACTAATGCTCTGAGGAAATTAAGAAACTAATGCTAATAAATTACACAACTCTAGAAAACTAGAAAAAAAAATCCTAAATGCAAAAAATATATATAATTCAAAACTAGTAGTTTGTACCTGCACTGCGAATGGGATTTTTCAATATTTTTGTTAGAAATTTAAAGTTCATTTTTGACTATATTGAACAAAAACAGTGTAATTACAAAAACAATTTGAAAAATTAAAAAAATATATTTCATTTCTGCGTTTCATAATCGAAGTAATGTTTCGTGATTTTGTTATTTGCTTTAGTTTTTATTTGGTTTTTGTTTTGGTTTCGATTTTGATTTAGTTTTGCTTTCAGTTTTAGTATTTTTACTGTATCATTTGATTAGTTTTGTTATACATTTTTATTATCCGATTTTCATTAATTTTATTTTAATTTTGTGTTTTTGGTTTTTAGCTGTGACTGATTATGCTGTTCTTTGTGCATTGGATTTTTAGTTTGCTTTTGTGTTTTTACTTTTTATTTTCGGTTTGCTTTTTTGATTTGGTATTTTTACTTTTATTTTCGTTGTTTGAGTTAGAGTTTTTGCTTTTATTTTTGTTTATATTATGCTGTTCTTTGTGCATTGGATTTTTTGTTTGCTTTTGTGTTTTTACTTTTGATTTTCGGTTTGGCTTTTGTGTTTTTGATTTCGTATTTTTACTTTTATTTTCGTTGTTTGAGTTTGAGTTTTTGCTTTTTTTTTTGTTTATATTCTTGGTTTATTTTTTATTTTGACTATTTTGTTTCTGCATTATTTATGCGATATTGTTTTTCTTTAAATTTTTTTGATATTGACTTTTTTTGTTTCTGTATTATTTTTGCTATTGTGTTTTTCTTTTATTTTTTTTATTGTTTTTGATTTAGGTTCTTATTTTTGTTTTTAATTATGTTTTTTATTTTTGGTTTTTGTGTTTGAATTTTGTATTTTTTTTACAATGTGTTTTTGATTTATTTGTTATGTTTTTACTTTTGTCATTTTACTTTTTTATGCAGTTTTTCTTTTGTTTTTACTTTTTATTTAGTGTTTTTTAATGTGTCTTTCTATTAACCTTATTTTTTTGCATTTCATTTTTTTTTTGTTGCCTTATACTTTATGTTTTTGTTTTTATTATTTTTTAGATTTCATTTTTGAGTATTTTTTGTTGTGTTTGTATTGTGATTTTTCTTAGGATTTTGTGTTTTTATTTTTGATTTGAGTTTTTACTTTTATTTTGTTTTTATTTCTTGGTTAAATTTTTGTTTGACTTTATTTTTGCTAGTCTTTTTCTTTAGATTTTTTTGATATTGATTTATGTTGTCATTTTTGTGTTTTTATTTTGTTTTTTGTTTTACTTTTTTTTTCGTTTAATTTTTGTTTTTTTTATATTTGCAAATGTGTTTTTGATTTTTTTTTTTATATGTTTTTACTTTACAGTTTTTTTATTTGTTTTTACTTTTTATTTAGTGTTTTTTAATGTGTCTTTCTATTAACTTTACTTTTTGCATTTAATTTTTTTTTTTGTCTTAAACTTTATGTTTTTGTTTTTTTTATTTTTTAGATTTCAATTTTGAGTATTTTTTGTTGTGTATTTTGATTTTTCTTAGGATTTTGTGTTTTTATTTTTGATTTGAGTTTTTGCTTTTATTTTTGTTTTTATTTCTTGGTTAAATTTTAGTTTGACTTTATTTTTGCCAGTCTTTTTCTTTAGATTATTTTGCTATTGATTTAGGTTGTCATTTTTGTGTTTTTTTGATTGTTTTTATTTTATTTTTGTTTTTTGTTTTACATTTTTTTTCGTTTAATTTTTGTTTTTTTTATATTTGCAAATGTGTTTTTGTTTTTTTTTATGTTTTTACTTTAGCAATTTCCCTTTTTTACTATGTTTTTATATGTCTTTCTATTAACTTTATTTTTGCTTTTAATTTTGTTTGTGTTCTTATTTTTATTATTCTTTGTTTTTGGATTTTTTTTTGTTGTGTTTGTATTAAATTTTTAGGAATTTGTGTTTTAATTTTTATTATTCTTTGTTTTTGGATTTTTTTTGTTGTGTTGTGTTTAATTTTTAGGAATTTGTGTTTTTGTTTTTTTGACTTGAGTATTTCTTTTATTTTTTGGTTAAGTTTTTATTTGACTTTGTTTCTGCATTATTCTTGCTATTGTGTTTTGCTTGGTTATTGATTCAGTTTGTTTTCTTTTTGTGTGTTTTTGCTAATGTTTATGTGTTTGAATTTTTGGTTTTTACATTTAATTTTTTGTTTTTTTTTTGTGTTTTGCTTGGATTTTTACTTTTGTATTTAGTTTTCTTTTGCCTTTTTACGTTTTCATGTTTGTTTTACTTTTTTTAGTTTTATTTTTTCTTTTGATTTTATATTTCTTTTATTATTCCCAGAAAATATTTTGGCATGGTCAAGGCAGTTTAGAAACATTTTTTGCGACATATTTGAAACGGACAAAGGCGCAGTTGGTATCACAAAAAATCTGTCTTCTGCCCAGTCTCAAAATATGCCGTGAATCTGCCATTAAAATTTCACAAAATTTTACAATCTGCTATACACTTCCGAATATATTCAATTTATTTGTGTGTTTGCCGAAAAAATTCCCGAAAATTTCCTGAAAAATGCCAAAATTCTTGCCTCAAGATGTCTTTCTATTAACTTTATTTTTTGCTTTTATTTTTATTTTTGCATTTAACTTTGTGTTTTTGTTGTTAATATTTTTTGATTTTGTTTTTTTGATTTTATGTTTTTGCATTTAAGTTTGTGTTTTTGTTGTTAATATTTTTTGATTTTGCTTGTATGTTTTTTTTTCTTAGGAATTTTTGCTTTTGATTCGAGTTTTTGGATTTTTTTTTTTATTTTACTTTCATTTTGGTTTTTTTTTTCTTTTGGTTGTTATTTTTCATTTTAAAAATTCTGGTTGTAATAGAGATTTTTTTGAACTATATCGTTACCAAAGAGGTACTTAAAATAGAGGTTCTAATATTTTGCTATTATTTACAATTTCTCAACCATAAAAACTGCAAATTTTTTGTTTAATAAAAAATATTAACTTTAATATGTTGTTCTAAAACCTTCAAAGCCAAATAATAAATTATAACAGGTGTTTAAAATGTTGTCAAATGCATATTAAACCCGCATGAATTACAACAATAGTTTTGTGTGTTGTGAAACTTTGCCAACGGGGGAAATTGCATTGTTTTAGTAGATGTTTTTACTTGTTTTGTACATTTTTTTTTTATAGAGTTTGTCAGGCAATTTCCTTTGATGCCACAGACATGGCGTCATTGTGCTGCAGGCCACCCAGAACTCAGCTTCGCATTAATAAATTGAAAACGTGCTGTAATTGGGCGTATATTGTACTTCAAATGAGTCGATATAAAAATGGGGAAAATGCTAAATCAGAGTAAACTTAAAAAAAAAAAACACTCCCGCCGATAACATATCAAAAAACAAACGCAACATCCGTTCATATGCATGGTCAGGCCATACAAATAAAAACATCCTTTAGTGTGTCTGTTTGTCTGTCTGTGTCTGTGTGTGTGTGTGTGTGTTGTCACATGTAGGGACCACACGCTATACACTCTATAAATATCATCTATAAATTGTTGTTGCCACAGTTGGAAAAAAGAAGCGAAGAATAAAAAAGGAAACATGGCTGCCGGAAACCACAGCATCATAGAGCGCCGCGCGTCACATGAAATCCTGCTGTTCGTAGCACACACTCCTTTAAAGGACATAATGCACCGGCATGAGTGTTAGAAAAATGTTAATAAAAAATAAAAATAAAAAATCAGGAGACAGCAAATAAACGGACGGACGGACATACGTACGGAAACACAGACACCACTACATAGAAATGTCATTTTGCAAATTGTATTGCTAAATCAACAAAATCATATAGGTCTATATGTGTGTGTGTAATAGGGGCTGATAGGGATGTGGTCCATTTAGAAAAATATGAAGAAAAAAAACGACTTTAATAGTTTAGCCGGCAGCTACTGAGCTTGTTGTTTATTGTGGCGCGCAGTACTCTGTCACTCAAACAGTAATTTATAGGGTTATTCTATCAAGTGAATAACCATTTTTTTTCTAAAATTTAAATTTTTCAATAAATTGTTGAATGATTTAAAAAAAATGGGAAAAACACATATAACAGTAAACGCAAAGAATCTTTTTCGACCGGTTTCTATTTTTATATTGGAACATATTACTACTCGAAACGATTTTTCCTACGGACATCCGTTCATCAATTATATTTTATTCGTGAGTGTTAATTTTAACTGCATATTCAGTTTTTTTCGATTACACACAAAAAAAAAATTCACCAACAACCAGTATTCATCATACTGATGATTTCATTCATTAAACTTAAATCGTATTTTTTCAATATTTTTCACTTTCAATATTTTTTATAACATCAAATTTTAAACCAGAATTTGTGACCATTTACACATTTATTTATTTATAATTCTTATAAGATTTATGATATTTAAATAATATGGTTTGATGAACAAAATTCATCAATATGATGTACACTTGTTCATTAATATGATGAAATGAAGTCTTCGCATAATTAGCAATTAATTATTTTAACTCGTATAAGAATTATAAAGTGCAGACAGAAATATTTGTTTTCCCACTTGTTCGAATTTTTTTGTTGACGACATGATAGATAATTTTTGAATAAACGAGATTTTTTTTTGCTTTATTTGCTTGGACCACAATATCTCCATTTGAATATGTAAAAATAATTTCGTTTACACCCTTTATATGAACTTATTCATACTATTAAATAACATAGTAAAAACCGAAATATTAAATACAATGAATTTGAATCGAATTGATGAATATAATCATAATATCTATAAATAATTTAAAATTTGTTTGTAAATTGTTTATAATATTTATGAATATAATATTCAATTTGATGAATATTGATGAACTAAATTTTTTTTTCAAAATAATTGATGGACATTTTAATAAAAAAAAATACTTAAAAAAAAATATCAAATTTTTTTTTTCTAAATAAAAAATTTGTAAAAAAAATATTTTTCAAAAAAAAAAATTTTTTTTTCAAAAAAAAAAAAATATTTTTTTTTTTTTTTTAATTTATATATAAAATTATATTTTTTAAATTTATACAAACAAAATTTTCATTTTTTTATTATTTTAATAATAACATTTTTTAATTACAAATAAATTTATTATACAAATTTTACTAATTTATGCACGTCGAACATTTATATTATATATATATGTCCAGCATATATATTAAATATAAGCAATAACATACAAGAACTACTTGAGAACTGTAAAGTATGGCAAAAAATGAAAAATAAGTATTTTGATTAAAATTTGGTTTGATGAACTGCATTCTTCAATATGATGATGATCATTAAAATGATGAAACATATTCATTACATTACAATTACAACACTTTTTCGACAGTTACCATATTCGACAGTGTTCATATTTATGATCACATTCATAACAATGATGTCGTTAGTCATTAATATTTAGAATGGATCTTTAATACAATGAATTATAGTTTGAAGAACGGAATTCATCAATATGATGTACTTTTTTTCTGTGTAGGTAGATGAAAATCATAATAATATTCAAAGGGGAATATCTTAATTACTTTTTTTTTTTAATTTTTAAAAAACATTGTATGTTAATCATTGTATGTTTGCTAACAAACAATTAACATTTCAGAGTGGTGTTTGAGCATCACAGATTAATTCTTCTTTTTATAGCTATAACATAAAATCGTAATGGATTTTATAATTCAGTAATCTCACAAAAAAATAACTATAAAATTTTAAAATAAAAATTTCATTTGAAAATCTCTACTTTATAAAACATTTATATTATTATTAAATTAGGAACGAACCCGATATCAGTTATATTTTTTCAATTCAGAATTATCAAAAAACCAAATTTAGAATAAATATAACCGGTTATTCATTTAATTTGCACACTAATTTCTATACAACCAAATTCTGTGTAACCATTGACTGAAGTATCCTGATAGCAAAGAAAGCCAGAGAAATACAAATATGCAAAAATGGTTGTAAAGAAAAATACGATTGAAAACTTATAACTTATAACACATTGTTGACTGTATTAACTAACCATCAATGCTTTATACTAATAAAACTGTATGGAGACGTCATTTATAACCAGTTTATTGAATAAAATTATTTATACGCTAAAAAATACATCAACTACATAAATTTACTGTATTTTTATACAAAATTTTACTATATATGTACTGGAAATAACTGCATTTTGTAATTATTGAAAACGTAAAAAATGTAGAATAATTACTACATATACATTCAATTTTACTACATTCTGTATTTATTGAAACGTCAAGTAAACGTAGTAAAATTAGTATATATGCATTTATTTTAACTACATTCCGTATTTATTTAAATGTAATGAGAAATCTAGAAAATTACTACATCTGCATTTATTTTTAATACATTTTGTAATTATTTAACAGCTATGAAATAATTACTACAATTGTATTTATTTTTAATATATTCTGTATTTATTTATTTATTTATTTATTTATTTATTTATATATATATAAATAATATAAAATAATTTAAATCACAAAAATTCTTAATTAAAATAATTTAAAATACATGCGACTGAGTTAGATACTAAGTCGCTTTTAGTTGTTATTTGAAATAAACCTCTTTGAATGAATATCCAAAAATGTATTCCTGCGGGAGGTATTCAAAATTAAAAACATAAATAAACTAATTTAGTTTAAGTGATACAAATTTTTGAATACAGGGGAATTTATGTAAATAATTTATGTAATTTGTTGTCATTTTCTGATAAACATTTTGGCTTTTCTGTTTTAATAAAAAATATCGATTTCAAATATTGAACTACACAAAATTATTGCATAATACATTTTAGGTATTATGTAGTACACTTATTTCAAAAATAAAAACTACAGAAACCAAATACATACTACATATTCTGGATTATGTAGAAAACGAATTTCTAATACATTATGTAGAAAAGGTAACAGGTTTTTATACCTTTATACTTGTAATAAAATATTTCTATAGTTAAACCAGAAATTCGTATGACTTGAAAGTGTTTGTTAGATTTCAAAAAGTGAGATATTAAATTCAGATTACTCAAAATAATTTCTAAAATATATAAAACATATTCTGTATTAATTAAATGAAATTTGAATCTATAAAAATAATACTATCGTAACCAAAATGAATATTTTGAAATCAGAATTTTTATTCTGATTCAGATATATTTAAACTATAATAGATCTCTAAAAAAAAGTATAAAAATCTATTATTCTGATTCAGATATATTATCTCAGTATTGAAACTATATAGATCTATAAAAAACTATAATAATCTGTTTCTTATAAATTTGATTTATCACTCTTTGAAATTAAATAGTCTTGTATAACATCTTTTATCCATTATTAAAAAAACAACAGATTTCTGAATTCAATCTATTCTCTTTTAGAATTCAATCTGTAAATCATATATATATAATTACTGATATTATAATTACTGTCGATCCGAAATTAATTTTTTGAAATCAGAAATATTCACTTTGCACCTACTAAAAGATTCTATAAACTACAAAAATCTATAAATTCTAAAATCTGCTTTGTATGAATTCGATCGCTTTTATTTCAATAAACCACATCCGTTAAATGTTCCAACCACATTTAATATCGAAATCGAAATAAAGTTAAAATCGTTAGAATCTATTACATTTTATTCGCCCCTATATGAGGTTAGTTTGAGGTGACATCAAATACATTGAATGTTTGTAACCCTTGGAGCGGCAGCCTTTTGTACTATTCTACTCGTAACTTTTGCACTAGATCTGTGAATAGTTGATAAAAGTTCAACATTTTTATTTTTTCATCTATTTTTGTCGTTTTCAACTCATTTCGAATTCTGTTGCCACTTTTTTTTTTTGTATTCTTCGACTACTACTACTGGCTCTGTGTGACTTTTCACATATATCAACTTTGTGCCGCACTAAAAAAAAGGAGCAAAATGAAAAACTAAAATAAATTAAAATATCAGTACAAAGTTACAATTTTGTATTTTGCACTATGGCAGTGTGTTGTAGATAGCAGTTTGTTTCCTTGTTTTTGAAATGAAAGAAATACGATTTTTTTTGTGTGTTGAACTGGCTCTCGAATGGTGTCATTTGCACAAATGCATGATGCCCTGTACTACTCGGGACATAAATTAACTGGTGTAAAATAAACATTTTATAAAATTAGATAAAGAGAGTTCTATGTTTTTTTCAAATTTAAACTAATAGTTGGTGTCATTTAAAGTGGTATTGTAGTATTTGTTTTGGGAAAACATGAAATATTTAAAATTCAGTGGTAAGGCTATTTTATAAATTGCTCTGCTATTCTAACTTAATACGACGAATACTATAAATTTTAAGGTTTTTATACTGCTGATTTTTATAATCATTTTATCTAGAGTCCATATTTCAAATAATTCGTAAAAACGCTATTAGTTCGTGTTTGCTTTATTATAACTATTAAAACCCAATTTTATTTTCTCTATTTTTAGGTTATCCCCAGCCTACATATCGTTGGCTTAAGGATGGCATTCCTGTGGGCGATTATTCATCCGGTCAGTACTATCGCATACATAATACGCGTCGAGAGGATGCCGGAAGTTATCAGTGTATTGCCAAAAATGATGCGGGTTCGATATTTAGTGAAAAAATCGATGTCATTGTTGCATGTAAGTATTGAAAATCATTATCATAATGAATAAGTTTTGCACTGTTTAATATTTTGCTCCATGTAATATTTTTTGTTTAACTTAGATTTAATATTAATTTGATGTAAACGAATCTTGAACTAAAAATATTTCAAGGAAAAATAATTATCAATTAAAATATGCGCGCTCCCCCTTTGACACGAATGAGGTGGCCACTTCAATAATTCTAAGTAGCAAAACTGTAGTTAGTAAAGAAAACTCGTAATTAAGGTCGTTTTTCGCTGGAAGCATTTAAATATACAACACTGAAATAAGGACGTTTATTCTAAAGGCAAAAGTAGTTTTATTTCTACTGATATGTGCTAGTAGAAATATGTGCTGGTATAAATATAGAAATATTCTGACGACTGGGCAACGATTGTAGTTAGGGCTGTGCGATTAATCAATTAATCAAAATTTTCATTAATCAGAATCCTGATTAATCAATGTACTGATTAATCGAAAATCTTGATTAATCAATTAATCATAGAATTGATTAATCATATAATTTGATTAATCGATTAATCGCACAGCCCTAATTGTAGAAGTGCTCCAAAGAATAATTTTCGATAACAAACCTCTTTAAGGAGGTAAAATCAGTAGAAGCAGTCTGAAAACCATCATCCGGACTAGTTCTATCACCAAAATACTTCTACCTTCACCAAAGTTCTATCTCCAGTATGGCTTCAGAATAGTTTTACCTACATGATAGTTTTACCTACAGCATAATTCTGTTTCCAGACTATTTCTACATCCAGGATAGTTATAAATTCAGAATAGATTTACCTCCAAAACAGTTCTACCTCCAAAATATTTCTTCTTTAAAGTAATGGTTTACGACTTTAATTTAATAAAACAATGTTCGTTAAATGCTGAACACCAAAATTAGAATAATTTTATTTTTGAACATTTTTTTGAAAGTGTTTACAAATTAGTTTTTTATATTTTTTATTTTTTTATAAAATTTGAAACAAGTGTTTTACTTGTATGGATTACTACACTTCCTACAGGGTATTTCAACCTCCATGATATTTTTACCTCTACCCAAAGACTCAGTACTATTTCTCCAAAAAAAATCATATTTTCATTTGATGCATTTGATACATTTAATTAATTTGCTGCATTGACGTACAAATATTCATATTAGCAAACGGAATTGCTGATTTAACGTAGAACAGCAAATGTTTTTATTAAATTAGTGATTTTCATTGCTGGATTGATTAATGAATGCAATTAATATCGGTTTCTATATTTACGTCGATATAAGATGCAGAAAACCTTGTGCTGCAACACCAATATTTACTTTTATGCGTGAAAAAATAAATTCTGAATTTTTTTCACGCATATAAAAATTTTCCAAAAAATAAAAAAAATTATGAACACACAAAAAAAAAATGTCACCAACAACCAGTATTAATCATATTAATGAATTCATTCATTGAATTAAAATCGTATTTTTTCAATGTTTTTCACTTTCAATATATTTTATAAAAACAAATTTCAAACAAAAATTGGTCTCCATTAACACATTTATGTATTTATAATTCTTATAAGATTTATGATATTTAAATTAATATGGTTTGATGAACAAAATTCATCAATACACTTATTCATTAATATGTACACTTATATGTACACTTATATCATTAATATGATGAAATGAAGTCTACGCATAATTAGCAATTAAATACTATAACTCGTATAAGAATTAAAAATACATAAATGGTAACAAATTTGTGTTTGAAATTTGATGTTAAAAAAATATTGAAAATGAAAAATTCAATTTTTATTCAATGAATGAATTCATCAATATGATGAATCCAGGTAGTTGGTGAAATTTTAGTGATATTTTTTTGTGTAAATGATGGCATTTTTGGAATTAGCACCAGAAAAGTATCCAATATTTGCTGCACCATAATGGTAGTGAACATTTTAGAGATTAGTGGGCTTTCCCCGTCTGGATGTCAAAATGTTTGCCTTGATGAGCTGCATCGATTCCGCGAAAACACATTTTTCGAGATTTTTACCATTATAGAGATTGAAGGCGTTACACCTCTGGGTGTCAAAATGTTTGTCTCGATGTGCTGTATCGATTCCACGAAAAACATTTTTTTGAGATTTTGACCATTTTAGAGATTGGCGAGTTTACCCTCTGCGTATCAAAATTTTCGTTTCAATGACTGTATCGATTCCACGAAATTTTTTTTTTTGTAAATTTAAACCATTTTAGAGATTGACTGGGCTACCCTTCTGGATATCAAAATGTTCTTCTCAATGAGTTGTATCGATTCCACGATGTTTGTTTATATATTTTGACTATTTAAGAGATTTACGGGGTTACCACTCTGGGTGTCAAAATATTTGTCTGTATCGATTCTGCAAAAAAATAAAAATTTGAAAATTGTACATATTATTTTTTGGTAATGGTTTTTTAATGACCTTTTCCATATATCTTAAAAATAATCTTTTTTTTTTTGCTTTTATAAATATATTAATTATTTTTGACTTTTTAAATATATATCAAAAATGTTAATTATTAATTATTTTTATTTATATTACTTAAAAATAACTATTTTTAAAATTTAAAAAACACGAAATAAAACTTATGTCATAAATGAAAAATTTTCGTCGAATGCTTTCTAATAGTACACTTGGTTTTTGTTGTAGCATTATTCCTACACAATGACTTTTATAAAAAAAAAATGTAATATTAATTATTTTCGACAATATGAACCTACAATTGATCATCAGACGTTAGAAACGCACTATGCACCACTTCACAAAAAAATTACGAACCATATGGTTAATCTTTTAAATTCATTTAGAGCCCATTGCAACTAAGACAGACGTATAGTAGTGGTATAAGTTTATACTGCATTTAAAGTCCACCATGGAGAGATAAAAATGGAACCGAGTTCAAATATTAGTGACGCACAGAAAAAAAATCATCAATATAATGAATTTATTCATAAATATTATGATTTTTTTCACCAATTACTAGATTCATCATATTGATACCACCGTTCATTAAATGACATATTGATGAATACATTCATTATATATATGAAATAATTCGTACTATCGAACATCATAGTGAAGAACGAAATATTCAATACAATGAATTTATATCGTCAAATTGATGGATTTGTTTATAAATAGAATATAATTTATTTTTTACGAATTTTTCAAAAATTTTTTTGGAATAATTCGAAAAAAGTCTTGTTGTAAAAATTTTATGTAAAAAATTACAGAAAAAAAGAAATTTTCAAAAAAAAAAATTTGTTCGAAAATATGGAAAAAAAAAATTCGAAAAAAATATTTTTTAAAAAAACACTTTTCAGACAATTTAAAAAAACATTTTTTTTGATAAATTTTTTTTTTTAATATATTTTTTATACTTATACATTTTTATTAATAAAAAGTTATAATTATAAATAAATATATTATAAAACATTTTACTAATTTATGCATGTCGAGCAACCATTGAAAACTGAGAAGTACGGCAAAAAATGAACGAAAAATAAATATTTTGATTGAAATTTGGTTTAACGAACAGCGTTCTTCAATATGAAGATGATATATGTTGTATTTTATATTTTTGCTCATTAATATGATGAAACGTATTCTTGACATACAGTTCATCATATTGAAGAATGCCTTTTCGACAGTTACCAAGCGTTCATCATATTTCTGATCGCATTCATAACATTGATGTCGTTAGTCATTAATATTATGAATGATTCTTCAATACAATGAATCATGGTTTGTAGAACGGAATTCATCAATATGATGTACATTTTTTTTTGTGCGTAGAGTGTTATTATTATAGATCAACACATATACCATTTTTCATTTTACCCAGTCAAAATGATAAACAATTAATCATTTAATTCTTCAGCAAAAAAATTATTTAACAAAAAAATTCTATTTAAAAATTCTTTACAATAGCTTTCTGAAATGATTAGCTTTCTCCAGAAAATTCGCAAGAATTAAAATTCTTAAGAATAATATTGACTATTATTTCTCAATAATTTTTATCCTTTTATAATTCTGTCCTGATCAAATTTTTTCATAATATTTATTATATTATATGGAATAAACATAAATGGCCTTTTTTACGAATAATCACTTCCTGATTTAAAATATTTCATAGTCTAAAGAATTTACGATTCATTCTATGTGTTGAAAATGTAAAAATTTAAACCGCTTCCGACATTTTGAGTTGATTTTTGTGCCGCCTCAATTTAATTAATTAATTGACACTTTATTTTTAATCGTTTCTTGTGCGAAGCGACCGCATAGCGACAATGACGCGACCGCCTGCAGTGCGGCACAGCTCGCCACTCATTGAAGGCCCTCCTGCCTACCTACCTAACGCCAAATACTTAATAAAAATGGAATTGAATTAAAGAACGAAAATGTTCTGTTTTTTTTAAGGTCAATTAAGCTGACATTTCAATTAATTGGATTTTGGTTTTTGTAGAACTTTATAAGTCTTTTACATGTTTTAGGTCGATTTTATAAAAAGATGTTTGTAAAATTATAATTCCTACCATATATATATATATATTTTTTTTTTTTGATTCTAATAATTTTTCAATTCACCTTATTTTTTGCAGACATGGGCATCTTTAACAATGTCACCGAAGGACGGCTCACCGTCATTTCCGGGCACCCTGCCATTTTCGATTTGCCACCCATCGATTCGGTGCCACAACCTTCGGTAATGTGGCAAACCGAAGAGGGTCCCCTCAATTATGACATTAAATACGCGTTTACCAAATCGAATCAGCTCATTATATTGAGCGCGAGCGATGAACTTGATCGGCGTGCATATCGCGCACGCGCCATCAACACACAACTGGGCAAAGAGGAGAACAGCGCCTATATTCATCTGAATATTACGGGAAATCCATATGTCGAGGTAGCACCACAGATAATTGTGCATCCGCAGGATTTAAAATTGCGACGTGGCGATGTTGAGGCTGAGTTGCAGTGCATCGCAAATGCACGTCCATTGCATGAACTCGAGACGCTCTGGCTTAAGGATGGCATTCCCATTGAGGCTGCGGGTGTTGCCTACACCTTGAACGATCCATGGAATCGAACACTTGCGCTGCTCTCGGCAAATCTGACGCACACGGGCGAGTATGCGTGCGAGGTGCGTTTGCGTAGTGGCGGCTACAAGACGGCTACGGCTAGCGCTAAGGTTGTCGTGCAAGAGGCACCAACATTTTTTACCGCAATGCGTGCGGAGACTTTTGGCGAGTTTGGTTCGTTGGTGACGCTGCCCTGTGATGTGGTTGGTGATCCGGCACCCGCTGTGACTTGGCATAAAAATGGTGAAGCGCTCAATGTGGACAGTGGCAGCAAGTAAGTGTTTTCAATTATAAATAAAAAATATTTTCTTTGGCACTCGGTAGAGGCATAACAATGTTTTTAGTTAAATCAGCAAATGAATTAGTTAATTTAACAAAGCTATTTGCAAAGTGTATTAAACATATCATTTGACATGTTTACATAGTGAGCAAAATTTAGTAGTATTGTTTATATTATGAACATGTTTTGTTTAATATAACTTAAATGTTATTATAATTAAAAGTTTTGCTAACATAACGAATTAATTTACTGATGTTGTAAAATTACTGTTAATTGTTAAGTTTTTTATTGAACTGAGTTTTTTAATTTGTGACAGAAAACTTTATATTAAATGAAAGATTTCATTCAATTATTTTTTTTGACAAATATTTTTTACAAATGCGTTTTGCTGTTTATACTAAAATCTTAATTAATTAACCATTATTTTTAAATATAACAAAGGCATTTTGCTACTTATACTAAATTCTTAATTATGTGCGTTTTGCTATATTTAATAAAATCTTAATTGAATAAAAAGTATGATTAATAATTTTATTATTATAAAACTACCGGTTTGGCTAATATAACGTTTTGTTTGCTAATATAACGAATTGTTTTACTGACAAAGCAATAAGTTTCGTTTATACAGCAAAGTGTTTCATTGAACTAATTTTTTTCAATTTAAAGCAAAACTTTTTTGACAGACACATAATATTAAATAAATTGATTGTTTCAATTATTTTTTTGGTAAATATAACAAATGCATTTAGCTACATTAAATAATAAAAATACTTAAGTAAAACTATAATATTAATTTTGCTATTATAATAAATTTGTTAATATAATAAATTGTTTCACTAATAAAACAATACATTTTGTTAATTTAGCAAAGTGTTTTATCGAATAGAGATTTTCAATGGAATTTTATCAACTATTTGTAAAGGAACACTTTATTTTAAATATAAGACATTCGTTTAGCTTCATTTAATAAGAAAATACTTAAGTAAAAATATAATATTAATGTTGCTAATATAACGAATTGTTTTGCAAACATAACGAATTGTTTTACTGATAAAGCAATCATTGTTGTTAATTTAGCAAAGTGTTTTCTATGTTATTTTATCATTTATTTGTAAGTGTTCTTTTACATTTTGAATAAATGAATTTCATATTATTTTTTTTTTGTAAATATAACAAATGCGTTTTGCTACAGATACTAAAACCTTAATTAAGTCAAATTTTACTTATTTTAATCAAACCTTTTTATTATTAATATAATGTTTTTTCTTTTCGGTTTAGATACACAATATCCGAGGACAATTCACTGGTTATCAAAAAACTTTCACTCACCGACTCTGCCATGTTTCAGTGTCTGGCCAAGAATGAGGCAGGGGAAAAGTCCGCCTACACATGGCTGCGCGTTAAAAGTAAGTTGAAAATTTATTTATTCAATTATATAAATATTAAAAATTGCACAGATAATAATATAAGGAAGTTAATAGAAAGTTAAATAATAAAAACAAGTTTTAAAAATTAAAAAAAAAATTAAAATAAAAAAAAATAAAATAAAAAAAAATAAAAAAAAATCAAAAAAAATTAAAATAAAAATGAGAAAATAATAATATATGTAAAAGAAAAATATTTAAAATAAAAAATGTTAATGAAAATAATTCAAATAAGTATTTAAAAACAAAAATCAATAATAGAAAAATTTAAAATATGATCAAAAATATAAAAATTAATTAATTTACATTATTTACATTATATAATTAAACATTATTAAAATAAAAAAAAAATAAAAAAAAATAAAAAAAAAAATAAAAAAAAAATCAAAAAAAAATGAAAATAAAAATGAGAAAATAATAATATATGTAAATTCAAAATATTTAAAATAAAAAATTCTAATGAAAATAATTCAAATAAGTATTTAAAAACAAAAATCAATAATAGAAAAATTTTAAATATGATCAAAAATATAAATTTAAATATAAACATTAATTAATTTACATTATTTACATTATATAAAATTTATTTCTACCCCCCTTTTCTAACTGCATCATTTTGTGTGGAATGCAGCCGCCAGCCAGCGCCTTGTTTTGGATCTTACTAATACTATGCAATCTCCTCTTACTAAAAAAACTACTATAAATTCTACTACTAAATCCATTTTAGCCCAAACTAACAGCAACCGTTTGCAGCAGCGCAATTTGTTGTCTACGGACGAGGTGGTGTCTATGGTGTTGCGTCGCATTAGGCGTTTGGCGCAACCGCGTATTTTGCGCGCTAAAGCATCCGGCATGGGCTCGGGCTCTAGGCGTAAGGACTATCGCTTGGGTATGGGATATGACGGCATTCAAATAGATATCTGTTTTTCGTTGTTTGTACATTTTGTAGTATTAGAAATTTGATTTTATTACATTGTTTTATGCACCATTTAACTTGTTTGTACTACTTTTTTCACTTGTACTCTAAAAAGCACAAATTAAATTTAGGTTTTGGTTCAACATGTACTTGGTATTGTAAGATTTTTATTGTTTATTTTTCATTTTTTTTTTTTTAATTTTTATTCCAACTTTCGATCGAATTGGTATTCAAATTTGAAGTCGATCGAATTTATTTTTGAATTCGTCACTATCATGCCAAAGGGGTGAATGTGCAATTTTTGTCATTCGAGTTTTTTCACATTTTTGAATGCAGTTTTTCCTCAAGTATGCTGTGCCAAAATCGCGTGTCATTTTGTTGGATTTTTCTAGCCACAAAAGACAAAACCAAAAGGACGAATTTAAAAAATTGAAAATCTTGTCATGCCAAAAGGGCGTATCTTTTCCTCTTTTCGCCATAACTTTTTATTGGTACATGAAAAAATAATGGTGTAAAGGCATTTATGGTTTGTTTTCAAGGCACCTATCGATCTGCATCATTAATGAAAAATATTTTGCCAAACATTAATTTGCCATTTGTTATATGCAGGACTTTTTTTTTGCAAAATTTTGAAAACAAGCAATAATTGCCTTTACATCACTATTTTATCTAGTACCATTAAAGAGTTATAGCAAAAAAAAAGAAAAGATTCGCCCTTTCGGCATGACAAGATTTTCAATTTTTCCAATTTCTTCGTTTTTTTGCTATAATTTTTTATTGGTGCAAGATAAAATAGTGGTGTAAAAGTATTTATTGTTTGTTTTTAAAGCACCTATCGATTGGCATCATTATTTAAAAATATTTTGCCAAACATTTTTTCATGCATAGAACAGATGGCAAATTAATGTTTGACAAAGTATTTTTAATTAATGATGCAGATCGATAGGTGCTTTAAAAACAAACAATTAATGCCTTTACATTACTATTTTATCTTGCGCTAATTAAAAGTTATAACATAAAAAACAAAATATTTGCGTTTTGATCAGGATATAGTCTTACAAAAACCGTATTTATAATTCTGTAGGTAGTCCAAATCTAAAGATATTTTACATACGTTATAATAATTGACAAATAAACAAAAATAACAGAAAAAATTGAAAAAATATAAATTTTGCTATTTTTTAAAGCACTTCAAAATTAAAAATTTGATTTCCCAACATTTTTAAAAATGCACATTTGCCCCTTTAGCATGACAGTGACGAATTGTCTTGTAAAAAATTACCAAGTCAAAAAATTGTCTTGAAAAATTTTACGGAGAAGCAATGTCCGGGTAAGAATTAGCAGGAAAGAATTGAATAAAGTATCCAAATAACCACATATCTTTGTAATCGACAAAAAAAAACTAACTTTATACCTTGTCTAACCTCTATGTTATATTATTTCCCATTTCTTGCGAAAGGACTTATGTATTATTCCCACTTTCGATGAAAATCGTATTTAAATTGTAACTCGATTGAATTTATTTTTGAATTGTCTTGTAGAAAATTGTTCGGTGAAGTATTGTCCGGCTAAGAATTACCAGGAAAGAATTGATTAAAGAATGAATTACAAAATTACATTCTGAAATTGTTTCTAAACAAGAATCCAAATAATCTTAAATAACCCTTTGGTTTAATGTCTAATTATAAAAAGGTCTTTTATTCAAATGTCACGCCTTTTCTCAAAAGATATAACACATATTATATTTGTAATTGACAAAAACCCTAACATATAACACCATTTATATTTGTTATCGACCTAACAACACTAACTTTATACCTTGTCTAACCTCTATGTTCAAATAATTTCCCATTTCTTGTGAAAGGAATTATTATACAAAATAATCATGCATAAATGATACCACACATGATTAAATTACGTGCAAAATATAAATTTAACCCTTACTTTACAAAATGTATTACATTGTTGAAAAAATAGCTATACATATTGCACATGTTATTACTTGGAAGTTGACTTTTAGTGGCCTAATTTGCAACGTGCTCCTTTACAAAGCACCTTCTTGTTCTTCTTCTTTTCCACATATCAACCACACACATATGTAGATAATTTTGAAAATTCCCATAATTATAACAATTAATAAGCAGAAGACGTGCTAGCGATGATTACCAGGCAGGCGAGTATTACGAGCAATAAAAGCAGACACAGCAGCCCACGTGCTCTGTATATGCGCTGCTGTCACATGTTGAGATAACCATACCAAGTCAAAATTTATTAATTGAAGCTCTATCCATCTCCACACACATCCCGTACTTTATGTTCTCTTTGCGGCATCTTCTAAAAGCCAGCATAACACAATTCATGTTGGGGGGTTTGGTTTATTTTGAGAATTTTCCGTTGAATTCCTCTGTTACCTAACTTAAAATTGTACAGCATTGTAACATTGTGGCATACAAACTGCAATTTTCTTTCTGTTGCTACTTTATGTGCGCCCAAGGACATTTTGTATTGTCGTATGTGGTCTACAACGATTTAATATGAAAATTAACAAAATTTACTTTTGCATACATGGCACAGGCAACAAACTCATACATTTTATTATCCCCGCCAACCGTATTCAAAACCATCTGCATGCATATCTACCTTCAGTTTTAACTTCAAAAAATCTTTATGTATTCTCCCACTTTTGGCCGCCACATAACCTGGTTTTAAGTAGCCTGCTCTTGAGGGCTACGTTTATTTCGTTTGGGGATAACTTTTATATTAAATGGCTGACTTTTTGTCAGTATGTTGAAGGTAATGGTGGTGCCACCTCGTGCACATGTTGCTCGAGGCAGCACTCGCAAGAAAGTCATACCGCCATACCGCACATGCACTACTCGATCTTCTTCATATGCTTTGTCTTTTTCATTCTCGTCCTCCCTTTAGTGTCTCATGGTACTATATCTGTTTAAGGATAAACAATTACTCACACGTGACTTGTAAGCATTAAAAATGTATTCCGACAGTCTGAAGAAGAATTACCTACTGTGAACAGTGGTTTTTTTTTTTGTTTTGTTTTAAATAATGTTCAAATAATTCTGAGAATATTCGTTAAATATGCTCTCATATTTAATTTTGCATTATTTAAGCATTAAGTCGAAATGCTGCAAATTTGCGTTTTTCTTTGAATTTGTAGAAATTCAGTTAAAATAAAAATAAATACATTTATCATCGAGCTCTAGGGTATTAAGTTGTATTTTTGAATCGAATTGTGATACTATTAAATTGAATATATTTTTATAAATTTGTATAATTTAATTTCCCTTTTTATTACCCTAACCACACAGTACAAAATAATCGACGTTAATATAGCAACCGATATTAATTGCATTCATTAAACAATTCAGCAATGAAATTCACTAATTTAATGAAAAAATTTGCTGTTCTTCGTTAAATCAGCAATTCTGTTTGCTAATATGAATATTTGTACGTCAATGCAGTAAATTAATTAGTCGGCACAGTTTCAGCAATTATATTTGCTAAACCTGCGTCGACTAAATAAATATAATTTTCCCGTAGGGACTGTCACAATTAAAAAATCGTTTCGATGTTAGGTTATTTTGAGAATTTACAAAATTTGATGTAGTGGCGTCTTTTATAATACAATTTCATTTATTAAATACTCTTGGTTAAAATAGTATTAGCCGCTTAAAGAAAATTTTTAATGAATAAGAAATTTATGATAATTACCAAATCCTATAAATAATTAATTCTCTTTGTATTGCAAATAGGTCCCATCAAATACCCTTTTACAAATTCAACTGCCTACCATTTAATTATTCTATTTCAAATTTAATCCATTATTAAGTTGTGTTAATTTAAATTGAAGCCATATTTGTGCCTTTTTTTAATAATTTACTTCTTAATTTTATTATTTTTTTAATAATGACCTAATAAAACTTTGTGCAGAATTTGATCATCTTCCTTGGGGGCATCAGCCAGTCATGCAAAACTTTTCAAAATATCCCTACGAGCAGCATAATAACCAACTAACAAAAACAAAAAACAAACCAAAAAAAAAAATGAGAAGTGATTTTATGTTGACCCCATTATTCAGTTTCCGCTAAGCAAGGCATCGGTTCGCATTGCATCGCATCGAGGAGTAAATTGTCTTGTGGCCGTAAATATTTTGGGCATTTACATGATTTACGCCAAAATGGACAATCGACCAGCGTAATAGAACTCAGTTCATTTTTGTCTCAAATTTGCAAAAGTTCAACGTCAAAGTTTTCTGACTTTTAGACAATAAGTGGTGGGTTCATCAGTTTTTGTTGTTCTTTTAGTTTTCCGAAGACTGTGTGTGCCTTTGGACAGCGTCCAAAATATTTCTTTCCGGCAGTCGTCCACAGTCAACATCCATAGCTTAAGAGCTTTTATCTACTTAGTTTTGAAGTAGCATCTTATTTCAAAAATATTTTTGTACTTTTTTTTAAAATTTATTTTTGTTCTTTTTAAATGTGTCACTTTTTTGGTCGGGCATCATTTGTGTTTTTCGTCAATCTAATTAATATTAAATTAGTTAAGTTTTACACATCATGTGGTCGGAGTTAAAATGCTCTACAGCAAAGTTTTTGTTGACAAAGTTACATCTAGTGGTTTATTAGCTTAATGTGAGTTGGATTTTATCTTTAGGCAACAGTTGGAAAAATAAAAAAAAGGATAACGCAGTAACGTAAAATTAAAAGGCCTTTTAATTAGCATTTTAATTCAATACAAATCAAAAAGTTTTAATATCTTTACAAGTTAAATAAACACTTTCTTTTTTAGCAGAAATCGTACAAAATTGTACGAAATCCATGTGGTAAAAGGTTTAGAAAGTCTCTAGTCTTATAAACTCAGAAAAATACCATAAAATAAATATTTTTTTTATATTAAAATTAGTCAATAGGATAAACTATTATTATAATCGATAAATACCATTAAATACTTCAAAATACTATATAGTTTTTGAGTTTATATGAAAACATTTATTTTTTTGTATATATAGAAAAAAATGTACATCATATTGATGAATTCCGTTCTTCAAACTATGATTCATTGTATTGGAAAACTATTCATGACTAACGACATCAATGTTATGATGCGATCATAAATATGATGAACGCTTGGTAACTGTCGAAAACGTATTCTTCAAAATGATGAACTGTATGTGAATAATATGTTTCATCATATTAATGAATAAAAACATAAAATACCACATATTTTTACTTTATATTAAAGAATGCTGTTCATCAAACTAAATTTCAATCAAAATATTTATTTTTCGTTCTCATATTTCGTTGCTGTAGTATCTCAGTTCTCAAGTAGTTCTTGTTGGTTATTTCTTCAAAAGGGTTTTTTTAACAGGAACGCTACAAAAGTAGAGCGACATAGACAGCAAACGACGCCATATTTCTTGCAGCTCTTTTGACATTTCTCTTCAGTAAGGTTTGCCATTTCATGATGGAAAGATATACGAATTCGAATTTCGGTAGTAAATTTTAATAATTTCGACTCGTTGTTGGCTCGTATATCTTTCCATCATTAAATGGCAAACCTTGCTGAAGAGAAATGTTAAAAGAGCGGCAAGAAATATGCCGTCGTTTACTGTCCCTGTCACTCTACTTTTGTAACGTCCCTGTTGAAAAACCCTTGAAAAAACCTTTGTAGCGCTCTTATTGCAAAAACCTTTATAATGCTTGCTCGACATGCATAAATTAGTAAAATATTTTATAATATATTTATTAATAATTACAATTTTTTATTATAAAAAGTTATATTAAAAAAAATATTTTTTTTTTGTGAAAATTTTTAATTTTTAAAAAAATGTTTTTTTTCCAATTTTTTTTTTATAAAAAATATATTTAAAAAAAAAAAAAATTTTTTTTTGATACAATTTTTGTGTAAATTTTTAATTTTGAAAAAAATGTTTTTTCGGATAATTTTTTTTTTTTTAATAAATGTGTTTTTTTTCGAAAAATATTTTTTTTTTCGAACACAAAATTTTTTTTGGACACATTTTTTTTTTGGACACGTATTTTTTTCGGATAATTTTTATTTTTGAAAATAATTTTTTTTTGTTAGTTTTCGAAAACAATTTTTTTTTTTGAAAAATTCGTAAAAAAAATGTCCTTCAATAAATGAAAAGTTCATATATATAATGAATGCATTCATCAAAATATCATTTAATGATCGGTGGTATCAATATGATGAATCTGGTAGTTGGTGAAAAAATTCATAATATTTATGAATCAATTCATAATATTTATGAATATATTCATAATATTTATGAATAAATTTATAATATGTATGACTAAATTCATAATATTTATGAATAAATTCATCATATTGATGCATTTTTTTTCTGTGTACTATCAAATCAATAACTGTCCTATTGACAAATCTTAATGGGATTTTATGAGATTTTTCTGAGTGCACCACACTTTAATTTACGAATAGTTTACAAATACTAAATGTAAAAGCAATTTTATCATTATTTTCGCATTTTTCGCCATGCATTCAACTACCACAGTTTTTTTTGTTGGTTCTTTTTTTGAAGATCCTTTGCAAAAATGTGTAACAAAAAGAGACAAAATAAAGTAAAACAAAAAAAAAGAACAACTAGGGCCAGGGATTATATTTAATTACCACTTGAACGCAAAAACTTCAAAACGTCATGCATTAAGAACTCAATTTGGAAACGCCAAAATTTTTTACTCTTTAACACACTTAAACCCCATACTAAGTGCGCTCGATTATTTCACTCGAGTCGAGTCGAGTGAGTGGCAACACCGTCGAGCTGGCAACACTGGAGCAATTGGACAAATAGTGCGCACCGCGCGTGTTTGGCGCTGCTTTTCTTTGACTTGTTTCTTGAAATATTTCGTGTTGTTCTTTGCATTCCTGTTCAAATGGCATTTAACTGTTTCTGTCTTGTCTTGAGTTTTCCACCATTTTATTTTTATTATTTGTTGCCCTCAGTGCAAATCACGATTAAACTCTGTTTTCATTTGGAAATTGCGAAAATATTTGATTTTCGGAGGTGGCAATACGAACAAAGAAAAAGGAACCAAAACAGCTGCTGCTGTTACTCTTCACTTGGTTCAACTTTTGCTCCATTTAGATGTTCTTGTTGTTATTGTTGTCTCCTTTTAACTCCCACTCTGTCAGCTATAATTATTTCAACCTGCCTGCTGATGAAGCAGCAGACTTCTGACTCACTTCCTTCTACTTTTCTTGTCGCTGTCTGTCTGTCTGTTTGTCTTTTTTCCCCTTCTTGTTCTAATTAAATGCGCGAATTGTTTGCGTGGGATTTCATGGGTCATGCCTTGTCATGGGAGAGCAGACAAAATGTTGTTCGTTTTTGTAGTTGTTGTAAAATTGCTCTTTCTTTGTTACATCAACCGCCCCGTCTCACCCTCCGCACTTCACAGTTGTCAGTTACCATTGTCGTTGTTCGTGTCTTTGGTAAATTGTTTGATTCGGAAGCAGCCTTCGTTGCCCACTTGTTGCACAAATACAATTCATGCAGAAGACGTCGTTAGTGCTGCAGTTGTCGGCAGACGGCGCAGATTGAGCAGATAAATGACAGGGGTGCAACGTTGGCCGCAGGGCTATTTTTGCATCTTCATTATGGTAAAAAAAATTAAATATGAAAAATAAAACAGAATAAATAAATATTTTTATTGGTAAAATGTTAATTTGTCTTTATGAATTTCAGTAATGAGTTTTTAATTTAATGATGCGAGACAAATTTCTGGTTTTCCTTAATCTGTCCTTAATATGCACGAGTGAAAATTGAATTCAGAATGCGATCATTATCTGATCAGGCTTGTCTGGTATCAAATAAGGTAATGATAAGGTTTCCACATCAGTGCCTGATTCAAAACGTAACGCTATTCGAAGTTGCTACTCTAATCAGGTAACCTGATCCAGCTTCCTGATCTTACCTTACCCTTAACTTATATTATTTTGTAACCTAATTTTATTATAAAAGGTCGATCTCGATCATTTTATAATATGATTTTTAATCAGATTTTTCATAAGTGTCAGATCAGGTTCCATTAGGTATACTTTAGTTCAGTATTCTTTGTAAAGAATGAATGAGATTGCCTTACGTGGATTTTAAATTTTGATTACCCTAGTCGACCCTGATCAAAATCACTTTTGGTAGTCCTTAGTCCGGATGCCTTATCGTATACAGATCAGATACCGATACGAAATAAGGCTAACCTTAACCAATTTCCATTCATGTAACTAGTTTTGAGTTATCGAGTTTTTTTGTGCAGGGTGTTTTAGATCATCGATGTCAATAACTCACGGGGTCATTCTATGACTCCAAAAAATAAGAAAATCACAGTTTCATGGTATTGGTACGACATTGTATGAATACGATAGAACGGCAACTAAACTGTGAGCACCACTTTTCTGCTTGTTCAAATATTTCGCAGCTGATTTTTATAAATTTTGGATTTTTTCAAAATATCGTTAATATTTCTCGATTTGAAAAGAAAGACAAATAAATTAGCATATTATATGCACTTTTAATAGTCAATTTTACAAATTTTCTTCCTTTCACAAAATACGACACCAAAAAACATGTTTCAGCGCTACTCTTAAATACAACACCTGTGGTATTTCACTTTTATAAGGGATGCAACAACAAATTGACGTTTCTGTGTTATTGTATCGTATATATACTACATGGTACGAATATCATACTAAACTACGACGAAATGGGAATACGCTAAATGTAAAATAATTAAAATATCTAATATTGCATCCAGTTTAAGATACAGGGTGTTCAAGAAATGCATATTACTGACATAACCTATTCAAGAAAATTGGTTATAAAGATTAATCTGTGCATAAATGAATATCAATTTTTAGACAATGTTTTAGACAAATAAATTACCTTTGCAATGGTATGTCACATATTCAAACCCCATAATTTGTTCCCTTTTTAAAATATACGTACAGTTGAAATTTACAAAATTTTTTTTTTTTTTTTTATCATATTTCAGTAATCTGCATTGCTTAAACAGCCTGTATCTTAAACTGGGTGTAAAATTAGACATTTTTTATTTTACATTTTTCTATTTTTTCAGTATTAGAATGACCCTCTGAATTGTAGACATCGATTAACGAAACACCCTGTATATTCCCTTATAATATATAATGAAATTTTGAGAAAATCTCATTCAAATTTTTATTTTTTTTTTTGTACATCTTAACTTAACGAATATTTTTAATAAAGAATGAGTCATTTATGATATACCATTGGAGAGCTAATTGAAGTATCTGAAAAAAATTATATTTTATAACTAATTTTGTTTAATATTTTATGTCAGAAATGTGCATTGATGTGTCTTAAATTGGTGCAAAATATAACAATATAATAATAGTTTGGCGCTACAGTCCTACTAGAACTTAAGCCGAGTTCTCTCACCATTTTGAGCTGTGCGTGTTATATTTGTACTCGAAAGTGGTGGGACCTACAGTTTATTGCCGAATCCGAACGGAGGGTGAGAGCTTTTCATAGGCAATGTTTTTACTCTCGTAGGTTTGCCATTTACTGACGAGAGATAGCGCGGTTTAGGAAAATGTTTCTACCAAAAGATGTTGTTAGCCCCAGTCCAGGCTGGAACCGGGGACCTTTCGGCTCGCTGTCCAACGCACTAATCACCGAGCTACCGCGACTACTAATATAACAAATTTTGTATTATTTTAATTTAACATTTTTTTTTTTAAACAAATTTTGTTTTTCATTTTTTATAAATAAAACTTTTTATTAACAAAAAGTTGTAGTTATAAATAAATATATAATAAACATTTTTCTAATTTATGCATGTTGAGGAAGTATTATATAAGAAATAACATACAAGAACTACTTGAGAACTGAGAAGTACAGCAAAAAATGAACGAAAAATAAATATTTTGATTGAAATTTAGTTTGATGAACAGCATTCTTCAAATATAGTAAAATATGTTGTATTTTATGTTCTTGTTCATTAATATGATGAAACGTATTCTTCACATTCAGTTCATCATATTGAAGAACACTTTTTCGGCAGTTACCAAGCGTTCTTCATATTTATGATCGCATTCATAACATTGACGTCGTTAGTCATTAATATTACGAATGGTTCTACAATACAATGAATCATGGAAGAACTGAATTCATCAATATTATGTACATTTTATTTTCTGTGTACTCATCTATTTGGCCAGATTCGTGCTACATACTTCTTGAATTTTAGAAGTTTATTTTCTGACGTGTATTAGAATCAAAGCGGAATCTTGAATGAAATTTAGTTTGATGAACAGCATTCTTCAAAATAAAGTAAAATATGTTGTATTTTATATTCTTGTTCATTAATATGATGAAACGTATTCTTCACATTCAGTTCATCATATTGAAGAACACTTTTTCGGCAGTTACCAAGCGTTCTTCATATTTATGAACGCATTCATAACATTAACGTCGTTAGTCATTAATATTATGAATGGTTCTACAATACAATGAATCATGGAAGAACGGAATTCATCATATTATATACCCTTTATTTTCTGTGTACTCATCTATTTGGCCAGATTAGTGCTACATACTTCTTGAATTTTAGAAGTTTATTTTCTGACGTGTATTAGAATCAAAGCGGAATCTTGAATGTAAATTTAAATTTCGACTAGATTTTTAAAATATTATGTTAAATTTTTATAGAAAAGAAATAAATTAATCATAAAACACGCATGAATTTAAAGTCTGCATCATAATTGTTAGAATCACTCGATTTCTGCCATCAAAAAATCCATAAATAAAAATTTAAATCCACTCTTCGTTAAAAATTTAATCCCCCCCTGTTAATGCTATTTTTCTTGTTGCCACTTCAAAGTGCAGTCAAAAAGAAATGCTCGTTATGTAAGCAGCTTTAATTGTTTTTGCTAAATCCTTGTAACAAGTTGGTGCGTAAACATCTTAAGACGTTATGCCAGCTCTGACTACTGACATTGAGATTTACGAAATAAAACAGAATTATACTAATTGTTTTAAATTATGCCAATCTCTGTTAGAGTCGTTCTGAGATTATTAAATAAAATTAAAATTCAGAATGAAAATCAAGGTTTTCTCAAGTTTATATGATAAAAAAGTTAAAGTTTTCATAAACTACACCTGATTTAAAATACCAAAAAAAAAAAAACTTTTTAATTATTTTTAATTTGTACTTTGCACTATATTCAATTACACTAAGTAATATCATAATAAAAAGAAACACTTCTGTCACGATATATGTCAAAGTTGAACAAACGCAATTGTGTGAATATTGTTGTCACCAAACCCATTATGTTCTTTAAACGCCCTGCAATGTGTTAAATTACCGTAATGGACTAAGGTCTAATCATAAATTCTAATCGACCAAGGGATTAGCCACTGTGCTATGGACTACTTTACAATTCTAAAATAATGACTGAAAAATAATAAACAATTTTACTATTATATAAAATACTACACGAATGTGATATAGGTGTTTAAATGATGTAATTAGTTGATTGACATGAGACTCACACAACTACATAAAATATGTTATAGTTACGAAAACAAAATATATTACAAAAAATATATATTTTTGATAATTTAAAATGATTGTATTTGGTAAATATATACTAAAAATATGTATATATTTTGTTTATTTGCATTAAATTTATAGCTGTGTAATTTGTTATTACAACATGATTTATTTAAGTAGCTACTTAGTGATTTTTACAAATTACTGTCAAATAGAATATGCATGTGACATTTATGGTGTATTCTTGACATTTATGTAATGAGTCATATAACTCATACACTGTATAAATTACAACAACATAAAGAATCTGTCAACATTTCTATGAAACCTTATTCTACACAAACATTTACCTTTTAGTTTCATCAATAACCGATGTAATAGATTTTTGAAAACTTCATAATTTGTCCATACAAGTTCCCTAGTAGAAATTTTGGTAGGGCCATGGTCATGAAGTGATCATGTCATTATTTGAGGTGATCGGGATATGACGAGGCCCATACTGTCCTTGTAACGCAGTGTTCTGATCATGTATTGACCTCAGGCTATGATCATGTACTGATCGGGCAATTCCCCATTTTAATATTTACCCGACAATTGCCTTGTCTGAGCCCGAGCATAATAGGGTTTCTCTCATTAATCTCGACCATTGCCTGATACTTATTTCGTTATGAGGAACAAATAATGTAGCTATGATCGGGAACATTGACTGTTTAGATAATGTAAACCCTGGTATGGTAAGCATGATAAGGGCATGCAAAGGCAATGATCATATTTTCTCTAATAGGGCTTACCCAACGAAAACCCGATCATTTCCCGATGGCGCATCGGGCAAATTTCTACTAGGGTTAATGATGAAAATGATGTATTTAGCACACACAGAAAATAAATTTATTACACCATCCTATTGCTCAACCAACTTATTCGATTCTCACAAATGATAAATTTTGTAGTCACAAACAAAAGGTTGTAGTTTTGACAGCAACCATTTTATAATAACGATAATCTTTACTTTATCAACTGAATATGAAAGTTTCCTCTACAAATTTGTAGAAATTTATTTGGATTATTTAATAGGTTTAATCTTTATGTGTTTCCAAACTCTTAGACTAAAGCAACTTAAATGTTTTGATTGTTTTTTTTTTTTTTAATTCAACACTAATTCAATTTAAAATAAAATCTAAATTCCATCAACATATATATATTTATTTTGTATGAAAATCATTTCGATTCATAGTATCGAAACACTCAAATAATTAAATTATTTTGACTTCCAACAGAATTCGAAGCAACATATTATGTTTTCCCAATTGTTATATATCTTTTTTTATGGCCACAAGTAACCTTTTGTAGTTTTTAATTTAAGAAATATTACTTAACATAAATAATACGAAAGTGTTGAAAATTAAAAAATGCGTTTCAAGCCATTCCCTTGTTTTTGAATATTTACTGTCTTGTACTTCTTTCTGTAGGTTCAAAAACAAATATATGCATTCTTTGATCATTCATTTTACAAATTGAATCAAAACATTACTGCAGTACACCGTATAATAGAATCACAGTGCACTACTCGCTGTAGTAAGCACACCGAGTGCAGCGAATATTTAACTGAGTAAAAGAGTGCAGTGATTATACGATTACAATGCGTACTGCGATAATGCAAAAGGTAGTTTCAAATGTTTAATACCAAATATTATATAAATATAAATAATTTATAACATTGATTAAAATCAGAGATCAGAAATAACTATTAACCTTTATTTCCATTTGGTTTTTCACTGAAAGATATTATTTTTCAAAAAAATAATATAATTGAGAGATATTTTTTTTATTATAAATGGTTGAGATAAAATTTTTATTTTAAAAAATAAAGGTTTTTTTTTTTTTGTTTAGAAATACTTTTATTTTAAAAAATGAAGGTCTTTTCTTCAGAGTTCTATGGAAACCTTTATTTTAAAGGACTTTGGTTAATGGTTGTTAGTAGACAGAAAATTATTTTGGTGTCATTTCAAGACATTTTTGTGGTTGCAGAAATTAATTGGAGAAACATAAAAATTTGTTGTTCGAAAATGTTCAACAAAAAATTAATTTTCGAAATTATTCGAACATTGTTATTTTTGTCGAATAATTTTTTTTTTTAAATGGTGATCATTGTGGACCATTGTGTTGTTTTTCTCGTTCAACTTTTTTGAACTATTTTTTGTTTGTTTTTTTTGTCGAATAATTTTTTTTTTTTGAAAATGGTTATTTCGACCAATACGTTGTTTTCGTCGTCCAAAGATTTCTTTTAACAATTTTTTTTTCAACATTTTTCGAACATTGTTGTTTATTTTCAAATATTTTTTTTTTTTGGAAAATGGTTATTTCGACCATTGTCTTGTTTTTGTCGTCCAAAGTTTTTTTAAACAATATTTTTTTCAAAATTTTCTGAATATTGTTGTTTTTTTAATTTTTTTTTGTTTAAAAAAAAAATCTTTATTTTAAAGGTCTTTGGTTAAAGGTTGTTAGAAGACAGAAAATTGATTTCATCTCATTTCAGGACATTTTTGTTATTGCAGAAATTGATTGGAGAAACATAAAAATTTGTTGGAGAATGTTTAACAAAAATTTAATTTTCGAAAATTGTGGTTTTTATCGAATAATTTTTTTTTTGAAAATGGTGATTTCGACCGTGATGTTTTTATCGTTATTATTTTTTTTTAACAATTTTTTTTTCAAAAATGTTCAACATTGTTTTTTTTTGGCGAATATAATTTTTTTTTTTTTTTGGAAAATGGTTATTTCGACCAATGTGTTGTTTTCGTCGTCCAAAGATTTTTTTTTAAATTCTTTTTTTTTAATTTTCGAACATTGTTGTATTTTTTCGAATATATATTTTTTTGTGATTTCGACTTTTGCGTTGTTTTTGTCGTCCAAAGAGTTTTTGAACAAATCTACAAAATTTTTCAAACATTGTTGTTTTGGTCGATTTTTTTTTTTAAATGATGATTTCGATCATTGTGTTGTTTTTGTCGTTCTAAAAGTTTTTCCAACAATTTTTTTTTCAACAATTTTCAAAATTTCTTTTGGAGAATTGTTATTTCGACCAATGCTTGTTTTGTCGTCCAAAGATTTTTTACCAATTTTTCGAACATTGTCGTTTATTTTCGAAAATTTTTTTTTTTTTTTTGGAAAATTTTTTTTGTCGTCCAAAAATCCTTTTTTCAAAATTTTTCGAACATTGTTGTTTTTTCGAATTTTTGATTTCGACCATTTGTTGTTTTTGTCGTCCAAAAAAATTGTATACCAAAAATTATTTTTTTCGAAATTTTCGTTTTCTCTTTTGAGTTTATTTTATTATACTCTCTCTCAATTCTACGTGAGACGATCAAGCAGTGTTCAATAAAGTATAGGGTTTTTCTATAAGAGCACTACAAAAGTTTTTTTCAAGGGTTTTTCAACAGGGACGCTACATAAGTAGAGCGACAGGGACAGCAAACGACGCCATATTTCTTTCCGCTCTTTTGACATTTCTCTTTAGTAAGGTTTGCCATTTCATGATGTAAAGATATACGAGCCAACAACGAGTCGAAATTATTAAAATTTACTACCGAAATTTGAATTCGTATATCTTTCCATCATGAAATGGCAAACCTTACTGAAGAGAAATGTCAAAAGAGCGGCAAGCGTCGTTTGCTGTCCCTGTCGCTCTACTTTTGTAGCGTCCCTGTTGAAAAACCCTTTACTGTGCACTAATGTAGGTGACGAATACATTCATGCAGATGTTTAGTGTGTACAAGAACGGGTCGTGGCCCTGGTAAGTATAGCGACAATGCACTAGATGGCGGAGATATTTTTGCACACTGCAGCGTTGCGTCTAAAATTCGTAGCCTTTTTTTGAAACAATTCAAAGCAATAAACTTTCGTTTGCTGGTTCAGAAAAATCCGGTGTTTTTATCTTTTCAGCAAAGATTTCTGATAGTTTAGCAACCTTGTTTGTGACTGTTACAGATTTCTTTTTAATTTGAGTGTAGATAAATTAAAAAGGGATTTAAAATTAGCTACAAAATTTCTAAAATTATATAATAAACAAAATGTAATCGACTTTAAAAATAGAATCAGCTTTGGTTGACCATTTTCTCATATTTAATTTAATAATAAAAAAAAAACTGAACTCATTTTTGAAGTCGATGTAGTTTAGTTAATTAGACACTAAACTATTTTTGAAATTTGTTTTATTCTACTATTTATTTCAAATAGCAATATATGTGGTATTTAGAGAGATTTTTATTTTGAAATTTTTGATTTCATAGATTCTAATGCAGTCTCCATTGAAATAGTATGTGGCATAATATGTGAAAAATGATTTTTAAGTAGTAATTTTTAAGTGAAAAGTAAAATAAAAATTTTAATAACCGCTATTTATTTAAGAACAACAACTACAAAAAAAAAAAAACTAAAAATGTTCGTGTCGCAAAAACATTTGTGTTTTGTTCTCGCTAGTTGTTGAGAATGTCTGGATAATTCGCAGCAATTGAGGTCATGCCAGAGTACAGCCATAATTAAATTGCAACCATATGGTACACGGTGGCTAGGCACGGTTGGCAGGCGTATCGCGGAAGTTGACTGAATGAAGCCGAAGCCTGCCGCCGCCTGCAAGGATATGAGGTCGTGTTTTATTTTGCATAAGTATTTGTTATATGTTGTAGAAATTGTTGGAGTTTTTTTTTGCGATATTATTGCCTGTTTTTGTTGCTGTCGATAATGTTTATTGTTTTTACTGTGCTGCGCTTTATGCGCTTTTTGTGTTGTACGCCGATGGAGAAGTGTTGGCCGATTTTCAATGTTCTGTTAAAACAGTTGTTCATGTTGTTCCCACCATAATTTCTACATAGCAACTCTCGACGTCCTGCTTCATTCTTCGCCTCTCGTCCTCCTCCTCCTTCTTTTTTGCGTTTCAGTGCGTAGCAAAAAGCCAAAAGCCAGTTGAGTGCATGAACTACAACAAAAACAGTGAAAACAATAACAACAGCGTTATTTGTTAAAGCCATGTTAAGAATCAAATGCTTAGCTTTGGCCACGCAATGCATGCGTGCTCGTTTTTATGCAAATTTCCCGCATAAATGAATAAATTATTTGTAATTTGATTTTTTTTTTTTTTTTTGCATTATATTTTATTTTTTTAATTTTCTTTTTCTATAGAAAATTGGTCAGTGGTACAATGAAGTGCTTTATTATCAATATATGTATTTTATTGTAATTTTTTTTTTAGTATTTTATTTAATATATTCATTTTTTTTTTTTCATTTCGAAATTTTTTTTATATACATTTTTTTTATTATTTTTTTTTTTATATATTAAGAATTTTTATATATTTTTTTATATTATATAAATATTTTTTCAATATTTCTATTTTATTGTATTTATTTTCAAACAGTAAAAGTTTCTATTCAGTAGGTATTAGAAGTTCTAATTCAAGTGCCTGTTGACAATCTATACGCAGTAAATCATAAGTTTCGATATCGAAAATCGAGTATGCGATCTCGATGCCAATTCTTACACTGGTATTCTATGAATATGTTTATCACAACGTTCCGCAGATGTTAAACCTACCAATAGAAGTTACCTTGAAACCATAATTGTTTGAACTCATGTACCTTACAATACTAGAAATAAATTTGATATATTTTCAAAATTAAAGTCGACTTCATATCAAGCTCAAGTTTTGCACTTGTAGTAACCCTTATAAAAAATATCGAAACATCAAAATACGAAAATCTTTAAGAATTACATTAGATTTGAGTATGAGATCGAATTTTTAAATCGATGGCACTTCGAGAACTGTTCGTACCTAGTCGTTGTACACTGGGTGAACTAACCATATTAGAAAAAATCAGGGATGAGTCCTGAAACATATGTTTTCTTATCTCATTAGAAATGTTTCGTAATAGGGTATACATGATTATAACATGGTCATGTTGGGGGTCGGAAAAAAATGTCACTATAATAATATCTACTAGGATGTGGAATTTTTAGAATTACGAAACGTATTTCGCAATTTTTAATGGAAAAATCCATGTAGTTTTAAACAGAGTTCGGATTTGCACGCACGCCCGCGCTCGCGCCCTTAAGTAAATGAGAAGCAAATTTGTTTACGCATACTCTGCACTCGGGCACCACATTTTTTTTACAACACATCCCGTCGCAACGAGTGATGCTTTGCACTATTCTCGGTACCTGCCCTCGTGCGGGCTACGAAACTAAAAACTGCAGCCCGCGCAGACGTGGAATGAGAAAATAGAGAAACATATCGCGCAAGTGCTATGGTATTTATTTCGCGGGGCAACTCCGTGCAACAGCGAAAACCGACTGCCCCGGGCAGCACGCGGGTAAGTTTTTCACAGCCAGTTAATTTTTTCTTTTATGAAATTCTTTTGTGGCGCATGAGTACGGCACTGTTATAATATACTGCTCAATGTTTTAATAATTTTTAAATAAAACTATCGTTAATACAGAAAAGTTTGGCAATTCTCAAATACACTTTTAATCGAAGTTTTAATTTGGTTTATAAAAATTGTATAATTTAGTACAAGTTTTTCAGTGCAAGTTTAAACTTAGTGTACATTTTTACAAATGAGGATATACATTATTTTTCGAAGCCTATCATGTAGATTTCTTATTAAAATAGATTTTTGCACATAATAATTTTTGTATTTGAATAAAAATGTTGATTAAGATTTCATGTTAAATTTATTTTTCTGTTCAACGAACAATTAAAAGATACAATTTTTATAAACCAAAATAAAACTGCGATTAAAAGTGTATTTGAGTATTGCCAAACTTGTCTGTATTATCAATAGTTTTATATAAAAATTATTAAAACATTGCGCAGTCTAGTAAAACAGTGCCAATAAAATTTACTGGCTGTGAAAAATGCGCGTGCTGCCAGGGGCAGTCTGTTTTCGCTGTTGCACGGAGTTGCCCCGCGAAATAAATACCATAGCACTTGCGCGATATGCTTCTCTATTTTCTCATTCCACGTCTGCGCGGGCTGCAGTTTTTAGTTTCGTAGCACACACGAGGGCAGGTACCAAGAATAATGCAAAGCATCACTCGTTGCGACGGGCTGTGTTGTAAAAAAAATTTGATGCCCGAGTGCAGTGTCTGCGTAAAACAAATTTGCTCGTCAGTGTATGAAGAAAGGGGCATGTGCGGGCGCACGCACACGGGCATTTCCGATCTCTGGTTTTAAATAATATATTTTTTTTTTTTGTAATTTTTATCTCAATTAATGTAATCTGTATGGGAAATATTCCAGTAGATAAAGTAAATAAATATATTTTACAAATACTTTCGTGAATTTCGGTGTTGAATTTTTCGCGATTCAGATTTTGAGCTATAGGGATTCAAAATCGTAGGTTCTGAACCAAGATACTTAACCGATGATACAGATTATTTGATTATTTTTTATATCATCACTGACGTGCCAAAGGGGCAAATGAGCATTTTAAAAAAAGTTGGGAAATCAAATTATAAAGTCTGAATTGTTTTAAAAATTATTTAATTTTTTTTTTTTTTGTTATTTTGTTATTTTGATTTATTCATCAATTAGCATAATAATAATATAATAATAGTTTGGCACTACAGTCCTATAAGAACTTCGGCCGAGCTCTCTCACCACTTTGAGCTGTGCGTGTTATATTTGTACTCTAAGTGGTGAGACCTACAGTTAGTGCCGAATCCGAACGGCGGGTGAGAGCTTTTCATAGGCAATCTTTTACTCTCGTAGGTTTGCCATTTACTGCCGAGAGGTAGCGCGGTATAGAAAAATGTTTCTATGAAAAGATGTTGTTAGCCCCAGTCCAGGCTTGAACCGGGGATCTTTCGGCTCGCAGTCCAACGCACTAACCACTGCGCTACCGCGGCTCAATTAGCATAACGTTTATAAAATATCTTTTGATTTGGACAACTTACTGAATTATTAATATCGATTTTGTGTGGCTATATCCTAACCAAAACGCAAATATTTTTGTTTTTTTGCCATAACTTTTCATGGGTACAAGATCAAAAAGTGATGTAAAGGCATACATTATTTGTTTTTAAAGCACCTATCGATTGGCATCATAATTTAAAAATAAGTTTTCGAATTTTTGTTATTTGCAAGAAAAATGTTTCTCGATATTATTTTTAAATAATGAAGCCAATCGATAGGTGCTTGAAAAACAAACAATTCATGCCTTTACACTATTTTTTTATCTTGTAGCAGTAAAATGTTATAGCAAAAAAACTATAAGATTCGCCCTTTTGGCATGACAAGATTTTCAATTTTTCAAATTCGCCCTTTTGGTTTTGTCTTTTATGGCTAGAAATATCCAACAAAACTACATACGATTTTGGCACAGTATACTTGAGGAAACCCGATGTAAGAAAAACGCAAATGTCAAAAATTAAACATTCGTCCCCTTTGACGTGATAGTGACGATATTAAATTCGATCATTTTATATAATTTTTATAAATTATTATATTAAATAATGATGCCAATCGATAGGTGCCTGAAAAACAAACAATTCATGCCTTTACACCACTATTTTATCTTGTACCAGTAAAAAGTTATAGCAAAAAAACTATAAGATTCGCCCTTTTGGCATGACAAGATTTTCAATTTTTCAAATTCGCCCTTTTGGTTTTGTCTTTTATGGCTAGAAATATCCAACAAAGCCACATACGATTTTGGCACAGTATACTTGAGGAAAACCGACATTCAAAAATGTAAGAAAAACGCAAATGTCAAAAATTACACATTCGTCCGCTTTGACGTGATAGTGACGATATTAAATTCGATCATTTTATATAATTTTTATTATATTCTAAAATGAAACTGTAAATTTCCCTATAGAAATACCATACATAATTTAAAGCTACGTTATAATTGTCAATCAATTTATTAGAAAACACCAAATTTCTTAAAACTTTATTTAAATAAAGAAAGGCACTTAAATATCCCAATTGGTTTTCAAGATATTTGGATTTCAACTGAACGTTTTTTATTTTTTTTTAACAGAAATAAATCTTCTATTTTCGTAAATGTCCTCCTTAGTTTATTCAAAATTTATAAATATTTCACAAAACATATATTTCGGAACATTTCTTCGAAATTTTAAGAACTGGCCGGTTTTTCGTACAACAACACCAACTTTTCAGTGAAATTGAAATCAATGTTACGATCAAGTATTTTTTTTGAAATTTTTATCGTAACTTTTTTTTTAATTTTAAATAATTTCAAATTATGACAAATGATGAGTTTGGTGCATCGTTCCAATAACTTTTTCCACACAAACCATGTTGAGTTTCAGAAATCATCGAACCAACAAAGTTTTAACTGCTCACTTCTAAATGTTGCTCAGTGCTGTTTTATGTTGCTGCCTTCGCAACTGTCATGTTTTCTTCACAGGTATAAAACTATCAACTTAACGCGTAAATTTTTAAAAAGTAAAATATATTAAAATTGATAATTTCGAAAAAAAAAAATTGTTTTGTTGTTGTTGCATTATATCATCAAAACTTTGGCTACCGAACGGTATTGCAAGACGCACCCACAATAACAACGTTGCTGAACGCGTTCATGACTTCCGCTTTCATGCTGTCAGACCCTCCTTCGATGCACTTTCAAGTGCTCCAAAGCTGCTCAAGTAAACCCCAACAGCTCAGTGATGTTGTTGATATTGTTCTTGCTGTTGTTGTATTGTTGTTCTTGTTGCTGATATTGCTGCTGCTGCCATCGTTGTTGTAAGCTCTATGGAAAATATTTACGTATCCAGCATTTTTGCATGTTGTCTGCAATTACGTTTTTTTTTTTTTTTTGTTTATTGCTGCTGCTGCTCCTTCTGTTACCTTTTGGGTTTATTTTATTTTTTTTATTTTTGGCATTTTGTCAGCAGCCCAGCAAACAATTTAATACCTTTACCGCCACTTGCTACCAATTTAAGCCACTTTTGTGTAAGTGGAAAAAAATGAGGCAGCAACAACATCAACACGTTTAAATGTTCTCTTGAAAAAAAAAAAAAACAGTCTGCACAAATTTGGTCTAATTTTTTGACAGTGATTTTGTATGAGTTTTGATTTTTTTGGGGGATTATTTTAATTAATTGTATTTTTGAATTATCGTAATTACACTATGGAAATGTTTTCTTTGATGCTTTTATTAATTATAATTTTCTCTGTCTTATAAATAGCAAAATTGAATATAAAAATAAATAACAAACAGTATTAAGTCGCATTCTTAGTAAAAATTGTAATAAAATCATGACCGGGAATGGAATATTGTATTTCTACATCTCTTATTAATTCTTATTAACACCAACTATCAAAATGTTCTTACTTCAAAATGTCCCGTAAGACCTAACCTTTGTTACTGCATAGAAAAAAAATCGACGTAAATATAGCAATCGATATTAATTGCATTCATTAATCAATCCATCAATGAAATTCGCTAATTTAAGGAAACCTTAGCTATGCCTCGTTAAATCAGCAATTCCGTTTGCTAATATGAATATTTGTAATATTTGCAATTATATTTGCTAAAACTGCGCCGACAAAAATGTTTTCAATAAATTTGTGAATTTCATTGCTGGATTGATTAATGAATGCAATTAATATCGGTTGCTATATTTACGTCGATTATTTTTTTCTGTGTGTTTATATTTCACACCATTTTTTGTAACTACTTTTTGCTTTTACTACAACCTCTAACTATTATTATTATGTTTTTAAATATTAGTTGTTGAACTTAGCCACCAATTTCTTTTTTTTCAGCACCACAAATTTAAACTCTAACGCGTTGTTTTTTTTTTTTTGTTTTACTCCTATTTTACCCAACCATTTTTTCACAATTTTTGTTTATTTAATTTTTTTTACTTGTTTCTTTAATAGCTTCTGCACCAGTGATGGAGCAACCGCCACAAAATGTAACCGCACTCGATGGCAAGGATGCGACGATAGCATGTCGTGCAGTTGGTGCACCGAATCCCAATATAACGTGGATCTACAACGGTAAGTGGCTCTCGCTGTGTGTGTTTCTGTATGTTTGTGTTGGTGTCTGTCTCGACACATATACATATTAATAAAAATGCAGATGTACTACATATGTAGATGAAAATAAGTTGAAGCGGTAAAAGTTAACTTTTATCTACGATAGTTATAAAGTGTTTTTGGAAATAGTCAAGCCGTTTTTTTTTTAAACTTTTAGGAAATGTTTTTTTTTTAACATATGTGATAAAATATATGCTTATTTTTATGACAAATTCGTTAGGGCTTATGTCACTGAATTTTTGTAGATTATTTTTAGACTATTTGAAATAAATCCAAAATTTGCAAATTAAATAATTCGTAAAATTTTCTACTAAATATAAAAAAAATATATTGTATTGCTATATCGCCGTTGTAGAACTAAACGTCACCAACTACATTTCAAAATGTCAATTATTCATTTACAAAAATTTTTATAAATCTGTCAATTTCTGAACGATGAGCTCAATATTTTTACCAAATGATAAAAAAATGTTAATCTAATAATTGGTATTTAAACTTTAAAAATATGTCAATTACTTTTTATAATAAAAATCAACAAACTCGAATTTTAAAATTTTCATAAAAATATACTTGATGAGTTTTTATTGTAAAACGTCGTTACTTTTATAATACAATATTATAGTATAATACCAATTTAGAGAATATTGTATTTTATACATATAAAAAAAAATCCCTCAAAAAATCCCATTAAAATTCGACAATAGGACAATCATTCATTTAATAGTATACAAAAAATATATCTTTTCATATAAACTCAATGGCAATGTCATGGTATTTTCTAGTATTTAATGGTATTTTCCGATTAATAGTAAAAAAACTATTATTATAATGGTAATAAATTATTATTATAATAGTAAAAAAACTATTATTATAATAGTAAAAAACTATTATTTATATGATTTAATAGTATACAAAAAATATATCTTTTCATATAAACTCAATGGCAATGTCATGGTATTTTCTAGTATTTTCCGATTAATAGAAAAAAACTATTATTATAATAGTAATAAATTATTATTATAATAGTAAAAAATTATTATTATAATAGTAAAAAAAACTATTATTTATATAGTATTTTTTTCTGGGTGCAAAAAAATACAAAAAAAATTAGAAAAACCATTTTCAACTAAATGTCTAAATTAATTAAATGTTTTTCTGCTTAAAATGTCAACAACATGCAATGTTAATCTACGTATTTAGTACAACAAAAAAATTTCAATTTATTTTTAGCGCTTATAACAAATCCAATAATACTAATAAATGTTTTAATTTTTTTTCCAATTTTTTTTTTATCTTTTTCTATGCAACAACCAATGCTATTTGTATATTCAACAATAACAACAACAAAAACTAACAATTGCAACAACAACAACAACAAACCTAACCTCAAAAAATAATATTACAAAAAACAAACCACGCTGCACGAAATTGCAACAATGCACAAACTGCTGTTGCTGCTGCTACTTTTTCGTTGGGTTTTTGCTGCTGTTGCTGCTACTACTAATATTGCTGCTGCTGCTGTTACTGCTGCCACTGCAATTTTGCGCACTTTGTCATGAATGCTTAATGCGCCTGTAAATTATGATAATCATTGTCAACGTGTCGCTGTTGCTACTGCTGCTGCTGCTCTTGCTGCTGTTGTCGCCATTTTTGCTCGACTGTCCGCACTTTTGACATACAAACCAACCGGATATGCATTGTTGGCGCGCTCATCCGTTGCTCGTTGTTGTCGTCGCCATCATCATCCTGTTCGTTGTTATTATTGTTCGTTTTTTTGTTTGCTGTTGCTCCTGCTGCTGTTGCTGTTGCTGTTGCTGTTGCCGTATCATTGCCAACTTAAACGAAACGATATAAAACGAAACAACCGCAACAACAGAAACACAACTTGTTGAAATTTCGAGTCGCGTTCAGATACTCGAATCCGGTGATTTATTAATCTCCAACATACGCGAATCGGATGCGGGGCTCTACACGTGCGTGCGTTCAAACGAGGCGGGCACTGTCAACGGCGAAGCGTATCTCGGTGTTTTGGGTGAGTAGCATGTATAACTAATAACTGACCAAATAATTGCTGCTGCTAATTATATTTTCATTTTTGTCATAGTCATAATTCGAATCTGTTTTTATTGTTAAATTTTGTTTTTCTTTTTGTATGTTGCAAAACTTGCATGTACTAAAAATTTTTTGTTAATATTTTTATATTGAGCACCCTTTAGATTATTTTAAAATCATTAAAAATAAGTTTATTGTATCTATAAAACTAAGAAGTCTTTTAAAACCAAGCATGGTTATCCAAAGGATTCATATGCAAGGTTTATGTTATTTAATTGTTAAATACTACTTGCTTGATTTAATTTTTTTTTTAAAAATGAACTAATTAATGCAATTCTACGATTTTTTCAAACAAATATGTTTGTCGAAAATAAAATTCTAAAAAAATGTTCTTAAAAATTCGAAAAAAATAATTTAATAAAAAAAAATTTTGTACGAAAAAAAATTCTCAGAAAAAAAAATCGTAAAAAATATTGTCCGAAAAAATATTAAAAAAAAAATAATCAAAAAAAAAAGTATTTATAAAAAAAAAATTTCATATTTTTTTATTATATTATTTCTTTTTAAATATAACTTTTTATTAATAAAAATTGTAGTTTTGTCAAACAAAGACCGTCGCACGGTGGGGCAGCCAGTACCTAAAGTTGGCGAAAACCTCAATAGTCAAATTGAACTCAGACACAAATTTTTTCTGTCATTGTATAGTAAATTAAATTGCCTACAATCTGGCATCACTCAATTTATGACATATGTATACAACTTTTCTCCACACTCTCTCAAACACAGACAATTTTTCGCAACAATTGAAAGAAAAAATATTGTCGTATTTGTGATCAATTTTTTGAAACGTTTATATTAAAAACCATAAAAATATATATATTTTTTTGTAATGCTGCCATCTACACCCAGAAAAAAATTTCCTCAAATCCCATTAAAATTGGTCAATAGGACAATTATTGATTTAATAGCATACAAAAAATAAATCCTCTCATATAAACTCAATGGCAATGTCATGGTATTTTCTAGTATTTAATGGTATTTTCCGATTAAAATAATAATTTATCCTATTGACTATTTTTAATAGTAAAAAAACTATTATTTATATAGTATTTTTTTCTGGGTGTAGAATTTATAAAGTTTTTGCAATGTTATTGTTTTGGAAAATGTTTATACTTTAATAATAATAATAGTTTGGCACTATAGTCGTACAAGAACTTAGGTCGAGCTCTCTCTCACCATTTTGAGCTGTGCGTGTTATATTTGTACTCAAAGTGGTGGGACCTACAGTTTATTGCCGAATCCGAACGGCGGGTGAGAGCTTTTCATAGGCAATATTTTACTCTCGTAGGTTTGCCATTTACTGCCGAGAGGTAGCGCGGTATAGAAAAATGTTTCTATGAAAAGATGTTGTCCAGACTTGAACCGGGGACCTTTCGGCTCGCAGTCCAACGCACTAACCACTGAGCTTTACTTTAGAAAGGAAAAATGTTGGAGTAAATTTACTTTTTTTAAATTATTTAATTATTTTTTTTATTTACAAAGATGAAAACAAAAACGTTCCGGGCAGGTTCCGGCAAAACTGATTACATTGTTATTTAGTACACATATTCAATTTTCCAAACCACTAATGAAAATGTTGCATTTTTTTGACTTTTCGGAGTTATTCACATTTCAACGACCGACCATTTATTCAAATATTAACAATTTCAACAGTTTTTGATTGTAGGGGAGGGAGGTACCACGCTCACTTGTCCAATCAAGATAAAATTTGCACAAGCGAATCAACGAAAAACTGTGTATTACAAAGTTTCATCACTGTAGCTCTATTAATTTCCAATACATGACATTTTGAACATTTTTCTTATATGGGGATACCACGCCCACTTGTCCAATCAAGATGAAATTTCGAGAACTGCATTATATTAACGAAAAACATTCTACTATAAAGTTGCATCACTGTAGCTCCCGTAATTCCCAACATATATTAATTCAGTTCAGTTGTATGAGAGGTACCACGCCTACTTTTAAAAATCTACATCTAAATGTTGATTATTACATTTTCATACAATAAAAGACAATCCATAAAATAATACAAATTGAGGTTTTCGCCAACTTTTGGTACTCCCTGCCCCACTGTGCGACGTAATTCGCACATTTTTCGTTTTTGTAAAACAAGAAAAAAAAACACTTCTAATTTTGTTGCGTCACGCCAGCGTCTTTAATTGCTTATATTTGAGGACAATGCGGTTCGATGGTTTTCTTCTTCATTTTTACTAAATATAGAGCTAGTTACGCCCTACACAAAAATATGAAAAAGTCAAAATAAATTCAGTTTTTCTTTGTTTATCATCTCATTAAAACGTACGACTGTCGCGAACGCCATCATGAAAATGTCCATATAACTTTTTATTAATAAAAAGTTGTAATTATAAATAAATAAATTATAAAAAATTGAACGAATGCTAAATTATATTAAAAAATTACTTACAAGAACTACTTGAGAACTGAGAAGTACGGCAAAATATAAACGAAAAATCAATATTTTGATTGAAATTTGGTTTGATGAACAACATTCATCAATATGATGTAAAAATATGTTGTATTTTATGTATTTGTTCATTAGTATGATGAATCGTATTCTGCACATACATTTTATCATATTGATGAACATTTTTTCGGTCATTCATCAAATAATAAATTCATAACATTGATTTTTACTAGTTATCAATATTATGAATCGTTCTTCAATACAATGAATCATGGTTTGAAGAACGAAATTCATCAATATGATGATGATCTTTATTTCTGTGTATGAAGTATTGCTGCATTTAAATTTTCGCATGCATTAAAGCATTTAATTATATCATATTCTCCTTTATTCTATATTTTCAATTTTTTTTCAATATATATAATATAAACCAGCCCATTTAGTTGCGACCACCAATACCCTGAAAAACGAAATGCACAATTTTGTACAGCTATTATACTTGCCATACAATTCTTAGCTATTATTCAAAACTATTCATACATTTTAGTCATTAAATTCTCTATGCTGATCCCTGATGATTACAATATGACCATGTGTTTTGGTTTTATTATTTTGTATACTTTTTTCTAATTTTTCATTTTTACTAAACATATTTTTTGCTTTATTCCACATTGCAGTGCGCACACAAATCATTCAACCACCAGTTGACACGACAGTCCTGCTGGGACTTACCGCATCGCTGCAGTGCAAGGTCTCCAGTGACCCGAGTGTGCCATTCAATATCGATTGGTATCGCGAAGGTCATCCCACGGCAATCAGCAACTCACAACGCATTGGCGTACAATCCGATGGTACTTTGGAAATACAGGCGGTGCGTGCCTCCGATGTTGGCACCTATGCATGTGTGGTGACCTCACCGGGTGGCAATGAGACACGGTCAGCTCGACTGAGTGTCATCGAACTGCCATTTCCGCCGACAAATGTGCAAGTTATGCGGCTGGATGCGCCAAATCAGCGTGCCATCAATGTGTCCTGGACACCGGGATTCGATGGCAACAGTCCAATACTAAAGTTTATTATACAGCGACGCGAAGTATCGGAACTTGGTAAGTGCTTAACAGGAAGAGTAGACTACGCGAAAGAGAAATTATGAAGTAGGGATATCTAAGATGTAGGAAAAAACTGTAGAATGGGGGTAAAAACTTTAGAGAGGAATAAAACTTATACTTAATTGAATCATAGCTGATACATTTTAAACCCTCACTCTCAACCAACTTACTTATTGCCCATTCAACTATTTGGTTCTCTGAACTGCTAAGTTGGTTCTCGTAGCTAATCCTACACCCTAAATGAATGCGTCTTGTGTTTTTACATAATTTAGCTCATACAACCACCGCTTCTGCAGCCAACTTCAGTTCAAAATGCACACAGGTGAAAATAATCGACGTAAATATAGCAACGTACATTAATTTCATTAATCAAACCTGCAATAAAATTCACAAATTTATTGAAAACATAGCTATTGTTCGTTAATTCAGCAATTCCGTTTGCTAATATGAATATTTGTACGTCGATGCAGCAAATTAATTAGTCGGCGCAGTTTCAGCAATTATAATCATTGTTGGCTTGATTAGTGACTGCAATTAATATCTGTTGCTATATTTACGTCGTTTATTTTATTCTGTGCACTGTCAAAAACGAAAATTCCAAGAGATTTGCGTTCGTACGCTGCGTATTTCATTAGGTCCAATGCAAAATTATTGAAATGTACCGATTTTGAGAGTTAAACGACGCAAACGCACTCATTTAGGATCTAGGGTAAACTACAAAGGTCGTAGTTTGGACTATAACCAATTTAGAACAGTTGTATAACAGTTTGTTGTGTGTATTTGATAAAATTTCAAGCGAAAACCGAATAATATAGGTACGGCATATTCCATCAATCCATTTGTAGAAATTCCGTTTAACTGAATGAAGTGGTTAGTTACAACATTCCAATTTGATGCCAAAGTAGTATTTTTCTATCTATACATAGCATTTTTCCAAAAACATTACTCGTCTTCTAGTAGAAATGGAGCTAGTTCCATGATCGGAAACTGATCTGCGGCTTTTTGCGCTTTCATTACCTGACCAGTAACAAGATCAATATGGGAAATTTCTACTTGGGTACGGGTCAGGTTAGAACAAGGTAAAAACACAATTATTAGTTTCAGATTTAGGATAGTAGAAATAGTTCCATGTTTTTTAACTGAACCGGATATTTTCTGTCTTGTCAGTTGCATATTCCACATAATCTGACCATGATCATTTTTGACTTAATAGGTTCACTTTTTACTAACGATACCCAATATGCCAATTGTTTCGATATCGTTACGAGATCAATGCGAGTAAATGGAGAAACCACACGGTGTTGGACCCGTTCGATAACGTAGCGATATTGAGCGCCAAATTGGAACTAGGTCGATATCGATGTGTTCTGTCGAAGTTTTCTCGGTACGAAAAAAGAATCGAAAGTTTGAGATTGCTTCGAAAAATATTGCGATATCGATGTGATAAATGTTTAAATGGGTCTGGTACGATAAGTCGGAATTAAAATATTGAAACTAAAAATACCGAAGACAAAAATGTAAAATATAAAAATGCCGAAACCTAAAACTGTCGAAAACAAAAATGTCGAAATAAAAAAATGTTAAATATTGATAAATGTTTAAATGGGTCTGGTACGATAAGTCGGAATTAAAATATCGAAACTAAAAATACCGAAGACAAAAATGTAGAAAATAAAAATGCCGAAAACAAAAATATCGAAAACTTAAAATGTCGAAATTTAAAATGTCGAAATAATTTTTTAAAGAAAATACTGATAAAAAAAAGGTGGAAAAAATTATGATGCCTTCAAAATACCATATTTCCATTTTGGTCGAATATATAGGTATATAAACCAAGAAATTTTTTTTTTAAGAATATATAATTTGAAGTTCAAGGATAATGACCATTACTCAAATTTTCGAGAAAAGATTATTTTATTAGTTTTCAAACGAGATCTTAACGGAGTTTCTAGCATCAAGAAATATTTCAATATGAACCACCATACAATAGTCTTTGACACATTTTTTAAACTTTGAATTACATCTCAGGAAACAGTGGTATCACTATCAGTAGAAATAGTGGTCGGAAAAAAAAATATGGGCAATGCATATCGCAATTCCCTTTATCAGTTAAATCGCAGAGGGTGAGTAGAAACCCCTGATTAATTTGATGTTGAATGGCTCAGATATGATTTGAAAATTGCATTTTAACATTTTTAAATTTCGGCATTTTAATTTTCGATATTTTTTGATGCTATTAAAAAATTATTTGTGTATTTATAGTTTTTTTGACATTTTCCAGCTTGAAATATTTTACGACATTTTATGTTTCGCACAAATATTGTTTCGGCGTTCTAAGGCTTTTAAAATTTCGACATTTTTAGCATTTGACATTTTTTTTTTTACATTACGTACGGATCCCGTTTAAATATTCTATCTTTTCACTACATTGAAATTTTAAAAATTAGAAGCAAGATCGAAGATCGATATTTTTTATCGTGACGTCGAAGGTTTCGAGACATGACAGACTAGGTACTTAACAAAATCAGAATTTAGAATTTATATCGTCGTTGTAGAACTAAAAGTCATCATATATATTTTTATGAAAATCTTAAATTTCAACTTTATTGGTAGTTATCACAAAAAGTAATTGATACATTTTTAAAGTTGAAATACCAATTGATAGATTCACATTTTCTTTTCATTTGGTACAAATATTGAAATCATCCTTTTATAAAGGGACAATTGGCATTTTGAAAATGTAGTTGCTGACTTTTAGTTCTACAACGACGATATATTTTGTACATTACGTACAATTTATAAATATGTTGAAAGTTACAAAAAAAGTTTTTCATTAAATTTATGATTTCCAAAAATATCAAACAAAAGTGGGCGGCTCGCATTTCAAAAATCTTCAAAGGAAGATTTCAAGCAAATAAAAATAAAACCGCTTTGCAATATGTCGTCTGTACATCGTTGTGGCACTTCTGCTGGCCCTTTTAGCAAAGTGCACATCGTCCTAGAAATAGTCCAGACAACAAAGTACTACACAACATTATCACGGTTCCATTACTTGCTGATATTTACCAAAAACAGGATTTGGCACAGTTTATGCACTGCCTTAGAAATGTACAACAATACAATATATAATTTTTGTATTTTGTTTTTTTTTTACCTATTTGTTGATTTCTTTTTCTCAACAACACAATGCAATTTTTTTTTGTTGCACAAAACTAAAATATTTAATTTTTTCTTTCTTTCTTTTATTCTTTCTTTCTTTCACTTTGCTCACAAAACACTTCTCTTACATACAACAACAATAAAACTACAACAATACCACCACCAACAACAACAATCATAATAACAACAACAACATCATATCTAAACGCTGGACCACTCACCGATAAATCCAACAAATGTGCGCGCCCACGTTCTATTACACTTGGTCCTTATAATATTAAATTCGCAAAACCATTGCAATTTATTTTTTGTGCTGCTGCATTTTTTATTCTTCCTCGTTCGTCTCTTTGTCTTTTATCTTTACTGTTTTATAATGTTTTGTATTACTTCCCACCCCGGCCCCAACATTACTGCCAAACAAATTAAAATCTCCATCATCCAATTAAATTCTTTTTTGTTGTACTTGGGTTCCTTTTTTTGTACGTTTAATTGTTGTCACTATTATTTGGTTTTACTTTTTCCATTTTTTTATTTTTTTTAATCCTATACAAATCCAACTTTTTCCCACAACTCATTCTATATTTTCAACTCATTAACCTCATAGAAAAATTCTTAGGTCCAGTTCCTGATCCACTACTCAACTGGGTAACAGAATTGAGCAATGTTTCGACGCAACAACGTTGGATACTGCTGAAGAGTCTGAAAGCCGCCACGGTCTATCAGTTCCGTGTGAGCGCGGTAAATCGTGTTGGCGAGGGTTCGCCCTCGGAACCGAGTAATATTGTGGAACTACCACAGGAGGGTAAGTTATACTATTTTTGCTTTACAAAATTGTTTAAATGTATGTTTTAGATAATTTATGTTTTAGTCGAATTATTTATATTTTTAGTAACAAAATAAATCAAAAAGTGTTTTAAATAATGAAAGCAATATCAAATTTTTAAACTCTTTAAATTTTAAACTTAAAACACTTTTTGTATTCATATTTTAATGTCAATTTTTATTATTTTTTAATTATTGTTTATTGATCTATGTTGTGTGATTTCTTTTTTTTTTTTTTGATATTGATATTATCATCATCATTATTATTTTTTACAATTTATTGCTATTTTATAATTTATGAAATTCAACCTGCGCGCAATGGTGCCATAAATTTTCCAATGTCCGTAGAGAGTATTTTATGAATTCGCCCACTCACGAAAACAAAAACTTTAGCTTCAAATAAATAACCTCAATAATTACGGCATTGAGTGGCATTTATCATTGTTTTCGATGTATTTAAATGTTAGTAAAAAAAAATATTTCAATAGGAAATATATTTGCACTTTAGTATAATACCTCGTTGCACCATAGGCTTTTTAGAGTTTTAGATATATTAAAAGGTTATTGTAAATGGATATTAAAAAAAAATTAGGACTTAAAATAAATGAAATATTTGAATACAATCTATCTGGTATTCATTCCAGCACAGAAAAAAGTCAATATGATGAATTTATTCATAAATATTATGAATTTTTTCGTCAACTACCAGATTCATCATATTTATTACACCGTTCATTAAATGATATATTGATCAATTCATTATATACATCAACTTATTCATACAATCGAACATCATAGTGAAGAACGAAATATTCAATACAATGAATTCGAAACGTCATATTAATGAATATAATCATAATATCTATGAATAATTTAAAATTTGTTTGTAAATTGTTCATAATATTTATGAATATAATATTCAATATGATGAATATTTTTGAACTAATATTTTTTTTTCAAAATATATTAATTGATGAAATTTTTTACGAATTTTTTAAAACATAAAAATTGTTTTTAGAAAATAATTATCAAAAAAAAAAGGTTTTCGGAAAAAATAATTTGTTCGAAAAAAATATATTTCGGAGAAAAAAAATGTTTGAAGAAAAATATTTTTTTTTTAAATAAAAAAAAAAACAATTTTTTTTTTTTGTTTTTCAAAAACAAAAATTAAGAGAAAAAATTACAAACAACGTTTTTTTAAATATATTTTTTATAAATATTACTTTTTATTAATAAGAATTTCAACTTATTTATTAATAAAAAGTTATATTTATAAAAAAATATATTTAAAAAAACGTTGTTTGTAATTTTTTCTCTTAATTTTTGTTTAAAAAAAAAAAAAAATTGTTTTTTTTTATTTTTTTGTATTTTGTTTTGTTTTTATTGTTTTTTTTATTTTTTGAACATTTTTTTTCTCCGAAATATATTTTTTTCGAACAAATTATTTTTTTCGAAAACCTTTTTTTTTTTGATAATTATTTTCTAATTATAAATAAAACATTTTACTATTTTATGCATGTCATATAATAACTAATGGAGAACTGAAAAGTATCGCAAAAAATGAACGAAAAATAAATATGTTGATTAAAATTTGGTTTGATGTACAGCATTCTTCAATATGATGTACATATATGTTGTCTTTTATGTATTTGTTCATTAATATGATGAAACGTATTCTTCACATACAGTTCATCATATTGAAGATCATTTTTTCGACAGTTACCAAGCGTTCATCATATTTATGATCGCATTCATAACATTGATGTCGTTAGTCATTAATATTATGAATGGTTCTGCAATAGTCATGTTTTGAAGAACGGAATTCATCAATATGATGTAAATTCCATTTTATTTTTCCAAAAAAAATTTTCGAGATTTTTTTTTTTTTTGTTATTTTTTAAATAAAATTTTTTTCGAATTATTTTCTAACAAAAAAATTTTTTTTTTTTTTTGAAAAATTCGTAAAAAAATATATTCATAAATATTATGAACAAATTCATCAATATGACGATTCATATTCATTGTATTGAATAATGTTCGATAGTACGAATAATTTTATATATCGTCGTTGTAGAACGAAAAGTCACCAAATACATTTTTATGAAAAACTTAAATTTGTTGATTAATATTATAAAAAGTAATTGATGTATTTTTAAATTTGAATATCAGTTGATAGATTTACATTTTCTTATCATGTGGTAAACAAATTGAGATCATCGATTAAAAATTAACAGATATATAAAGATTTTAGTAAATGAACATTTGGCATTTTGACAATGTATTTGGTGACTTTTCGTTCTACAACGACGATATATAATGAATGTATGCAGCAATATGTCATTTAATGAACGGTGGTATAAATATGATGAATCTGGTAGTTGGAGAAAAAAAATCATAATATATATGAATAAATTCATCACATTGATGCATTTTTTTCTGGGTAATTGAACTTTAATATGGCACTGACTTATAACATCACAGTGGGAAATATAATCAATCATTGCTCAACTCTTCCTCTATGTCAGATCAAGATCTTCTATTTCTGATAACATTCTCACCCTGCAAGGTATGATGATATTTTCATTAAAATTTCAAACGTCAAAATTGACATGCATGATATGTTTTTGGCGATTTCAGGCATTTCAGATAAAAATCATTTACCGTTGAACATTAATGAGACAATGACATTACATGAAGCATATATTAAATGTATAGAATGAAGACATAGAATTTTGTAATATCACAGTGGGAATTATCATCGATCACTCCTCTCTTGTTTCTCTTGTTTCTCTGTGTTAGATCAGGAATGTCAATCACCAATATATTTCATACAATTATCTAACTTGACATCCATGTCATCTTAGTGCCGATGTAGATCATGCACGATGAACACTAATGTGGCAATGACATTTTATCGAAAATATTCCATACACTAATGAAATGATCGTATTGATGATCTTCTCGTCACAATTCCTGCTTGAATACCATACTCCATATGACATTCCACGACACTCCATATGAATTCAATACAGTTTTAGCTATCGAAATTTAGTATTTATCGAAATATGGTAAAAAAAAAGAATTTTCTTAATAAATTTTAAATTTAATTTGACCTCGTGTTTTTCCCAATTTTTTGGTTTTACAAATTTTAATTTCTTTATCAACTTTAATTTCTCAAACATATACCTTCAAATGTATCATATTCACTAATATCACATATATAAATATCCTTTTTCTGTACTTACGCTTTACCCCCTCCAATAAAATGGCTTTAATAAAACTGTAGAATTTCCGCTTCACCGAGGTATATATTGAGTATAGTTTATATATATTAAAAATAAGTGTTTTTATTGGCCTCTAGGCCAATTGCCAACATGCAGAAGCCATATTTAACATGTATCTTTTTTCATTACCTCTTCCCCCATGAATGTAGCACCTTCTGGGCCACCCGTCGGTTTCGTTGGTTCCGCGCGTTCCATGTCCGAAATAATAACGCAGTGGCAACCACCACTCGAGGAACATCGTAATGGTCAAATACTGGGCTATATCATACGTTATCGTCTCTTTGGCTATAATAACGTGCCATGGACAACACAGAACATTACAAATGAGGCACAACGTAACTATCTGATACAAGAACTCATTACATGGAAGGATTACATTGTACAGATTGCTGCCTATAACAATATGGGCGTTGGTTCTTATACCGATGGTGCTAAAATTAAGACCAAAGAGGGCGTACCCGAAGCACCACCCACCAATGTTAAGGTCAGCGCCATTAATTCGACTGCCGTGCGCGTCACATGGAAACCACCGAATCCACAGCAAATCAACGGCATCAATCAGGGTTACAAAATACAGGCGTGGCAATATCAGCGCGTTGACGAGAGCGAAATGCGCGACTTTGAAGAGAAAATGATTACTGTGCCGCCGAGTCTTATTGATCCGTTGGCAGAGCAAACTGCACTCTTGGGTGGCCTACAGAAATATGCTGAGTATAATATATCTGTGTTGTGCTTCACCGATCCTGGTGATGGTGTCATAAGTTATAAGGTACCCGTTAAAACGCTGGAAGATGTGCCCGATGAAATAACTGCGCTACATTTTGATGAGGTTTCTGATCGTTCGGTTAAAGTGTTGTGGGCGCCACCGCGTAATATCAACGGTAATTTGACGGGTTTTACGGTGCGCTATCAAGTGAAGGATCGTCCGGAGACATTAAAATCTACAAATCTTACCGCGGAGGACACACAGCTGACGGTGACACAATTGCAGGCCACCACGCACTATTGGTTTGAGATACGCGCCTGGACACGCGTCGGCGGTGGTCCACCAAAAACGGCCACCATACAATCGGGCGTCGAACCCGTCTTGCCACATCCGCCTACTAATCTGGCGCTCTCGAATATCGAGGCTTTCTCGGTGGTTTTGCAATTTACACCCGGCTTTGATGGAAATTCGTCGATTACCAAATGGAAGGTGGAGGCACAGACGGCGCGTAATATGACCTGGTTTACAGTATGTGAAATCTCGGATCCCGATGCAGAGACCTTAACTGTAACGGGGCTAATGCCATTTACACAGTATCGTTTGCGCTTGAGTGCCACCAATGTGGTGGGTACTTCGCAAGCATCCGAAACGACAAAAGATTTCCAGACCATTCAGGCGCGTCCTATGCATCCACCATTTAATGTGACAGTGCGCGCAATGAGTGCTACGCAGCTGCGCGTGCGTTGGATACCGTTGCAACAGACCGAGTGGTTTGGCAATCCGCGTGGCTATAACATCACCTATCGGCAGGTGGAGAGCGACAACAAGATTGTGGCAAAGAGCGTGCTCATCGAGGATCACACGGCGAATTCGCATGTGCTGGAAGAGCTTGAGGAATGGACGATCTACGAGGTGCAAATGAGCGCATGCAACGATGTCGGCAGTTCAAGGTATGTCGGGATGATAAAGTGTTTGATCTAGGTTATTTTAAAAATATCTTATTCTTTTCTCTCTCCAGGGACAGCGCCATTGCCGTGGAACGCACGCGCGAGGCTGTACCTTCATATGGTCCACTGGAAGTCCAAGCCAATGCAACATCATCTACGACCATAGTCGTGCGCTGGGGCGAGGTACCCAAGCAACATCGCAATGGACAAATCGACGGCTATAAAGTTTTCTATGCCGCAACAGGTCGCGGTGATCATGTGCTGCACAAAACCATCTCGAATAATGCCTCTTTCACGACTACTCTCACCGAACTTAAGAAGTTCGTTGTATACCACATACAGGTGCTCGCCTTTACACGTCTCGGGGATGGCGCCCTAAGCACGCCACCGATACGTATTCAAACCTTTGAGGATACGCCTGGGGCACCTTCGAATGTTAGCTTTCCCGATGTCTCCTTCTCGACGGCACGTATTATCTGGGATGTGCCCGAGGATCCGAATGGTGAGATACTTGCCTATCAGGTAACCTATTCGCTGAATGGCAGTGTCAATCTAAACTACAGTCGCGAATTCCTGCCTTCGGTGCGTACATTCAGAGCAACGCAACTGCTTGCCGAGCGCTACTACATCTTCAGCGTTACCGCACAGACGCGCCTCGGCTGGGGTAAAACTTTCTCGGTACTCGTCTATACTACAAACAATCGCGAACGTCCACAACCGCCCTCCATGCCGCAAATCTCACGCAGCCAAATACAGGCACATCAGATCACCTTCAGCTGGACACCGGGTCGTGATGGTTTTGCACCGTTACGTTACTACACAGTGCAGATGCGTGAGAACGATGGTCCTTGGAGTTCGTTGCCCGAACGTGTCGACCCCGCCGTTAATTCATACACAGCGACGACTCTAAAACCGCACACCACCTATCAGTTTCGCATACAGGCCACCAATGATTTAGGTCCATCGGCCTATAGTCGCGAGAGCATAATAGTACGCACATTACCCGCTGCACCGGCTGTAGGCGTTGCTGGTCTGAAAGTGGTGCCGATTACAACCACCTCGGTGCGTGTGCATTGGAATGCACTGGAGACATCGCTCTGGAATGGCGATTCATCGACGGGCGGCTATCGCATTCTCTATCAACAACTCTCCGACTTTCCCACCGCGCTGCAAGCAACTCCCAAAACCGATGTCATCGGCATTAATGTAAATTCTGTGGTGCTAGTGGATCTGCAGCAGGATCGCAACTATGAGATTGTTGTATTGCCCTTCAATTCACAAGGTACTGGACCGGCTACACCACCCGCTGCTGTATATGTTGGTGAAGCGGTACCCACAGGTGAACCACGTGCCGTCGATGCTGCGCCACTTTCCAGCACCGAAGTGCGTCTACGCTGGAAACCACCAAAGCAAAGCATGCAAAATGGCGATTTGCTCGGCTATAAGATATTCTACTTGGTCACAGATTCACCGCAGGAGCTGGAGGAAGGACGCAAATGGGAGGAAGAAACTGAAGTTGTATCCGCCACAGCCACTTCGCATAGTCTTGTGTTTCTGGACAAATTCACCGAGTATCGCATACAGATTTTAGCTTTTAATCCTGCCGGTGATGGACCACGTTCGGCACCGATTACTGTCAAGACATTGCAGGGACTGCCCAGTGCACCGGCCAATTTGCGTTTCGAAGATATAACAATGCAAAGCCTGAAGGTGTCATGGGATGCACCAAAGTTTCGCAATGGCGAGATACTCGGCTATTTGGTGACCTACGAGACCACTGAGGAAAATGAAAGTAAGTTGTGATAATTGATTGGTGATGTTGCCAAACTAATTACTATACTTCTTGTTCCCTCCTCTATAGAATTCAGCAAACAGGTAAAGCAAAAAGTATCCGGCACCAGTTTGGTGGTGCAGAATCTGGAGGAAGAGGTTACGTATACGTTTACCGTGCGTGCGCAAACTATTGACTATGGTCCAGCTGTAAGTGAGAATGTCACTACCGGTCCGCAAGAGGGTTCTCCTGTAGCGCCACGTGATTTAATCCTGACAAAGACTTTATCCAGCGTGGAGATGCATTGGCTGAATGGGCCATCGGGTAGAGGTCCAATACTGGGCTATTATATTGAGAGTAAAAAGCGCGGTAAGTTATCATAATTTTTTGTATAAGGATTATTGGTTTATTTTTTTTTATTTTCATTTTTATGAAGTTTACTAAAATAATTTGGCGGGTTTTCTTGATTTGAGTTTTTTGGTTATTTTTTTTACCTTTTTATTATTTTCTTATAATTCATATATTGTTATTTAAAATATAGCAGCTTTTAGTATTTGAATTTGGTGCAATGGTTTCTAATACATTTTCTTTTATAAATTTTTGTCTTTTACTATTATGCATCTGCCATTATTTAAATACGCTTACGTAGAGAGTGGAGAACCCTCATATATTTGTAAGTACTATCTGAATTATGGACTAGGTCTTAAGTATGATAACTTTAACTAACTGTTTCAAAGACACAGCACAATGATACAAAATTATCCGCGACCTAATTATGATTTTCCGATGGACTTCAAGATTCTAATTACTACCTCATACTCAGTTTTTTCAGAATGCCTCAAACTTTTTAGTTATTACGTAAAACAAATATATGGCAATTATCGTGTTTTCTTCATATTTTGTTCTTTAACTTTTTAAAAGTTTTAGTTTTCGATCACATTTCTTTTGTATTTCCTTGAGAATACTTCAGCTAATATTTTGAAATAAACCACATAAAATTCGGATTGATCTGAGCAAAGTTATGACCAGTCAAACATAATTTGGTTGACTTGTTTGATTTGTTATACGTAATAACTCAAAAATATGAGGCAATCTAAAAAAAAACTGAGTATGAGGTCTTGATTAGAATCTTAAAGTCCAGCGGAAAATCATACTAAGATCGTGTATAAAAACAAAAGGTCTCAATTTGTTGTCTAGTGTGATTTTGGGATATAAACCTCTATTCTGAACTCTATTCGTAGCGTATATTTTTATTCGTATTCGGATTCAGTTATTCGAAAATTTTCGTTTCGCACGAAATCCAGAATAGCTTAACATTCGTATTCGTAACAGAGACTCACATTCGGATTTCCGCTACGATAGGCTTCAGAATAGGGGTGACTAACATTAATTTTATTAATTTGTTTGACTTCCTATAAATATAGTTTTTACAAATGGTTACTTTTGGATACTAACAATGACTAATAACATGTAGAATAAGAAAATTTCGATCTACGTAACCGTTATTTTACGAAAATTTTGATCCTATGGTTCGGTTTCACCATCTTCGGTTAAGCACTAACTGTCACTTTAACTTAGAGTTACCCATAGAATATGTAGAATTGAAACACTTAACTGGATATTGTGAAAACGGCCCTAAATGTGGAGTTATTCTCCCTCTTAAGTTTCGGAAATATTTCGAAAAATTAAAAATACTTATCGCCGTTTTCACTATCTTGGGTTAAGCACTGTCACTTTAACTTAGAGTTACCCATAGAATATATGGAATTGAAATACTTAACTGGAAACGGATCTTAATGTAGATATTCTAACAATTTAAAGAAATTCTTGAACATATATTTAACAAAATTACTACTCATTTACTTTGTTTGCAAATAACATTTTATTGATTCATCATTTATTTTGTTTCTTTTCACATCCTTTTTCATCAAATAGACGACTCCCGCTGGGAGACAATTACACGAACGATCACCGGCACCATGCAGGACTTTACCGTCAGCTATCAAAGTTTACTGCCCTCGACGGCCTATACATTCCGCGTAATTGCCTACAATCGGTATGGCATCTCATTTCCGGTCTACTCGAAGGACTCCATACTGACGCCGTCAAAATTACATCTGCAGTACGGGTATCTGCAGCATAAGCCATTCTACCGGCAGACATGGTTTATGGTCGCACTAGCGGCGACATCCATCGTCATCATTATCATGGTTATAGCGGTGCTGTGTGTAAAAAGTAAAAGCTATAAATATAAACGTAAGTACATGGATGGCAAATGAGATTAATTGGAAAAGACTTTATTGATTTCGGTGTTTTTTTTTGTATTTTTTTTTATATTTTTCTTTTTTTTATTTTTCTTTTTTTAATATTTCTTTCTTTTTGAATTTTTCTTATAGAAGAAGCACAAAAAACTCTCGAAGAATCGATGGCCATGTCAATCGATGAGCGTCAGGAGCTCGCCTTGGAGTTGTATCGTTCGCGTCACGCTGGCGGCACTGGTACCTTGAACAGCGTTGGCACCATGAGTCGTGGCACATTGGGCACCTTGGGACGCAAGTCAACACATCGTCCGCCGACCAGTATGCAGCTGGGCAAGAGTCCGCCACGTCCATCGCCCGCATCGGTGGCCTATCACAGCGACGAGGAGAGTCTCAAGTGCTACGATGAGAATCCGGACGACAGCAGCGTTACGGAGAAACCATCGGAAGTGAGCTCCTCTGAGGCGTCACAGGTTAGTTTGGCAATTTTTTTTTTTAATAATTCTTATATTTTAATGGAAATTTAATATCAAAATTTGAAATCAGCTGTTTTATGTCAAATAATTAGAAAAATCTGTCAAAATTTTCGTACTGCACATATCTTGTGACATCGTATTTTCTAATTTCGTAATCGATTCGGATTTTAGTGTAATTAAATCAAAATCCTAATAAAAATATTCGAAACGACGAACTTCAGAATAGCGATGAATGTTAAGTAATAAGACGTATACTAGTCTCCTCATACTATTTGAGAAAAGTGTAGTAGATTTTGTTAAAAATATGTAATAAAACTTTTATTTATTTCTATTTTGTTTGAAATTAATTATCTGAATTGTATCTTCCTTTCTTTATTTCTATTCTTTTTCTAAAATTTTAGTGCAAAATAGTTCTACTACTACTTTTAAAAGTTAGTAAATTTTGAAATACAACCTAATATAAAATCATTTACAGACTCTAATTTATTGGTTTCTCATAGACACAAATTAGACTTCACTGCAATTCAGCAAGTTTTTTAATCAATATTTTTATTTCACAATTTTTGATTTTTTCTACTATTTTTTTAAAAACATTTGAAAAATACCTAATCAAGTTCCACCTATTTAATATCACCACAAACATTTTTTGATTTATGTTATTTAAAAATTTGACTACGTTTTTAAGTATTGCATTTTCAAAATATTACAAAATTTATTATATAAATAAGTTTTATACAGTACTGTTATAGATAACATTCTATGTTTTGTTTTATTTTGTTATTCTTTTTCACTTTTAAATGTTACTCAATTTTTGAACAACTCCATCTCCATAAAATGCAACTGTGAAACTTGTTTTTGAAATAACTGTAACACTTTTTTCTTTCCATCTCTTTGCAGCATTCTGAGAGCGAAAACGAGAGCGTGCGTTCCGATCCGCACTCCTTCGTCAATCACTATGCGAACGTCAACGATTCGCTGCGACAGTCGTGGAAGAAACAAAAACCAGTGCGAAACTATTCGAGTTACACGGACTCCGAACCGGAGGGCAGCGCAGTGATGAGTCTCAATGGTGGCCAAATTATTGTCAATAATATGGCCAGATCGAGAGCACCACTGCCCGGTTTCTCCTCATTTGTTTGACAATCAACGGAGTTTTAAACAAACAAACAAAACACCCGATTTCAACAGAATTCAAGCAATTTCTAAGAGGAGTATACTTTCGAATATTGCCTATTTTTCTGTTCGAAATCATTTGCATTTAAATGCAATTCACAACAATTGACATTTATTCATGCAAAACAAAACAAAAAAAAAAACATTCATTTAATTTATTTCAAATAATTTTCACTTAAATTTTAAATTTATTTTTTTTTTTTTGATCACAAAACTATTTTACAAAACTGTTTTACACACACAAAACAAATAAGCTGCTACTACTGTATGTAATTTTATGCTAACTTAATTGTAGCAGTAACTTTAGATCTAAATATGCGTGTATGTGTTGAAGTGAGTGTGATTTTGTCTATGTATGTTAGAGTGTGTGCGTGAGGTTTGAGAAAATGTGTCTGTCTGTCTGTCTGTCTGCCTGTTTTATGTGTTGAACAGAAATTAATTTATAGTTTATACAAGCTTTTTCCTAATTAGTTGTTATTTCAGCAATTTGGCAACACTATTCATTTCACTTGCGAGAAGTAGTATTTTGTATTTTTTAAAACTGACAAATAATTGGTATTCAACAAACGAGCATTTATTCCATGCGCAAATAAGCTACATTATTTGTATGATAACAAGACTTTTGCTTAGTTTATATTTAATTAAAGTTTAAATGTCTGTCGTGAGTGTTTGCACTTTAATACAGCCCCAGCGGGAAATGTGCTTGCTGTCAAAAACCTGAAAATGTCATTGCTAATGTCATGTGTTGCGAGATGCATAATTTGTCATACGTTTTAAATAATCAGCCTAATTCTAAATAAATACTACCAAAAATTAGTTTAAGAAATTAAATTAAATTACAAATTTTGTTCTTCCAAACAATGTTTTGGGAGTATTTATTTTGAATTCAGATTAATAATATATACTCGTTGTAGATGTAAAACTCACGAACTATATTATCAAAATATCAAAAATCTATCTGCCAATTTCTAATCGATGATAATCAAGTGATGATAATGAAGTGATGACAAACACTTAATCTGTTAATTGGCATTTCAAATTTAAAAACTTATCAACTACATTTTATAATATTAATCAACAAACTTAAAATTTAAGATTTTGTTAACAATGTATTTGATCTTAAAGCCTTCATCAATCATTCTCTACATCGACGATATTCTTGATCTTAAAGCCATCATCTGTCATTCCTTATTTTTTTTTTTATATTTTCCACTTTGTCACTTTTGTATTAAACAAAAATTTCAATGATTCATTATCCCCCATATAATGTAAAACGAAACATAATTCGTTTTCTCAGAAATCCTACTGAGAGAATTTTTTACTTGTTCATTTTGTCGTCGTTTTTAATTTATTTAATTAAAAAATATTGTCAATTTTTTGACGAAACGAATTTCGTTTCGTTTTACATTATAAGGAGATATAACTTCGGAATCGACATTGGCGATTATTGATCAAACTAGATAAGGCTACTTAAAAAGCGAGTCAAACGAATGTCAAAATATAACAAAATCCTAAACGAACCAATCAAATCAACCCAGCGAGAAATGTGCACAACATCAATAGCAAAATAAAATGATTGGTAATGTCATGTAACACAAAGTGTATACCTTCTCATAATTGGTGATGTGCAACTAACAAATCAAATCGGTTAAAATTTTTCAAAATTTCGTTATTTTGTTTTATTTAACATTTATGCCCGATTTACATTGTATCTTCTGTGAGTCTCACTGTATCATTTTTTCAAAAAAATACTATTTTTATATGAAAATTTAAAAAAATGCAACCCTAGACGATACAGTGAGACTCACAGAAGATACAATGTAAATAGGACATTACGTAAGTTTGATATTCTAGTTAGGTCTTAATTTAAGTGCCTTTTATAAGTTATAAACATGTTTTTGTTGAAATTTTGTATATATAAATTTGATCTATGTCTTTTACAACTACCGTAGATAAATTTATAATCTTAAATATGTGACTTATTCATCTTATTTATGATGACAAATCCATCAAACATCTATGATTCATCGATTAATGATTCATCGATGACATGTCAATGAATTATCGGTCAGATCATGCTGGACTACGTAAGATCATGCTGGACTAAGTAAGGCAGTAGATTAATTAAGCCGATCTCTTGTAAAATCGTTAATATTCACTTTGTTTACAGTTTTTAATTTAAGTGTCAAAGCACTTGAGTGACTTAATCAAGAGCTTTGACACTTGAATTAAATTTTTAAAAAATCAAGTTAATCGATTTGACATTTCAGCAGCTCAATTATTGATCTATTATACATGACTTATTAAACTAACAGATTCACGTTGACAACTCATTAAGCTGAAATTATAATAGCTATAACGTAGCTTGCTCTAATGTCATCCCAACGGGACGTAACGGGTCTTTAAATACGTACATAATATAAATGGTTATAATGAACTTAACGTACGTAGCTTGGACGTAAAGATCCATAGCATATGTATTTTTACGTTCCGTTCCGGTGATATTTGAGTACGTACGTCTATTATAACTCCAGCTTTAGACATTGACATTCATTCAGTTACCGAAGACAAGTCAAGAAATCACTTCTAGTTTGATTTAACGATACGTTACTAAGTCTTTGGCAAATTATAAGAAATTATTTTTTGTCACATCGTTTGGTAGTGACTTATTAAACTAATTTATTTGGTCAACTTATCGACAGTGACGAAAATCATACAAATGACAATTCATGCAAACGATATTATTGGCATAACTGTGTCATGACAATATGTCAAAGTTGCTAATTTATTTTAACTGACATATAGACCCACCTTTAGATCTAGAGTATGATTTGTATTATTTTGTCGTAAATAAATAATAAATCTCTTTTCTGTAACTTATTCAGCTAAGCAATAAATGAAATAATGTCGACATTAAAAATAATATCAACAGTTTTTGATCATTTTCTGATAATATAAATTGACAGAAAGCTGATACTATCTTAAAAGTCGACTTTATTTCATTTATTGATTATGCTGTATGAGAAAAACAATCGGACGATAATGAGACAGTTGATAAAACAATCGACGACAAGTCATTGAACTATCAGTGACAGTTGAATACATACGACAGACCTATCATACGTCACTGAGTCATAGACGATATACCTAGTTTATGATCATGTTTACCCTATTAGGGTAGACATGATCATATCCAGATCATGTTCGTCATGTAACTGATCGGATTATGACAAGGAAAAAATTCAATGATCAGTTCCATGTCATGACCATATTACAATTTCTACTAGGGTCACATCCCTAGTCATACTTGAATGATCAAGATGAAAATCATTGAATCATTGATGTGTCTTCTATAACTCATTAGCGTCTCTTCTATGACTTATTGACGTGTCTTCTAAAAATCATTGAAGTGTGTTCTATCACTCATGACGTGTCTTTTGTGATTCATTCTCTTCTATGACTCATTGAAGGCTCTTCTATAAATCAATGAAGTGTCATTGACGTCTTTTCTATGACTTCAATGAAGTGTGTTCTATCACTCATGACGCGTATTTTGTGATTCATTCTCTTCTATGACTCATTGAAGGCTCTTTTATAAATCAATGAAGTTTCATTGACGTCTCTTCTATGACTTATTGACGTGTCTTCTAAAAATCATTGAAGTGTGTTCTATCACTCATGACGTGTCTTTTGTGATTCATTCTCTTCTATGACTCATTGAAGGCTCTTCTATAAATCAATGAAGTGTCATTGACGTGTTAGCTATGAATTATTTGCGTGTCATTTATGATTCATTGAAGTATTTTCTTTGACTTATTGACGTGAGTTCTATGACATATTGACGTGTCTTATATGACTTACTGACTTGTCTTGTATGAGTCATTGATGTCTCTTCTATGACTAATTGAATTGTATTATATAACTCATTGACATAACATCTATGACTTATTTAATGGAGTGCCATTGACGTGTTATCTATGACTTATTTACGTGGCTTTTATGAATCATTGACGTATTTTCTTTGACTTATTGGCGTATTTCCTTTGACTTATTGACGTGTCTTCTATGACATATCGACGTGTTTTCTATGACTTATCGACGTGTTTTCTATGACTTATTGACTTGTCTTTTATAACTCATTGACGTTTCTTTTTTTGACTTTTGCCTCATTAACTTCTATGACATATTTAAGTGTCTTCTATAAACCATTGACACTATTCTTATTCATTTATGTGACTTTTATGATTCATTGACGTGCATTTTCTGACTTATTGATCTGTTTTCTATGTCTTATTGACATGTCTTATATGAATCATTGACTTGTCCTCTATGATTTATTGGTCTGTCTTCTTTTATTCATTGATTTAGCTTCTATGATTCAAGGATGTGTCTGCTTTGACTCATTGCATTGACTTTGTTGATTCTTTGATACGTTTTCTACATTTCATTGAAACATTTACGTTGTTTCTATGGCTCTTGAAAAATACGACTATGACTTATTGAATGAAATGACTTCTCAATGATTTATCTTTATTTATTGATATGGAATAATCATAGTTAAATCATTGACTTGTAGTTGATTTCAAATAGACATTGATGACAAATTGACATAAATGTATATGGATGACAGATTTGCATTGTTGACAAAATATAATTCAAATTGTATGAGCTCATTGTCAATATTGCATTTTCGATGACTTTTAACTTAAATATTTCCCACTGGGTAGATTGCATTTATTAGTTTTGTTTGACAATGTTAAAGGACATTGAATAAAAATTTTATTTTTATATAAAAAAAAATGAAATGTATGCAGAGTGCAGTTTTTTTTTTTTTTTTTTGTATTTTAATAATTTTTGTGTTGTTTTAAAATAACATAAATTTTGTGTAGTAATTTTTTATGCTTTCCAATTAGTCAAACAATATTTGCGGACAAAATGATTGGATTTGTCACACCTTTTACATGTTTTAAAAAGCAAAATAGACTAAAAAAAAAGGAACAATTTTAATTTTCGACGCGCCAACTCAAATTACGCCATGTGTAAACTTTAACCCTGTAAATGAAATATGTATGAATGTTCGATTTGTCCCAACTGAAATCAAATAATTTTTAAGTATGTAATTTTAAACAATTTCACTGTGAAATTTATACAAAATCTCATTTATTTTTAGTGCCTATAAAGAAAAACAAAAACAAAACATGTAAATATACTGAAAAATATAATAATATTTTTTTGAAACCCACGAAATTATGCAGTTATCTATTTAGCGTTATTTGTTCAAATCGATTTAACTGCATAAATATAACTACTACATATTTTTGATGTAATTTTCATTTAAATTAATTAAATAATTAATGTAATTGAATTTTTAAATGAATTTTCTTTTTGTGTGCAGCTGATGAAATCAGTTTTTTTTATTTTGCATATCGTTATTTTTAAGTTAAGTTAGTAACTATTTTTTTATATTTTTATTACAATAAACTTAAATCATTTTAAAGTTCTTCTAGGCCATATAAATGCAATTAAAAGCGTAACACTTAAGCGTTAATTAAATTGAAATGTTAACTACGTTACAATTAAAAAAAAAATACACAACACACACAAAAAACACAAATTAAAAGCAACTGTACGAGTTTATTATAAATTAGAGTGACAACCAACAAACGTATTTAAATTATAATTAGCATTAAGTATGAACACTATACCATGTGTTGTATGGCAATCGACGTACCGCTTGGCATGTAACACATCGCTGTTTAATTTACACATTTAACACTAAACTACTAAATGCATTATTTAAAAAAAAAAAACAAAAAATCAAAAAACCAAAACATGACTGATTATTATAAAATGTAATGAGAACTAAAAACTAACTTGAAATTGCATTTTTTTTCTATAATTTATAATTTTTTTCTAATTTTTTTTATATATTAAATAGTTTTTTTTTTTTTATTTAAAAAGTGCTCAACTCATAATTCATATTTTTCAAACTAAATTCTATTGCTAAGACAATGTTAAACCGCTGATATACAATTTTTTTTGTTTGCTCTTTTATATTTGTACTGCCGCAACTTGATGAAGAAGAACTCTAAGATATACAAATAATTGATTAATAGAAATAATTTCTTTAGTTTTAAGCAAAAACATATAAACAAAAAAACTCAATTTAATAAATATATAAAAGAAAACTGCAAAGTATTAAACTCAAAGTGTGTAGTTTATGAACTCAAATAAAAATTAAAACTGAAAAATTCAATACAAGACTTTTTATTATATTTTGCTAAAATTGCGATACTGGAAAATAAATCGATTTATTGAACATCGAAAAAACACTAAAACACATTAACTATTTTTCTCATAAAATTAAAAATAAACAAATTTTTGGCAGAAAGTCGCAATATGACCTCTTGACCCAATCAAAGAAGGCAATGCTGAACAACAGGGATGTCGAAAAATGTCAATTAATCTTTCTTAAGTCCTGATGAACATTTCCACATCTGTTATGTTAAGATCTGAGAAATTATTTTTTTTTCAAAATTTTTAAATAAAACATGGGTTATACACTTGATTTTATTTTAGCGAAATATGCAGAAAAATTTAAATTTTGTCTGAGAGCAATAAATTATATGTCATTTTAAAGGTATTTTATAAAATAATACAGATTTATATAAAAAATCAAAATTTAATTTCGTTATTAGGCCAAAAATCATTGTCAAATAGGTTCGTCTGCATATCTATTTTTTTCTCTGCCAATATATATTAAACATATAGTGTGTTATATATCGTTTGAAAGAGGATAGAAATTACTTTCAAATAAGATATTACACTAGCTACTAGGACTCATAGGAACAAAGTTATATTTGAAAATATAACAAACATATTTTGAGTTTTGAACTTTTATAACAAATTCATAAAATTTTTGCACTACTGTATTTTTAATTATATTTTACGATAAAACGGCATTTAATGCTGCGTAAAATAAGATATTAACCATAAATATCCAATAACATTTGAGTGAGTTAAAAATATGTATGCAACACGAGTTGATCGGTTTTTTAAAACAGAGATTGTGAGAAAACCTCACGTGATACGACAAAAAGGTTGTTATTCGAGTTTAGCGGAACAAAAGCATCTAAGAGAGATGGGGTTGATTTTTGGTGATTTTATGAAAATGCACGTTCTATGAAGTAGCTTTTGTGCAAGTTTGTTTTTATAACTATTTTTAACTCCACCATTTTTCATTAGATATTCGATTATAATATCTTATTTTTAGCAGCACAAAGTGTAGTTTCTATGGAAAGTATTAACAAAATTCAAATGTGTCATAATATTATAAAATTTCAATTAAAATGGAAATTTTGAAAAACAAATTTCAATATTTTCGAATATATCTTGATGACTTTAAGCCGTGGCAAAATTATTTAAATGTGTATGTAAAGCTAACGTTATCCACTTTCAAATAATGTATAATATGTGCAAATCCATTGAGAAATAGTAGAATTATCTAAGATAATAGACAAAACTTTGTTTTTGACCCTTTGACCCCAACAAAAACGGTGATGCTGACCTCTTTAAGGTTCAGAAAATTGCACGTTATCGTTCTAGCGGGCTCTTGAAAAATTCCATATGTTCAAAATTAAAATCTGAGACAAATTTTTTTTTTCGAAAAATTTAAATAAAACGTGGGTTATACACTTGATTTTATTTTAGCGAAATAAGCAAAAAAAAATAAATATTGTTTGATCTCAATAAATTATATGTCATTTGAAAGGTACTTCTAAAAATAATAAAAAATGATAAACAGAATTGAAATTTTTGTTGTTTTCTACATATTAGAGGCATAAAACCGATTTTAGTTAAATCGTTATATTGAACAATTTTTATCACCGCAATTGCCTAAAAAATATATTTTGTTTTATACCTCATTCGAAAGAGGTTATAAATGACTTTCAATCAAGATACTACACTAGCTGCTGTGACTGATAGGAACAAAATTATATTCGAAAATAAAAAAAAAAAATTTGAATTTTCAACTTATATAACAATTTTATAAATTTTTTGCACTAACATATTTTTATTTATATTTTACGATTAAACAGCATTTAATTCTGCGTAAAATAAGATATTAACCATAAATCTCCTATAACATTTGAGTGAGTTAAAAATATGTATGCAACACGAGTTGATCGGTTTTTTAAAACAGAGATTTTGAGAAAACCACACGTGATACGACAAAACGGTTGACATATTCGAGATTAGCGAAACAAAAGTATCTAAGAGAGATGGGGTTAATTTTTTTACTTTTTTTAAAAATTTTCGTTCCATGAAATTGCTTCGTCTTTATAACTATTTTTAACTTTACCAAATTTCAATCAATTTTCAAGATTATGCTCTTGTTTTAAGCAGAATAACCCATAGTTTTCTGTGTAAAATATAAAAAAAATAAAATATATCAGAAAATATTAAAATTTAAGTAGCAGTTGAAAATTTGCAAACAAAATTTGCAAAAAGCAGCTTTGTAAGTTTTAAATGTGCAATAAATTTTTAAATGTGATTTGAAAGACCACGTTTCCCCCCATTCAAATGATGTATAATATTTGCAAATTCGTTAATAAATAGTCAAATTCTCTGCGTTAATAGACATAGACTACTGTTTGACCTTTTGAGCTCATAGAAAAGGTGATGCCCAATACTTATATTCAAAAAATTCAATTTTTAACTGATCCCAATAAATTGTATGTCATTTTAAAGGTAATCCAAGAAATAATGAAAAATTACAAAACAAAAAATAAAAATTGTGTTTTTAATTATTTTATTTCTTGGATTACCTTTAAAATGACATACAATTTATTGGGATCAGTTAAAAATTGAATTTTTTTGCTTAAATGAAATCAAGTGTATAACCCATGTGTTTATTTAAATTTTCGAAAAAAAATAATCTCAGCTCCTAATTTTGAATATATGGCATAATTCAACAGAATGTGGAAACGACAATATGCCTTTTCCCGACCGCCAAAGTATAGAGCATCAGCTTTTTTATGAGCTGAAAAGGTCAAACAGTAGTCTATGTCTATAAACGCGAAGAATTTGACTATTTCTTCAGGAATTTTTAAATATAATACATCCTTTGAATTGGGAGAAACGTGGGTTTTCAAACCACATTTAAATAATTTTTGCATATTCAAAACTTACAAAGCTGCATTGCGAAACAGTGAAATTTATTTTGCAGATTTACAACTTTTACTCAAATTTAAATATTTTTTGACATATTTTATTTTTTTTATATTTTACACAAAAAACTATAAGTTATTCTGTTTAAAATAAGCGCTTAATCTTGAAAATCGATTGAAATTTGGTAAAGTTAAAAATAGTTATAAAGACGAAGCAATTTCATGGAACGTAAATTTTCAAAAAAAGTCAAAAAATCAACCTCATCTCACTTAAATATTTTTGTTTCGCTAATCTCGAATATGTCAACCGTTTTGTCGTATCACGTGTGGTTTTCTCAAAATGTGTGTTTTAAAAAACCGATCAACTCGTGTTGCATACATATTTTTAACTCGCTCAAATGTTATTGGATATTTAACGTTAATATCTTATTTTACGCAGAATTAAATGCTGTTTAATCGTAAAATATATATAAAAATATGTTAGTGCAAACATTTTATAAAATTGTTATATAAGTTTAAAATTCAAAAATTTTTATTTTCATTTTCGTATATAATTTTGTTTCTATCAGTCACAGCAACTAGTTTAATATCTTGATTGAAAGTCATTTATAACCTCTTTCGAATGATGTATAATAAAAAATATATTTTTCGGCCAATAGCGTAGATAAAAATTGTTCAATATAACGATTTAACTAAAATCGGTTTTATGCCTCTAATATGCAGAAAACAACAAAAAATTAAATTCTGTTTATCATTTTATATTATTTTTAAGAGTACCTTTCAAATGACATATAAATTATTGAGATCAAACAATATTTATTTTTTTTTGCTTATTTCGCTAAAATAAAATCAACCCAAAATAACCCACGTTTTATTTAAATTTTTCGAAAAAAAAAATTTGTCTCAGATTTTAATTTTGAATATATGGAATTTTTCTAGAGCCCGCTAGAACGATAACGTGCAATTTCCCGAACTTTAAAGAGGTCAGCATCACCGTTTTTGTTGGGGTCAAAGGTCAAAAAACAAAGTTTTGTCTATTATCTTAGATAATTCTACTATTTCTCAATGGATTTGCACATATTATACATTATTTGAAAGTGGATAACGTTAGCTTTACATCCACATTTAAATAATTTTGCCACGGCTTAAAGTCATCAAGATATATTCGAAAATATTGAAATTTGTTTTTCAAATTTTCCATTTTAATTGAAATTTTATAATATTATGACACATTTGAATTTTTTTAATATTTTCCAAAGAAACTACACTTTGTGCTGCTAAAAATAAGATATTATAATCGAATATCAATTGAAAAATGGTGGAGTTAAAAATAGTTATAAAAACAAACTTGCACAAAAGCTACTTCATAGAACGTGCATTTTCAAAAAATCACCAAAAATCAACCCCATCTCTCTTAGATGCCTTTGTTCCGCTAAACTCGAATATGGCAACCGTTTTGTCGTATCACGTGAGGTTTTCTCACAATCTCTGTTTTAAAAAACCGATCAACTCATGTTGCATACATATTTTTAACTCACTCAAATGTTATTGGATATTTATCGTTAATATCTTATTTTACGCAGAATTAAATGCTGTTTAATTGTAAAATATAAATAAAAATATGTTATTGCAAAAAATTTATGAAATTGTTATAAACATTCAAAACTAAAAATATGTTTGTTATATTTTCGAATATAACTTTGTTCCTATAAGTCGTAGTAGCTAGTGTAATATCTTATTTGAAAGTCATTTATATCCTCTTTCAAATGATATATAACACACTATATGTTTAATATATACTGGCAGAGAAAAAAATAAATATACAGACAAACCTATTTGACAATGTTTTTTGGCCTAATAACGAAATTAAATTTTGATTTTTTATATAATTCTGTATTATTTTATAAAATACCTTTAAAATGACATATAATTTATTGCTCTCAGACAAAATTTTAATTTTTCCGCTTATTTCGCTAAAATAAAATCAAGTGTATAACCCATGTTTTATTTAAAAATTAAAAAAAAAAATTAATTTCTCAGATCTTAACATAACAGATGTGGAAATGTTCATCAGGACTTAAGAAAGATTAATTGACATTTTTCGACATCCCTGTTGGTCAGCATTGTCTTCTTTGATTGGGTCAAGAGGTCATATTGCGGCTTTCTGCCAAAAACTTGGTTATTTTTAATTTTATGAGAAAAATAGTTAATAAAAATTTAAAGCTTATGGAATTCCCTATCATTTATGTCTAAAGTGTTTTTCTTGTAAGATCAACATTTTCAAAGATACAGCGCATCAAACATTTAAAATATGTAAATGGAATTTACGAATTTAAAGTATTTCTGAAATACCAGGCGAACAGAACAAAGAGAATGACGCCATTTAAAATTTGTCTCTTGTTGCTCTCTCCCGCAATGGCTAGAGAGCATTTGCAAAGTTAACCACAAAGCAAATATGTCAAACATTATGTGGGAAATGACAGGGTGTTTCGGAGATCAATTTAAATGGCATTTGTAAAGTTACAACGTAGCAATAACGTCAGGCATTTCATAGAGAAATTACAGGGTGTTCCGATAACAATATGAATCCGAATTTATAAATAATGCATTTATTTATCACTTTCTATTTAATTTTGTTCATTTTTAATTTACATATAGTAAAATTATGCTAAATATAATTAATAATTGGTAAAACAATTAAACTATAAAAAAATGTAAACAATAATAATACATTTGATTTGAAAGTTGTAATGTATTTTAAAATATGTCTGCGTTCAGGTTTTCAATGCATCCAAGTCTTCCGTTTGGCAGGATATACTGTTCAAAATGGTGCCTGCAAAGAAAATGTATAATATTAAAGTAAAGCTGACAAAAAATAGAAATAATAAATATAGTAAATAAGAAACGATCGATAGGAAATACATAATTATTATGTACAATCAGCAGATAAAGGCTCTAATGTATTTGTCTACTACAAAGTAATCACTGCATCTTGGCTATCGCTCATAATTTTAAAGACAATTCAATTTTCTTTTTTAGAAAAGTTTAACAGTTTGTCATTTTTGCGTCGTTTGGCCGTCAAACTCAGCACATTTTCAAAGATTTTGCATAGAACATACAGAAATATACAGATAAAATAAAAGAACAGTGCGTTTCGAAGTGAAGTTGAATGCAGAGGTTGTGTTTTTATGAGCAAATTTTATGGCTTATCAAGATTTTCAAATAAAAATTTAATATTTTACTTAAATGCAAACGAAACCTAATGCAATGAACGAAGAGTAAAAATTTTGAAAAAATGCGGTTTGATAAGTTACTAAAATAACACCTACATTCATAGCAGTGTAGGGCAAAAATTATTTCAAATAAAAAGATATCAAATAACTTTCATTTATTTGTTATTTTGTGTGACAAATAATTTATGATTTATTTTGATTTCAAATAACAAAAAAATTAAATTTATTTGTTATCTTTTTATCGTTATTTGAAAATTCAAATAAAAATACAAATGATTTTGTTTTCAAAGATTTTTTGAAATGTTAATTAAAAACCACGCAATTTTTAGAGATATTTGCAACGATAATGGCTGGGACTAACAATTTTTCATAAAAATATTTTTTTTTTATACCGCTCTACCTCTCGGCAGACAATGGCAAACCACTGAGAATAAACACTGCCCATGAAAAGCTCTGAACCGAGCGTCAACTATTACTTTTATTATTATTGTTGGTATATTTAACTCCAACAAACTCTCATGACGATCATTTGGAACATAATTTTAAAATTTTGTTTTTATTTATTGCTTCATTTTACATTTCAAATAAATTTATTTTAATTAACAAATAACAAATAATTTATATGTCTCGTCAAATAAAAAGATGAAAGATAAAAATTTGACATTTGAACGAAAAATAAAAAATACAAATAAAAAAAAGTATATATTTGAATAAAAATGCATTCAATAATGCCCTACACTGATTCATAGTTTAGCTTTTTAATATTCCATTTTTTTTATATTATGAATAAAAATTAGGTTTTCTTTATTGTCAAACTAATAGTGTGTAAGAGTTTGTCTTAAGACTAAACAAAATAGTCGTGCTTTGGTGATAAGGTAAAACCCCCTAATTCCGTACTAGCAGGAAATTCCGCCCTAATTTTGACGGCTTAAATATAACATATATGCAAAAAAAAAATATTTTCTTTAAAATTTAACGTTTTAAAACTATTCATATTTTTATTTTTTAAGGTTTAAACTAGAGTTGGGCGCGGGCCGTGCCTTTTCGTGTCACGCCCGAAAATCTGAATTCGTGCGTGCCTATCTCCGTGCGTGCTAGTTGTTGTCGTGCCCGAATTTGTACCTGAACCGTTTCAATTTTTGAAAACGGAATCGTTATTAAAAAATATGATATTCCAAAGTGTGTTTGTCCCGTGCTAGTTGTTGCGTACTAGTTGTTGTCGTGCCCGTGCGTGTCCGTGCCTCTAAAATCAGGCACGCTCTCATTAAAGATTTATTTTTTTTAGTTTCTACTTCCATTGAAAAAAATCCTTTACTTCCAGCATCAGTAAATAAAAATTTCGTGTTATTTTAACTAGGGACGCACACTCTTTGGAATATCATATTTTTTAATAACGGTTCCGATTCTGGTTCCAAAAATTAAAACGGTTCCGATTCCGGTTATCTGCGGTCTATCCCGATTTCGGAGAGGGTCCGATTCAGAGAATACAAAAGTACCGGTACCGGAACTGATTTACAAATGTGTGAAATCGGAACCCATATATATTTTTTGGTTGGAACCGGAATCGGAACCGCTATTTTTTAAATCTTGTAACGAGAACCGGCACCGACATTCCAAGGGTTTTATTCCCACCCTGGTACCGCAAAGAACTGGAATTGTAACCTGAACTGTTTCGATTTTTGAAACAGAAATAGAAATAGGAACCTTCATTAAAAAATTTGTGGAACCGGAATCGGAACCCATACAATTTTTGGTTGAAACCGAAATCGGAACCGCTATTATATAAATCTTGAAACCAGAACCGGAACCTATATTCTAAAGGGTTTTAGTCACTGATTATAATATTATTTTTTCGTTTCGCCTAGTTTTTCTTGTGATTCCGTGCTTTTCCCGTGTTTTATCATGCTTCTCGTGCGTGTCTTTAAATTAAGTCGTCGGGCACGTGCTCGTGCGTGTCACCTATCGGCGTGCCCGTGCCATCAAAAACAGGCACGCGCTCATCTTTAAACCAAATAGGGTTTTACCTAAGTTTTTTGAATATCATCATTCATTCTACACACCTTCTTACTACATACATTTAAAATCTTATACAAAATATTTATGAGATGAGAAGCAGTATCTCTTCCCATAAGTATTTTGTTTTGAGATGTAAAATAAAATTATGTTTGTGGTCAAATTATGATGTTAGATATAGAATTGGTAAGGAAATTTAAAAAGTAGAAAATATTATCTCACCGACGATATTTTGTACTTACGATTTTGACTTTAATCCATCTGTTTAGTTGAAGTTATAATTAATTTACTAATGTAGCTTCTACGAACGCCGACTAGATAAGAACTAAAAAAAGGAACCGATAACATATATTTAGTGGTTTGATGTTTTAAATTTTTCACTGAAAATAATTACATTTGCTCTTCGTTATAGCCAAAAGAGAGTTATGATTTGATTCGATATTCAGCAGTCCCATTTCTTTTTTGTTTTCGTATATTTAAGAGTTCCGTTATATTAAAAGCGGTGTCGGCTGTGTTTTAACCGATAAAGAAATTTTCATATTTCCACAAGCGATATCTTCCACAGGGTGACTGCAAAACCTAAAAAAAGATGAATACGTGGTTATTGTACAGAATAAATGAAAATACTGGGTAAATGTAAACAGTAAAATGATGTAAACAAAAATATAAACATGCCCAAATGACAATCAGCTGTTTGCAAATTGATTACTTTGACATTGACGTGACATTTTACAAGAAAACCAAGCGGCAGCTGCAACAATTTCTACTTTTATACAGAGAAAAATCTACTTTTTGTGTATATTCTAGTGCAAATTAAACTTAAAAATAGCAAAAGTCTAAAAAACAGCAAAAGTTTAAAAAAAAAATTGCACAAAAATGGTGTAAAATGTGTTTAAATTGCAATTAATGTGAAATTTGAAGTGTTGAACAAAAGTTAAAAGAACAAAACAAACTTATGTAAGTTTTACAACGAACGTGTTGCAGCTTCTTACATAGTGCATATCAGTTATAAATATTTTTTCCCTTACAACGCAGTTTAATTTGCACATCTTTGACAAACAAAAAAAAATCACATCTACTCCATCGCAATGCGTTCACGCAGCAATTCGGGCGTCCGTCTGGACTACTATCAGCGCATAGTGCATCGTCTTATTATGTCGCATCAGGAGCCTGTCACTGGACTCTTCCCCGCCTCGAATATTAATTCGCACGCCTGGATACGCGATAATGTCTACTGCATATTGGCGGTGTGGGGCCTCTCGATGGCATACAAAAAAATCGCCGATCAGGATGAGGATCGTGCCAAGTGCTATGAGTTGGAACAAAGTTGTGTCAAATTGATGCGTGGTCTACTTATGGCCATGATGAATCAAAAGGATAAAGTGGAAAAATTCAAAATCACCCAAAATCCATTGGATTCATTGCATGCCAAGTACTCCAGTCGCAATGGGCAGCCGGTGGTTGGTGACGATGAGTGGGGGCATTTGCAAATCGATGCTGTGTCGCTGTATCTTTTGATATTGGCGCAAATGACCGCCTCGGGGCTGCAGATTGTCTTCTCCCTGGACGAGGTGTCGTTCATACAGAATTTGGTGTTTTATATTGAGTCCGCTTACTGCATTCCGGACTATGGCATCTGGGAGCGTGGCGATAAAACCAATCATGGTGCGTTAATGATTAATTTTTCTATGCTTGCCTTGCGAAAAATGTTGATTGTGCTTTGCTGCTTTGAGTTTTTTTTTATTACTAAGGCAAATTTCATAATTTTCAGGTGTCTGAAATTAAATAGAAATAGAAAGAATGAATTATGAAATTTTAAAATAAAGAGAAAAAATATTAAAATAAAAATAAACATTAAAAAAAAACTTATTTTATATAAAATTTAATTTTTCACTAAGCAATTAACATTTTTATAAAATTTTCATTTTTTGTTAAAATTCAAATTATCTTTTAAAAAAAAACGGTTCAAATTATCTCTAAAAATTTTAATTTTACCTAAAAATTCAAACATTAAAAAATTTTATCTAAAAATTTAAACTTTCTCCAAAAATGGAAATGTCTCCAAATAATTCAAATTTTCTCTAAAAATTCTAATTTGTCGTTAAAAGTCTAATGGTCTCTAAAAATTCTAATGTTCTCTAAAAATATTGTTTCTAAAAATTCAAATTTTTCATAAAAAAAATTCAAATTTTCTCTTAAAAATAAATGTTCTCTTAATATTAAAATTCTCTAAAAATTCCAAATTTTCTCTAAAAAAAAAAATCACATTTTCTATAAAAAAAATAATAATTTTATCTAAAAATTCAAGTTTTCTCTAAAAATTTTATTTTTCAGTCTCTAAAAATTCGAATTATCTCTAAAAATTCAAATTTCCTCTAAAACTTCAAATTTTCTCAAAAATTCTAAAAATTATTTTTTTCTCTAATAATTATATTTTTCAGTTGTTTTTTAAGAATTATATTTTCTCGAATTATCTCTAAAAATTCAAATTTTCTCTAAAAATTCCAATTTTCTCTAAAAAAAAAATCAAATATTTTCTAAAATTCAAATTCTTTAAAAATTTAATTTTCTCTAAAAATTCGCATTTCAAAAAAAAAAAAAAATTTCTGCAAAACAAAATTCATAAATCTATAAAAATTCAATTTTTTTCTAAAAAAAAAAGAAAAAATTTAACTAAAAATTGAAATTTTTTATAAAACTCAAATTCTTAAAAAAAAACAAATCTTCTCTGAAAAAAAAAAAACAATTTTTCTGTAAAAAAATTCAATTTATCTCTAAAAAGTGTAATCTCTATTATCTTTTTAATATTCATACATCACTCTTTTTTTTCAATAGGCGAACCCGAGCTCAACGCCAGCTCCATTGGCATGGCCAAGGCCGCGCTCGAAGCCATGAATGAACTGGATCTATTTGGCGCACGCGGTGGTCCCGCCAGCGTCATTCATGTGCTCGCCGATGAGGCGCACAAATGTCAGGCAGTGTTGCAATCAATGCTGCCGCGTGAGTCCAACAGCAAAGAACTAGATTCGGGCATTCTGTGTGTAATCGGTTTTCCAGCATTTGCTGTGGACGATCCACAATTGATACACAACACCAAAGATGCAATATTGTCGCGACTACAGGGCAAATATGGTTGCAAACGTTTTCTGCGCGATGGTTATCGCACGCCCAAAGAGGATCCATCACGTTTGTACTACGAACGCTGGGAGCTGCGCATGTTTGAGAATATAGAGTGCGAATGGCCGTTGTTCTATTGTTATTTAATGCTGTTCTATGCATTTCAAAATGATAAATTGATGGTGAAGGAATATGCAGATCGTTTGGAGGTCAGTGCTTCATTAGCATTTCAACTAAATATTAATTTTTTTTTTTGTTTATACTTAAAAGAAAGTCATGGTGCGCTCCGAAGATGGCATTCTGCTCATACCCGAGTCATATGCTGTGCCGCCAGAACTAGTGGCCAACGAGTATCGCAAGCCGGGTTCGCAACAGCGCGAGGTTGTTGGACGCTGCCCGTTTTTATGGGGACAATCGCTGTACATACTCGGCAGACTGTTGCAGGAGGTTTTATATACTTTGAATATTATTTAACTGTTTTATAAACTTTTTGTAAATGCAGGGCTTTCTGGCTGTTGGTGAACTTGATCCGTTGAATCGTCGCCTGGGCGCACAGAAAAAACCCGATGTCGTTGTGCAAGTTGTCATCATTGCGGAGGACAATGAAATACGCGATAAGTTGGGCGAACATGATCTGCATGTGCAGACTATTGCTGAGGTGGCACCCATTGAAGTACAACCTGCACGTGTCTTAAGTCATTTGTACACCTATCTGGGACGCAATCGCAAGCTGGGTCTGACGGGGCGCAAGTCACGCGATGTGGGCATTTTGAGCACCAGTAAATTGTACTCGTTGAAGGATCGCATATTTGCGTTTACGCCGCAGGTGAGTGAATTGTTGAATGTCAAATTGCAAAATTTTAATTCATATTTTTTAAAATTGTTTTTTTATTATTAAAATTGTTTTTTTTTATTATTAAATTATTTTGTCAGTGTAAAGTTAAAAATAACCAAAATTAAATTAACCAAATATCTTGGAGAATCATTTATCTTTGAAATTATTTAGTGCTAATCCAATTTGTAACAATTTCTAGCATAAATCGCCTATAAATTAACAGCAATATAAAGATTTTTTTACACTTTCATAATATATTTGGTTAATTTTAACATTTACCATGGCGTTCTATTTATTAATTACATTATTTGTTTAAATATTATATATTTTTTATTATTTTTATCAATTTATTTTATTAAAATATTTTATTATTTCTATCAACGTTATCAGTTTGTTGACTTGTCACGTTTTTATATCGCCTCCGACAACGAATTAATGATTGACATACTTAAAGGCGAAATAAATTTTTTGAAATCCGCTTGGGATCTGCTCGGACGTCCGCTGGTGACGTTAGTTTTGAAAAAAATGCACTTAGGTCCGTTTGTATTTATTTGCTCTATGTTTACTTTAGTTTTATTTGTTTAATTTTAATAAATTTCTATGCGAAACTTTTGTTTGTACTCTTGCCGAGTTTGTTTTTCGTTTTACATTTTTTCTACTTTTGTTTTATATGTAAAAGCAAGTATTATTTTTTGTATACGCTGGTGTTGGCTACTTTGTAAAATTATTACAAAATTTATAAACTTTTTAAGATTAATATAAAAAACTTGCTTTTACATCGGACCGCAGTACAACACATAACAACTTTTGTAGTTCTGACTTGAAATGCCTACAATTTATGTTAACCGAATGAGCCAGTTTGTGATTAAATACAAAATAAATAAAACAAACACCAAAACGCACTCGTATCATAAAATCTTGCACAAATTTAAAAATTGTTTGTCGTAAGAATACTTAGATTTTTTTGTATTAATTTAACGAGTATTTTTAGCATTATATTTTGTAGTTTTCTTTTTTATTAAATTATAATTTCTATTTTTGTATATTGTATCATTTAAATTATTTGTATCATTTAAACTATTTGTATCATTTAAACTATTTGTATCATTTAAACTATTTGTATCATTTAAACCCCCAAAATCCCCCAATAAACAGCATATCGACTACGAAGAATACTACACCACACGCGATCCCGATTTGTTAGCAAGCAATTTCACCACAAATTTAGCTTTCCTAACAAACAATTGGCGTCACATGTTAGGAAGGCCCACAATTACCCTAATGGCTACACATTATATGCTAGGTAATTACAACAACTAAAAGCACAATTACAATAACAAGCAATTAGCAATAATTTAAGAGCAACTGAATACAAAAAAAAAAAAATCATTTATTTTGCTTTGGATTTTTTAAAATTTCTATTTCGTTGTTGTACGGTAAAGGGTGTTGCAACTGCATGTTTGCTTCGTTCCTTAATTATTAATTTTACAAATCATAGTTTTAGATGTAAAAACTGAACAAGAGAGTCGAACAATTTTAAGCAAGCTGAGGGTAAAATTCCCGAGACAATGTTTCACTGAGACATTTACCCCAGAGATAATTCATTCTCGAGAGAATACTTCCCCGATATATTTTTTCCCCCTGATAATTCTTTCTCAAGAAAATACTTCCCAGAGACAATTCTTCAATGATAATTCTTTTACAGCCAATTCTTTCACGAACAATTCATCTCCGAGATATGTTTCCACAGAGAAATTCTTAATCCCGAAACATTTTTTCCCCGAAAATTATATTTCGAGACTATACTTGCTATTGACAATACTTTTCCGAACAATTCTTCACCGACACAATTCTTCCATGTATAATTCCTCCCCGAAACTTTTGCCCAAACGATAATTCTTATTCGAGACAATATCTCCCCGAGACAATACTTTTTCGAAACAATTCTTTCCCGAGACATCTTTTCCCCAGACACTTTTTTTTCGATACAAAACCTCCCCGAAACAATATGTCTCAGAGACAATACTTTCCTGTACATTTTTTTCGGGGACAATTCTTTCACGGACAATTCTTACCAGAGACATACACCCCTGACAATTCTTCCCGAACAAATTTTTACCGAGACAACTTTCTCCCAGACAATTCTTTTTCGAGACAAAACATCCGCGAATTAATACTTCCCAGAGACAATTCTTCCTAGAGTCAATACTTCCATGGACAATACTTCCATGGACAATATTTCCGTACAATTATTATACGGACTTTTCTTCCCAGAGACAATACTTTCATGACAATACTTTCCTCGACTATTTTTACCGGAAAATTTGAAACAAAGATAGGTCTAGTAAAACTTGAATTACTTTTACTAATTGGAACAAGGGTGCTTTCCACTGGAGACAAAACCTTCCTGAAACAATACTTCACAGAAACGATTCTTTCCAGAGACAATACTTCCCTAGATTCTTTATGGACAATTCTTCCACGAACAATTCTTTCATAGACAATTCTTCACCGATACATTTTCACAGTTAATTCCTACTCAATACAATGTCTCTCCGATCCAATAATTCCCTAAAACATTACTCTCGCAAACAATAGTTCTCCGAGACAATTATTTTACGAAAAATTATTCCCAAACAATTCTACCAGAAACAATTGTCCTGCGAGATAAATCTCAACTGACAATTTGTTCACGGACTGAGCCTGAGCCATTTTTTCCACAGATAATTCTATCTAGAGACAATACTTCACCGAGGCAATACTTCTCCGATACAATATTTCCCCTAGTCAATAATTCTCTGAGACAATTCATTCTCTAGACAATTTATCCTCGAGACACATAATTTTCCGGGAAACAATACAGATAATTCTATCGCGAGACAATACTTCCCCGAGGCAATACTTCTCCGAAACAATATATCCCCGAGTCAATATTTCTTTGAGACAATTCATTCCCTAGACATTTTATCCTTGAGACAATACTTCCTCGGACAATTTTGCCCGGAAACAATGCTTATTTCTACAGTCAATTATCATCGTTGAGATCAATATTTGTATTAAATAATAAATGCATGTACTCTACTCGTCATATTGATAAATATAATCATATTATCTATGTATAATTTTTTTTTTTTGGAAATTGTTCATAATATTTATGAATATAATATTCAATATTATAAATATTATTGAACTAATAATTTATTTTTAAAAATATATAAATTGTTGGAATTTTTTTCAAAAACAAAAACAGTTTTTAGAAAAAAAAAAGTTTTTTAGAAAAAAAAAATGTACTAAAAAAACGATACAAAAAAATTGTCCGAAAAAAATATATTTCGAAAAAAAAAATATTTTATGCATACTTGAGAACTGAGAAGTATGGCAAAAATGAACGAAAAATATTTTGAATTAAATTTGGTTTGATAAACAGCATTCTTCAATATGATGTACATATATGTTGTTTATTATGTATTTGTGCATTAAAATGATGAAACTTCTTCACGTACAGTTCATCATATTGAAGATCATTTTTTCGACAGTTACCAAACGTTCATCATATTTATGATCACATTCATAACATTGATGTCGTTAGTCATTAATATTATGAATGGTTCTGCAATAGTCATGTTTTAAAGAACGGAATTCATCAATAATATGTAAATTCGATTTTTTTTTCCAAAAAAATGTTTCCAAATTTTTTTTTCGATAAATTTTACTAATTTATGCATGTCGAGCAAGCATTATATAAGAAAAAAACACACAAGAACTACTTGAGAACTGAGAAGAACGGGAAAAAATGAACGAAAAAAAAATCTTTTGATAGAAATTTGGTTTAATGAACAGATTTCTTCAATATGATGTACATATCGACGCCCCTTACGAAAACTATTATATTAAAATTGTCTTACGAAAAAAAGTATATATCACTTTTAAACGAAAACGATTTCATTTTTACTTAAATAACGAATATTATAATGTTCTCAAAATTTCACAGAAAATTAGTACAACAAACAGTTTTCTGTGGAAAAATATTATGTTTCAAATTTTTAGACGAAAATTGGAGCTTTTTATTGAAAAAGATTTATTTCAAAATCATATTGCGTTGCTTTTATGTTTTGATATATGTCATTTGTAAAATTTGTTTGACAAATTTCAAAATAATTACGCTATAATGATATAAAATATGCATTACCATATACTATGTAGGTGACTCAGAAGATTAGTGTGTTGGAATTCAAGCCGAAACGTCGTTGGTTCAAACACCAGCGAAGGCAACATCAAAAAAATAAATAGAAAATATATTTCTTCACCGCGCTACCTCTTGGTAGATGACCTTCGAGAGTAAAAACATCACCCATGAAAAGTTATGATTTCGTGTCTCCTAAGAAATCTAGACTGTTACAGAAAATTGAGGTTTAATTTCAGGACTGATATAAGTTTCCAATGGTCTGTGGTCTTTATAAAACGATTACATATATTTATTAAATGCTGATGTACAGGTTTTATATGAAGGCCCCAATCATAAATGCATTATTCATGTTCAACAAAAGATTCCAATCTTCTTCGCAAAATTTGAATCATTTTTATATTCGTAGATACACGGATATACATATGCATATTCTCAGAAATATCAAAAACATAATAGAGTTCCTGGCAAAACCATAAAACGTATTATTTTTCGCATCAAAAACAATAACATACTTTTATTCTGAACCTCAAATTTTTTAATTTTTTAATGAATATTATTCAATGACCAATATTAGTTAAACTTAAATTAGTTAGTCAAAAAAAAAAAGAAAAGAAATCAAGCCATTGTTAGCACAAACAGCACAAGTAAAGTACAACCCAGAAGACAGAAGACTTAACTGATTAGTTTCTATAGTGAACGCGAATGAAATTCTGACAATTTTGTATAGTCTGCTTAACTCATACACATATTCCATATTGTCGTTGTATAGCACAAGTTGAACACAACTCAGCACAAAAAAAGTTTTATGATAATCTCAAAATGGCTGGTGTAACTTTCACTTAGAATTTTTAAAGATTTCTTAAAAAAAAAAAAATTATTATATATTTTTTTATTAGTAGCACTACCAGCAGAAATCGAGCACAGTACAACACAAGTTTTATGGTTATTTCAAAATGATTGTGCTAACTTGTACCACATAGAATCAAATATATCGTCGTTGTACACCCAGAAAAAAATTGGCTCAAATCCCATTAAAATTGTTCAATAGGACAATTATTGATTTAATAGTATACAAAAATTAAATCTTTTCATATAAACTCAATGGCAATGTCATGGTATTTTCTAGTATTTAATGGTATTTTCCGATTAAAATAATAATTTATCGTATTGAATATTTCTAATAGTAAAAAACTATTATTTATATAGTATTTTTTTCTGGGTGTAGAATGAAAAGTCTCAAATACATTTGTATGAAAAACTTAAATTTCGAGTTTGTTGTTTAATATTATAAAAAGTAATTGATGCATTTTTAATGTTAAAATATCAATTGATAGATTTAAATTTTCTTATCATGTGGTAAAAAAATTGAGATCATCGATTAATAATTGACAGATATATAAAGATTTTTGTAAATGAATATTTGGAATTTTGAAAATGTATTTGATGACTTTTCATTCTACAACGACTATATTTTCTCAACAACCCAAAATCTAGCTTTGGTTATTAAAATCAAATAATTTTTTGTTATGTTTACCAAGAAAAAAAAATCAAAAAGTTGTACAGAAGTTACCATATAAATTTTATAATTTCGATCTTCAATCGAGAAAGGTTCAGACATTTATTTTCCATTACAAATTATATAGAAATAAGCATGGGCTGCACATGAGAAATTATCTTGTTGAGCATTGCAATTAAAAAGCAAAAAAAAAAAAACAATCAAACGTTTCGTTTGAATTTAAAATATACAGTGGTGGCATAAGTAAGAAGAACGAACACACATCACATTCAAATTGTTCGTATACTAAGGGTGTTGTGCGAATTCGACTAAATTGCTGACTAAACTATATTTGGTCGGTAATGCAGTGTTCGATTTTTCAATTTAGAAAATTTTCGAGCAGACTAAATTGAACTAAATTGGATGACAGCAAACAGACATATGATAATCAATAGATTATGGACTTTAACAATTACCGGTTACCGAATGGCGATCGAATGAAAAGACGTTCAATTTAGTTTAGTCAGCAATTTTCTCGAATTCGCACATATCATAAATAATTCCAGATAATTTAAGCACTGATGAAATGCCTTTTTATTATTTAATAAATTAAGTTAGTTATTGTATAGTTAGGGCTGATTTAACTTGATTTGTGGATTAAACGTAGTTTAATCTGTTAGCAGTTTTACAGTGATGTTTATTCGTCGTTGAACATGAGTTTTAACGTTATATGTTGGCCGTTTAAATTTCGTTTAAAATCTTAATATTTTTGACAGATAATAAAGGGATGCACTATTTTCGAACTGTCCGTCCACGGACTTTCTTTCGCATTTTCACATTGTCCGTCTGTATATTTGCGTTCTGTTTCTTTTCTTGTATTTCAACACTATCTAAATCAAACTTGTATCCTCACATGTACTGGAGTTGATCGATATTTTCTTTATTTTTAATATTTTCGTTATTATATTCATCTAAAATCTAAATATTTTTAACTTATTGATTTACAAAATGTTTGCCTAAAATTTCAGCTATTTCAAATGTGAAAAATAATCGATAATTTTTTTCAAATTAGCCAGTATTTCTTTCATAAACTGATTTGAACTTAGTTCAGTTCATTTTAAACTTTCATTGGAAAATTTAAACGTTGTTTACTGTTTAAAGTCGCAGTGAAAAACCGGTTTTACAAATAAAATATTAATTTTAGAAAATATTGAAGGCGTTCCTATTATTTGAGCCACCGCTGTACCCGATTAAGTTCAAAAATCAATATAAACCAATAAATATTTAGTTGTTTAAGTATAATAGATATATTATTTATGCCAATTTATCTCAGATTACCAATAAAAAATTATTAATATTGCATGATTTTTAAAATTTATTCTATTGATGTTCCTGCGCTTATTGTAGAAAAATCCCGAACACATACATAAACTAAAGATTATCTAATAGGCATGTTGTGGAAACATTGTGAGTTCTAACAAGTGAAAATTTAACTTATGTGAATTTAAAATGTATCAACCAATTCTACATATCGTCGTCGTTCAGTGAAAAGTCACTAAGTTCAAAAATTGAGTATTGAGATAAATGCTTTTAAAGATATAAATTACCGTAACAAATCAGAATATTTTTGGATTCAAATAGTGCTAAGTATAGTGCTTGTAGTATAGACAACACATTCCGCTACAAAATGCAAAAAAATAGTTTGGACAAAACACATGACCGTTATTGGCTTCTTTTCATTATCGTTCAGTGAAAAATCACTAAGTCCCATATATACAGTAACAGTGCTCCAGTTTATCCAAATAATTGTATCTGATTTCAGTTTAAATTAGAGATGAAAGAACTGCACAATATCTATCATTTAATCCAAACATCGTTGAAATCCGACCATTTTTGTGGACTCGACACCGTTTTTATCATATTTCGAAGATTGCCGTTCAATGAAAAGTCACTAAGTCCCACACAAACAGTAACAGTGCTCCAGTTTATCCAAATAATTGTATCGAATTTCTGTTTGAATTGGAACAGCATAATATCTATCATTGAAAATCCGACGATTTTTGTATATTCAGCACGATTTTATTTATATTTCGACGTTCAGTGAAAAATCACTAAGATCTTTATAAATTTGACTGATTTCTTGCACCGCGATTATGGTAATATTATAGTATTTTTTAATAAGGAATGTCGATGTAGATCTTTTTCTAAAGTTTAAGTTCAAAAAAGATTTGATCAGCGCCTTTATAAGAGCTAATTGTGGACTTAAGTACTTCTCACTGAACTGAATTTTTTAAATATTTGGAGTTAGTGATTTTTCATTTTTAATATCTTCGGTTTGGTTCAAAAAAGATTTGATCAGCGCCTTTTTAAGGGCTAATTGTGGACTTAAGTACTTTTCACTGAACTGAACTTTTTAAATATTTGGAGTTAGTGATTTTTCATTTTTAATATCTTCGGTTTGGTTAGATGTAAGACTCGGAGTACTTTTCCCATGTAAAGATATTATATTATACTAATCTCGATATTTTCGAAAAATGGACTTAACGACTTTTCACTGAACGACGACGATATAATTCTTGATTTCATTTTATGAAAATAAGTTATCCTCTTCTACATTTCATAATCAGATACATATTTTTTGTGATTTGAAACCATACACATTTGGTAGACTATATCAGAAAGCAAGAAATTATTTATTATATGGCTACACAAAATACACAAAATAACTAATACTATTTGTTCTTAAGCTACGAAAAACATATAATATTTGTTATACATAAAGTAGTGTGTAGTTTGGAAATGGGAAATTGCATAGATTTCAAAATTAGCACAAAATTCATTGCATTCAATGAAGCTGTCATTGAATTATATCAACTACTATTTGTCACAATCTCTAATACTAACACTGTGTTCTTCTAAACATTTGTGTATGTTTAAATTTGCATGTTTTTGTTTATTTACTAAACTATGTTAATAACTGTTTGATACTCGAATTTTAAATATGAAATTAAAATATTTCTTTCACATAAAATACGTCACAACAACAACAAAAAAAACACAGATCAGGACAAAATACCGCTGGCCATGATACAGACCATGCGCAAACTCAAATCTGGCTATATTAATGGCACACGCGTAATGCTCGGTAATCTGAAGGACTTTCTCAATACCTCTGCAATTACGGATTTGAGTTTTCTGGGTGGCACTGAGGATGGTTATCCGGATCGTCTACATCCTGATGTACAGACATATCTGGATGAACATTTGCTGCGTTCGTTCAGTCAACGCAACACGATGAATTTGCGTGGTGCGCATATGCGACCGCGTCATCTGCGCAGGCGCATGTCCTGCAAGGGTGCAATCAAGAAGACGCGTTCGATTAATGTAGATTGTAAGTTGGTTTTATATTTAAATTTAATGGCGCATAATCATAGACAATTAAAAGTCGACTTTAAATTTAAAATCAGCTTTTTGATAATTTATTCTATACAAAATTTGTCAAAAAAGTCGAATTTATTTATAAAGTCGACTTTAAATTGTCTATGATAGTTTTATTTAAATTTTATATATATTTTGTTTTCGATATTTAGCTGACACCCTAGGCATGGAGGGTCCCACGCCACTTATTGAGCGCCGGCTCTCCTCGATTGTGCCGCCACCTTGGTTGCAGGCCAACAAAAGCCAACTCAGCTCATTCGCCACCACGCCAGAGGAGGGCGGTCACAATGTTGTCACACGTGCCGCCACGTTGCTCGACATGCGTGAGAATATTTATCCCGTGGATCCGAATCATCATCGCACCGCGCTGGATCGACGCAGTGAGTTTGCCCGTCAGCAAGAAAGTTAGTAGTCACTTCGTGTGTTTGATTTTATTATTTTATTTAGTATAATTTTACTTAATTCATATATTTTCTTTTTTCTTAAATTCTCTTTTTCTTAATTTCATGTTAAACACAATACTATGATTTCTTTAACTTCGGTTGTGCGAAATTGTTTTGGTTGTGTTTTGGATGTTGTGGCTTTTCTGTATGATTTTGATTGGGTTTTTGGGTGTCTGTTCTACATAAATGTGTTTCACGTTTAAACACTAAACAGCACAAAATTCTGTGCCCAAAATTCTTATTCAACGCCATCGCCCGGAAACTAATTTTGCCGATACAGAGGTCGAGGAGTTGATCGCAATGCTGCGTGAAACCGAGAATCTAGAGGAGCAGGGCGACATATTGCAATACTTGGTGGATACACAGGGCTTGGATTTCAATACAGGTATTAATATCTTTATAAACTATATTTTGTAAGCACTCAAATATGCAACAACGCATGCTTATTGGCAAATTTAAAATTTATATACTTAACACAAAATTTACAACATAACCACACATTTTTCAACACAAAATTAAACGAAATTTTAGCTGAGGTTTTATTTCGATAGTCCGCTTCTATTTTTCGTTACAATTATAGCGCTCATTTAAGATTGTATTGTTTTAGCTATTCTATTCGACTTATTTGGTGTCACTACAATTAAACGGCAAGCGTTAAGTTTTAGTAATCAATATACGAAAAGAGTGGTAATATCGACGCTCACGAAATTACACAAAATTCAAAAACATTAGTTACAAAGTTACCAACATTTTATGTGCATCACTATTTTGTATACCTTGTTTTTTAATCCCCATGTTTTATTTTTGCTTAAACTTTAATTAGCTGGCTTAGGAATAAAGAACAAACCAACCGGTAAGTTATCCAATTGTTTATCCATTATGTGTATAATTAATAGGAAATAGTATTATAAATATATCGATGATCCCTCTTACGAAAAGTAACACGTTTGAAATTTTATAAGGACATTTATAAACAAAAATTTTAATTTTTTAGTTTTCGTAAGAAGTGTCGATAAATAGTTGATAAATTGGTCAAAATGCAATTTCAAATTCACTAGTCTTCATCTGCACGAAACCCTATTTTTACAAATATATCCCTGCATGATATATTGCATTAAAGGTATCTCCCACAAGATTGGTAATGGTTGGTACATATCGTTCATTTTCTTCAAGACTGTCATTACTCAAAACATGCTATTGGGATTGAGTTAATGATGCAGAATTATTCGTTACATCACGTTTCATCTTGTCTAAACAATTCATATTAATATCGTGTAAACTATACTCATCGCTTGAGAAGATAATATGCCGACAAATCATTTCATATAGTCGTTGTAGAAGTAAAAGTAACCAACTACATTTTCATAATGCCAATTATTCATTTACAAAAAAATGTATATATATATTTTTGATCGATGATCTCAATATTTTTACCAAATGTTAAGAAAACGTGAATCTATCAACTGGTTTTTAAACTTTTAATATATATCAATTACTTTTTATAATATTAACCAACAAACTTTAAATTTAAAATGTTAATAAAAATATATTTGTTGACTTTTAGTTCTACAACGACGATATCTTCCTTTCATTTTATATATTCAAGTTGGAATTCAATTGAAAGCTTTAACTTTAGTTATGACAGTCTTGAATTTAAATGAGAGAAATGTAATGGACAAAATTATTTCCTACATTAAAACAAATATGTGTAATAAAATCGTAATTTAGTATTTTTCTACTTTCTATATTATTCATATTTTGTATCTAATATGGCAATTTATTAATACATATTAACTAATAATATAAAAAACGGGTACAATATCCTACAATAGGACTGTGAATAGGGTCTGAAAATGTTGTATTCTAAAATCTTTATAAACTATTCAATTAATACACAAAACACATAAAAAGCACACTTACAAAACTAATTTTATCTAAAGGAACTATCAAATATCTACTAAATATTAATGTCGTAACAAAATATGTCATGTAGTTGTCAAAACAAAATTATCAAACAAACGTTCGATTCAATAAGCGAACAAACAGAAACATTTGAAATACGTTATAATACATTAAGGGTTGGAAACAAGTCATAGTCACACTATAATAAAATGATACATATGTCTTGAAATGATTTTTTGTTTGTTAAATGTAAATGTCAAAATTACCCGGAACAAAACTGTTTTTCAATTCAAACTATATTTCAAACTAAGAGATACGTGGTGTTCAAAATAAGAGTTGTGCATTTAAAGTACAAAATGTAATTTTTAAAAACGTTATAATACTTTTTTAAAGAAAATTTAATATAAAATACCAATAATGCATAAGAAGATAGGGTACGATCGAGGAGCAAAAAGTCTGTAAAAAGATGAAAACAGCAGGGAAGTTTAGGTCACATGAAAAATTTTGAAGTAGGGATATTGTGATAGTTGGTTTGATGAAGTTATTAAGAATTATTAAAATTATAGTCGTTCTAAGCCGACTTCGAGAACCACAAATCGGTTCCCGAGAAAACATTATTTTCATATATTTGAGCATAAAGTCAATACTTATTTGACTTAAGCTCGTATAAAGTGAGGTATTTGAACATAAGTGGTCGGTACGCAGGTCACAATGGACCGATCATGCCAATTTTCTTCTCAAGACAACGTAAATATAAAGCGTCAACAGGGACGCTACAAAAGTAGAGCGACAGGGACAGCAAACGACGCCATATTTCTTGCCACTCTTTTGACATTTCTCTTCAGTAAGGTTTGCCATTTCATGATGGAAAGATTGGAATATTTTGGAAAGCATAGCACTTTGTAAAATTTATATACGAATTATATATATATATATATATATATATATATATATATATATATATATATATATATATATATATATATATATATATATATATATATATATATACGAATTCGAATTTCGGTAGTAAATTTTAATAATTTCGACTCGTTGTTGGCTCGTATATCTTTCCATCATGAAATGGCATATCTTACTGAAGAGAAATGTCAAAAGAGCGGCTAGAAATATGGCGTCGTTTGCTGTCCCTGTCGCTCTACTTTTGTAGCGTCCCTGAAAAAAACTTTTGTGGCGCTCTTATTGAAAAACCCTTATAAGTAGTCTAAATTAGAAGTTTCATTGATCTAGCTCTGTAATCGTGATTTAAACAGACAGGCGGACATAGATAAATCGACTCAGGAGGTTATGCTGAGCAAGAATATATATACTTTTCTATACCGGATATGTTTCCTTCTGGGTGTTACAAACACGGCCTACCAAACTGAATATACCCTTTCACTCTTAGTGTAGTATACCCTAGAGGTAAAACATACCAATAAATTGACGTTATATTGGGTATTTCTCAAAGTAAATTTTCCAATGTTCCAAAACCACAACGTTTGGCTGAAGCTAGATGATGCCCTAGAATGACTAGTGCCGCTACACCTACACATTACTGGCAGGGTCGACAACCGTTTAGAAACATTTTTTTGACATATTTCAAACAGACAAATGCGGAATTTGTATCAAAAGCTATCTGTCTTCTGTCCGTTCTCAAAATATGCCGTGCCACACATTTACACATTTCTGGCAGGGTCGACAACCGTTTAGAAACATTTTTTTGACATATTTCAAACAGACAAATGCGGAATTTGTATCAAAAACTATCTGTCTTCTGTCCGTTCTCAAAATATGCCGTGCCATAAAAATATCACGAAATTTTACAAAGTGCTATACTTTCCAAAATATTCTACTTATCTTTGTGTTTGCCGGAAAATACAAACATTTGTTTCGGGACCTATTGATTAAAAAAGATCTGTTAAAAGAAAACACATCTATTTAGTAGATCGATAGGACATATGAAAAGACTCTGTGATATGCATAAGGCTTCATAACGCTGACTGGTTCTATAATTCCGAGAAAAGTTGCAATTATCTATCCACCAAACATACGATCACCCAATGGAATATACACAGATTCACTTACCTCGACACACTGGTATAGGATTTTAACCGACGACCCTAATAATTTATTTCGACTTTACAGTGCAGGTAATAACATTTAAATGCGTCCGAAGTCAAGTTTTAGTTTTGTTAAAATTCCAATTCCAGAAAAATCAACATATATCACATTTAAATAATAAAAAAATGAAGAGTTGAAGTTTCTACAATATGTACAAAACTAATTTCTAATACATTGTGTAGTAAATTCAGGGTTTATAAGCAACGTAAGCAGAAAGTTGCACAAATTCTCACTTTTTATTACTTTGCTGTCGAGCAAGTGTTTGAAAACATTACAGAGCGGTGTTTCGAAAGGTAGCAACATTTGTATTTACTGCAGAGGAATATGTACTCTGAAAGAAAGATAGTGTTTTTTTTTTTGTTTTTTGAACAATGCTTATTTAAATACTTTTATTTTAAATATTTTTACTCCATGCATTTCAAATGCTCGCTTGCTTCAAATACTTTGCATTCTTGCTTTTGAAATGCTTCATTAATATTATTCGCTCTGTGAGTTTTGCAAAAATTCTTACTATTTTCTTCGAAGTATAAAGATTTGAAACGAGGAATCATTTGAAAAGCAAAGAGCAGAAGGCGTTTGTATCGTGGCAGCATTTAAAAAGCAAAGAGTGAATGTTTTGGAATCGAGCAGCATTTAAGAAGCAAAGAGAATTGCTAGAGCAATTAAATCTAAGTAAAATCAAGTGAAATAATACAAATGCATTTAAAAACTAAAAATGTTTAAATTTGTTCAAAAAGAAATGCATAAATGTAATGTTTTACATATTTAAAATATTTTGTGTTGCTTTGATTGAATTATTGAAAAACTCCTTAACTTTTGTATTGGATTATTTTACAGCTAAAAGGTTAACTAAAGCAAGAATATATTAAAATCTGGGTCTTCTTACAGAAACAACTTCTTCTATGAGTTGGACCACTAAAACTTAATCAATCGAATTGCATATCAAGATTTTTCAAAACAGTTTTTAATGCGTTTTTCAAGTATTTAAATATTTTAACAAAAAATCCAATTGGAATAGAATGGAGTCTTTGTGAAAATGGAATGATAGGAACAAGAGATATACAGAGTTGGATGTTATTAGATATGATAGTTTATTAATAAATAATGAAAACACATACCTGACAACAGTTGAAAATACTTTACACCACTAGTATTTATAAGTTTATTTGAATAGTATTTTCGTTGTATAACGCTGATTTATTTTTTTCCATCTCTTTTTCTCTTTTCTATGTTTTTATGTTTGTGCTTGTCCTGTGCTTTATATGTTTTACCTATAAAATTTATAACAAATTAATATTAAAAATAAAAATAATGCTGCAAATATGTTTTGGTGCTGTTGTTTTGTTAAAATAAATGTTACTATATACTTTTGTGTGGCCTACTAACTATGGTTCCAACTAAAATTTAATTCTAATGTCATAAAAATCCCCTTCACATTATTAACATTATTAACAAAAAAAAAAAAACACACACACACACAAAAAGAAGATATTGACAATTCATTTGGGGACGAAACCTGTGATGTACACGCTTCTGAAACGCATGACGATATTCTACATGCTTCCGCCGCTCTACCACCTCTTCCTCCTCATCATCATCATAATCCCTCTGTTGTCATTGACATCAATACTAATACTTCTCACTCTGAAGGCATGTTGGAGGAGGGTCGCGTTGTCACGGTACGCGATCTTCTAAAGGGTCTCTATGAGAAGGCCTGTCAGCAGAAGCTCTGGGGTTTGGTGCGTCACACGGCCGGCATGTTGGGCAAACGTGTTGAGGATTTGGCAAAGGCGGTCACTGATTTGTTGGTGCGTCAGAAGCAGGTGACTGTCGGTATGCCACCGAATAGCGAATATACGATAACGGCACCATTGCCGGAGGCCGATTTGCGTCAATTGATACATGATGTAAGTAGTGGTTTTGAGTTTTTTTTTGTTATTTCGTCTTTGTTATGCTATATCTTTTGTAGGCCTATGGTGACGATGAAAGTACCGCCATGTTGACGCAGGAGTTAATGGTCTATCTTGCCATGTTTATACGCACCGAGCCGCAATTGTTTCACGAAATGTTGCGTCTGCGTGTTGGTCTCATCATACAAGTTATGGCCAAGGAATTGTCGCGCACTTTGAATTGTGATGGCGAGCAGGCCTCTGAGCATTTGCTGAATTTGTCGCCGTTCGAAATGAAGAATCTTTTATATCATATACTGAGTGGCAAAGAGTTTGCCGTGAGCAGTGGTAAGTGGTTTCCAAATGGGTGCTCATATATGAGGATAAAACTTAATAATAGCACTCATCTCAAAAGACTTTAATTGTTTTTTTAGGATATGAACGTTTTTATCAATCCCTTCTGTATTTCTCTAAACAAATCTTAAAACTAATATTCTTCGACTCTCCACAGTCGCACGCGGCAACCTCTCCATCGTGAGTTGCAAATCAAGTCGCGTCAGCAAGAAAAGCCAAATCGGACTCGGCGATCCAGAGGGCGAAGATGCGCTCATACCGGCCATCGACGATCGCCAGGGTCAATGGCTGCGCCGCCGTCGACTCGATGGCGCACTCAATCGTGTACCGCGTGATTTTTATTCGCGCGTCTGGAGTGTATTGGAAAAATGTCAGGGCCTGGCCATCGAAGGACGCATATTGCAACAAAGTCTCACACAAGAAATGACACCGGGCGAATTGAAATTTGCACTCGAGGTAGAGACAGCCCTAAATCAAATACCACAACCCGAGTATCGACAATTGGTGGTGGAGGCCCTCATGGTACTCACACTTGTTACCGAACACAATATGGTGCCATCGTTGGGTGGCATTATTTATGTGGAACACTTGGTGCACAAGGCGAATCAGTTGTTTTTAGAGGATCAGCGTAAGGTGCAGGGCGATGCAACGTTGTGCTGTGCCAAGTCGAAGGATGGCAAAGAACATCAGGCAGCATCTGGCATGTTGCTGTGCGGTGGCGCCGCCTATATTTGTCAACATTTGTACGATAGGTGAGTGTGACAATAAACACAAAATTAAAATTTTTAATTAATTTTTTGTATTTATCTGCTACAGCGCTCCCAGCGGCAGCTTTGGCACCATGACATATATGGCACGCGCCGTCGCTGTAGTGCTGGATTGTGTACCAAAACACGGCGAAATGGAGTGCGCCATCTCCTAAAAGTATGCTTTCAATTTTCAAGTGCGAGCAGTTACTTAAATACTTGCGTGCAACTGGTTTACTATATCACGAGAACGAATAAGTGCAACTATTTTTGTATAGTAGTTTTTTTCTATTAATAGTGCGGCCTACTATGTGTCGGCTTATGTTGCACAATTTACATTATCAAACTCTATTTATGCATAAGAGCGTATTTTGTGCAAATTTAATATTTACACTTTTTTTACACATGACATTGTGTATTTTTTTGGTTTATTTCTTTTGTTTTTTTTTTTTCATTTTGCTATATTTTATATTACCAAAAATGCAAATATTCGTTTGTTCAATTATGACATTTTGTTTACTTTTTTTTATTATGTATACGATATTTTTTGATATTAATATTTTTTAGAAAAATGCATCAAGAAATTTTAATATTTCTGTAGTAACAAGAGCGTAAATAAAGAATATTTCATGTTATTAAAAATGTGTTTTTTTTAATTTCTTTCCTATAACTGAGGTGCTCAGCGCCAAAACGGCCTAACGCACATTGCTAAAAATACTGAGCTGAGTATGCAGTTCGATTTGCAATTATCAAATCTATAAAGAGTGGCTAAGTTTTACAAGCTTTGGTTGTACTCTGTCTAGTAAGCGGTAGGTGATAAGAGGGTAGGTACCCTCGGTAGTCAATAAAAATGATCGCTTATTCTCTACCGAGAGGTAGCGCGGTATAGAACAATGTTTCTTCTAAGAACGGATTTAATAGTCCCAGCACCGATTTGAACCTGTGTTACGGGACCTTTCGGCTCGCAGTGCAGCGCATTAACCTCTGAGCTACCGATCTGCAATGCATATTCAGATTCTGCATAGTACGTATTAAAATTGAACGAAAAGTTTGCTGATGTTCTGTTAATTTCTTAAGCAGCCCATAATATGCTTCCATGAGCATAAAATGCGACTCTTATAAATCAAAATTAAAAGACAGTTCGAACTCCATACAACTAAAAGAGATGTACAAAAGGAGTAACCAAGAATATGCTGTTTTTACTTTTGATCTATTGAAGACTTTGTCAACTCCGGTCTTACCTACAGGAATAGCCTATTACAAAATACATTATATATTAATTTAATTATGGCTTCAAAGCGAACCACAAGAAATAGGATATTGTATTATCCATCATTTAACAAAAACTATGTTAAGAGTCAGAAAGTTATAAATACAGTGATCAATGCAATGGACAAAACATAAGTATAACAATGAGCACAATATGCAATTTATAGGCAACTGTTCAAACTTAAAAATTAATATAACAGATCATGATGCAAAAAAATTGCATCATTGGAAAAATATATTACAAACTAGCTGGACCCGTGCACAGCTTCGCCCGTGCTAAGTTTTTGTAATTGCAAAACTATATCGTTTATAAAGTGAGGATACATTTACGACCCCTTTTCCCTTTTTAGTGTATGTCTACGTCGCTATTTTTATCGCCCACATTTAACGTAATGCCATGCCCCTTTTTCCAATCCCACTCACATTCCACGTGACTATTAAAATGTTTAAAAATCCACTTTAAAAAATCCAGGATTTTTGTTTTTTTAATTGAAGCCAATTTTTAAAGCGGTGATTGAATCTATTAGGTTCTAAAGAGTTGTACTCTTATAAAGAAGACATTCAAAACAGATTTGATCAGGCACTTAGGCCGTTTCATTTTCTTGTCCATATGACTAATTCAGTATATAGAAGAAAACGGCTTCCAGATCCGAGATCGGAGATTTAAATATGAACATTTGTTTGGATTTTTATAACTCTACTCTATCGGATAATAAAACAAAAATATAATTAATTCTGAATATTAATTATTATTAATTCTGAATAATAATGAATATTCAATGGCTTCGATTTGAAAAAGAAAATCCATATATTATAAAATTTAAGTATTCCAATAAGGAAGATGACTTGTACAAAGAATAGGACATTTCAAAAAGAAATCCATCAAATTGACTTGGATTCACTGTACCCAAACGGAAGACATATTGATGAAAATAAATATTAAGATCTTCAAGAAATGAAAAATAATATACCACCTATCAACCATTCATTTAATAATTAATTGAAAAGAAATTCTCAAGCAAAGATGATGCTCATTCATCCAGCATAATGCTATTGAAAATCCCAAATGAATTCTCGGGATTGAAAATTATAAGAACGAGCAGTTAAAAGAAAACTATTAATTTTAAAATTAGCAGACTTTAGTATTTTTACGTCATGTTATTTAATATTTAAGCGATCTCCAATGAAATAGTTTATTGCTTTTTTCAATTTGCTGCTGCATAAGTACAATGCATTTTTTTTATACGCAACTTATATGAGGTACAGGGTATATTAAGTTTGTGCATATAGTGTAACGTCCCATTGGAGTTGTGTTCGGTATGGAAAAGAATATATATATATTCTTGATCAGCATCACTACCCGAGTCCGTTAAACCATGTCAATCTGTCCAAAACCACGCTAAATAGAAAATTACTGATCAGAATGCGTTGAAATTTTGTTTCAATATGTTTTAACCAAAAAATGGTTCTGACTTAGGAAATAAGCCAAACCAGTCAACGGACACGTCCACTTAAGTTGGAATGATCACATATGATGTGTCGAAAGAAGTGGCCAAGTCCTCGTTTTTTTTAAATGGTCTAAGACATACTTCATTCGCACATTTGGGCAGCAGCCTCAAAATCCTCCTTGGAATTCCTGGACCGAATTTAACAACGTGCGATATATTTGATAGAGGATGAAAATATTTCATCATCTATGGGCCATTCCACACCAAATCGACCAAAAAAAGTCAAATTTGAGATTTTACCTTTTCGATCTTAATGAACTTTTGGCAACTGATAAAGGGTATCGAGACATGCACTAAACATTTTTTTTTATTTTTTCCGACCACTACTTCCAGAGATCCAGTGGCTCAAAGTTGGAAAAAATGTGCCAAAAATCACTTTTGTTCATATTTAAATATCTCTTGAACTAGAAATGCTAGAAACTCCGTTAATGTCTCGTTTTAAAGATAATAGAACAAGCTTAATTGTATTAAGTTGTAATTTTCAAACGGTAACATGTGGCCCGTGATCATTATCCTTGCACTTCAAAATTGTGGTCCTTAAAAAGGACCCTTTTTAAAATTCTGAAAAAAAATCATAAATTTTCGTCAATTTATTGTTAATGTTCATGCAAAATTTCAAGATGATATTTTGATTGCATCATATTTTAAAAAATTATTTTCTAAATTTTTTTTTTTTGTATAGAAAAAAAAATATATTTTTTCTACACTAAAAGTTGTAATAATTTCTGAATATATATGTAACTCTGATTTCTAAAATGAAGTCAGTTTTATCATATTCAATCTAGTTTTTGAGATATTGATTTTGGCATATAGTTTTTACGATTTTCGAAAAATGGTATATATTTCAAAAACTAGAGATAATTTGATGAAACTGACGCCATTTTCGAAATTAGAGTTACAAATACATTGAAAAACTATTGCAAATTTTACTTTTGAAAAAAAAAATATATTTTTTTAATACAAAAAATATTGATAAAATTTAGAAAATAATTTTTTAAAATATGATGCCATCAAAATACCATCTTGAAATTTTGCATGAACATTAACAATAAATTGACGAAAATTTAGGATTTTTTTCAGAATTTTAAAAAGGGTACTTTTTAAGGACCACAATTTTGAAGTGCAAGGATAATGACCATCGGCCACATGTTACATGTTTTTCTAAAAGCTTGTTCTATTAGCTTTAAAACGAGCCATTAACGGAGTTTCTAGCATTTCTAGTTCAAGAGATATTTAAATATGAACAACAGAACAAACGTGATTTTTGGCACTTTTTTCCAACTTTGAGCCACTGTATCTCTGGAAGTAGTCGGAAAAATAAAAAAAAAATGTTTAGTGCATGTCTCGATACCCTTTATCAGTTGCCAAAATTTCATTGAAATCGAAGAAGGTGAGTTCCAACCGCTGGTCGATTTGGTGTGGAATGGCCCCTATTGGTTCACTTGAGCACCGAAGGACCGTTGGGTGTGCAGCCTCTTTAATAGGTATTACAATGGTAAGTGTTCAGAGGAAATAATGGCAACCCAGTATGCCATTCGTATCGATATCGTTACGAGATCAATGCGAGTAGATGGAGAAATCACACGATATCGAACCCGTTCTCGTAACGATATCGAGCGTCAAATTGGACCTAGATGGTGGTAGATATCGAAACGTTCTGTCGGAGTTTTCTCTATACGAGATATTTTTCGAAATCGCAACGATATCGAAGAAAAAAATGATCAAAGTTCGAGATTGCTGCGAAAATATTTCGATATCGATTTGATAAATGTTTAAATATCGTATCTTGTCAAAAAATTTCAATGTACGAACATTTTTAAAAATTAGAATCGAGAATGCAACGAGATCGAACTTTTTTATCGAAGTTATTCGAGAAAGCTTCGAGGCATCGCAGGTATCCGAGACATGGCAGGCTGGGCAGATTTCACCAGGTCGTATTCTCTTTTTCTGCTCCGGCATCGAACCAAGTCCACCCTTCGTAGCTCGGCTCTCAACAGAACCACGTATTACAGAGAGAATTCGTTCTTCAGTCGCACGGATACGTTCGTGGAAAAATCGTCCTGCGTCTGTTTTTCCCGACATCTTTGATTTTTCGAAGTTCAAAACAAACATCCACCTATACTACTCCCTATTTTGTCCCTCGCAATAACCTGTAATCCTTAGAGTCGATCAACACTGTATTGCATAAATCGTCGTTGTAGAACGAAAAGTCACCAAATATAGTTTTATGAAAAACATAATTTTCGAGTTTGTTGATTAATATTATAAAAAGTAATTGATGCATTTTTAAAGTTGAAAAATCGACTAATAGATTTACATTTTCTTATCATGTGAAAAAAAATTGAGATCTTTGATTAAAGATTTAAGGGTTTTTCAACAGGGACGCTACAAAAGTAGAGCGACAGGGACAACAAACGACGCCATATTTCTTGCCGCTCTTTTGACATTTCTCTTCAGTAAGGATTGCCATTTCATGATGGAAAGATATACGAATTCGAATTTCGGTAGTAAATTTTAATAAATTCGACTCGTTGTTGGCTCGTATATCTTTCCATCATGAAATGGCAAACCTTACTGAAGAGAAATGTCAAAAGAGCGGCAAGAAATATGGCGTCGTTTGCTGTCCCTGTCGCTCTACTTTTGTAGCGTCCCTGTTGAAAAACCCTTGAAAAAAACTTTTGTAGCGCTCTTATTGAAAAACCCTTTATAACGATTTTTTAAATGAATATTTTGCAATTTGAAAATGTATTTTTCGTTCTACAACGACGATATGTAAAAAAACAACCGTTACCAAAAATCATATGCTATGACGAAACGAAAAACGCGGCAATTACCACAAAAACTGACTAACAGAGGGGCGATTAATTCATTTTCAATCGAACGGCAAATCCCTCCCAACCATGTTCGATTATCTATGTCAATTTAATTGATAAGCTCATAATAGTTTCACATTCACTTAAAATTATATAATTTCACTATTTTACAACAAATGGCACCATTATCAAAACACGAAACAATCGCGGTTCGTTTTACGTTTCGAAAAATTGTCACTTACCAGTCTTCTGAATATGCGTTTACATTTGTATTTTGAGATCCAGATTTAAAAAAAGCGCTGATTTTGATTTATCTCTCTGCTTGACAATTAGCTCTTCAGAATTAACTTTGCTCAATTAATTACTGTATGAATCTTATTTTGTCTAATAACATTGACTTAAGCACGGGCAACGAAATAAGGAACATCACTTATTATATCGTCGACGCATAGGTGAAGCAAAACAACTTCTAACTCAGAAGCAAATAACGTATATTGCAGTTCAGTTTATGATACTGTTTTCTCATCGTTCTGTTTACATAGAGTTTGTATTTCCTGTAAGAAAAAAAATGCATATAACACGTGCACCATAAAACACTTGTTAATCAAATAAACTAAAATAAAACTCCATCATTTTTTTTATATTTTGTTTATTAGTGTTTTTGCTTTTACTTTATATATATCAAAATACAATTTGGTTTTTCAATAGTTTAGTTCGCGGCGTGTTACGCATTGCTGCAGTTGTGTTTGTGTGTGTGTGTCTGTGAAGTGAGTGATTCTTTTAAAGAAATACTAAATGCAAGCTTTAAGTAACAACAGATTATTAGAATTGTTTATGCATTGGACAATATATATGCGGCGATAAAGTGAGCTGTGCTCACTTTGCTTTACACACAAACAAAAGGCCAAATAGTAAATGTTAATGCAATAATTAATAGTATAATTTAATTAAAAGAAACAAAAACAATACAAAAAAAAAATAGTTTAAATTTTTGAAATGTAAACTAGGCTCTGCTTGACGGTTTTCTTATAATAATAAAACCTATTTCAAAAACATGTTGATTAAATAATGAAGATAACATGAGAGGAGACGAGTAGTTAGTGTGAGAAGTGCGGAATATTGAAAACTAAGTTTAACAATAACCACGGTCGGGCACACGCCTTCGGGGAGCACAACGTATGATGTCATCGACGCGCAGGATCATTTCAGCGGCCTCGGCAGCGGACATCAGCACCTGACGTTTCACGGCAAAGGATTCGGTGATGCCAAGCTCCTTCATGTCGCCAATTGTGCCCTTGTCCATGTTCAAGCCAGTGGCGGATTTACCCTGAGCGTGGGCAGCGCGCAATTCGCTGACGAGTTGGGCGGAATCGTAGCCAGCATTGTCGGCGATAGCGGTGGGCAGTGACAAAAGAGCTCCTAAGGTGAAATAAAATAAATGGAGAATGAGAAAATGCAAATAAAATTGAATAAATGACCGACTTGAAAACACCTTTACTTAAAAAGAAACTAAAAAATTAAATTATGCACAAATTAAAATTTTGTGTTCACTCGAACTCCTAATATTTATAACTTAGTCATAGCCTAGGCTTAAATACTAATTTTAAATAAAAGTGTTTTTTACATTTTTCTATAGTTCATACTTTTTGAAATCATAATTGTGTCGCCAAGTTGTGTACAGTGCATCAATATATTTTTTTTTTGTTATTTCATGATGATTTATAGCATTTTTTTTTTCAAATAGTTCACAATTTTGTATGTGCAAAAGAGCCCATTTTATATGTGGTGTATTGCAATGTGCTGAATTTTGTAGAACATTTTTACGTTAATCTTTGTTTTACTCTTAGGACATCTTTAACACTATTCAATTTCATATATTTTAGGCATAGCTATCAGTTAAAATGGCAGTTAGTGCTCAGTCAAAGATGGTGAACACCGTCAGTTAAAATTACAGTTAGTGCTTAACTAAATATGGTGAACACCGCCGGTAAAATATTTGAAAGTGTATAACAGAATTATTGTCTATCAAATTACTGTATAAGATTGAACTGTGGACATATATGACATATTTTATATAGGAACAAATTGATTTGAATTCCACGGAAAAAACGCAACTAGAACCACATACTAAAAGCTATCTTTTCGACCATCGATTTTCAGGTAAGGCAATAACTATTTCAAACGTTAATTATTAAGCATCATTTAGATACCTAAACGAAAACTTTCTGGCCGTTTTCACCATCTTCGGTTAAGCAATAACTTAAGAGTTACCCATAGAATATATGGAATGGAAACACTTCACTGAAAACGGCCCGAAAAGATGTCGATTGTCTAGAGTGCAAATATGTATTTTATTAGTTGTCTTAAAAATAACTTTTCGGTTATCTTTTCGACAGCCAAAAGTCAACATAAAGGCGGACATTCGTAAGCTTTTTAGATAGAATCTCTTTTCTTAGAATCTCTTTTCTGTGGACATTCGGATAAAGTTAACTTTTAAAAGTTAGCATAAAGTTATTTTTCGGATATCGTTTGTAGTTGGGTACCTTAAAAATTGAAGAGCATAAAACAGAAAATCCCATTTTCTGATGTGCATTGCCATTTCATGATGGAAAGATATACCAGCCAACGAGTCGAAATTATTAAAATTTACTACCAAAATTCGAATTCGTATATCTTTCCAACATGAAATGGGAAACCTTGCTGAAGAGAAATGTTAAAAGAGCGGCAATAAATATGGCGTCGTTTGCTGTCCCTGTCGCTCCACTTTTGTAGCGTCCCTGTTGAAAAACCCTTGATGCTCGAGTCGTCAACAGAAATTGACTCAATTTGGTTGATGCTTTCTCAAATTTTGTATTGAAACTGACACAAAAATAAAAATTTTAAATTGATACAAAATTGCGTCAACATGAAATTTCCCCTCATTTACTGATATTCGAAAAAATTGCATCGATTGTTGAAGATTTGCACCAATCGTGTGATTCTAACTTCACTTTTCGTTTCGTTTTACAAAATAAGAGGTTAAGACGACACTCTGAGATTGTTATATCATTAAACAGTTGTCACTCATATCGCGCATGTCAAATAATTAATTTTACTCTCATCCGCCAAGCAATGGATTAAGTACTGAACAGATGGTCATTGATAAAATATCCAAATAGAGACGAGAATACAACGGAACTCTGAGTAACTCAAAAAATTGTTGAAATATTCTTTGAGACCATCATACATCGCACTTCATATTAAACCCCAGAGGAATTTGTATATCCTTCGAGTAAAAGAATGAATTGACATCATATTCAATTAGTTTGGTTATGAGGGATAGGTTGAGACCTTCAAAATATAACTTTTATGAATGACCACCAGATTCAAGTCAACATTTTAACGTAAAATAGAAATAATAAGTTCTGCCCGATAGGTGTTCTTAAAATGTAACTCCTCCCCTCACTTACTTGCAAAAGCTTCCATGGCAATGGCCTCCTTGCCAGCAGTCTCAGCTGCCTTCTTCAGCACAGCGTTAGCCATGAGTGCCTCTGAGCAGCCACCACCATAAACGATGCGTGACTCCTTAACTGTGGCAGCCAATACACAAAGCGCATCGTGCAAAGAACGATCAGCTTCATCCAAAATCTGTTTGGTGGCGCCACGAATGACAACTGTACAAGCTTCGCCCAACTTAACACCACTGAAACGCATCAACGTATCCTCGCCAATCATCACCTGTTCGATGAGTTTGCATTCGCCCAGTTTAACGAGTGCGGGATTGTCGAAAGTCGAAACAATTTCACCACCTGTCACAAGAGCCAAACGTTCGATACCATCAAAATCGGCATGTTCAATGGCCATGACACCGGCATCGGCGAACAGCTGCTCGGGGTAGTTGTAGATGAGCTGACGATTGATGAAGACATTGCAATTGTGATTGCAGATCTTTGTAACCTTGTCCTTCATTTTCTCTTTTTCGGCGAGTTCAAGATCGGCGATTTTCGCGAGTGAATCAACCTTGATGGTGCTGCCAAAGACCTTGATCTTATCGGTGTCCATGGGTGTGTTGGCGATCAGAATCTTGGCGTTTTCGACCTTTTGTAAAAGCAACGAAAAAAAATGAGGTTTTAAAATTAAATCAAGTGCTTTTTAATTCAATGAAGAACAATGATGTTTATAATAAAAACAATGTTATTCATAATAAAAATAGGTTGTTTATAATAAAATAAAAATAGTTTTTTCGTACTGAAAAATAATTTTTCATAATGAATTTTTTTTTTCCATGAAAAAGGTTTTTCATAATCACAATACTATTTTCATAATAAAAAAAAAGGTTTTCAATCACAAAACTATTTTCATAATAAAAAAAATGTTTTTCATAATAAAGACAAACTTTATAAAATGAAAATATAACGAAATCATTATTTTTAATTACAAAATAAGTTTTTTTTTTAATGAAAGATATGTTTTTTAACTGCTTTTTTGTAGATGCTATTAAAACGTTGCTCGTGCTCAACAACAAACTCGTCAAAATGGCTGTGATATGCGTTACAAATACAACATAAGTCACAGCCGTTTCGACGTGCTATTATTGAGTTTTTCATGTTTCGCCTAAGTTAATGACGCAATTGGAGAAAATTATAAAAAATTCTGTCTAGAAAATAAACACCTACCCTTTGTGGCTGATGTACGCCAGGCTTCTTGTCCAGCAAGAAACCCTCATCGAGGAAGGAATCATCCAAAGTACCACCAGTCTTCTTAATAATCTGAATGGCATGCAATTCACCGGAACCCTTCAGACGCAGCACTGCATCGACAGCGAGCTTGGCAAAGAATTCCTTATGCTGATGCAGAATCTTTGAGGAGAGTGTGGTGCGTGCAATATTCATCAGATCCTCCTTGAAGGTAACATCATTGGCCGAATTATCCTGGGATGCTGCAATGAGTGCCTCACGTGCAACCTGTGTGGCCAAACGCCAACCGGCAATAATAATTTGTGGATGCAATTTTTGTTCCACCAATTTTTCAGCTTCACGCAACAACTCAGAAGCGAGCACTGTCACCGAGGTGGTGCCATCACCGACTTCTTCGTCCTGTACGCGTGACATATCAACGAGAATCTTGGCCGCGGGATTGTCAACACCGACAGCACGTAAAATGGTGGCACCATCGTTGGTAACCTCCACCTGGCCGGCGTTGCGTCCGTGGGCGACGAGAATTTTGTCCATGCCCTTGGGTCCAAGTGTGCTCTTGACCAGATCGCCAATGGCAATGGCGCCAATGAACGAGGACAGACGCGCCATCTCGGCCTTTTCCTCCTGGGCCTCATTCTTGAGGATACGCACGGGATTTAATGACATCTCCTAAAGAAATAGAGTATATTGAGTATAATAAATAAGTAATGCTCTTTTAAAATGACTTTAAAACAATCCTTAATATTTATTTATTATCAAATTCAAAATTTATATTTTCATTTACAAAAAAAACAATATTTTTATAATAAATTCATATTAAATGACCATCTGCTCTACTTTTGTAATATTTGTTTTGTAATTATTATAAAAATATGTTAAAATAATTTTAATTGTCGGTTTCTAAACAAAATAACTCAGGTGGCAACGCCAAAAAGGGACAAGCAAACGGCATCTGCGCTGCAACGCTGCACGAGAATCACAACGGACTGACGGACATAACCTCACATTTTTTGGCAATTAATTTACGATGCGACTATGGCAAGGATCCGCCTTTGTGCGTGTGGAGAACCAGAGGCTGCCCCAATAACAAATAATGCAGCTGTTTATGCCTCAAGCAAAAATAAAACGTTGCCGCTACCAACAGCTGCCAAAAAAAACGCAAAAATGTGATTCATCGCAACCACGCTTTTTTGCATTTCGAAGAACACTTCGAGAAATTTCTTTTCGTCGTGCGTTCTGCATTGCAAAAGGCATTTTATGTTAAAAATGAAAACTAAAGAAAATGTCGAGGCATTCTTCGCGAATAGTCTCGAAGTTGAGTCTCACGTGCATTTTTAAAAATGCCGTGCCATCTGCCTGATTGTTTCGTCTGTCGTACGTTCGTATGGCTGTCGGTCTGTCCGTCCGTGACTATGCGGTCATTGTCGCTGCTGCCGCCGCCACAACCGTTTTTCGATTAATGCCTGAAAACACCCGGCTTCTTTGATGAGGTTTTTCTCGCGTTCGATGCAAAAATGTTCAACGATTTCAATGTGCACTCATTGCAAATAGCATAAAAATATTATTTTAATTGATTTTATTTTATAGAAATTGTTATATTTTACCATTTTCACGCAATTTATTCACTATTCGTATCACAGCAGAAAAAAAAACACCCGAACGAGAAAAATTGAAAATGGCGAATGACAGACGAATGAATAATTGTGGAATGCGTCACAATGTGGAACAGGAGTGTGGGCTGCAGTGCTGCCAACTGCTTTAAAATGTTATTAGTACTGTTTGATTTGTTAGATGTCGGTTAGGCAGTGGTTGCAGTGTGGATTTTGTAACGTTTAACATTAAAATTTCTAAAATAATTTTACAATTGTGTTTTAATACATTTTACCACAAAAATAATTTACGAATACATACTCCATCAGCCATTATAGGGCCTCTAAAAGAAATACAGTTCCAAATATAAAGCGCCCATAAATGAAAAATCACAACTGGTATTTGGAATATAACAATATGTGCGTGACAAATATAAAAACAACAATAGTCACCTAATGTGACAAATGGTACAAAAATAACAAAATAAAAATGTCTTTTACAACAATTTTTCTTACAATTAATCATTATTTATCGAATTTTACCAAATTGTTGACATAAACTAAATTGAATTCAATCTCCATTCAGTAACCGGTAATTGCTAAAGTCCGTAATCAATCGGTTATCACATGTCTGTTTGCTATCATCTAATTTATTTTCCTCAAAAATTGGCTAAATTGAAAAGTAACCATGCATTATCGTCATTAGTTTAGTTTAGTTTTATTTTCTTAAAAAAAAAAACATAAAATCGTTTTTATTATGGGTGTGTAAGAAAATATGATAAAATATGTGATATTTGACAATTTAGAGAAATTAATAAAATATATATATATATATTTCTCTATATGATTTTTATGAAGTATTTATTACATATATAGGATGTGTGCGAGTTCGACTAAATTACTGACTAAACTAAATTGTACTAGTTTTTATTCGACCGTCATTCGGTAATTGTTAAAGTCTCTAATAAATCAATTCTCATATGTCTGTTTGCTGTCTTCCAATTTAGATGAATTTAGTTTGCTCGAAAATTTGCTAAATTGAAAAGTAAACGCTGCATTGCCGACAAAATTTAGTTTAGTCAGCAATTTAGTCGACCTCGCACACATCCATAATAAGTAAATGCCTTTTTAAAAAAAACTTAATAAAGCTTCATAAAATTTATTGTAATAAATACATATTAATATATACAAAAATAAAAAAAATCTGATATGTTCTGAAATCCACTATCAATCAAATTTATATATCTTACACTAAAATTGAATTAATTTCGTTCGGATACTCGTAAACTTTTATTTTGTAATAAATAAATCTAAAAAAAAATAATTCTAGAAAAGCAAAAACTAATTATGTTGTATTAAAATTTAGGTATAAATATATTATTTTTAAATATCAACTTTTGGTATTAGTTGCTGTGGCACAGAAGGTACAAATATTTGATCTTGTATTGTCGTTCGGTGATTCTGAGCACTGCATTACAGGGCAGGTGTATAAAGAACAGGGTTTCTCCGTGTTTCCTAAAAATGAAGAAAATGTTATAAAAATATTGGATTTTAAAAATTTTATTTCAGAAACTGCTTAAATTGTAATTGTTGTGTCCAACAAACCATGTACACAAATTTAGGTGTTTCATATTTCAAATTGAATTTGTTCCACATAACATGAAAGAATTGAATTGATTGAAATCCGTATATTTCATATTAAAAACTCGAATTCAAGAAATTCAACCGAGTTTAAATTTGAATGCGTTTTTGATCGAGAATTAGCATATATGATTTGTAGAACATTATTATTTTATGATTTAGGGTTAGTGCGAGTTTGACTAAATTGCTAACTAAACTAAATTGCACAGGTTTTCATTCGATCTGCATTGGGTAATCGGTAATTGTTAAATTCCGTAATAAATCGATTACTATTTGTCTGTTTGCTGTCATCCAATTTTGTTCAATTTAGTTTGCTCGAAAATGTTCTAAATTGATTTAGTAAAAACTGCATTACCGACCACATTTAGTTTAGTCAGCAATTTTAGTAGCACACACCTTTAATATATATTTTATATAGTAATAGCACTTACCAGTTACAACAATAGCATCAAGATGCGCAATATAGCTCTTGGCCAAACGCAGTATCTCGATTTTGGACAGTTTGCGATCGTAGGGCTCCGTCGGTATTAGAGTGCGTAGCGTACTAAAAGCCGTATTTACACTGCAAAAACTTGGTTTCGTATATTTACAAATAAAGATTAGGAATAATAGAAAAACTTTAAAATATACCTTTGTGTGCGACAGCGTTCTCTGGCATTAACCTCGTGGCGTGGCTTGGCGGGACTATTCGAAGAATCTGAACCGCAAGGACTTGTGCGAATATTTTGTGAATTGTGATTTGTGTCGTAGGACACTAAGCCGCTACTATTGAAATTGCTATAAAAATCCATTATAATAACAATTTATGATATTTTGTGGTTTTTTTCTTTAATAATGTTGAGCCTTTTTCACAGTGCGCCACAAAATATTTGCATTAATTAATAATTAAAATTAATTTAAAACAAATGCATATGCTTCAGTTGAATAAAAAGTTTCAGAGAGAGCTTTGCATAGTTTTATTTTAATTTATTTATTATGCAACTATTTTAAATATGTTTGAAATATTTTTAAAATTTAAAGAATGATTTATCAAATTCCAACTATGTTTGCACTTTGCTCTTTTTTAAAAGACTAAATTTTATTTATGCGTCCACTTCCACTTATAGTACATTTATATCTGATCTTTGTTATGACCGATCCAGCGACGACCACAGCTACTGTGGCTGTGAAATGCATTAAGTCATTAGTGACGACAAATTGTCCATAAACACCCTTGAGTCTGAGTCTGAATCGTTGTCATAGTCGGAGGCAATTTAGTTATGAGGCGCACAGAAGAGCGAAAAACAGGCACTTGTAAAAAGAGCATCTTCTCATTCATTCATTCGTTTGTTCTTCGGTTCTTCTCATTTATATCCAAACATCGATCGTCCAATTGTGGTTCAGATCGTGCTGTCTGTTAATGTAATGACGAGGTTCTGAGGGATTTGCGCAACTTAAAAAATAAGTATCTGATGTAGTACGTAGGATAACATTTGTATATGATCGTGGCCACCACGATTCTTTAATGCTCAGTGTTTGAGTTTTTTTTTTTTTTGAATTTTTGAAGTGTATAGCGCTCAATGAATGTGAGAAAATGCCAACATTTTAATTAACAAAATTGATAATGAGTTGATAAGTTAATTAGAAATTAAAGCGAGTGATGGATATAAGTTGGGGGTGACGTCACTCGTCATGGGTACTTATTTTCTATATTCAATGCAATTTGGGAATATTTGCAGTTATTTAATTCTTAATTCCGATCTTAAAGCTTCTTAAAAATGTGGTTTCTAATATTCGGGCATGTTTTGATTTCCAATCGAAATAGTTTTAAAGTTTCAATTCCATGGTTTTTTTTTTGCTGTTCGAGAATTCGATATTTCAATAAAAAATTCACGTTTTACAATCAAACAGTAGCATAAATTCAATATGATTTGCAGTATCAAATATTTAAATGTTATTCGAAAGTTCATGCCCGATTTATATAGTACACTCAGAAAAAAAGTCATAAGAGTTGGTAAACAGACCAGGGTGTGTGCGAGTTTATAGAAAATTTAACGCTAAGCAAATTTGACTAAACTAAATTTTATCGATAATGCGATTCGAGCAGACTAAATTGAACTAAATTGGAAGACAGCAAACAGACATGTGATAATCGATTGATTACGGACTTTATCAATTACCAGTTAACGAATGGAGATCAAATTAAAAGTCGTCCAATTTAGTTTAGTCAGCAATTTAGTCTAATTCGCACATACCCTAAATTTTGCAAATTTTCGAGCAATCTAATTTGAAATACAGTAAACCATCTAATGATTATACGACTGAACGATAATTTTTGAGATTACCAATTACCGAATAGCGATCAGTAAAAAAATTATCATTTAGCTTAGTCTTCAAATTTAGACAAACTCACACCCTTATAAATTCAATTGTACAATCGAATATTTGCAATGGTTACTAATTGCTTGTACACTCAAAAAAAAACATGGTCAATTAAGGACTGCGTCGAATAAAATTGTCCGCTACAAAAAAATAATCTAGAAATCTAGTAATCGAATTTTTATAGAATAAAATATTATATTTTGCAAATTATTTTTAGATTTAAAAAAAAATATAAAAACCAGAAATTAATATTTTTTAATAAAAAGTTTTAATTTTTCCGGAACGCCTTCAATTAATGTTGTAATGGTAGTGTCCGACACCCTCACAGTTGCTAAAGACCACTTTCTTTTAAAGTCTTGAACGTCTTTGGCCACTTTTTTTGTTGTCTTCATCTCCCTTTTTACTAAAGCCCAGTATCTCTCAATCGGCCTGAGTTCTGGACAGTTTGGTGGATTGGCTTCTCTAGGCACCAAAATCACTGCATTTTGTTGGATCCACTCTAAGGCCGTTTTGCTGTAGTGACAAAAAATGTGGACACTTCATGTTAGCGTAAAAATGGAAGCAATCTCTTTTGCAAGCATTCCTTCACATATATTTCGCTATTAATTGTACCCGATGTCACGAATGAGCTGCTTCTTTTTCCACAACTGCAAATTGCCTGCCAAACAAGGAATTTCTTTGGGAATTTTGTCATTTTTTTTGATTTGAATTTTTCAGCGACATTTCCTCGAGAATCGGCTGTATAAAATTCCTGCCCAGGTAGCTGAGAAAAGTCCGCTAAAACATAAGTTTCGTCGTCCATTATGCAGCAATCGAATTTTTAAAAAAATCTTGGTTCAGCTTTTTAGCTCGTTGTTTTGCGGTTTCATTCTTGCATTTCTATCCGGAACTTTTTGGACCTTGTACGTCTTCAGCCCAGCTTCTTTCTTAGTCCTGCGCACGAAAGATTCTGAGCAATCCGCCTTTCTCGCCAATTTCCTTCCGGATATGCTTGGATCTTTCTTTAAAATATTCACAACCTTCTTCGACTTTTCACGATCTTGTGGGCCTTTTTTTTACCAGAACCTTTCTTCCGATCAATACTCAGGTCTTCCTTAAAGCGGTTGATAACGCGAGAAATGGTCTTAGGGTTAGCCCCCCCTTGGCAATTTTTTTAAAAGACCAACTAGGTTGTTTTAGAAAAATGTTAATTATATTTTCTCGCACTTCCACTTCGTTTGCCATTTTCGCGTTAAATAAATTTTGTATTGACTATAACTGACACAAATTATTTTCTGCCATTTAATTCAGAGCTACTATGATCATTTGAATCTTGCAATAGCACATTGTGGGAAGATGTGTAACGGACAATTTTATTCGACGCAGTCCTTAATAGTATTTCAATAGAAAATAATAATGAATACCATTAAAATGGCTCAATAGGTTGCATCTCATTAGTTCACCACACTTAAGTTCACCACACTAAAACTCACCACACTCAAATTCACCACACTAAAACTCAACACAATAAAATTCACCACACTCAAATTCACCACACTCAAATTCACCACACTAAAACTCATCATACTAAAACTCACCACATTGAAACTAACCACATTGAAACTCACCACACCAAAATTCACTACACTAAAACTCACTACACTAAAACTCACTACACTAAAACTCACCACACTAAAATTCACTACACCTAAACTCACCACACCGAATCTCACCACACTAAAACTTTTACTGGGAAAAACTCTACGGGGAAGAATTCTACGAGGAAGCACAGTTTGATAAAAGCCAAAAAACCAATAAAAAAAAGTCCACTGATATAAATAATAAAAATGTTCTTTATATTAATAAAATTGCTCCATATCCTTGCATTCACAAAATCTTTGCACGAGTCGTGTACGGGTCCAGTTAGTACAAAATAATAATATTGAAATATTTAAATTATTGGTACTGAATTTTTAGTATACTCAGAAATTAATTAGAAAACTTTTGAATTAATATGAAAAAACTATTAATACATGAACCATACGATCAATGGTCGTACCCTTACATTTTTTTCTGACTTATAATTCAGCAGAAATAATAACTGTGTTATGCAAATACTTAAATTAAAAATGTTCAATGCATGCAAGTATATGTGTGGCATATGGATCCAGTGTGGCAACAATAGAAGTAATTATGGGAAATACTATCGTAACAAAAGTGTTTGTAGCGAAAAACAAGACACATTTTATTTTTTTGGTGGAACTATCAAATGTATTTGCAAGTAATAATTTTATTTAGCTTAAATCATTTTTATTAGTTGTTGCAAGCACTTTTTCAAGCTTCTCTAGTATATGTTTGAATTATTGTTTGCACCATGCATATAAAAAAAAAAATAATTTAATAGTATTCAATATATTTTTAATAGTATTTAATAGTATTGAATTGTTTTTATCTAATAAAAGAATAGCATATAATATTCATTAATTTTAAAAGCAAAAACTATTAAAATAATATCAGAACCTTATAACTAAAATCATATTTTAAATAATTATAAAAATTCTACTTCCTGATTTTTTTTCTATACAATAATCCTATGTCAACAGGCATTTTCCGTAATTAGCTACATTATGACATTGTCCAATTGTGTCATAATATTTCAAGTGTTGCTCAAAACCACATATGTTTTGACAGAGTAATGATCTGTCATAATATAGACCACATAGTTTGACAACCACTTGAGCTCTAATGCCATAGTGCGGAAGTGAAATAGGGCATTTTTGATGTTTTCATATTTTCGTAAATAAAGAATAGGCTCGCAAAAACATTTGGAATTTCCAAACAATACTATTTCAATTGTCGTTAAACTGTAGCAGCTGATTAAATACAAATCATGATTTACGATTTAGACGTCCCGAAGTTATAATGTCATATATGCTTCCGGGGCGACGATTTGTATTTTAAATAAATATTAAGTTATCAAACATAAATATAAAAGTAATTTTCTGTAATATACATAGGGTTATTTTACTGCATTTCGATTAAATAATTATATAAATATGGAATTTATTAAAACAATAATAGTTCGGCAAAAATTGATTTGGAATATTCGGGATTGTTCCTTTCGATCTAAAGTGATACAAAACAAAAATGTGAATTCGAATTAAAATTGTTTAAGTATTATTTGATGATATTCATATCGGTTACTGTACTTTATAATTAATTTTTGGTAGAAAGTGAATATACTGATTATTATTTCCAAACATTTCAACCGATGTTCACTAATCCAGCAACTTAACTCATACACGGATAGAAAAGATTTGTTTGAATATGGTCGAATGTAATTATAACGTAATTCGAAATCACCATATACATATTGGGAGTAATATCTAATTACATTATATAATTAACATATATAATTGTATTATTATTTTGTTCAGATTGAAATATTATTATACGATATTTAAACATAAATTGCTTTAATCGCGCATTTACATGAATTTACAATATTAATGTTTCTGTAGAAATATATATAAATATAAATATATATGTATGTTTGATATTTCTGCTATTTAACACACCCAACGTCAATAAAAGGTTCTTTGAATTATATGGTTATTCGTGATTGTTACTGGGTGACAACGAATTTAAAAATAATATCATTATTTTGATTATATGTATGTTTGGCATTACGATATCACAATTAAATAACAACGCTGCATAATTTTAGCACTCACATTAATACTTTTCATATAGTTCAAAAATTCTTTTTGGTGGAAGAATTTGTTTAAGTACCGCCAATTACTGTTAATACCAGATAATGGCTGCATATAACATATATATGTTTGCAAGAACGCCAAAAATTATTCATTCTGAACATAAATATGTTTGAACGAAAACAAAAATATGTTTGGCTGTTATTATAATAATGTTCGAAAACGAAATAATACTTTTGTTTGCATAAAGCTCCAAAGATATATGTAATGCCTGCAAAATTATGTTTGGGAGGGCCCTTATTTTTGCAGCGTGTACATAAATTTGATTGAAATATTCGTTCGAAATTACAATTTATCGAAAGTTAAATGGCGCCAAATCAAATTGAAATTTATAACATATATACAAATCATTTTGATTATAAAAATTAATAGTTTTCTTACGTATAATATAAACTCTTGAAAACAAAATTCAGAATCAAGGACTTGAAGGTACTATTGTTGATTATGGTACATGTAGTAAAATAATTCATATTAATTAACAATTTTTTTTTATTAAATTTGAAAGTGTTTGAATAATGTATTACTATTAATTGAATGATTTGCATATTGTTAAAATTTTTATACTGATTTTTATATAAAAATTTTATGAAATATTATTAAGGGTGTGTGCGAGTTCGACTATATTGCTGACTAAACTAAATTGTATGGATTTTCTTTTGATCTCCATTCGGTAAACAGTAAATGTTAAGGTCCTTAATCAATTATCATATGTCTGCTTGCTGTCATCCAATTTTGTTCCATTTAGTTTGCTCGAAAATTTGCTAAATTGAACAGTAGCACTGCATTACTGTCAAAATTTAGTTTTAAATTTAGTCAAACTCGCACACAGTCTCAAGTTTATAGTATTTCACTAATTATATTCATAATGTAGTCCTGTTATTATAATGTTGAATACATTTCGTGGGTTGCTTATATATTTTTGGGCCGTTTAAAAATGAAAAGCTCACTGAGAAATTTCATTTCAATTCGTCATTGCTTGTCATACTTTAATAGAAAAACGTTTTAAAAAATCCTTTTAAATTCGATTTAAAATTACAAAATACCTGTGAAATCTATAAATAAAACTGCGTTTGTTTTTTTATTATTTTTTATAAATTTATTTTATTTGTGTTTATTTACAAAACTTAAAATTAACAAATGTAGAAAATCAAAATATTATTTAAATATTGAACGGGACGTTTGAATTTAAATTCTTTAATATATAATAAGAACGGCTTAAATTTTAGAGACTTGTTTGATGTACAAAATTAAATCCATACCATTAAAATAGAGAAATTAAAAAGAAAAAAACTATTGTTGAGCAGTATAAAAAAATTGATTGGAAATATATATAATACAAAGAAATTCCACATAAAAAGCAAATTTAAAATAAAAGAAAATATAAACTTAAAAACTAAAAATTAAAAGAAATGAAAATTATAAAAAAAAACTTAAACTAAACAACTCCATAATAATTTCATTTAACTTAATGACAACGAGTTTTTTCTTTATGTTTTTTTTTTTAATGTACAAATTTGTATGAGTGTTTTTTTTATACTAAACAATTTTTGGGGCATTTTATATATATTTGAATTTATATTAAACAACAAATTCCAAGCAAGAATCAGCTATACAATATTTATACAGAATCTATATAGGTTAGACTACAATTTCGTATGCATGGAACTACACAAAAAATATTAGTTCAATTTTACTGCAAGACGGAATGATGTTACAAACTACAAATTTAGATTTTATTAAATAATAGTTTTATAAATTTATGAAAAAAAAAACACTACAGTCGTTTAAAAGCAAACTAGGCGCGCACACAAGTCGGTGCAAATAGATTAAGTAATAGGATAAAAGTTTTAAATTTAAAGAAATACATGAAATAACAGGAAAAAACACAATATTTACAAGCATTGAAAATAGTAGTTTTTTTTTGTTAAAAGTTAGTATAAAGTTAGCATAAAGTTAGCTTTAAGTACTATCAAAAACTAACTCAATATTAAACCTTAACATAAAGAAGCTTTCAATAGATACAGAGTAATTAAAAAAAATGTCGTATATTGTGTAAGAGTTTTATCACTGCTAAGCTCGTTTTTGTTTTGTTCATTTATAGTGTTTATAATAAATATGTTTTTTTTTGGAAATTTAAAATTATAATTTCGAAACTAAACTAAAATCAATTTTGTGTATATGTTTCGGTTTTTGTTTGTTTTTTAGTTGATCATATAATTTAGCCATTAGGAAGCGGACTATATTTGAAGCGGACGTTTTCATTTTGTAGGTGTTGCGATAGCGTTTAAAATAAATTTTTATAATATTTTAAAAATTGTTTTAGTATTTGAGGAGCACACATTCCAAATAGTTTCTGCCATGATGATGAAATTGCGATTACATTTTGTGTGTGTGTTTTTTTACAATGTTTTTTTGAGTTTTTTTGGTTTTGACTAAAGTGTTTTTTTGTTCGATGTAATTTTTAGCTATTGGCAGCACTGCTATATTTTAGAGATTTCTTTTATTTTTACTAGAGGGTTGATGAATAGTAGTAGTAGTAGTAGTAATAGTAATAGTACTCTTAGATCAGCGCCGTGATCAGTTTTGCCTTGAAGTTCACGAATTTCTCGCTGGTGGCGGCAACGCGCTGTAAAATGAGGTAGAGAGAGAAATAATTATTAAGAGTTAATTAACAGAGTTTGCTTAACATAATGTTAGTAACATTTAGGTATTAAGGGTGTGTGCGAGTTTGACTAAATTGAAGACTAAACTAAATTGAATTGAAGCCCATAATAAATTGATTATCAAATGTCTGTTTGCTGTCATCCAATTTAGTTCAGTTTATTCTGCTCGAAAATTAGCTAAATTGAAAAGTCGAACACTACATATCCGACAAAATTTAGTTTAATCAGCATTTTAGTCGAACTAGCACACACCCTTAATTGATGATTACTAAATTGAATGAGTTTCCATTCGATCACCGGTAATTAGTAAAGTCAGTAATTAATTGATTTTCATCATTCAATTTAGTTGAATTTAGATTGTTCGAAAATATACTGAATTGAAAAGTAAACACTGCATTACCGACAAAAGTTAGTTTCAAATTTGGTCAAACTTGCACACACCCTAAGAATATGTTAAACTAATAAATATACTAAATTTTGTTCATATAAATAATATATATTCACAGGAATATATTTATGTATAATAATAATAATAATAATAATAATAATAATAATAATGAGTTGCCTAAACATTTTGCATTTGTAGACAACATTCAAGTTTGACATTTTAGGGATATGTGCGCATTCGACTAAATTGCTGACTAAACTAAATTGATCGGCTTATCATTCGGCCACCATTCGGTAACCGGTAATTCTTAAAGTCCATAATCAATCAATTATCATATGTATGTTTGCTGTCATCCAATTTAGTTAATTTTAGTCTGCTCGAAAATTTTCTAAATTGAAAAGTCGAACACTGCATTACCGACAAAACTTAGTTAAGTCAGAAATTTAGTCCAATTCGCACACACCGTAAGTATTTAACTCATATAATTAGGTGCAAAATATGTTTGAAAGATAAAATATGATTTGGTTTAGGTTAAAAGATATTTTAATCGTACATTTTATATTTGTAGGAAACATTATGTTTAACATTTGTTTGAACACTATGTTAGAAAGATTTAAAATGTGTAAATATAAAATGTATCGTCGATGTAGAACGAAACATCACCAATTACATTTACAAAATGCCAAATATTCATTTACAAAAGTCCTCATATACCTGTCAATTTTTAATCGATGATGTCAATTTTTTTACCACATGATAAGAAAATGTAAATCTATCTATTGATATTTCAACTTTAAAAATGCATCAATAACTTTTTATAATATTAATCAACAAACTCGAAATTTAAGTTTTTCATACAAATGTATTTGTTGAAAATGTTTCTACAATGACGGTATATTTATGAATATCTTAAATACATAACGTTTATAGGTAAATAGTTTCTTTGTTAAACAATATGATAATTTTTGCAAAATATGTTTGGAAGCTAATATATTTTTTGGTCTAACTGTTAAGAAAATATATATTTTCGAACATAAACATATTATGATTGTAGGAAACAAAATATGTTTGACACAAATATATTTTATGATTATCTTTAATATAGTTTTAAACATAATACGTTTGTCGGAAACACAATGTGTTTGCAAAAAAAATTCAACGAATTTTTTGTTGTTAAATTTAAAATATAAATACACTACTTTAACATTCTGTTAGCAAAATGTTAAATAACATAACATTTTAAATAATCAATAAAAATATTTAAGCAACATAGATTGTTTTTCTTCACACTTACCAGAATCAAATCTTGCACCAAATTGGCCAGTCCACGATTGGCCAGCACAACCAACCGAGTCACAGGTCCGGGAATTCCTTCTGTGTAACCATCGGCGGCACGTTGAGCATCGCTGTCACCACCGCTGCTGCTGCTGTCGCCGACGCTGTTGCTGCCGCTGTTCGCCGCCGCATCACCAGCTTGTGTCTGTACGCTACCAGAGAATAGCTATACCAAAAAAATTCACAAACAAATTTTTTGAAAAAATATATTTTAAAAATATGAAAAACGAATACAAAAAAACTACTTACGCGCACAATATCGAACAGGAAGTTACCAGAACCGCCTGCACCGCCAGCAGCACCACTGCCGCTTGAACCACCGCTAGAGCCACCAGCCAGACCAGCACCAGCACCGCCGCCAAAGCTCAAAAACCTTTTGAAAATGTTGCTTTTGAAATTTTTTGGTTCGAATTAGCGAAATTTGTGTTACCAGAATTTTGAAAAGTGTGATATATACAAATTAAAAGTATATATATCTCATTTAAAAAGCCAATTTAATGCCTGTGCCATTGGAACAAACATTTTTGTAATTAAGTGTTTGAATCTTTGAATAGATCCATGATAATGAAACGACATAATTTTGCATGAAAAACTGCATTTTTTGGGGAATTTATAAAGTTCGTTCTTCTGTCGAAATCTGGTTGAACTGAGATCGAAATGCGGTCGACATTCGATAATTTTATTTTGAATATTGAAACAATTAAATGGTAGGATGTGGTTTAAGAATTAACAAATTTTTCGCACGATTCTTATATCATTCTCTAGATAATTTCGAATATACAGTTGGCTTCTCGAAATTTGTTCTACATTCTGAACGTTCTGATGATCCAGAATTGTCTGTTCAAAATACTCGTTATAATGGTCTGTAATATGAAATTGGATCGTTAAATTACAATGGCGATTATTTCGAAGTTTTTTAATAATTCAACGAAGACTTTGACTAGTATATTAGCAAAATATTCTGTGTTTAAACAAGGGAATACTTGAAATATGCCAAAATTGGGGGTACGTTTTAAACAATGGATCGATATATTCGATTCCAAATTATTGCTGTTTCGTTCGACATTTTTATATATACAGCAAAGATCTGATCAAATTTTGTTTGGCCAGAATATTCGTAGTACTGGTTTATAATATGATTTTCGATCAATACCTACAATACGAAAATTATGTAGATTATTTTAAAATTTCTAAATAATTCAAATAAATTCAGTTCTTGATTTGTGTTTGTATAAAACTGGGGAGTTCAAAATAGAAAATATTTCTAAACCCATTTTTCTCAATTATACTACTTCGAAATTTGATCTATCGTTTAGAATTCAAAACAGTTTTTCAATGTAAAATTGTCTATTTCTAACAAAATAAAAAATGGTTAAAAACATACCTCTTGTTTCTATCGTCCAAATCGGCGGCATCCTCATTCGAGTCCAGGGTCAGCTCATCGATGGCGGGCGACTTAGACTCTGACAACTGCAGATCGTTGTTCACATTGTTCGACTTCGAATTGTCATTGATGTTGAGCACCTCATTGTTGAAACTCAATTGTATGGACTCCTCATGTTTCAGTTGTGGTAGACTTGATGTCGATTGGGCGGCCGCCTCGGCCTCCTTAACCTGACGCGCTACACGAATAGTTTCTTCCAATTGCTTATTAATGGCTGACAGATCGATTTGGGTGTCAGAGGCACCGTTCTGTAGACGCGCGGTAATGGTCAAAATTGTGTGTGTGTTGTTTTGCAGTATTGATGATGAAATGCAAAAAGACGTCCGTTGGTAAAGTGTATAAATTTTGAATTTTGAACGGCATTCATTTTGGTGCATTTGATAATATTTTTGGAATTTGATTTTGATTTATAGGATTTTTTTTTGGATTTTATATTGGTTGGATTTTAAATTGGTTGGATTTTACATTGGTTGGATTTGTGTATAGAGTGCAATTTATTTTTTTGTATACAGTGTTCAAAGAGTTACACATAGTGCGAAAAAAAGAGTTTATATATTTCAAAAAAAGAGAGATAGAGAGGAATAAAGGATAGGAGTTGATAGTGCGAGTGAAATAGCATAGGACAGGATGATGTAGGATAGAGTGTATATGTGTGTGTGTGGTGAGACAGATATAGTATCAAGTGTAGTGTAGGTTTTTGAGGTTAGGTTTTTTTTAGGTTAGTTAATATTTTATTTATTTTAAAATATAATATTTTTTTTGATGCACGTGCAAAATGATGTAATTTTGTTTACATTTTAATCATTTTTTTTGAAGTTGATGATTTCATTTTTTTTGCGATTTCAAAATTTTTTATTTTGATTTTTTGAGTGTGGTAGGTTATTTTCAAGTAAGTCAATCAATCAATACATGTGTGTATGCGCATGAAAGTAAAGAAAAAAGGAAAAAGAGAAAACAAAAAAGCATGAGAATTATGAAAATTTTGTAGGCCAATTATAAAAATGTTCTAAATTTTACATTATTTGGGTTTTTTTTTCTTTGAAAGTAGCCCTGATGTTTTCAAGTGCTGAAAAACAGTGTGCGAATTTTGTATTTAGTGCTGAAATCTTTTAGAGAATCTGAAGTAGTTGCAGTTGCTGCAAAAAGTTAATTTTAACGATACACTGTTTTTGTAAAATCTTGAAAATATCACGGATACTTTAAATTGTATGTTATAAATAATTATTGAAAAAATAGCAGAGTCTAATAAAAAAAGAAAACTTCATGTAATTTTATGTAACGACCTACAAACGCTACTAAATACACTGCAAGAAAATACACTAACTTATAACAGGCTGTTGGCAACACTGTCAAACAGCTGATATCTGTTAAACAGCTGATTTCTTTCAAACAGCTGTTTGGTTATTTTCCAACAGCTGACTAACGATTACCAAAATTGTTTTTTTTTGTTTTTTTTTTTGCCAAATATGCCGAAATATATATAAATGATAAATATACAAAAATATTAGCAAACAGATGTAGTGAAAATGACAAAAATGTCCGTTATTGACAACGAATATATGATTTGAACATAGCAGAGATAAAATAGTAGCATTGGTGAAAGAGATATAGTTTGTGAGAGAACAAAGTATATTGGAAAACATAGAGATATAGAAAGAGTGATAGAGAAAACCTAATTTTCGATTTAATACATTTTTTTATTATTATTATTTTTTGTTGTAGTTAAATTAATAAAATGCTTTCATTAAAAGGTGACTGGTTTTTTGTATTTTAATTATTTTTGATTTGTTGTCCGTTGGTTGTAGTTGTTTTTCATGGATGTGGTTGTTGTTGTTATTGCCAATTGCTTAATTTCTGTGTCAAAATAACAAAATTATTTGTTAAAAACCAATTTGAATAATTTTTGTTAAACGATGTGCAGGCAACTGTCAAATTCAGTGAAAGTTTTGTCACATAAAGAGACTCAGCTTTGAAATGAAGAGACTCAGTTGTCAAATGAAACAAGTCAACTGTCGAATTAAATGTCAAATTATCTGTCTAATTTTCTATTTGTCTAAAAATTTTTAAATAATGTCACAGTTAACTTAAGAGACTCAACTTTCAAATAAAAAGACTCATCTGCTAGTTGTGTGACTCTTCTGTCATATAATGTGAAATGGGAAGACTCATCTGTCAAAGAAAGCAATTCAAATGTCAAATGAAGCGCCCTATGTGTCAAATTAAGCGATTATGTCTCCAATTAACTGATCTAACTGTCGAATAAAGTTCTTTCAGTAAAATCAACTCAAATTTCAAATAAAGTCAAATTATAAATTTTCATTTTTGATAATTTTCACAAATTGACAGCTACCTGCTTCAGTTGTTGTTGTAGCAATCAAATATCTCTCGCTCTCACTCACATTTGCTGGACTTAGACGACGTCGTTGACTCCGTTGTTGACTTGTCAGCGTTGTCAACTTCATTATCTTCATCTTCGGGACTAAAAGTGGGCAACTCAATAGACACACGCGTGCCACTGTCACTACCACTGGTGGCGGAGGAGGAAGAAGAGGAGCTGCTGCTACTGCTGTCATCGTCATCATCTTCGAAATCAGCATCAAAAGTGCTGCGTGCACGATTTGCCGAATTACCCTGTATAGCGGTACGCAGTACAGTGGGTCCAAATGCACGCAGAATTTTTGAGATTATTTGATTGGCTTGATCGTCGACTTGCTACAACAACTCAACGTAGTAGTAGCAGTAATTGTTGTTGGTGTACGTGTGTTGTTGTTATTTTAATTCAAATTATTGTGTATTGTTCGGTAGTAAGGGGAGAGGGCGGCAAAAAGTAGGATGAAAAATTTAGAATTATTAAAGAATTTTGTATTTCAATATTTTATATTTCAGTGGAAAATTTTGTGTAATTTATGAAAATGATATTAGTTTATACTGCAGAATTAGCAGGATGTTTTAATGTTTACTAAAATTATATAGGATGTGTGCGAGTTTGTCTGAATTTAGAGACTATGATATAGTATTCATGCAATTGAGAACAATTTGGAGTAATCTATATTTAACTAAATAAAGGGTTTTTCAACAGGGACGCTACAAAAGTAGAGCGACAGGGACAGCAAACGACGCCAGATTTCTTGCCGCTCTTTTGATATTTCTCTTCAATAAGGTTTGCCATTTTATGATGGAAAGATATACGAATTCGAATTTCGGTAGTAAATTTTAATAATTTCGATTCGTTGTTGGCTCGTATATCTTTCCATCATGAAATGGCAAACCTTACTGAAGAGAAATGTCAAAAGAGCGGTAAGAAATAGTGCGTCGTTTGCTGTCACTGTCGCTCTACTATTGTAGCGTCCCTGTTGAAAAACCCTTGAAAAAAACTTTTGTAGCGCTCTTATTGAAAAACCCTTTAATTGAACAAACAATCAACTTTTTAGATTACTAATACCAAAAAATGAAAATGTAGTTTAGTCTTAAAATTTAGAAGTACTCGCACACTCCCATAATATCTGTTGAAAAATATGTGTTTTCTTTTATATTTTCTTTAAGTTATAATTTAGGAATCCAGAAACGAAACTTTTTCATAATAAGATTTATATAGAAAATCTATTATCTACACAAAACAAAGGCAAATAAATTGGTTTTAATCATGAAATCTACTGTACAGTTCATCAAAGCGAAATTATGTTTACTGCAACTATATGTTGCAGTAATCAGAACTATTTGATGTACCTATTTCCCACTTTGTTTAGTTATTGTTAAAATGAATTTTGAAATTGTAAAAATAGTTTAAATAGTTTAGTAAAAATAGTTTAAATAGTTTAGTAAAAATAGTTTTATATATTCTTGTAAAATGATTCAACTATTTTTACGATTTTCACAATTATAAAATGATGCCACAAATATTTATTATATATTCTATAATTATATCATGCTGCGTGTATATTATTTTATTGAAAACAAAAATATGCTTATTATTGCAAAAAAAGCAGGTAGTTGTAATATGAATTTATGATTGTAATTCATTTGTAATAATTAGAATAGGCATATTATAATCACAGCAACCATTTTAAGAGTTTCAAAATCATTTAATCATTTAACTGAAACTATTTTAAACGTGTGAAATAAGTACAAAAAATAACTAATATTTTAGTAGCAATCGTTATATATTTGCTGCAAACATATGTTTATTTAAGTAATGAATCATATAATTTAGGCTTTATAACACAAATATTTATACCTTAGAGATTCATAAACTACAGAAAGAAAATATAACAAAGAATAATATTGTGTTTGTTGCAAAAACAAAAAATGTTTGTGGTCCAACTGTTTTCAAATATAATATAAAACATATATTTATCAAACTCATGTTTAATAGTTAATTTGTTTTTCTTTAAATGTACGGTGAATGATAGAAACTCTGAATATAACTCATAAAATATAGTAAAAATCTGGTTTAATATTTAAAAATGTTTTGAAGATCATTGCTATCGACTTATTAAAAAAATATACCATGGATCAATGAAGATTTTTTATAACTACTGATGCAACAAAAACGTGACGATTTTTCCATTATTCCAATTGCCAATAATTTTTGAATGATGGGGGGTAAAAGAAATAAAACCATTGTGTTTTTTATTGCGAAGTTTCACTACGAATATTAAATAGTATTTGGTTCAAAACGGATGACTGATGAACGATGAAAAATTGCGTATTTGATGTATAAACATGAACATCTATGTGTGACATACTATCAGCTATATAAATATGTATGGACTACAAATAATATGAACAAAATATTGCAACATTTTCTACACCGTTTTGTAACAGTTGACGGTTCGATGAGATTTCCATAAAAAGATAACTGTGCTGTAAACACTTGATGAACACTTGATTTGGATTGATTCTCAACTTGATAACTGATCCTTTGACGTGTTTTAGATGCGTTTTTTTTTGATTTCGGCCAGAAGTCGTTTGCGAAGTGAGGAATTTGATGTTTGAAATTTGGAATTATTAAAGGAAATCTAAAAATTTGCGGTTCTATTTATTCACTGTTAACTGGCAATAATTTTGTTGTTTTAATTGTTGTTGTATTGATGGTATTGCTGATATTGTTGTTGTCATTATTGCTGGCAGTTGTTGTAGTCGAAGTTGTTGTTGTTAAATTATCTCTGGTAGTAATAAAATAATTGGTAGAATTTAATAAACGATTTAAACTATCAATGATTGCAGCAATTTGCGGCTCATCAACAGCAGCAGCAGCTGTATTAGTAGCAATTGTTGGTTGCAATTCAACAATTGTTGGTTGCAATTCAACAATTGTTGGTTGCAATTCAACAATTGTTGGTGCTGCTGTTGTTTCAATGGTAGTAGGGATAATAATACTATTAGGGGTACTAGTAGTAGTTGTCGTTGTGGATGTTGTTGTTGCAGTTGTTGTTGGAATAGGAGAGGATGTTGGTGGTGGTGGTGGTGCTGTGGATGTTGTTGTTGTCATCGTCGTCGTTGTTGTCTCCGTCGTTGAGGGTAACACATTGTTAGCATTTGTGGTAAAGGAACTGATTACAGAGGACGCTGTTGTTGTGCTAGTGATCTCACTCACTTCTTCGGTTGTAGTTGTTGCAGCAGCAGTTGTTGTTGTTGTAGTTGCTGCCTCTGTTGTTGTTGAAGTAGTAGTTGCTGCCTCTGTTGTTGATGTTGCCACATTATTCGTTTCCGGCGCAAATGTAGGCAAATCAATATTAACGCGCGATGCAAAATTAATGCCATTTGTTGGCTCTATATTGTTGCTGCTGATTTCATTGGCATTCGAATTGCTGTCAGCATCATCTTCATCATCGTCGTCATCATCGAAAGCAGCATCGAAACTGCTGCGTTCTGTTGCGGCACCACGATTATTGTTGCCCAACAGTGCCGGCAACAGACTGGGACCTGCGACACGTATAACCTGCGCTATAATGCGATTGACAATCGCATCGATTTGCTAATAAAACAAAGAACAAAAATGGAGAAAAAAAAAATTGGCAAAAGTTTTGTTCAGAAATTTGCGACACATTTTGAATGCAATTATGGACTGTAGTTTTTGTATTATAATTTTTATTTAAAAATTATAACAAAATACATAAACAGCATCTATATATTCAAAAATAGAGCTCATAAGTAGTATAATGCTGAAGTCATTGCATTTCTTTGAAGTCGGGAACTACTTTTTGAAAAGGGCTTTTTTGATTTACAAAATCAGAATTTCATTTATTTTTAAAACTATTTATTTCTAAAAATTTGTATTAAAAAATTTGAAGTGTATTTAGACTGTGTGCAAGTTTCCTCAATTTGAAGATTAAACTAAATTTGTCGATAATGCAGTGTTTACTATTCAATTCAGAGTATTTTCGAGCAACTGAAAGGACCTGTGCGAATAAATTCTAATATTTGGGGCGTGTGCGAATTGGGCTAAATATGAAGTGACTATTCTAAATTTCCTGTGAACTGCAAAAAGGTGCTGTGTAAATTTACGATGATAATAAACACTGCACTATCGACCGCTTCCAAAAATTTGAGCAAATTCAGCAATTTAGTCAAATTCTCACAGACTCTTAGGGCCTGTGAGAATAAAGAAAATCAATTTTCTACTATCGATTAAACAGTGCGCATTAAGCATACACCACACCTGCTTTATCGACAGTAGTCACAATTAAGTAATAATAATAATAATAATAGTATGGCGCTACAGTCCTGTATAGAACTTCGGCCGAGCTCCTTCACCATTTTGAGCGGTGTGTGTTATATTTGTACTCAAAGTGGTGGGACCTACAGTTTATTGCCGAATCCGAACGGCGGGTGAGAGCTTTTCATAGGCAATGTTTTACTCTCGTAGGTTTGCCATTTACTGACGAGAGGTAGCGCGGTATAGAAAAATGTTTCTATGAAAAGATGTTTTTAGCCCCAGTCCAGGCTTGAACCGGGAACCTTTCGGCTCGCAGTCCAACGCACTAACCACTGAGCTATCGCGGTCAATAAGTATTTTCGCACAGGATTTTAGAAAATTGTCTGATATCGTTAAAATATTTTAGATATTCTATATAGTGTGTATTCGGCATACACAAATCACACTCTTTTATAGATATTAGCCACAATTTCTACAATTAGTTTTTATTCGTTCAGACCCGAAATACAGAAAAGTCACTAAAGTTTTGTTAAACACAACCTTAATTATATTAAGAATGATTGCGCAAGTTTATCTAAATTTCAGGACGAGTAGTGTGTGAAAATATTTGAGTTTTCTATATTTTTTCACTACAAAAGGGAGTTGGATGATGTTGGAGAACGCTGCAATATCGACCATATCAAACAAATTGACGCTTTATGATGTGTGCGAGTTTGACTACATTTTGGTCGGTAGTGCAGTGTTGTCTTTTCAATTTATCGCACAAACTAAGGGTGTGTGCGAATTTTACTAACCTGCTGACTAAACTAAATTGAACGGCTTTTCATTTGATCTCTATTCGGTAACCGGTAATTGTTAAAATTTATAATCAATCGATTATCATATGTCTGTTTGCCATCATCCAATTTAGTTCAATTAAGTCTGCTCGAAAATTTGCTAAATTTAAAAGTATAACATTGCAATACCGATAAATTTAAGTTTAGTCAGCAATTTAGTCGATTTCGCATACCATCTAAATTAAACTAAATTGAATGACAGCAAGCAGACATATTATAATCGATTTATTACGGGCTCTACAATTGACAATTACCGGTTACCGAATGGAGATCGAATGAAAACTTGAATAATTTAGAAAAGTCTGCAATTTTGTTGAACTTGCACATACCCTTAGGGTGTGTGCGAGTTCGACTAAATTGGTGACTAAACTAAATTGTACGGGTTTTGATTCGATCGCCATTCGATAATCGATAACTGTTAAAGTTCCTTATAAATCTATTATCATATGTCTGTTTATTGTCTTCCAATTTAGTTCAATTTAGCTTGATTGAAAATTTGCTAAATTGAAAAGTAAACACTGCATTACCGACATAATTTAGTTTAGTCAGCAATTTAATCGAACTCGCACACACCCTTAGTATAATTCGCACACAGCTTATAACAATTTGTCGATAATGCAGTCTAAACACATAATTAATTCGACTAATTATAGATAACGGATGAATTATCTATTGAAAAACGATTATTTAGTTTATTCTTCAAATGTAGAATTGCCATTATGATATAATTATGAAATATAAGATTGATATTAATATTTCTGTCTATTCTTTTGAACTTCTGTTGATTTATATTATATTAATAAAGCATTTGAATTAATAGATTTAAAAATATATTAAAAAAATCAAAATATTTGATTTTTTTTGTTTGCTGTATTCTTTTAGATGGGTTAACGTTGCAGTGGAAGAAATCGCTGTAAGTGTAGACTTAAATTAACATGCAATAATCAAATATAATTGTTTAAATTTAGTTACAAAGGTGCATTTAAAATAGCAACTACTAAAGTGGTTTAATTGTTTAACAAAATTAGAGACTTGAGTGCGTGTTTGGTAACTGCTTCTTGTGTGTTGCTCCAGATCAAAATGAAATAATCAATGTATTCCATAATATTTTCAATAGAAAATGTGCCAATTAAAATTTTTGCCAATAATGCCGAATTTGTTTGTAGAATAGCAGCCAATTTTAGTTAATTCCCGTTGATTTTAAAGTCTGTTGAATTTTTTTTTAGCAATTTTCTGTTGATTTTTTTGTCTTGACTGTACCAGATATCAGATGTGTATACTCCTTTTCCGTATCATTGTCGAGTTTAGTTTTGAATTTAACCAATTTGTAGTTCATGTATTCCAAATTTTTGTCAATTTTAGTCTTGTAAATTTCCTTTTAATTTCCGTTTATTTGTCTAATTAATTGTCATATCGTTTTGAATTTTTTAAGTTGCTGTTTTTACTGCCCACTTTTTTGGTACATTTGTATATTTTTTTGTAGTTTGTTTTATGTTATAATTTTAAAATAAATTCTTTTGTAAAATTTGTGTAAATCTTTTGTTTTTTTAGCACCACTTAGTAATTTTTACTGCCTTGCTGCTGAATTAAAATCCTCATCAGCCTGAAACACTGTTTCAACGGTTACATTCTCCGGTGTATTTCCCAATTCATCCTTATAATCATCATCATCACCATTGTTATCATTAGCGGCATTTGCGGGTGTATTACGACTTAGTTCTGGATTCAAGGCGGTGCCTAAGATACTGGGCCCTAATTGTTGCAATACTTGCTGTACTATGCGATTTATAATCGCATCCACTTGCTATGGAAAATAATTTTTGTTGTTGTTTTTGTTGGTTCTACTAATTTATAACTTATTCAGTTATTATAAATAAATTAATTATAACTATTATATATGTTATACTGAAAAATCTCAATGTAAATTATGGTATTTAAATAACGAAAAAAATACTCAATGCGAAATACTATTGGAGCAGTTGTTTCTAAATTGTTTTATCGGCAGGAAATACAAAAAACTTTTTTTTTTTACTTGTATAATTTATGTGAAAAACACCAAGTAATTAAGAAGTTCAGTCACATTATCTTTGACTCAATCTGTGTTTTATTGTAATGCCATTGCAAAATCATTAATATTAATGGGAGTCGAACAAAAACGAACCTCAATAATTGTCAGGTTACTGAAATATATGCGCTACATAAGTGAACATTTTTTTAACTAATGACAAAGTGCAAAAATGCATTTTTCCGGTTGTAGATTTTGCCAATTGAATTTTAATTATACTAATGTACAAAATAAGTACTATTTTTTTGTGCTAATTTTTTTCATTATTGTCATAATTTTATATTTTCAGTAAATTTAAACAGAGTTCTTGAAATACACCAAATTTTTTGTATTATTGTAAATGAATTAGAAGTGTTAATAAAAACATATAGTATGTAAATAAAACCAGGAAATTCACCTTTGCAATGAAATCTATAATAAATACGGAAATCTATACTAAGCAGGAAAATCTATACTATCCAATGTAATCTATACAAATTCTACACCAAGCTAATTGAGCAAAACTAATTAAAAATCGGTGAAATTAAAGCACACATAGAGAAAAAAAAAATATGATTAGAAGTAACATGTTATAGTGGATTATGTTTGTATGTTTACAATAATCATGTACAATGATTTAAGCAGTACAAAGAAACATAGTGCATTCAATCACATAGTGCTCTCGGAGCTCGCCTTTTACGTATTTTGTGATATTTGATATCTGCAATTATAATATTTATATTTTGATATTTATATGATTGAATTTAGTGATTATTGATATCTGCAATTATATTAATATGATTGGCACAATCATGTTATATGTTTGAAGCAATAGAAAGAGAAATATAATGCATTGTATCAGATTTTTCTCTCCGATCATACAAAGTGTATTGAATTTCTGATCATTGAGCTTTTGGAATTATATTTTTACTTTTAATTATACTATTGACGTTAATATGATTGTAACAATTGTGTAATATGATTGAAGAAAACACATTTTTATTAATAACATGTTATAGTTGGCCATGATTACAATAAACGTGTAACATAATCAAATAAAACTGAGGAATATAATACATTCGATCGCATAGTTCTGTAGGAATTCCCACTAATAGATTTAGTGATCATGGATTTCGCAAATTATGATATTATTAATCTTATTATTGATGTTTATATGATTGTAACAATCGCAATACATAATTGTAGCAATAGAGAGAAATATTATGCATTGAATCATATATCCTTTTGTAATCTCTCATATTATTGATCGTCATTGCTGCAACTATTATATTTTTACTTTTAATCATACTGTATAAACATTAATATGATTGCAACAATAATGTAGGATAATTGAAGCAATAGAGAGAAGAATGTATAATACATTGAATCAAAGATCTCATTTTATTGATTTCTGAAATTTTGTTAATTTTATTTTCAATCATTTTAATCATGCAACATGATGCATTCTATCGAATTTCTCCCTACGACATCTCAATTTCATGATTTTATAGATCATTAATATGTTTGAGACAATTTGACTATAATAATAGCTTAATATCTGGAATTCTGGAATTTATATTTTTACTAACAATCATATTGTTGTTCTAGCAATCATAAATCAATAGATTTCAGTTTTTATTCAACCATTAAATTTTTAAATCATATAATTTTATTAAAATATTATCTTATAAATCATTGTGTGAATGATATAATCATTTCGAATAGTATTATTAAAATAATGTAGGACAATAAAAGAAATAGAGAGAAAAATATATAATACATTGAATCCAATATCGCAATTTATTGAATTCTAAAACTAAGTTAATTTTATTTTTATCATACTGTTGATGTTTGTAACAAACATGTTAGATGATGCAGTCAATCCGATTCCTCTCAATTTCTTGATTTTATATATCATTGATATAATTGAGACAATTTGACAATCAAGCATATAAGTAATAACTTAAAATCTTGAATTCTGGAATTGGTATTGTTACTAACAATCATATTGTTGTTCTAGCAATCATACATCGTTAGTTTTTAGTATTTATTCAATCATAAAATTTTCAAATCATATAATTTAATCAAAATATATTCTCATTAATCATTGTGTGAATTATATCATCATTTTGAATAGCAGAAAATACTTCAGGCAACCATAATATGTCTAAATATGTTTGCAACAATCATTATTTTTTCTCTGCGTGCATAGAACGTTATATTTATCGCAATAATAAATATATCATTTTGACATTTGACACATCACTGGCGTCGCATATTTAATGAAACCAGTCTCTTATTATGTTGCGAGACGCCATAAAATGGACAACGCTAAAAACTTACTACACATGTCAGGTATCATTATTATTATTAGTCGAATGCAATATTTGCAGCAACTCAATAAAGCGCGAAATAACATTTTAATGGGGTGAATTTTATGCCTATTGACACACATCAAGCGTACAATTACAAAATGATCTGACAAACTGGCGGAACCTTATAAGAGTTGCCAATGTTGGTGACGCGGTTTTAAACATACCTTGGTTATGTCTGGGAACAATTCACGCAACAGTCCGATGGTGCGCTTATTACGATCCGCTATCATCTGTTCCTGATCTTTGGAGCCCAGTGTTAAGACATCAATTTCCTGTAAGACACAAACAGAGGGAAGACGTTAATTAATTACATGAGTTGTTACATAAACTGTGCAGTGGATAAATATTCAAAGTAATAGAAATAATTAAAAGACTGTGTGTGTGGAGTCAAAGTTTATTGTAATTGTTATTAAAATGAAGCACTTGTATTTTTTGATATTTTTTTCTATATTTATTTTTTTTGGGGTTTTGTTGCTGTTTCTCTTTTGAATTAAAATTCGCCTCAAGTGAAAGTATTTCGCATTTGGCAACAGTTTAAATGGCAAATGCTGCGGCTGCTGCTGCTGCTCGTTTTAATAGTTGCCAACACAATAAACACAGCGGCATAAAATGATGTAATAATGGCTATTTTTTTAATTTAACTGGAAGCTGTGTTTATTATGCAGAAATCTTTTCGAGACATAGTTGATTAACAGCTGATTAAATTGTAATTGCGTGTTTGTGTAGTTTTTATTTTTATTTAATATTTTTTTTTTCGGGGAATTAAAATATTTAAATTATGCTGATGTTGATGGGTAGTAGCATGGTTTAGGTGTTTTAAAGATCATTATGTTAAAACTGAAGATAGGAAATGTTACTACAAAATTTGGAATTTAAATATTTATAATATTTAATAAAGTTACAAAATAAAAAAAAATATTAATTTGATTAAATATTTTAAATCGCATATTTTTGAATACTGAACTTTTGTAAAACTTATTAATTTTTTTATTTAATTATATTATTTTTATTAATTTTATATTATGTGTTTTTTATTTTATTTCACAATATTTTATATTATTTTATATTATTTTATATTATTTTATATTATTTTATATTATTTTATATTATTTTATATTATTTTATATTATTTTATATTATTTTATATTATTTTATATTATTTTATATTATTTTATATTATTTTATATTATTTTATATTATTTTATATTATTTTATATTATTTTATATTATTTTATATTATTTTATATTATTTTATATTATTTTATATTATTTTATATTATTTTATATTATTTTATATTATTTTATAGTATTTTATATTATTTTATATTATTTTATATTATTTTATATTATTTTATATTATTTTATATTATTTTATATTATTTTATTTCATTTTATTTTTCCTTCTTTTCTTTTCTTTTACTTAATTTCTTTCTTTTCTTTTCTTTTCTTTTCTTTTCTTTTCTTTTCTTTTCTTTACTTTTGCTTTGTTTTATTTTATTTCGTTTATTTTGTTTTATTTTGATTTATTTTGTTTTATTTTGTTTTGTTTTGTTTTATTTTATTTTTTTTTCTTTTTATTTTATTTTTTCTTTTTATTTTCATTTTTTATTTTATATTAATTTCTTTTCTCTTCTTTCTTTTTTTTTATTTCATTTTGTTCTGTTTTATTTCCTTCATTTTGCACAAACATTTTATTTTATATTATTTTATATTATTTTATATTATTTTATTTTATTTTATATTATTTTATATTATTTTATATTATTTTATATTATTTTATATTATTTTATATTATTTTATTTTATTTTATTTTATTTCATTTTCTTTTTCCTTCTTTTCTTTTCTTTTCTTTTCTTTTCTTTTCTTTTCTTTTACTTAATTTCTTTCTTTTCTTTTCTTTTCTTTTCTTTTCTTTTCTTTACTTTTCTTTTGCTTTGTTTTATTTTATTTTATTTCCTTTATTTTGTTTTATTTTGATTTATTTTATTTTGTTTTATTTTATTTTGTTTTATTTTATTTTTTTTTCTTTTTATTTTATTTTTTCTTTTTATTTTCATTTTTTATTTTATATTAATTTCTTTTCTCTTCTTTCTTCTTTTTTATTTCATTTTGTTCTGTTTTATTTCCTTCATTTTGCTCTATTTTTTTTAATTTTTAAAATTTATAGCGTATTTTTATTGTTTTTCATTTCTTTTCTTAGTATTTTTATCTTTTCTCTTATTTTCCTATTCTATTTTTTTTAATTTTATTTAATTTCATTTATTTACGTCTTTATAACGTTTGTTTTTAATACTATTTAATTTTATTATGTTCGTGTTTAATATTGATGTTTCGAAATATTTTTGTATATTTTGTATATAAAGAATTAATAAAAACACCCGCTTAACTTAGTCTTTGCTTTAGACAAAATGCGAACATAGTAAAATGAAATACAAACATAGTAAAATATATAAAATGTTTTATATTTTTTGCATATTTACACTGTAGCAGCAACTAAAACATAACGCGAATATAGTAAAATGTAGTGCATACGTAGTAAAATGTTTCAAATTTTTTATATTGAAAATTCTTCGATCGAAAGCAAACATAAAGGCATTTTTAAAGTAAAACGTAATTAAAATTAACAGTACTTGAGGAAAAATTGAGATAAATTTGAAAATCTTAAAATGCGAATGCATTAAAATGTAATATAAACGTAGTAAAATGCCATAGAATTTGAATTATTTTTGTAAATTAAATGTGTTTTAAAAATTGTTTAAAAAATGATTGCCATAAACTTGATATTTGCGAAAGCAACTTAAATAAAATATAAACCAATGTAAAATAAAATAGAAACACAGTAAAATATTTCAAATTCTTTATATTGAAATTTTGGATCGAAAGCAAAAATACAAAGACTTTTTTTGGCAACAGTTTTTAATATATTTAAATATATTTAAAGAAAAATTAAATTACAATTATAAATATTTCACTAAATAAATATTTCAACAAAAATTCATATTTCAAAGTAGCATCAAATAAAACATAATGCAAATATAATAAAATGAAATACAAACGTAGTAACATTTTTAAAATGTTGCATACTGAAAATATTATAACAATAACAAATATACAAAGTAAAGCGTAGCTACAATAGAATGCACTAAATTAAATAGAGCTAACTTTGGAAACATGAAAATGCGATTGCATGAAATGTAATACAAACGTAGTACAATTCAACATAAACTATTTATATTTGAAGTGAGAAAATGCAAAACATATTAATTAATTAAAAATTCTTTGAACGATTTAGGAGGTATCGTAGATAAAGAAGCTAAAATCGTGACTAGAAATATTCATCAAGTGTTTTGTGAGTGTTGGATTTTAAAAGTAAAAACTTGGAATATTTTGAAAATATGATCTATTTCATCAAGTGTTCTGTACGTGTTGGTTTTTAAAAGTTAAAAACTTTTAATATACATATTGTCTGAGTCCACGCAATTAACTTAACGATCACCAGTAATTTTTGCCACTTTAGAACCATAATTGATTTAAACATCTTGTTAAATCACAAATTATCCAACGCTTTTAACAGTCATTATAAAAAAATATCTCTACATTTTGTAAAACACAAAAAAAATTAACATTTAGCTGTTAAAATAGCTGCGAAAAAAAGTAACTTCCAAATGACAATAGAAAAATACAAAGTAGCAGACACAACTCATTATATCTAATGAGTTATGGCACGCGTCATTAGTCACGAAACTCCCACAAAATACCAAGTAAAATAGAGATATTCATTTTCTTGAAGAATTGAATGCTGTGAGCTCTACGCTATTGCATAATTGTGCAGGTTTGTGAGTTATTAACAGACGAATGTGACACGCTTTTGTCGTCGTTCGACTCAGAAATAATGATATTTCATTTTTTAGTTTGAAGAGAGGTATCGTGTATCGAGATGTAGACGTGATTAGATTATTAGAGTAATTGGGCTCTTTTAATTTTTAACAAGCTATAGTTATAAAATATACAAAAAATCATCTATCAAAAATTTCGTTTCAATTGCTTTTTTTTTTGATGAAATTAACGATGAAATTACAAATTATTTAAAAATCAATTTATATTATTCGGATAACAGAAAAATTCTATTTAGAATATAAACCAAATTATAAAACAATGCTATAGACAATGTTAGTTGTTACACTCGAAAGAATCCTATTTTACCATGAGATTGGAGGATTGGAGTTAATTGTAAGAACCACTTTATTCGGTTAAAGGAAATATCTACAAATTTGTTGGCGGAACTGTCATCTTCGGTTGGTGTTTGAAATATTAGTCTATACACACTCCAAATTGTTCGAAATTGGTTGTAGTCCAAACTATAATTCTTGTCGTTATTACTATAAGTAGTTGAGAGAACCGAATAAGTTGGTTAGACAAGAGTTGGTTGGCGCAACAAATCACTATTCTGTATGTACTTTTCTACTACAAAATATACATTTTCGATAGTACATTTTCGAAGTACATTTTTTTTTTTAAATTTAACGCTTTTAATTTTAAACATTTAAATTACCACAAAAATAGCATTTAACACTTCGTTCAGCACTCTGTAAATATTTAAACATAATATTTAGCCAACTTCAAAAAAAAAACATCATCAACAGATGCTAAAAATCGTGGGTCATGTTCAGGGACTTTCACTGAACACTGAAGTTGGTTGCACTTCGTCAGATGTTGCCACATCTCGCACTGTCGTCTTAACAATGACTTTTGAACGTTGTCTGTCAGCGCTATGATATAATAATGAATGGTTTTTGTGTTATTTATTTTGGCAAATGCAATGAAACGTGTAAAATGCTAAAATTTCAGCAGGAAGTAAATATATGTGCAGCCTAATAAAAAGAGCATGATTTTGAGTTTATCAATAGTCTACAATTTTTAATTTTTACAATTACATTTAATCAATACCTTTAATTTGTAAAAGTGCTAAAAATAGCTGATGTTAAGTGCAATTTTTGTGTTTAAAATTTAATTTATGTTTCAGTTTTTATTTCCGCATTTAGCAATGCTTCTTAGTGAATACTTAATGAGTTGTTACTCTTGGCTACGTCACTTATGAGATATGTGGTGAAGGTAGAGGTTGGTAAGCGGGTTAGAATGAGGTAGAGATTGGTAAGAGGTGAGGTAATGTTTAAAATGTACGCGATTTTCGGTGTTTTGAAGCATATGTTGTACTTGAAAATAATAAGGAAGTGTCTAGAGCACGTAATGCTAGGCTTGATGACAAGTATTTCGATTGAGACGAATGTAAGGGAAATAAATTTTGTTTTATTAATAAGTTGTACAGATTTTTTTATAATACATAGAGTTGCCGAAGTTTTTATGGAAGATTAGAACTTGATAGAAATAAAAACATAAATTATGTCTAATAGGTTATTTTTACATTTTTTAAATTTTTAAATAAAAAATGTAAAATTTTTATAAATTTTAATAATTTACAAAGACAGTAAAAAAAAAATATGCTATAGTTCTGTATTATTAGAAACATTCTAGAAATGGTCCTAACATTACTAAAATTGGTTAAAGATAAATGAATTTAATAATAATAGAAAATTTAAATTAATACAGTCAATTAATACAGTCACATTGTTTTGAAAGAGTTTCGTAAGATTACGAAACACAAATTTATTATGCAAATTACGAATCCATACATGCAAGAAATTTTCTAAGTACTTCAAAACTAAAAAGTTTTTTTGTGCTAAAAATTAACGGATTTTCAATTTACAACACGGATATGCATTGATTAAAATGATAATATTTCATAATAATGCTAATAGAAGTTATTGCTGATAAATTTTAATTTCCTTCGCAAGATTACGACACTGATATTTATAACGACATTTTACAAATTAAGAACATTTGACAGTATATTGCTAATAGTATTTATTGCTAATAAGTTTCAATTTGTTTCGTAAGATTACGACACAGATATTTTTAACGATATTTTACAAATTAAAGACATTTGACAGTAAATACTATTTTAAACAGAAACATATTAATTTCTGTTATGTGACAAATAATAATTTTAAATTTGACAGTTACAAATTAATTCTTAATGTTACGACACTTCTGCTAATTTGTGCAACGCTATTTATAACTTAGCGTCGTTAACTCGATTGGTTTGTGCGATGTAATACGAATGAAAAGGTGCTGGTACGTAAGTTTATAATTTTCATAAATTGTTTCGTAAGTTTACGAATTAAACTGATGACATTTGACAGTAGATGCTGATAAGTTTGAATTTGTTGGTACTATTACGGCACTGATATGCATTGATCAAACTAAAGACATTAAAGCAGTAGTCTTTAATGCCGATACGTTTTAATTTATTTCGTATGATTATGATACTGACATACTGGCCAAGATTTTAAGATCCAAATACGAAAAACAAATGCTCACAAATATAATTCTAAATCTACGACACTTTTGCGTTTTTCAGTTTATACAATACACATCACATCTAAAGTTTAAATTTAAAAGTAGTTTTGATAATACTACTTTCTACTTGTTTCGTAAGTTTACGATTTTTTTGATGATTTAACTGATTTAATGATTAAACTGATGACATTTAACTCATTTAGAAAACATTTAACATAACATAAAGCTTATTTTGTGATAGCTGAATATACTCATATATTTAAATTAACAATCTGTTGTATTCATAAGATTAACAGTAAAATAATTTCATAAGTTTACAACTATTTATAAAACTGCTGACATTAAATATCAAATGATAATATTTGTCAATTACTGCTGTTGTTTTTTTGAACCAGTGCAAAATACATATTGCATTTGGTAGACCTAGAGCACGACAAATTAGTTTTTGCATTATTTTAATTTGGTATTAATTTTAATTTGATAGAATCAAATGTCATAAATTGTTTCGTAAGTGTACAAAACTATTACGCATTAATTAAACTGATAAAAACTGATGATATTCAACATTATCTGATGACATTTAACTACAACTGATGACATTTAATGTTATCTCTAAATTCTGTTAACTGACTACTGATTTTGAGATTTGACATTTGACAGATTTAAAATTCAAATGTGACAGCATGCTGACAACTGCTTCACATATGACTTTGACAGTTAATTTTTTAAGTTTAAATCATAATGATTTATATGATGTGTGCTCTTTTAATTAAGACTTTACATTGAATTTGAAATGTTAACAGAGTTGATAATTAATAAATGTTTTAAAAAGTCATAAATCTTTGTTGTCTTAAAATAAATTGTTAATGACTTTTGCATAAAAAATATATAGCTGCTCTTTTCACACTTTTGCCACTTGAAATTCCAATGATTTTTCTGCTACTGTGCCTTCTTTTATTTTATTTTATTTTATTTTATAACTATTTCTATTTTTATTTTTATTTCTATTTGTTCAATGAAATTATCCATTGGTGACCACATGTGAGCAGTTGTCATTCGCTTAATTTTTTTTTGCGATTATGAATATTTATTGATTGTATTTGGTTAACATCAGTTTTTATGTGCGTACGTTTGTTGTTTGGTTCACACAAAGCTCATATTCGAATTCCTATGAAATCACATTATAAAATATGTATAAGCCAACAATTTATTTATGTCGGTTAAGGTCGTTGTTTTTTTTCGTTTGTTAACATTTTAACGTCTCTACAAAGCCATCACCATCGGCATTATGTCTTTCGTTTAATCGAAGCCTCGTTAGCACGTAACGTAAGGTTACTCACAGCGTGATTAGACAGATGGAAAAAATAAAATAAATTAAAGAAGGTTTTTTTATTTTTTCTGTTGTTGTGATAAGCATGTCAAAATGTTTGGCTTTTTAAAAAAACCTGTGTGACTTATTTCAGAGTTCCTTAAATTTAAATTAGTGGAATTTTGAATGATTCAAGTTGGTGAATGTCTTTTGGAAATTTATATTTCTGTATTTATATTTATAACAATAACTCTAAAAGAAAAATAAATAGCTCTAAAGTAAAAAAGATTATACAATTGAAATATGAAAACTGCTTTACCGGTAACATTCAGCATTTTAGTTTAACCTGTAAATTTACACAAACTCGCACATAACCTTAATGCTATTTCGAACGGAAGTTGGAACTTGCTGCATTGACTAAAAATAATAATGGCAAATGAAATACTTAGAAATCCATAAATTTCTTGCATGTTAAAAATTTAAGGCTGCATTTGAATTGAATTTGATGACATTTGATAAATTGTTTAATGTAACCGATAATGTAGTGTTTACAATTAACATAGCATCTTGTTGCAGTGCACACAATTTTCCACTGTAATATAGTCGATTTGCACACATCCTCATCTAATTTGTCCGTTTTTAAACGATCACTATTCGATAATCTGTAAAGTCGGTAATCAGTGGGAAAATCATTTCTTTGTTTTCTTTTATTCAATTTAGTTCAATTTAGATTGTTTCAAAGATTTTCGATTGAATAGTTTTGATTGAATAGTAAACACTGCATTACCGATACATTTAATTTAATGTGTGTGTGAATTCGACTTAACTGCTGACTTAACCTAATTTCTGTCGGTAATGCAGTGTTCTATTTTCAATTTAGCAAACTTTCAACCAAACTAAATTGGAGGACAACGAACTGACATACGTTGATCAATTTATTACGGACATTAACAATTATCGGTTACCGAATGGCGATCGAATGAAAACCCGTACAAATTAGGTTATTCAGCAATTTAGTCGAACTCGCACACAGCCTAAATGTGTGAAAACTGCATTACCGATAAATTTAGTTTAATCAGCCATTTAGACGAATACGCACACACCCTTAATTGTTAAAAGTTATCGATAAGTCTATCGTTATCGTCATTGTACAATTTTGACATAACCATAAAACTGATTTGCCGACAACAAATCTTGATTTCGTGTAACCTGCAAATTTAGGCAAACTCACACACATCCTAAATGCTATTCGATCCGAATTTGGAACCTGCTGAATAGACTAAAAATAATAAAGAATATAATAATCCAAAAAAAAATTTAAATATAAAAATACTTAGGGTGTGTGCGAGTCTGTCTAAATATCAAGACGAAACAAAGAGTGTGTGCGAACTAGACTAAATTGCTGACAAAACTAAATTTTGTCGGCAAAGCAGTGTTTACTTTTCAATTTAGAAAATTTTAGAGCAAAACAAAATGGAACTAAATTAACGGACAGTAAACAGACATATGATAATCGATTTATTACGGACTTAAACAATTGCCGATTACCGCATCGCGATCGAATGAAAACTCACTCAATTTAGTTTGGTCAGCAATTTAGTCAAATTTGCATACAGCCTAAATTGTCGGTTTTTAATCGATTGTTATTCGGTTATCGTAAAGTCGGTAATATGTGAAATAACCATCTTTTTGTTTGCTGTCATTAAATTTAATTAAATTTAGATGGTTCGGAAATGTGCTAAATTGAATAATTAACACTGCTTTACCGATAAATTTAGTTTAATCTTTAAAATGTTTACAAACTCGCACCATTAATATTATGTTGTAAATTTTACTCAATAATTAAAATAGAAAACATTTGATTAAATAACAAATAAAAGTGGTTGTCATTGAGCTCATTTACAAAAATCCGCCAATATCAATGAGTATTGAATCCATAGTTAATCGGGTGCAACAATTAAACTTAATGACAAAAATAAATACTTAATTAAAAACATAAATAAGATTAAACCAACGAACAAGTTCATATATGCTAATAATATAGAACACGATTTAATGCAGACTCAAAGTTTGTATAAAACCTGTTAACATGTTTTAAAAAGAACCTTCAGAATATCATGTTCTAGAGTTTCTAAAATAAAAAAATAATAAAAAAAAATATATTTGTAATATGTGCGCCAAATAATTGCAGCTCAATAGATTAAGTGTTATTCTTTTTTTTTTTTTGAAAAACAATAATAATTCATTTTTTCGTGCAAATATAACATAGGTAATTGTGAAAAGAAAAACAACAAACTGTTGGCTGCATTTAATTGCAATAATAAAAGCCAATAATTATGAGTCAGTTTAATAACATAGTAAAAAATAATAATAACTGAAAACATAGACTAAAAATTAAAGTCGACGCCAAGCCAAGTTAACAGACTATAATCGACTGCAAAACTTTAATGAATTCAAGGAAATTCCTCATAGGCTGCGAGACAGTGGCACTAATTGCAGCAAACAAGTGAAGGCAATTTTTATAGTTTTAACAGAAAAACAATGCAAACATTTCAAGTAAAGCAACAAATCTAGTACATTTTATGACAATTTAAAAAAAGCTTTTTTTTTATAACGCTTAAAACAAATGGTTTTATGACACAAAAACAATATGACTTTAATGCTAATAATAAATAGCGTGAGAACGTGACGTAAAGGATTAAAAAGTGATTGAAATAATTAAAGCGACCGACTTTTCGGAAAATTGCAGCTAATCTGCGTTGGCAGCACTTTTAACTTGAGCCAGGTTTATTAATTGTTTAAAGAGTATAAAGTGTAAAAATCAATTAAAACAATTGTCTCAAAATTATTTTGAACTGCATGCAAATGTTGAAAATTATGTTGGCAACCACTATATAAGTGGAACTAAACTCACTTATCGACATTGTGACTGACATAATACACTCAATGTGTCAATTTTATATAAACATATTTTGTTTGGCTCACTTATAGTACGTTGTTTATTTTTATGATGGATTTCCTAACACTTACAACGGAGAGTTCAACGTTTTATTGATGGATTGTATTACATGTGACTATGGGGGGAAATTGAATTTATTGTTTAAATTAACATTTTTATTAGAAATGGCAGTAATATTGCATTGTTTATGTGCATTAATTGTGCACATCAGAATTGTATAGTCAAGACAAATGATCAATAAAACTTGATATATAATATTTTTACAAAACAGAGTTTATATAGTTTTTAAAACATTATTGTAATAAGTACACTAAGAAGGAAGTATTCTATTAAGGGTGTGTGCGAATTCGACTAAAATGCTGTAACCTATAATTGTTAAAGTCCATAATCAATCGATTATCATGTGGCTTTGCTGTCATCCAATTTTATTTAAATTAGTCCGCTCAAAAATTTGATAAATTAAAACGTAAACCCTATATTACCGACAAAATTTAGTTTAGTCAGCAATTTAGTCGAATTCGCACACATCCGAAGTACTTAATTATAGGACTATTGATTCTGTCATACATTTGAAAAGTTTTCAGACTTCAAAAGTTTTCCAATCAATTTTATAGTATTCGAAAATTATTTATTTAATAGTATAAATACTGTTATTTTTATGTGTTTCCAAATGAAAACGTAAACACGAATTGAAATGTTTTTTGCGTCATTCTGCGAGTTGACACAAAATGGTCGCATATATATTTTCTGACAATCAACGTTATTAAGAACTTCACTGGTAAGTACTCAATGAGTATAAAGTAAATTCATTATAATTAATTTTTACTATTCATTAACGTAACAAAAAATACATTTTTTGGTTTTTAATACGACTATACCATAAAATTATTAACACGAATCAATAAATATTAGGTTGTCCTATTATAATGAAAATAGTACATTATAAAATTTATGATACAACAGTATATTAACAGTTTGAATATTATTAAATTAATGGTATGCTTCCTATTGAGTAAAAATAACTGTTCTATTTGAATAACTGTTCTATTGAATGCTATTAATTTAGCCTTTCTATATAATTGTATTTGATGTGTTGTAAACTATTAAAAGTCATATAAAAGATTGTAAAAGTAACTTTTGAAAAAATTCTAAAATCAGGAACATTGATAAAGATTTGCACTGGTTTTTTGCTGTAATACAATAACATTTTCAGATATTATTATATAGCATATTTTTATAAATTTCTACAAGTTTGTTGTTTTTTTATTTTTTAATAAAAAGATAATAATTTCAATACACAATTTTCAATTCGGCATTGGAAACAAACAAAATTACGATACAAATCTTTCCAACATAAAATGGAAAACCTTACTGAAGAGAAATGTCAAAAGAGCGGCAAGAAATATGGCGTCGTTTTGCTATCCCTGTCGCTCTACTTTTGTAGCGTCCCTGTTGAAAAACCCTTAAAACCCTTTGTAGGTTTTTCTTATTGAAAAACCCTTTTTATATATATATATATATATATATATATATATATATATATATATATATATAATTATATAAATATATATATATATTATATATATTATATATAAATATATATATATATATATATATATATATATATATATATATATATATATATATATATATATATATAAAAAGGGTTTTTCAATAAGATCGCTACAAAGGGTTTTTAAGGGTTTTTCAACAGGGACGCTACAAAAGTAGAGCGACAGGGACAGAAAACGACGTCATATTTCTAGTCGCTCTTTTGACATTTCTCTTCAGTAAGGTTTGCCATTTCATCATGGAAAGATATTCGAGCCAACAACGAGTCGAAATTATTAAAATTTACTACCGAAATTCGAATCCGTATATCTTTCCATCATTTCCAGCAAACCTTACTGCAGAGAAATGTCAAAAGAGCGGCAAGAAATATGGCGTCGTTTGCTGTCCCTGTCGCTCTACTTTTGTAGCGTCCCATTTGAAAAACCCTTTACGAGATAAAAGCAACAGATTCACAACCTTACAAAAATAAAAACTTGTCACTTGATTTTAAAATAAATACAGAATGCAGTAAAATGCATTTATAGTATTTTTTTTACATATTTTTGAAATTTAAATAAATAGTTCAATAAATGCAGAATGGACTTAAAATAAATGCAGAGTAAGTTTTTTTTATGTTTAAAAAAATTCCAAATGTAGTTATTTTGTTTATAAAAGTAGTGTAATTTTATACAGAAATACATAAATTTATATAGTTGTTTTCCATTCGAAAAACATCTACATTAAAGTAGGAAAAAGAAATAATTTTGCTAATATTTAAATTAAGCAATATTTAAAGTGATGTTTGCTATACAAAAATCTATACGCAATATCGTTGTTGTAGAACTTTAAGTCAAAGTGTCAATCGTTCATTTACACAAATCTTTATATATCTTTAAATTTTTTACCGATGAGCTCAAAATTTGTACCAAATGTTAAGAAAATGTGAATCTATCAATTGGCATTTCAACTTTAAAAATCTATCAATTACTTTTTGTAATAATTACAAATAATGTTGAAATTTAAGATTTTCATTAAAATGTATTTGGTGAGTTTTACATAGTTCTATAACGACGATATAGAAAATGTATTTGCAGCAAACATATTATATTGTTGGTCACAATAATTCTATAGGTTTTTTCATAATATATGTTTTCATAATATTTTTATAATTTATATTACGATTACTGCTGTAAGTACGGACATAATTTTAGAAATTAGAAAATATATGAAATTGTTTTTTTTTATTTCTTATGTTTGCTGCAAAAAACATTTCCTTTGCTGCATGTAGGTTGTCGAAATTTGAGGCATTTATATTATAAAGTATTTATTATATTTATATTGTTGTTAAAATCTCTATAGTTTTTTTTTTTAAATTAAAATTTTTATTTTTTAATTTTTAAAGTTCTAAATTGTTTTTTTTTTTAAGAAATACAAAAATAATATGCAAGTCTAAAATTGGTTTTTTTGCTTTATTAAATAAATGCTTTAAAATGCAATAATAACTTAATTGCCAATAATTAAAAACGACCTTTTTATTTGGTTTGTGATTGCTTAATTATTATGACATAGTTCGTTTGAACCAGATTAGCTACTGCTATAATTAAGTTAAACGCATTGATTTATATATTTTAAGCTGTTTTTTGTTAATCTTTTTTAATTGTTAATCATTTTTTTTAATTTAATGAATGCTAATTTAATGCATTTAACGAAAGAAAGACGATATGTCTTAAGGTGAAATCAATTAGGCTTTTTCTTTATTTAGAAATTATAAATATTTATTAAAAAATAAATAATTTACTATTATAGGAATTGGCTATAAAACAATTGAGATTAATGTATTTTTATATATTATATATTTTTTTTCAATTTATGTTTTTGTCAGTACTCATTTTTCTAAAAACTGAATAATATGATTTATTTAATTAAATTTTTTCTTAGAAAAAAAAATGAGTATTATTATGACAAATATAAATATATTTTAGAAATTTTCAATAACTGAAAACAAATAACATTTGGCCTTCTGCATTTTTCAAATGACAAGATCAAGTGCGCCACCAACAGGCGACAAATCAATGTTGTCACATACAATAATAAATAAATAATAAAAAAAATAATAAAAAACAAAATAAATAAACATTTTAACAAATAAACAAGTCAACAATAGAAAAAGATGAGTGAAAACACGTGAAGCAATACGTCAACAATTGTAAAAAAAATATAACAAAAAAAAAAAAAATAAACAATATAAAAATATAAAACTAATAAAAAATATAATAATAATAATAATAATAATAATAAAACTAATAAAACATAAAATTTAAAAAATACATATAATAAAAAAAATAAATAATATAAGCAAATTTAAAGAAAATCTATAAAAAAACGAACAAAAAACCAAAAATATATAAAATTAAAATAAAAATAATAATAAAAAAATTATAAAAAAATAATATTACAAAAAATAATAATAATAAAATAATAAAATTATAATTAAAAAAAAAAAAACTAAAACATCAATAAATGTAAAAAAAGGCAGAAAAAAAGTAAAAAAAATATATATAAAATGAAAACTATATAAAAATAATATAAAAATAAAAAAATCTAATGTAAGACGACGATATATAAAAAAAAATATAATGAAAATATTTTAAATAATAATTTTTTCATTTAAAAGTTTAAAATATATAGCACAAAGTTTAAATAAAATAGAACAAGTAAAAAATCTGCGATAGTTGCATAATTTTCCGATGGACTTGAAGATTCTAATCAGCACATAATCAATTATGAAAATCATAGATGTTATGCAATAAATAAAAGGTAACCCTTAAATTTATAAATACTTTAGGCATTATCAAGAGATCTTTATTAGAATCTTGAAGTCCAACGGAAAATAATACTAAGATAAATACTTGGGAAAAAATTTCATCATTTGTTGTCTAGTGTAAACTACAAATTACAACAATGACACACTCTACAGTAACAAATAAACAAATTGTCCGACGCATGTGCAACCTGTCAAAACCGATGGAAGCCCCCACAAACTGCCGCATGCCACACACAGTGTTCGTCAAAACGCGCGCGACATGCGACACACGATAAACGTCACTGATGCAATGGATGGCTTTGAAAGCATTGCATTCAAAAGAGTGCGGTCGTCTAAAGTATTGTGGTAAATATTATGACTATTTGTACAGAGTTGTTGCTGCACTCAAGTTGATTTTTCTAATGTATTGCTGCTGCTGTTTAAAAGGCGTCTGTTGCTGCTGTTGCCGCATTGATTATAGAGTAATTTTCCAAATGCGGTTTCCGCGCAAACATAGCACGCTAAGTATTTGATGCACTGTAGAGCAGCTGTCAGTTGGCTGTCTCGCTCTTTCTCAACAACAATAACAACAATATTAAGAAAAAAAACAACAAAAATATTTAAAAAAAACCCGCTCAATTTGTGTGTCAATCAGTTAGACTTTGCATTTGTAATTTGACAACGTTGGCTGCGGCAGCTCAACGTGTATGTGTTCATCATACACCGGTGACAATAATGTTGTGGCAATTAATGTTGCTGTTGATGTTGTTGCCATGCTGCTTATTGCTGCCGCCAATTGTTGCAATCATCAGCTGCAGGCAATTGTTGCCGTGGTGAATTACTTGGACATTATTTCTATTGATACTTGTTGCAATCATGCATAAAATATATTTTCACATAAAATATAATTCATTAAAGATCATAAATAAATGATTACTAATAGCAAAAGTAAGTTTGTTTGTGAACATAAATTAATTTGACAGTTTAAAACTATAAGATTTCTGCACATTAAGTATTTGGTGCCACACTGCGTATGAGTGTTATTTAGAACAGTCGTTGAAAGTAGCAGAACTTTGAGGAATTATTTCAATTAAACAAAGTTAGTTAAAACACAGCGGTTTCAAATATATTGAAGCTTATTTAGTTGCCTTTTTATGCCCGTAACTTCAACGAGTAGATATCTATTGGTGTTCGTACCGAACAGATATCTCTTACCTATCCGGTGTTTTTACTCCTTAACTATGCGTTGAAGTTACGAAATTTTGCTTACACGATAGATAACTAAGCACCAGTAGATATCTATTCGTTAAAGTTACGGGCATTAATAGCATTAAAGTATTTTTAAGAATTGCTATATTTTATATTTTTTTAGTTAGTTGAAAAAATGCGCTTCAATAGAAAATATTTTCGAGTTTAGTTGCTAAAAACTGGGACATTACGATCGTTATTAACATAATATTTTATATCAAAATTAAATCATTCTATTTCATGTTGAATTTTATATATAGTACAATACGAATAGTATATATAGCATTTTGTGTATATTTTTTTAATGTTTTAAAATGATTATACTGTAAATAAAAAATACAAAATAAAAAAACAAATAATAAATATTCTTGTATGATCCAGTATGGTGGATCATACAAGGGGCACTGGGTTCTCATTTAATATTCTTATCTCTCCCCGAAGAATTGTTTACATGGGTTTAATAATAAACTATGCAAAATTTTTCCTAATTTATAATGGCGAATTTTTTGTCAAATTTTTTGTTTGTCAAACAGTAAACTTAATAGTTGGTTATTTACATAACATATATTCACAGTAAGCTTTTTTTAACCATACAAAAAATAAAAAAAAGTTGTAGTTTTTTTTAATTAGGTAGTAAACAATCTTAGAGATGAGAAATTAGTCACATAAGTGAACCCTAATGCTCTAGTACAAATTAAATTTTCTGTAAACTCACCACACCGAAATTCACCACGCATAAATTCACCACACCGAAATTCACCACACCGAAACTCACCACACCTAAACTCACCACACCTAAACTCACCCCATCGAAATTCACCACCCCAAAACTCATCACACGAAAAATCTTACCACTTTTACAGGAAGTATTCTACGGGGATGAATTCTACTAGGTAAATTCTATGTGGAAGTATTCTTCGGGGAAAAATTCTACAGGGAAGACTTTTACGGGGAAGAATTCTCAAAGAGTTGTCTTTGAGAAAAAATTGTTTTGGGGGAGAATTATTTTTCATTTGTTCACTACATTTATAACACTAATGAAAACATTTGCGTAGTGAAGCACGATTCTCTGCTAGTTATGTATAAATCAAATTTAGTAAAATCGAAATTTTTAAAAATTTAATCTTGAAAAATTTAATTCTCCAACATTAAGAAACCATTTCTTATGTAGATTGATATTAAATCCTTTACCAATTTTAACCCACTTCTTATGACCCACTATTTAGAATAAAAAAAATATGGTTCTATTAAAAAATATTGCTTAATAAAACTGTAAACGCAATTTACCTCCTAATTGTCAAGACTAATTTTAGAATATGAATGAATACCAATATTCTTATACGTTTTTATGTAATTTTAAATATTTATAGCATTTACGCACTAACGATAAACAAGAAAATGTTTTATGGCTATCGAGAGCGTAGGGTATATTTCAAAAATTAGATTCGATGGGAAAAAAGTTGGTAATTTTGAACGTTAGTTTGTGCTATGCTCTGCATAACTAGATATCATTTTAATATTAATCATGAGGTGAGAAATGCAAAAAAAAAAAAAATCATCCAAACATTGGCTGCAAATATCAACTTTTCGAGTTTATAATCAAATATCTTAAAACCTTATTAGAATTTTAGCATTTATTTGTAAATTAAAATTAGTCTTGATATTTAAATAAAAAATTGCGTTTAACGTTTTTTGGATATCTGGTTTTCTAAAGTACTGTATTTTTTTACTCTAAGAAGTGGCAACAAAAGTCCTAAAAAAATCGAATGCAATTTTCTTTAAAAATGTATGCAATAGGGGAAAAAAATAGTTTGAAGTTAAAATCAGCACCAATATATTTAATTAATGCATGGAATATTCATGTGAACTTTATTTTCTCGTTTTGTTGAGTAATGCAATAAATAAAAAAAAAATATTTATACGTGAAATATGAATTGACACTGAAGACAATACTAATGGGACCTGTCAGATGAAATTTATATAACGTGTAAACAAATTCAAGCAGTATTGTAATATGTAGTATTTATTTGGGAAAACCACAGATCTTTTAAAGTAATTACAATTTATTTAATAAATTATTATTGAAAATCAATGAATAAATAATACTTTTCAACATTAAATAAACAATAATTTTTGTAATAAGTTTAGTAAACAAAAGAAAAAAAAAATCAATTGAAATAAGGCATAAATTATATGCACAAATCATAACTAATAATAACTAACCTCGACTTTGCACTTCGTTGCTCAAAGTTTAACAACTAATTACTAATTAAATATTTGCATAAAAAAACCCCAACATTTGTACAAAATTCCCGGGGGGGATGGTGAGGGGGGTCTCCATGCAATTGTGACTTCAGTGAAAGCGCAAAGAAATAAAAGCAGAGTATTAAATTGATCTTTTGGTCTGGTAAATGACGCTTCAATGCTTGACAATTGAATAAGTAAATATTTAAAAATATTTGTAATAAATTGCATAATATTTTAGTGCAAATTTATAATTTTTTATAGCATTTAAAATGTGACAGTCATAAAAAATATTTAAGAAAAATAAAAAAAATAAAAATTGAAATAATAATTTGCAAATTACTTGTTATATTAAATAATGCCTGTGATTGCCGACAAACAAGTTGAGTTAAGTTGTTGTTGTCAGGCTGTGGCCTGGTCTAAAGATTGGTCCATCGTCTCGCGCATTTTGACCAAACGTTGACGGTTCGTTTGTCGCTCTATCCGTCTGTCTGGGGTGTCTATTCGTCGCTCATTCTTTACACTCCAATTGAGTAAATTGCGTTTGGCGCTAAGTTGTTGCGTCGCTGGTTACCTGGTCGGTCATCAGTGTTGGCAGCCGGTTTTGTTTAATTTGTTCAGGTATTATGTGTCAATTTTTGTAGTTTTTTTACTACTCTTTTTTTTTATTTTATTTTTTATTTTTTTTTTCGTTTTTTTATTTTTCTGTGCCTCGTTGCATTTTGTTGGCAAAACCAGTAACCAGTCAAATTTGAGCAAAAGTTGTTTGGCACCCGTGGTATTAGTTGTTGTTTTTTTATTTTTGTTGTCTTATTGTCGACAACACACACTGCAGCAACAATTATGCCGTCGTTGCACAGCTCAAATACTTTCGGTTTCAGTTTGCGTTGAATTTTAAGAGTTTAACTCTGATTTTTATTGAAAATGTGTTTTAATATGTCATTTCCTACAGGTTTTTTTCCTGTTTTAGTTTGGTTTAACTTTTTTTTTCTAAACTCACTCGATTTATGATTCATGCTTTTGCAAGGAAAATGGTTTTTTATGTTTTTTTGAATTATGGCTGGGTTCTTTTGTGTGACTAAGGTAGCATTTTTTGTATTAGGTACTACTTAAACTATTTAAAAATGGCTGCAGTTTATTCATATTTCATAGGGAGGACTTTTTTTGTACTACATAATACTTAAAGTATTTAATATTGGTTTTTCATATTTCATATTTTTTGTATTTTATTATTTAATTATGTAAATTTTGCAATTGTAAATTTACACTTCGCAAGAAAACGAACAAAAAAAAAATGTTTCTATGGTCATGCCAAAATTCGAATCTATATAATTTGTGGGTACTGATTTGGCTGTATACTTAGTTTTTTCCTATTACGTAGCGTTTTTGAGAAAATTGATATTGAAATTGTATGTCTTTCGCAGCCACTTTTTAGATTAAAAAAATTACAGTTCCTTACATAATTAGTTTGGCAAAAAAATGTAAACACAATTTTTTTGTAAATTGTCAAGACTAATTATAATATATTAATAAATGCTAATATGTTTCTATGTTTTTATAATATTTAAATCTAAAAATGAAAAATTTGGATTTCTTTTTTTTACTATTTTTCGATGATTTTTTAGCATTTCTGTGCTAACGAAAAGTAAGAAAATGATTTATGTTTATACAGAGCGTAGTCTAAACTAATGATAGACCTCAATAACTTTTTTTCAACAGTTTTATTTTTTAAAATATACCCTATCAACACAAATTCCATCAAAAAATAAATGTTAAAATTTATAGAAGTACTGAAAAAATAGCAGTTTTTACCGAAAAATGCTAGGAAATAGGAACAAATTGAGTATGCATTAAGAAGTGGCATACTTTAATTTTAAAGAAGTTGTATTTATCTTGCCGGCCTCAGCAGTCCAGAGGTAACGCGCTGGACTTGCATTCAGTAGGTCTCGGGTTCGAATCTCGGCTTAGTCATGGGCGCTCGTGGTGATATTAACCACAAAATCGTAGGGAATAGATTTCACAGTATAATGAATATAGTCTGTCTGAGTGCTGTGGATATTAGTAGATATTAAAAAAAAGTTATATTTTCGGATAACATGCTCATGTATTTTTTATTGAAAAGTGATTATACAAAAGAGTACCAAAATTAAATATATTTTCAATATTTTAAAATAGTAGAGCATATCGAAAAAATTAGTAATTTTGATAATTAATTTAGACTACACGGAGAGAAATGTTCTCATAAATCATAGAGAAATCATTTGTGCAAAAGTTAATCATGATATCCAGCTAAGAATAAGTAATCATAATTATTTGGTTTTTATTCATAATATATGATTATATTAAAAATCACTTATTAATCATAATGATTTGGTTTTTATTCATAATATATGATTATAGCAAAAAACAATTATTAGTCATAATATTTGGTTTTTATTCATAATATATGAATATTGTAAAAATCAATTATTATGATTAATTGAATAAAATTATGCTTATGCTTACACATGTTTTATGTATAAAATATTCATAAGTCATGAGTAATTGGAATAGGTTTTGGAATACATTTTATAATTTATTATTCATAATTCATGATTAAAATGTCATACATTGTTGTCAAATAGCTGTAGCCTGCAGTTGAAAAAACAAATTCAAATTATGCGAAACAAAGTGAAAAATATCGCATTTGAAAATTTAATAAGTCAATGGGAAAGAAACATAAAAAAAAACAACCAAAAATACATCACTTCAACGTATTTGTCTGTTAAATTTTTACATTTATTTTAAAATGACACATTTTTCATTCTATTCACTCTCTTAAATTGCAGCTACGACGTGGTTTTTCACAACTGGCGTGAATTGGGCATTCAGAAAAATTAAAATGCAATATGAAACACAAGTGATGAATTAATATACATAATTGCGCCTGTGATGATTATTAATAAAATTTTCAAAATTTATGAATCCTATTCATAATAAATACATAGTGTTTTACAAATTTGTATGCATGATTTTTATAATTTTTTAGTATTATACATAATTCATGAATATAACTCATAAATAAGAGTATTAGAAAATATATGTTTTATGAATACCTTATTCATAAATTATAATTAAACAATTTTTTCCGTCTATGCTGTTCTTAATAACCAGATAACATTTTCTTGTTTATAATAAGAATATATATGCGAAGAAAAAATAATTAAAAAATTATATGAAAAAATTAAAATGTTCCGACTTTAGTTCCGAATATCTTAAAAACGATTATGTATATTAACATAAATAAATATATTAAAATTAGTAGTGACAATTGAAAGAAAAATTGCATTGAAAACTTTTCGTAAACTATTTTAAAACAGAACTTTTTGGGATACTAAATAGTAGGTGAAAATGAATTAGCATTACAATTGATATTTTAAACGGAAGAAACTGAGAATTTAGTCGAAATCAGCACTAGTGATTATATAGAATTAATGTATGGAATGTTCATGTCGAGCCGAGATAAAATTTCTGGCATTTTTCAGGAATATTTCCGGCCTACTTCCAAAAAAACAAACACAGTAATGAAAATTTGTGGGAAATTTGTGACTGATTATGAAATTTTATGAAATTTTAGAGGAAGATTCCCGGCATATTTTGGGAACGTTCCGAAAATAGACAACTTGAAGAAACTGAGTATTTAGTCAAAACCAGCACGTTACAAAACCAGTGGTTATATAAAATTGATATATGGGATGTCCATGTTTAGCCGAGACAAAATGTCTAGCATTTTTCAGGAATATTTTAGGCATATTTCCGTAAAACACACAGATAAATGGAAGTTTGTGGTAAGTCTATGACAGATTATCAAATTTTATGAAAGTTTAATGGAAGATTCCCGGCATGTTTTGGAAACGTTCCGAAAATAGACAACTTGAAGAAACTGGGTATTTAGTCAAAACCAGCACGTCACAAAACCAATGGTTATATAAAATTAATGTATGGAATGTCCATGTTTAGCCGAGACAAAATATCTAGCATTTTTCAGGAATATTTTAGGCATATTTCCGTAAAACACACAGATAAATGGAAGTTTGTGGTAAGTGTATGGCAGATTATCAAATTTTATGAAATTTGAATGGAAGATTCCCGGCATGTTTTGGAAACGTTCCGAAAATAGACAACTTGTGATACAAACTTCGTTTAAAACATATCGTTTAAATGTTTCCAAACTACCTCAATCCTGCCAAAAATGTTCTCTGGGGGTTTAGCATTATTAAATTTTCTTTTTTTCTATTTTATTTTAATTATTTATAAAGTATTTAATGCATTAAGTAGTAACATAAAAGATCGACTTACCTTGCCATCAGCCAATGGAATCTGTAACACGTCCAATTCCTGATTTGCGGGCAGTGGTGTGGCGGACACAATAGCGATGACACTGCATAAACAGGCCAAAACGATGAGTGACGATTTGTATTGCCTCATTTTGTATTACTTTATATGTGTTTTTGAGTATCCTTTAAAAATGTTTATTTTAAATTGGCTAATTTACCAACTTGCGCTTCAATGTGTTGAAGTTGACTAAAAGTTAAAAGTTTCTGTAACGATATCAAAAAGAGTGACAAAGCAAGATTAATAAAAATTCAAAATTAAGATGACCTCTAAATAAAAATTTAAGATGCGTGTGTGTTATACATATTTTCATTATTGTTTTATATATTTTTTTGTCTTTTTTTTTTTAGTTTCACATAAATGTTTTAATAATCGCTGTCATTTATGCTAAATACTTGTGGCGCTATGTTGCTGTTGTTTTTTTAAACATATTGTTGCGTTGACCTTGTACCTTGGAACTACTTCTTCTTGACCACAATTTGATGTTTTTTTTTGTTTTATTTCATTATTATTACCATGAATGAGTTAAAAGTCCACAGACATCTAAATGTTAATATGTTGCAAGTGCCATTAATGATGTTGATGTTTAAATGATTTTTTATTGTTTTTTCTTTGTAAGGCTGACTAATTTATTGACTTTGTTTGCCATGACTTTGGCTATTTTTAGGTTTTATATATTTTTTATATATTTTATGGCTTATATTTGCTAATTTTGGTTCACGGATGTTAAGTGACTTTATAATATTTAAATTATTTATAAAGTAAAGTGCGAGAAAAAAGAAATGTATGGAGAGAATTTTTAGTTTAAGTTTTCAGTAATGCATTTCAAAATGGTTTTTTAGAATATGTTTAGCTGTTGGTGTTTATTAAAAAAAGTCACAGCTTTTGACAGTAATTTCGTATTTCGTATTCCGTTACTTTAAGTATTTCAAGATACCTTGAAAATATTACTTGAATTTTAAATTCTAATATTAAATCACATCCGCATAATTCTTTCTTAACACAATTCTCTCTTTCAATTGAAGTCTTTCTCCTGAAAAGTCTCTGCGATAAAATTCTTCTTCGAAACCAATTATAACTCGGATAATTCTTCTTTGTAATATTTTATCTCAAGCTAATTCTTCTAAGATAAAATTCTTCCATGAGACTGTTACCCGAATTTATAAAAATATATACATTTTTTTTTTAAATATAATTTTTTTTAAATTTTGAAATATTTGTATGTAAATTATATAAAATTAAATATAAATTTATTTTTGAATAGTATTCATCAATACTATAAATTAATATTATATTTTCATAAGTATTCATCGATATTATGAGCAAATCATAAATATCTTCTAATAAAATAAACAATTCTCTTATTTATTGTGACATTTCCTTCAATATAATGGAATACATGACCATCAATATTATGAAGAATGCATCAACATTATGAAGAATGCATCAATCTTATGAAGAATGCATTACTATTATGAAGAATGCATCAATCTTATGAAGAATGCATTACTATTATGAAGAATGCATCAATCTTATGAAGAATGCATAACTATTATGAAGAATGCATCAATATTATGAAGAATGCATCAATATTATGAAGAATGCATCAACATTATGAAGAATGCATCAATCTTATGAAGAATGCATCAATCTTATGAAGAATGCATCACTATTATGAAGAATGCATCAATCTTATGAAGAATGCATTACTATTATGAAGAATGCATCAATCTTATGAAGAATGCATTACTATTATGAAGAATGCATCAATATTATGAAGAATGCATCAACATTATGAAGAGTGCATCAATCTTATGAAGAATGCATCAATCTTATGAAGAATGCATCACTATTATGAAGAATGCATCAATCTTATGAAGAATGCATTACTATTATGAAGAATGCATTACTATTATGAAGAATGCATCAATCTTATGAAGAATGCATCACTATTATTAAGAATGCATCAATCTTATGAAGAATGCAACACTATTATGAAAAATGCATCAATATTATGAGCACAATACATCATTATGATTTATTCATATTATGATTTATGCATAAATATTATAAATGTTTCATTAGAATGCATCAATATTATGAGCACAATGCATCATTATGATTTATTCATATTATGATTTATTCATAAATATTATAAATGTTCCATTAGTGTTATGAACAATTTATTTATATTATAAACGGACTAGAAATATTATATGATGATATTTGTTTTATACATCAGTATAATGATATATTCATAAATATTATAAAGTATTCATAAATATAAAAAATATATCAATGAACAATATTAAAAATTATTTAGCGATGCTATAATTTAATCATCAATGTTATGAAAAATGCAACCCTATTGTAAAATAAACAGCAATATTAATTATTAGAAAGTACTTTTTTATATTAAAATATTGTGTATTATACATTAGTATAATATATAACTCATTAATTGTGTATACTATTCATCAATATAATGAACACAGCAAAAAAATCATTATAATATTGATGAATTTCGAACTTCAAACCATGATTCATTGTATTGAAGAACGATTCATAATATTGATAACTACAAAACATCAATGTTATGAATTCATTATCAGTATGATGAATGACCGAAAAAGTGTTCTTCAATATGATGAACGTTTCATCAATGTTATGAAAAATGAATCCCTATTGTAAAAGAAACCGCAATATTAATTATTATAAAGTACTTTTTTATATTTACATATTCAGTACTATACATTAATATAATACAAAACTCATTAATTTTGTATACTATTCATCAATATAGTGAACATAGCAAAAAAATAATCATCATATTGATAAATTTCGTTCTTCAAACCATACTGCATTGTATATAAGAACGATTCTTAATATTGATAACTACAAAACATCAATGTAATGAATTCATTATCAATATGATGAATGACCGAAAAAGTGTTCTTCAATATGATGAACGTTTCATCATATTAATGAACAAATACATAAAATACAACATATATGTACATCATGTTGAAGAAAGCTGTGCACTAAAACAAATTTTAATCAAAATGTTAAGTTTTCGTTCATTTTTTTCTGTCATACTTCTCAGTTTTCAAGTAGTTCTTGTATGTTAATTCTTATGTAATGCTTGCTCGACATGCATACATTTATTTATAATTACAAATTCTTATAATTAAAAAATTATATTTATAAAAAATATTTAAAAAAAAAAAATTCGAAACATTTTTTTTTTGAACAAAATTTTTTTACGAACATTTTTTTTTTAAATTTTTTTTTCTCACCTTTTTTTAAAATTTTATTTTTGAAGGACATCTTTTTTCGAATTTTTATTTTTTTATTTTTAGTATTTTATTAATAAAGTAAAATAATGATCATGACATTAAAAATTAAAATCTTGTGATTGATGTTAAAAGGATTGCCAAAATAAATCTAGGAATGAAATAGTATAATAAACTAGTTTATTTGAAATATATATCATAAATTATAAATAAAAATCAAAAACAATGCAATTCAGGTGTAGAAACGGAAATGCGCTTCAAATTCGCCACGCAAGTTGCACAGAAATTATGCATCGAGCTAAACAATACTAAATGAAATGCAATATATAATTGTAAAAACATAAAATAAAAAAAAATATAAAATAAAATTTAAAACTGCAATAAAACTATAAAAAAACAAACAATTGTGTAATTGTTTTGAGGCGCTTCAGTGCGCAAAAGACGTGAAACGCAGGCGCCTTGATTTGCATTTGACTTTTGAATAGAGCAACCGTTATTGCAACAAAGGCAGCAGCAAATAAAACAAAATGCAGTAACTGCATAAAAAAGGCAGCAATAGCAAACAAAACAAAAAAAGGCAATCACTACAATGATGCTTCCAAACAGAAGTGTACACAATACAAACAACGACAACACAACGTATTAACAGCAACATATATCAGTAGCAGCAACAACATGTTGCAGCAATTGAACAAATAAACATTGAACTGTGCGCAAGTGCAACGGCAGCGCTTAGCAACAAAAACAAATTGCTTTCGATTGTGCGACAGCTGGCCATGCGCCGTCAACAACAGTTGCTCATAAATTGAACAATAGCAACATTAAAAATAAAAGATGCAATCGACAGACAAACGTGCACAAAAATTACCAGCAACAAGCAACATCATCATCCTCATCATTGTGATGTTGCTGCTGCAACAAATATATTGTCGATGACATAACAGCATTGAGCATCAGTTAAGCCGGCAACGTCATATGCTGTTAATGTTGTAGTTGCTATTTAACTTGTTGTTGTTATTACCAGTATTGAGTGATAGCGCCAGCAGCAATAGCAATAGCAGCAGCAACAGTGTTGCCACACATTTACTTTTGAATGCAAACAAAAAAAAAGCCAAATATTTTATTAATATTACACAGTAAAATCATCACTAATTGTTTGGAGTTTTTATATGAATCGATTGAATGAGGTTAAATGATCTGCGCGTGTTTTTTGTGTTGCTGTTTTTGTATTTGCAATTGATCTCTAGCAATTGTTGTTGTATTTGTAATATATACCTATTTTTTTTTTCATAATGTTTTTCTGTATTTTAAGTTTTTAGTTAATTTATTTAAAATGTATTTTGTTTGATAAGATATGTCTCTTAACATTTAAGCATTTTTCGAAATAAAGCCTATGAATTATATAAAAACAAAATATTTTCAGTAAAAGAATTATAAATATTTAAATTAATACCATTTTTCATATTTCTATTATATACAAATACTTGTAGAAGTAGAAATTTTAATAGGGTCATGCTTTAGAACTGATTGTATATCTTTCATAACACGATCAGTTGTTTGAGCTAAATACCCAATTAACCTCGGCTCAAAAATTTGAACAAACTTGAGGGCATATGTGTACCTTTTAAGTTACCACTGATACTAGTGTTGCAAACCAATGTTCGTTAGTTCCAAAGCGGAGGTCAAAAACATGTGTGGAACATACGCAGTAATAAATCAAAATGTTGTAATTTATAAGTAATACATTCTGATAATACAATAATGTGCTTAGCTTACTTTGTTCCTATTAGGTGGCAAAATAGTGGCAAATTTTTAAATGTATTATGTTTCATTTAAGTTGTGTTTTTACATGACTGTGATTATAACCATAGACCATTTCCCAATTTTGACAAGATATATGTTAAAATGTAGCAAGAAACGTTATCATTCAAATGCCATTTATCGCATAGTGGAAAATCGAGCCATTTGTAAATAAGAACCTCCTATGTGGGCTTCCCAATAAAATAATGCCTCTCCCTACATTTTATTTAAAAATTCTACATTAAAGGCTTTTACGACTGTAGTTTAATGAGTCCTACGATGGGATAAATAGTAGGACTCGAGAATTTGATTTTACATTATAAAATAAATAAATTTCAATCGAATTTATTATGGTAAAGTTTTGTGAGGCGACGTAAATTTGACATTGGTTGTCAAATATTTGTAGTTCTATCGAAACTGAGTTTCGGAACATGCTCAATAAAGTCGAATTTCAAAATAAATTAAAACGATGAACAAAAGAAAAACAGTCATATTCGGCATAGGTACTTTAACCAAATTGATGAACAGTTCATAATACTATTGAATTGTGAATTTCAATGATACATAGTTAATTATACTAATGATTATTTAATTACATTAATAAGTAATTTATAATATTAATGAATAGCTAATAATATTAATGTATAGTTCATAATAAGGTTAAAAATTGCATAATATTGATGAATTTATGAATTTTAACAGAGTTAACCTAAACATTTTTCATATACTAAAATCAATATAATAAAAGCAATCATACTTGTGAACAAATTAATAAATATTACAATATATACATTATAAAAATAATCATAATTATTAAATGATATTAAAAGATGAATTTACAAATTCATCAATATTATGAACAATTTCATTAATATGTTTAATGATATTAATTAATATTATATGCTATTCAACAATAATTTATGCAATTTATAAAAATTTAAGCTTTGTCAGATTGTTTTGTAAATATTATAATATAATCATCAATATTTTTAACTTATCGTTAATGTTACAATTCTCTCATCACTCATTATTATGAAATATTCATCAAAATATATAAATTTATCAACGAAAATAGAAAATATTCATAAATATTATGAAGTATTCATTAATATTACAAAATATTCATCAATATAAAAAATTCTTAATCAATATTATAAAATATTATTCACTAATATATTAAAAATCGATGTAAACACTATTTATCAATTGTATGAATCATCCACCTTGACACATCCACCTAAATTAATCAGTATTATGATGAATATACGTATAATGCATTATTCATTAATATTAAGAATATTACATCAACATAATGAGTTGTTCATCAACATTATGAACTGGTAAATTAGTAACTATATTATTAACTATTCATTCCTGTTATGAAATATTCATCAAAATTGACTCATCCACCTATATTCATCAGTATTATGATGAATATACGTATAATGCATTATTCATTAATATTAAGAATATTACATCAACATAATGAGTTGTTCATCAACATTATGAACTGGTAAACAACATTATTAACTATTCATTCCTGTTATGAAATATTCATCAAAATTGACTCATCCACCTATATTCATCAGTATTATGATCAATATAAGTATAATGCATTATTCATTAATATTAAAAATACTTCATCAATATAAGGAATTGTTCATAATTATTATGAACCGTTCAACGACATTATTGACTATTCATTTCTGTTATAAAATATTCATCAAAATTGTCTCATCTACTTATATTCATCAGTATTACCATCAATATATGTATAATGCATTATTCATTAATATTAAGAATACTTCATCAATATAAGGAGTTGTTAATAAATATTATGAACTGACCACCAACATTATTAACTATTCATTCCTGTTATGAAATATTCATCAAGATTGACTCAACCACCTATATTTATCAGTATTACGATCAATATATGTATAATGCATTATTCATTAATATTAAGAATACTTCATCAAAATAAGGAGTTGTTCATCAAAATTCTGAACTGACCAACAACACTATTATGAAATATTCATTAAAATGAATTATTCATTAATATTATAAAATATTCATCAATTGTATGCCTGATTCGTCAATGTTATAAAATATTCATTGATTTTATGAAAAAATCAAGACAATTATAAATGATTCATTATTAATGATGAACAATATATGGAAAATGTTTTAATATGTAATTTTCATTCATAAAATAAATAAATCAATTCTCGAATTTTAAAGTAATGATATTTTTCTATAAACTATAAAGTTTTCACTCTTATTAATATCGTGGTGTTTTAATAAATTAATTACATAGAAATTCTAATCGATTTTTTTTTAAAGAACTTCTATAAAAAGTGTCGATAAACTCTTAAGAGTGTTGCACACTTTTTGCTTGACTGAATTATATAGCGTTTTTTTTTAAAGGTTTTTTTTGTAATTATTATTTTTTAATTATTGTAGGATAATTGCGTTACAAATATGCAATATTAATAAAACTTTGAACTCTTGACGTTTGCTGATTGGGTTTTTATTTTTTTTAATTAGGTTTAAAGGTTCTTTTTTAACACAATTTATATTAATTATCCAATATATAATGTTTATTTATTTTATAAGCACTTTAGTTATAGTAAGTACAACTTTTTTTTATATAAGTATAAAAAATAAATTTTAAAATGTTTAATTTATCTTTTTTTTTGCAGTATTTTTGACGTTTTTTGTTACAATGTTTTTGTTATGCTTTTGGTTTTAATTTAGTTTCCTTTTTTTTAGTTTATTTTTTTTTTTTTGGTTTGCTTTAGTTACGAAGTTTGTTATTTTTAACACGATTTACAAATCAAATTTATACAGCGATTACACAATATTCAAGCATGCGGCCAAATGTAACGCATTTTTGAATTCAAACTAACACACATGCAATATAATATTTTTTATATAATAAATATAGAAAAATATATATAAAAAATTGAAAAAAATTAAAAAAAATGAATTTTAATAAAATACAAAATTACTCTTAGAATCACGTACAATTTAGGAACAAAAGCAGCTGCTTGAAAAAAATGTTTTATCTGTTTTTGTTTTTATTTTTTTTTTTATAAAGTATCCTCAGTGCTGAAGGCGTTCAAAAGTAACGACTACCAACGCGTTTAAGGCCGTGTCTGGGCTGTTGGACAAACTATTGATTACTAACGTATTTTTATCACACAACAACGAACTAAAGCTTGAGCCGAAGAGACGCACTCGCAGCTCTGTTGGGAGGGAGGAGAAAGAGAGAGAGCGGTAAGTGGAATGCTTTAGTTGTAGGCTCAACATGGGGCTGCATTGAAAGAAAAGAAGAGAGAGAGCGCGCGTGTAAAATAGAGCGGTAACACTGTAGCGAAGGCGATTGTGCCAAGTGATGATCGGGGCGTTTCGCAGACACACGAATGCAATTGCAGGTGATTTTTAAATTATATCACTGTGTGCGTCGTTTTTAAAAACTTCAGCTGTCTGTGTGGAAAACAGCTGTGCACTCTGGAGAGCTCTGTGCGGTGATCATTGATTCGTAATTGAAGTGAGACTCAGAGAGTGAGTGAGAAGGAGCCCTAAAAAGCATACCAAAAGTTACACAAGCGCATGAGTCGATCTCGGCGCTTGAGCATGCACATTAATAAAGCTTTTTTTTTTGTATTTCTTAGTTTTACACTTTGCTCTTTTACATTTTGGAGTTACTACAAAATACTCATTCTCTCATTAGCAGCACTATCATAAAACTTAATCTTAAAATTTATATTCTCCTTGGTCCCATTTTTCTTGTGCCCATTCTCCAGAGTCTCCCTGCTTGTCTATCTCTCTCCTAACTAAATTCTCTTACAACTGACACTCACTACGCCTGAAAACGAAAGTGTTTTGAGTGTTGGTTTCATCGTTTTTTTTTTGTTTTTGGCCTTTTTGCTTTTTGCGCAAATGACTGCTTTTTATGACCCAAAGTAAAGTGTTTTGTTTTTCACTTTTAACGCGTCTTCGCGATCGTTTGCTGTGTGTGTTTCTTTTTTTTTATTGTATTTGCTTTTTTTTCTGCATCTACGTTTGTTACTCATGACACCGTTTTACGTTTTACGCAAAAATGCTGCCAAACTAACTGGTTGTGGTTGTGGCATAACCAGACTTGGTCAGAGGATCCTCTGGCGAACTGTGACGTAAGCAGCCTTTGCCTTTTTGATTATAGGCAATTGCTGTCGGGTAATTTCGTGAAAATATTTTTGAAAAAATTCCTTAAATTTAATTGAAATTTTTGCAAAAAAAGAAAATTATCTTATAATTATATTTAAATTTATTTGTATACGTTTTGAAAATAAAACTAAAATATAAGATTCTTGAAATTTTTTGAAAGTAAAACTGGCTGAATACTAGTAGAAAACTAACTGGTAGGAATTGTTGCCTGGTTAGTCAAAACACAATACGTACTCAAAATAAAAAAGGTTTTTTTATCTTTCCAAATGTTAATCTGATAAAATTAAATAAAAAGTCTATAAGTGCATCAGATCACCGACCGTATCTTGAAAATCTGGTTATTTTTTTTTTACATAGATATATTACGAAATAAAATTTTGACATTTGAAGACCAGTCGCATCGCCAATAAAACCAGCTGTTTTAAGTAAGCCTCCTTTCATTTCCTTGTTTAACAGTTATTCGATACTGATTTCCATGAATTTAAAGATAGCCTTGCTGGGTAGGTCATCGTTTGAAAGGATGCGGTAACTGTTCGGTTAAAATGTAAAATGGCAAAAAAATTGTGTTGTTCATTTATAAACTGAATTTGGTTGAACACTAGTCTTCAGAAGTAAGCGTTTATTTTCTTCTTCAGATGGTTCTAAATTTTAGCAAAGAATTCTTAAATTCAGTGTGATTGTTTGTATTCCTTGAAGTATTTTTTATGCGACAACATTTATTTTTATAATTATGGTTTTAAAAAAATAAAATGTTGGAATTTTATATACAAAAAATTAATTTTAAAATAATTCTATTACAAAAATATCAATAGCTATTACAGTTCTTGTGTGTACTTGCACGTTCGCAGAAATAAATATTGAATATAAGTATAGCAGCAACTGAGATTAATTGATACAAAATAATTAATTCTATTAATATAATTAGCTGAAATTATTTAATAGTAAAAATTAAATCAATTTTGGGTTGGTGTATATGCTAATATGTAGCATACACATCAACTGATAGTTTAGTCAATACACAGTGTGACAGTCCCTACACAGCACAGTGTGCCCTAAACCTCTTAAATCGGGTGAAATTCTGTATTCTCGGAACCACTCAACCGATTTTAAAAATTTAAAAAGTGTTGTAAAGTAAGTACTTGAGAGAACTTAAGTTTTGAAATTGAATTGGTTTGTATCTTTAATAGTTATGGAGACAAAAATCAGTAAAGTTGAAAATTTTTTCATGAAAAATCTTTTAAAAATTGTAAAAAATCCAAAAGTTATCCGATTTTAAAAATTATTTTGTTTATGGAAAGCTTATATTAAGATCTAAAAAAATGTGCTTATATGAGAAACTATCTTGTTTAGTTTTAAAGATATAGACTTGAACATGATTTTTTTTTAATTTTTGAAAACTTTACTTTACATGTTTTTACATAGCTTGTACATTTTATCATGAAATCAAAATATGTATAAGGGACTATTATAAACAATTAACACATAAATCATAAACTGAAAACTGTTTTAAAATATCTCAAGTGATTTAGTAAATATAAAATTGTAAACTCAAATTTTTTTTTTATTTCCGATTTTTTCATTTTTTTTTGGAAAATTTGACTTTTACGGAAATCTCCGTAAGTATTTTTTTCTTCAGTAACATGTACTTTTGTTATATTTTTTTAATAGATAACATTACTGAGAATCTTTTAAATGATAAAACTTATTCAAAATATATTTAACTAATCTGGCAACACTGGTCAAAGTTCAAGTTTTTGACCCCCTGCAGTAAGCAGTTTTAAGGACCAGTTATTTCTATTTTTTTTTGACCCTTACTTATTTTTGACCCTAGATATATCGGTTTTAATCTAAGTCCCTTCAAAAAATGAGTTTTTTTTGAAAAAATGCTGCGCTGCACATATATTTCGCCGGGAAAAAAATAAGTAAAGGTCAAGAATAGGTAGAAAGAACTCGTCCTTAAAACTGCTTACTTAAAATTTGACTATCGACTTTGAAAACTTTTCTGCAGGGGGTCAAAGTAAAAAAAAAAATCAAAAAAAACTTGAACTTTAACCAGTGTTGCCAGATTAGTTAAATATATTGTGGATAAGTTTTATCATTTAAAAGATTCTCAGTAATATTACCTATCAAAAAAATATAACAAAAGTACATGAAGAAAAAAATACTTACGGAGATTTCCGTAAAAGTCAAATTTCCAAAAAAAAAAAAAAATGAAAAAATCGGAAATAAAAAAAATTTCGACTTTACAATTTTATATTTATTAAACCACTTGCGATATCTTAAAACGGTTTTCAGTTTATGATTTATGTGTTAATTGTTTATAAAAGTCCCTTACACATATTTTGATTTCAAGATAAAATGTACAAGCTATGTAAAGATACAAACTCCAATATCAAAACTTAAGTTCTCTCAAGTTCTCTCTGTACAACAATTTTCAAATTTTTGAAATCGGACTGAATTTCACCCGATTTAAGAGCGTTTGGGCACACTGTGCACAGTTTGACACTCCCTACACAGTTTGACAGTCCCTACACAGTTTGATTTCATGATAAAATGTACAAGCTATGTAAAAATATGTAAAGTAAAGTCTTCAAAAATGTAAAAAAAAATCATGTTTAAGTCTATATCTTTAAAACTAAACAGGATATTTTCTCATGTAAGCTCAATGTAAGCTTTCTATAAATAAAAATCGGATAACTTTTGGATTTTTTACAATTTTTGAAAGATTTTTCATGAAAAAATTGTACACTTTACTGAATTTTATCTCCATAACTATTAAAGATAAAAACTCCAATTTCAAAACTTAAGTTCTCTCAAGTTCTCTCTGTACAACCCTTTTTAAATTTTTAAAATCGGTTGAGTGGTTCCGACAATACTGAATTTCACCCGATTTAAGAACGTTCGGGCACACTGTGCACTGTTTGACTGTCACTACACAGTTTGACAGTCCCTACACAGTTTTACATTCACCACACAGTATCACTGGTACTGTTGTACCGATCTTATTTTACATTAGTTCTTCGCAACGGGTACTTGCATATTCTATTCGTCGGATCGTTTTTTGTGAAAATATCACAGTGTGATCGAATTTTGAAGTTACAGACATGAAATTTTGTATAGAGAATTTTTCTTGAAATAAAAGCTTTTCAAAAAAAAAAAAAATGAGCGTGGTCAGATAGAAATATTAGATTTACAATAATATATAACACTATAAACATTTGGCAAACATTCTTCTACAACTGAAACCAAATTAACCAAAGCTCAGGGGATGCCCCCTATACATGCAAAGCATAGTGTTGATCGTAAGAAGGGATGATAGGTTAAAAGGACGGGGGAAAGATAGAGTAGTGTCGGTGAATGTTTGTTTTGAACATGCCAATATTAAAAGTGTCGGGATAAACGGACGCAGGGAGATTGTTCCACAAACGAATCGTGCGACTGAAGAACGAATTATCTCTATAATGCATGGTTCTGTTGAGAACCGAGTGGACTACGAAGGGGTGGGCTTGGTTTGACGCCCGAGTAGAACGAGAGAACACATGACCTGGTGGAATCAGGCCATGTATTTCCCTCGAACACTTACCATTGTAATACCTATAGAACAGGCTTACACACCCAACGGTCCTTCGGTGCTCAAGAGAACCAATAGACGATGAAATATTTTCATCCCCTATTAAATATATCGCACGTTGTTGGATTCGGTCCAGGAACTCCAAGGAGTATGTTGAGGCCCCTGCCCAAATGTGCGAATTGAATTCCATTTTAGGCCGTATACAGGAAGTGTAGACAGTGCGTAAGTCAGCAGGAGTGAAGTAAGTTTTACACCGTTTTAAAAACCGAGGCACTTGGCCGCTTCTTTCGACACATTAAATATGTGGTCATTCCAACGGAGATCACATTGAATTGATATGCCCAGAACGTCAAGAGCAGCTGACTGCGCAATATCCACTGCACCCATATTGAGGGGAGGTAGGGGTGAATCCATTCTTTTGTGAGATAACAGACAACATTAGGTCTTGCTTGCATTAAAATCTACTCTATTTGCAACACCCCACTCGAAAATTGATTTAAGGTCATTATTGAGTGTGTCATTCATAGTGCGTCTTTTACTCTCAATCTCCAAAGAGTTTGGGCGCTTGTTGAACGAGTATGAATGACAAATGTTACTGTCATCTGCAAAGGAATGAATTGGGTTCTGGGTCAATGACAGAAGGTGATTGATAAATACCAGAAATAGGGACGGGGATAGGACGGAACCCTGCGGAACTCCAGAATTGATGGAATGTTGTTCTGAAAGAACACCATCCATCGCAATTCGTATTGAACGACATTGGAGAAAACTCGATATCCATCGAGTAAATGGTATACCGACACCAAATGCACATATCAAGATTTATATCAATTTTCAATATACTTATCAGGGTTCCTGAGATATGATTAAAGAAGAGCGAATTATTTGAATTGTTACAATTTTTATTTTTCGAAAATTTTTTAATGTCAGTAGTAAATAAAAAAAATACCGCTTTAATCAATAAAATGAATTAATATGAATTGATTGATTTAAGATATTTCTTTCGACCAGTAGTTGCCTCAGAACTGTGAAAAATCTCCATAAAAAGTGCTAACCGTACAGAACACTAAAACTGCATATCCTTTCCCGCTGAATATCAACAGGACACTATCAGATATGACTACACTTTGCAAACTTTGAATAAAATTAGAGATATATTTTTAGTTACATATCGTCACTATCATGTCAAAGGGGCGAATGTGCAATTTTTAACATTTGCGTTTTTTACATTTTTGAATGTAGTTTTTCCTCAAGTATATTTCTAGCCACAAAAAACAAAACCCAAAGGGCGAATTTGAAAAATTGAATATTTTGTCATGCCAGAAGGGCGAATCTTTACGTTTTTTCGACATAACTTTTTATTAATACGATATAAAACAGTGGTGTAAAGGCGTTTATTGTTTGTTTTTAAAGCACCTATGGATCTGTATCACCAATTAAAAATATTTTCTTGCAAATAAAAAAAAATCAAAATATTGAAAATCTTGTCATCAAAAAGGGCGAATCTTTTCGTTTTTTCGCCATAACTTTTTATTGATACGAGATAAAATTGTGGAGCAAAGGCATTTATTGTGTGTTTTTAAAGCACCTATCGATATGCATCATTAATTAAAAATATTTTTCCAAACATTAATTTGCCATTTGTTATTTGCAGGAAAAATTGAAAAACTTGTCATTCGATTTTCGCCATAACTTTTTATTGATACGAAATAAAATAGTGGTGCAAAGGCATTTATTGTTTGTTTTCAAAGCACCTATCGATCTGCATCATTATTTAAAAATTGTTTCTATTTGACAAAGTCCATTTTGATACAAACTCCTCCTTTGTGTACAGAAAATCTGTTAATTTCCTGCTTTTAAACTTCTTCTGTATTTGCCTGTCTGTGTCCGTTTTTAATATTTTGTCTGAGGTAAACTCAAAAATACTTGAATAGTTTTTAGTATTTCATATGAGTAGTATTTAATCGTATTTATTTTAATAATTAAAACTTTTAATTAATTGTATAGTATTTTTTTTCTGGGTACATTCTATAAATCGTTTACGCATAATTTTTTGAAACGTACAAACTGTGGGACATTTTTAAAACAAGTATAATTCCGAATCAAAAAGTACAAATGACGTGTTACCTTTTACATTTGAGAATCATTTTGAAATATGGTAATACAAAAATGAATAGAAATTACAAATAATGTATTAAAAAAATTGTACTGCATCTTTTGAATATTTAAGAACATCATGTATTTATAACAAGTAGCCACTATAAATTGTCTAGACGTGGCTGCTATCAAACTGCAGACAATTCAGAAGCTTCTGAATTAAAGTCCAATAAATAAAAACAACTTAATGTCGAAGCAGCCTTCGAAGCGTTTAATCGACAGGCAATGACAACTGATGACCTCTAAAATGTTGGACTACAAAAAAAACAAAAAAAAAAAATTGTTACAATAAAATCTACTTTGTTGTATATTTTAAAAATACTAATAAAAAAAAATGAAACTTTATTAGCTGTAATTATTTTTAATGTCAATATAATTTTTTTGAACCGTGAAAAACAATGCGAACAATTTTCAGAATAAGAAAAACATAAAACGATTTGACAAGGCGCACAAGCAATTAAATGTAATAAATGTCAAAACGTGTATAATGTGCAGATGAAATTAATATTGCAAAAATAAAAATAAAAACTAAAACATAATTTATAATAAGAGCAAACAACAAGAGCTTATTAAAGATGCACATGCGATTAATTTCGAAAAACACAAAGACATCAACCTTGAAGGTTGACAGTCGATGTGGCGACAAATGGGTAAAGTGATAACAATAAAATGAAACAAAACTATAATAAAATTTCAAAAAAAAAATAATATAAAAATTAATTAAAATAAGGTATTTTGCATCTTACAGATACAACGTGCTACCGCATGTATCTAACCAATGCCTGCACACGAGGTGAAGGCTAAAGAGGCAGCTACGCACACATAATAAACTTGCAGATACTTTTTGTAGAGGCAACAACTGCATCCATAAGATACAGATTGCAAAATTTTGCAAATGTAAATTTTCAAAGTCTGACGATTTGCAATTCAACTTAATCCGCTTACAAACGCACGCGCGCAAAGATTTTGCAATAGATAAATTAAAAAAAATAAATAAAAACGAAAATTAACAAATGTATCTAAACGTATCTGTGCGCTAAAGTATCTGTGCGGTTCTGTGTGACGTATGAGTTACATTTGTAATTTTGCATTGGCACCAAAACTTGTTCGATGCTGGCTTTCCAAGAGTCGTTAACCGTTTTATAGTATTATGCAGCTGGCGAATGGTGTTGGCAAAGCGGTTATCCTTCAGATACATTTTTTCTTAAAATCTGTATCTAGATATAGTTATTACGTGTATCTGCAGTGTTTAAGGAGCACAAAGTAGTTATAATTATGTCGTTATTCTTGGCATATTAGACAATGGCAGGCACTCGTCTATAGAGTTCATCAGTTTCCGGTACAAAGTCTTTTAATAATTCGTGCTCTAATTAAAATCAACACTTGAAAAAGTGCGCTTGAATGTAATGCTGCGATTTATTATTATTTTTACTACAAATTGCTTAAACTTTTTTTTGTTATAAATAAAATATTTAATTTTTTTAAATAAAAATCATGTTTAACAATTTTTATGCCCTCGGCAAGGTTTTTTTTTCGATTCTTTAATAAGCCTCGTAACTTAATTGTTAGTAAAAGACAAATAAATTGTAAAATCATTCAGTTAACTTTTAGTTTTATTGTTTACATTCACTTCCATTTATAGTGTTTCCTCTTTAAAACGACACCATGAACGTTACCAGCAGCAACGCCACCTCCATTCGTTGGCCTACCAGAAGCAAGCCGCTCACTCATCAGCATCAGCAAACAAGTTAGTCGCCTCCACCAGCGGCAGCTTTATGCACTCCACTGACCTTAATCAATACCGGAATTAACTTGATTTTGTTTATTTTATTTTTTTGTAGCTCATATTAGTTGGCCGGAAAAACAAGTCATTCTTCATGCGAGTGTCTGCAAAAATACGAACTTGTTTAGTTTTTGAAATGACAGGTTCTTGTTTTTGATTGAATTTTGTTGGATTTTTGATTTAAAAATTAAAGTTTTTGCTTTTGCAATGTTTGATTTAATTTTTAATTTAAATATAAATTAACAACTCAAATTTAAATGTTTAAAATTTCAATTACTCCCAAATGTTGACAGAATTTTATTAGATTTTGGTTTAAAAAATTAAAGTTTTAGCTTTTGCAATGCTTTATTTAGTTTTTAATTAAAATATGAATTAACAATTCTAATTTATAGTTAAGTTAATGCTGAACATTTACTTTTGCTCTTAAAGAGTATTCAAGGAGCCTTTAAAAAAAGCTTTAGAAAGTCCTAAATCAGTTTACAGCGCATTTAAAACTTTTTATAGATATTTCTTTAGAATAGATAACGTTTACATTACATTAGTTTTAAGTGAGCTATTTATTTAAAGAGTATTTGTAAAAGAGTATTTAAAATATAATTCTGAGAGTATTTAAAGCAGAGATCAGAAAAAACTATTAACATTTATTTATATTTGTGTTTTTTTTACTGTGAGATATTATTTTTGAAAACATATAAAGGTCTTTGGTTGAGAGATATTTTTTATTTAAAAAAATAAAGGTTTTTGGTTTAGAAAAACTTTTTATTTTAAAAATTAAAGGCCTTTTTGTTAAGAAATACTTTTTATTTTAAAAAAATAAAGGTTGAGAGTTTTATAAAAACCTTTATTTTAAAGGGTTTTGATTAATGGTTGTTAAATTTTTAGTTGTTGCATAAATTTATTGAAAATATTAATTTCGAACATTGCGTTGGTATTGTTGTTTTTATACCCTACACTAAGAGTGAAAGGGTATATTCAGTTTGGTACGCCGTTTGTAACACCCAGAAGAAAGCATCTCCGGTATGGAAAAGTATATATATTCTTGATCAGCATGACCTCCTGAGTCGATTTAGCGATGTCCGTCTGTCCGTCTGTCCGTCTGTCTGTCTGTCCGTCTGTCTGTCCGTCTGTCTGTCTGTTGAAATCCCTAAGACTTTTAAAATTGAAGAGCTAGATAAATGAAACTTATAACTTAGATTACTAATATACCTACGCTGTATGTGCGAAAAAATTGGCGAGATCGGTCCATGGTGACCTATGATCCGACCACTTATGTTCAAATACCACATATAAAATGTACATATAAAGATCAATTTTTATGTATACGTGCTTAGGTAAACTTTGTTGGTCAAATATATATTGACATCATGCTCAAATACATGATAATAATGTTTTCCGGCGAAAAGACTTGTGGTTCACAAAAAAAAAAAATCGAAATTCGGTACACCTACCCATTTGTAAATATGGGTATCAAATGAATGGAAATTCTTCAGCGATTGAATGTTTGTAGTTATTTTCAGGATTCGTATACCCTGGTGACCTATATATCACTTTGAATGGTAACCACACATATGTGTAGGGTATTTATAGTCGGCTTAGACCGACTATAATTTTGATAATCCTAACTATCATAATTACACCTACTTTAAAATTTCCCATGTGATCTAACCTTCCCAACTGGTTTTTGTTTTTTTTTTCAATTTTTTTTCGATATAGAATTTTTTTTTGTAAACTGGTGATTTCGAATATTGCGTGTTTTGTCATCCGATTTTTTTTTCAAAAGTTTCGAACATTGTGATTGGCGTTAAGTTGTTGCGGAAATTGATTGAAAATGTTGATTTCGTGCATTGCGTTGTTATTGTCGTTTTTTTTTAACATTTTTTTTCGAAACTTTTCGAACATATCGAATATTTTTTTTTTAAAGTGGTGATTTCGAGTTTTGCGTGTTTTAGTCATCTAATTTTTTTTTCCAAATTTTCGAACATTGTGATTCGCGTTTTTTTTTGTCGACCAAATATTAAAAAAATATAAAACATTCGAACATTCTTGTTTTAGTCGATTTTTTTTTTTTTTTTTTTAAATGATGATTCGACCTTTGCGTTGTTTTTGTCGCCAAATATTAAAAAAAGAAAATTTTCGAACATTATTGTTTTTGTCGAAAACATGTTTTTTGGAAAATGGTGATTTCTACCATTCTGTTGTTTTTGTCGTCCAAATTTTTTTTTTACAAATTTTTCGAACATTGTGGTTCGAAAATTTTTCGAACATATCGAATAATTTTTTTTTAAGTGGTGATTTCGAATATTGCGTGTTTTTGTCATTCAAATATATTTTCGAAAATTTTCGAACATTGTGATTCGCGTTTTTTTTGTCGACCAAATATTAAAAAAAAATCTGAAACATTCGAACATTGTTGTTTTAGTCGAATATTTTTTTTTTTTGAAAATGATGATTGGACCTTTGCGTTGTTTTTGTCCCCAAATATTAAAAAAAGAATTTTTTCGAACATTATTGTTTTTGTCGAAAACATATTTTTTGTCGTCCAAATATTTTTTTACAAATTTTTCGAACATTGTTGTTTTTGTCAAATACTTTTTTGGTGATTTCGAAAAATGCGTAGTTTTTGTCTTCCACATTTTTTTTGCTAACAAAAATTATTTTTTTTCGATAATTTTCGAACGTTGTTTTTTTGTATAATTTTTTTTTTGTTGGAAAATAATGTTTTCAAACATTGCGTTGTTTTTATGACACAATTATTTTTTAGTATGTTTTTTCAAACATTTTAAAATTTTTTTAACGAATACATTTTTTTGTGTTTTCCAACATTTTGGGCGATAAAGTGTTTTCCAACATTTATTTTTATCGCTCAAAAAAATGTTTAACAATTATTGGAAATGATATATAACAAATGTCTACCAAACATTTTTTACGATAAAAACATTTATAATTTTGGTTTTTAGGTTTTAGTTTTAATCAAAAGTTACAATCAGTCAGTGGTTCAGAAATATTGGGAGTGATCTGAAAAGTGAATTGTGCCTCAACGCTTCTCTGCTTCTCAAAAATTACTAATAAGATTTATATTTTGTTAACCTTTATTTCTATGTAAATAAATGTTTCTCTCAGACCAAATGCAAACATTTTCAAAAATAAAGGTTTCAAAAATTTTCAAAAAATACGTTTTCTATCAGACCAAATGCTTTTTTTTTTATTATCGTTAATTTTTGGTTTTCACTGATTAATTTAATAAATGTTATTGAATGAGAGTTTTTCAAGAACATTGGAAGAGGTTAACCTTTATATCTGACTTCTGATTTAAAATCATTAATCTTTATAGGGTTTTAACTCATCAAACGTTTTATGTCTTTTATGTCTCTAAAATAAGTAAAATTTTTTTAAATTTACCCTAATATATGAGAACTAAAAAAATAGTTGAAAAAGTCTACTGAAACCGTGTGTAGAGGACACAATTTTATAAGCCCAAATATCCTATGCTCCGATAACACTAGGATAATAGTATAATTTCAAGAGTATAGTGTTCCTAACTTTGATAAAACTCTGTAAAGAGAGCTTTTTATAAGTCCATTTTCTGAGCGCTTAGAAACCAATTTTAATTTGTTGATTTTAGTAGCTTTTACCGAGCATTAATAATACTTTAAATTATCCTTTAGAGCATTGAACAAAAAGCCGCAAAATTAAACTTAAAAAATCATTTACATTTTCATTTAAAATTCTTTATATAGTCTATAAATAAAGGGTTTTTCAATAAGAGCGCTAGACCATAACGCATATTTTGTTTATTGACGAAGCCATTCAGCCAGAAATGAGCCTCATCGCTGAAGATGATTTTTCGATGAAAATACGAATCATTTTCAAGTTGTTGCTCAGCCCAATTCAAAAACATACTATGCTTCTGGTGGTCAAGCGGCTTCATTTCTTGCGTCAATTTAACGTTGAGGCCACTAAATACTGCGTCGAATAAAATTGTCCGTTACATATCTTCCCATAATGTGCTATTTCAAGATTCAAATTAAAAAAATTTGATCTGAATTAAATGGCAGAAAATAATTTGTGTCAGTTATAGTCAATAAAAAATTTATTTTACTCGAAAAATGGAAAACGAAGTGGAAGTGCGAGAAAATATAATTAAAATTTTTCAAAAACAACATAGTTGGTTTTTTAAAAAAATTGCCAAGGAGGTAGGTAACCCTAAGACCATTTCTCGCGTTATCAACCGCTTTAAGGAAGACCTGAGTAATTATCGGAAGAAAGATTCTGGTAAAAAAAAGGCCCACATGATCGTGAAAAGTCGAAGAAGGTTGTGAATATTTTAAAGAAAGATCCAAGCATATCCAGAAGGAAATTGGTGAGAAAGGCGGATTGCTCAGAATCTTTCGTGCGCAGGACTAAGAAAGAAGCTGCGCTGAAGACGTACAAGGTCCAAAAAGTTTCGGATAGAAATGCCGTCAAGAATGAAACCGCAAAACAACAAGCTAAAAAGCTGAACCAAGATTTTTTAAAAAAATTCGATTGCTGCATAATGGACGAAGAAACTTATGTTTAAGCAGACTTTTCTCAGCTACCTGGGCAGGAATTTTATACAGCCGATTCTTGAGGAAATGTCGCTGAAAAATTCAAATAAAAAATGACAAAATTCCCAAAGAAATTCCTTGTTTGGCAAGCAATTTGCAGTTGTGGAAAAAGGAGCAGCTCATTCGTGACATCGGGTACAATTAATAGCGAAATATATGTGAAGGAATGGTTGCAAAAGAGATTGCTTCCATTTTAATGCCAACATGAAGTGTCCACATTTTTTTTGGCCAGACCTCGCTTCATGTCACTACAGCAAAACGGCCTTAGAGTGGATCCAACAAAATGCAGTGATTTTGGTGCAATCCACCAAACTGTCCAGAACTCAGGCCGATTGAGAGATACTGGGCTTTAGTAAAAAGGGAGATGAAGACAACAAAAAAAGTGGCCAAAGACCTTCAAGACTTTAAAAGAAAGTGGTCTTCAGCAGCTGTGAGGGTGTCGGAAACTACCATTACAACATTAATGGAAGGGGTTCCGGAAAAATGAAAACTTTTTATTAAAAAATATTAATTTCTGGTTTTTTATATTTTTTTTAAATCTAAAAAAAATTTGCAAAATAAAATATTTTATTCTATAAAATTTCGATTACTTGATTTTAGATTTTTTCATTTTTGTAGCGGACAATTTTATTCGACGCAGTCCTTACACAATTTAATTTTATTTTAGGTTTTCTTAATTAATTCAGTGCATCAAAATGATATTTAAATTTTCACAAGTATAGAAAAAATTCATGCCAATAATTTAAGAAATGACCAACAAAGATTGCACAATAACAATCAAAAGTCTGCGCAATTAATTAACATATCAATCATGCTAGTATCTAGACAAATTTGCTACATTCATCAGGTATCATTCAGAAAATCCATTTGATATTTTGGCGGTTTATTACATTCACTCGACTCGATCAGCTTGGCGCAGGCAATAAATCAACATAGCAGCTTTGCTTGTCATGACAATGCTTATTTTCTGTCTAAAAACTATTTTATTTATTAACAACAATATTAATAATAATAATAAAAGTAATAATAAAAAATATAATAACTAAATAAAAGAGCCAACAAATTATTACATTTTTGTGTCTTTTATCGGTATTATTATTAAGATTATATAAGAGACAACAAATACCATCAATAAAAAATATTGTCTGGTGTTGAGTGCGGCACGATTATTGATATTTATTATATTTAGCACTATGACTTTTAAGGCGGGCAATGTTTCTTTTTTTTTTTTGATATTTTAGAGTTGAGCAAAATCATTGACAAGATAATAAAAAAAAACTTGTACAATGTACAAATAATAATAAAAAAAACTTATAAACCCTGAAGTTATGAGATTGTGCATGACGATAAATCCTTTCACCAGTGATAGTAATTTTGGTGCCCTTTCATTTGAGTTGAGACAGCCCAATGAGAATTATCAACTCAACATGATTTTCACATCTGTATATATATTCTATATAATTTTCCGGTAATTGATTTGAAATTATACAAGTTTTTGAAATAAATCTTGATAAATACTCCAATACTTTAATAAACCCAGCAGGAAATGGCATCATTGACGACAATGTCATCAATGATGAATCGAGGACATTAGAAAATTTGTCATTGATGAATATGTCTACAACAATTCATAAATGACATTGCATTAAAGACGTCATACACCATATGTCATATATACATATATCAATGACATTGTGAAAATCTGTCATTGATGAAATGTTATTGATGACGTCATTGATGAAATTTAATGTTCACGTCAAATGCCCCTAAAGGTATGCAGTATTTATGTTGTGAAATGCAATGTGAAATGCATACAACATACGTCTAAGGGCAGCATTTACGCGTAAAACTGAAAATATGCGTTCGATGTCACCCTGTCATATAATTCATAGGCACAAATTGTGGGAACAATTTTTATAAAAGCGAGATAATAAGCAGTAGTAATGATGATAATTGTAGCCGCGGTGGCTCAGTGGTTAGTGCGTTGGACTGCGAGCCGAAAGGTCCCCGGTTCAAGTCTGGACTGGGGGCTAACAACATCTTTTCATAGAAAACATTTTTCTATACCGCGCTACCACTCGGCAGTAAATGGTAAACCTACGAGAGTAAAATATTGCCTATGAAAAGCTCTCACCCGCCATTCGGATTCGGCAATAAACTGTAGGTCCCACCACTTTGAGTACAAATATAACATGCACAGCTCAAAATGGTGAGAGAGCTCGGTCTAAGTTCTTATAGGACTGTAGTGCCAAACTATTATTATTATTAATGATGATAGCCGGCCTCAGCAGTCCAGAGGTAGCGCGATGGACTTGCATTCTGTAGATCTCGGGTTCGAATCCCGGCTTGGGCATGGGCGCTCGTGGTGATATTAACCACAAAATTGTAGGGAATAGATTTCACAGTATAATGGATATAGTCAGTCTGAGTGCTGTGGATCTTAGTAGATATTCCAAAAAAAAAAATGATGATGATAGATGATGGCCGTTAGTGAAGTACGTTATTGACATTAGCAAGTACACATACGATTTCAACCGAGAACAGAAGAAAATAATAAAATTGAAATAATAAATATAAAAAATAAATAAAATAATAGATTTTTTTTTTTTACAAAAACAAAATATGTATGACTATCATTTGTGACGTGCATGGCATCGTTAATGCTACATCATGCATGAATCAGTGGACCTTTTTATGAAAATGTCATCAATGCTTTGCAGGGTGAAAATGCTATCGGTCATTGATGTTTCTGACCTGACACACAGTGTGCCCAAACGCTCTTAAATCGGGTGAAATTCAGTATTGTCGGAACCACTCAACCGATTTTAAAAATTTAAAAAGTGTTGTACAGAGAGAACTTAAGTTTTGAAATTGGAGTTTGTATCTTTAATTGTTATGGAGATAAAATTCAGTAAATTTGAAAATGTATTTGGTTTTGTTTTGGTTTTGTTTTTTGTGGCTAGAAATATACTTGAGGAAAACCTACATTCAAAAATGTAAAAAAAAGCAAATGTTAAAAATTGCACGATATGTAACTAAAAATATATCTCTAATTTTATTCACAGTTTACAAAAGTGTTGTCATATCTAATGGTGTCCTGTTGATTTTCAGCGGGAAAGGATATGCAGTTTTAGTGTTCTGTACGGTTAGCACTTTTTATGGAGATTTTGAACAGTTCTGAGGCAACTACTGGTGGAAAGAAATATCTTGGAATTCATATTATTGATTAAAGAGGTATTTTTATTATTATTTACTACTGACATTAAAAAATGTTCGAAAAATAAAAATTAAAACAATTCAAATAATTCGCTCTTCTTTAATCATATCTCAGGAACCCTGATAAGTATTTTGAAAATTGATACAAAACTTGATATGTTGGCTTTTATACATATTTAAGATTTAAGAAATATTAAGTTGACTTTGCATCTAACGCCTACTTGGCAAGAGTATTCCTAAAAACACGTTTTTGCTTTTTTTTCGAATAGTAATATTCATGAAAACGGCATCTAAAGCCTAAATTCTGAAAAATATATCATTTGTTTTTATTTCAGTTATAGAAGAATTTTTGCCAAATGTTTATAGTGTTATATATTATTGTAAATCTAATATTTCTATCTGACCACGATCATTTTTTTTTTTGATAAGCTTTTATTTCAAGAAAACTACTCTATACAAAATTTCAAGTCTGTAACTTTAAAATTCGATCACACTATGATATTTTCACAAAAAACGACCCGACGAATAGAATATGCAAGTACCCGTTGCGAAAAGCTAATGTAGAATAAGATCGGTACAACAGTTCCAGTAATACTGTGTAGTGAATGTTAAACTGTGTAGGGACTGTCAAACTGTGTAGGGACTGTCAAACTGTGCACAGTGTGCCCAAACGCTCTTAAATCGGGTGTAATTCAGTATTGTCGGAATCACTTAACCGATTTTAAAAATTAAAAAAGTTTTGTACATAGAGAACTTGAGAGAACTTAAGTTTTGAAATTGGAGTTTGTATCTTTAATAGTTATGGAGATAAAAATCAGTAAAGTTGAAAATTTTTTCATGAAAAACCTTTCAAAAATTGTAAAAATCCAAAAGTTATCCGATTTTTAAAATTATTTTGTTTATGGAAAGCTTACATTGAGATCTAAAAAAAATGTGCTTACATGAGAAAATATCCTGTTTAGTTTTAAAGATATAGACTTGAACATGATTTTTTTTTTAAATTTATGAAGACTTTACATATTTTTACATAGCTTGTACATTTTATCATGAAATCAAAATATGTGTAAGGGACTTTTATAAACAATTAACACGTCAATCATAAACTGAAAACTATTTTAAAATATCTTAAGTGGTTTAGTAAATATAAAATTGTAAATTCGAACATTTTTTTTTATTTCCGATTTTTTCATATTTTTTGGAAAATTTGACTTTTACGGAAATCTCCGTAAGTATTTTTTTTTCTACATTAACATGTACTTTTGTTATATTTTTTTGATAGATTACTGAGAATCTTTTAAATGATAAAACTTATCCAAAATATATTTAACCAATCTGGCAACGCTGGTGAAAATTGAAGTGTTTTAAATTTTTTTTTGAAAAGTTTTCAAGTTGCAAATTTTAAGTAAGCAGTTTTAAGGAGGAGTTATTTCTACTTATTTTTCACCCTTACTTATTTTTTGCTCTGTACAACACTTTTTAAATTTTTAAAATCGGTTGAGTGGTTCCGACAATACTGAATTTCACCAGATTTAAGAGCGTTTGGGCACACTGTGTGATATAAGGGAATCATTGAGGAATCATTGGTGACATTTCCTGCTGGGCAAAGGGTTCAAAGATATGATACTCCATTGGAAAGGTAATTTAATTGTTTAAAAGATGAGTTTGATTGAATTGATGATTTTCAGTGTTCAATCGATTATACTTTAAAACCAATATTCTTGATTAGGTTATGTCAGTAATATGCATTTCTTAAACACCCTGTATCTTATACAGGGTGCAAAATTAGACATTTTTATTAACATTTTGTTATTTCTGAATTATTGTCATCGATGAACCGAACAGTCTGAACTACAATTTGTTTCTAAACACTTTAAAATTGACTAGAAACATAGTACTATCCGAATATGGAAATTAAAATTTAACACACGGTATGCTTAAAGAAAAACAAAAGAAAATTTATTTAGGTCAAAGTTGACCACAGTCTAGACATAATTTAAGCTTCGGGCAATATTTAAAAACATCAAGAGTTATTTTGGTGTTGAAAAACAACTTGCAAAATAGTCATCGACCACTATGCAAATTTAACCTCAAAAATTAATTCAGCAACGATTAAGCGATTTTTTAGCAATGCGCAAATTTGTTTTATGATACTTCACGTGTTAACAATCACGTAACAAATCTACGATAATAGCCACAACCTACGACAATAGACGACAATACATATGCAGTAGCATGACAACAGCATTAATCGACAAGCAGCAGAGCGATTATTGTTTTCTCAAATCAAATCAAATCGAATCCAATCAAATCTGTGTCAACACATTGTTTTATTAATCGGTTTCTATTAAGTGTACTTTAAATAGATCAGATCTATCCAACGTTGATTGCTGAGGACGTTTAGACAGGTGTTTTTTTTTTATGAGAAATTTCTGCAATAATTTTTTTCGTTGCTTATTTATTATGCTCTAATTTATTGTGTTAATAATTGAGTATTTTCGACTGCAAATTAAAAAAATATTATTCAAATAAAATAGTTTTCTATAAATGCATGCGCCATATCGAAATGTTTGGATAAAAATATTAAAATAAAAAATTAATAGTAGCATGACTTTTTAATTTTCTAAACATTAAGTTTTTTGCTATCATTAAAACAGTTGTTGAAAGATTTTATATATTAAAATATGATTCATACACGCTACTAAAAAAGGGCCCTCCCAAGCATAATTTTGCAGGCCTTACATATATCTTTGGAGCTTTATGCAAACAAAAGTATTATTGCATTGCAAAACATTATTATAATAAGAGCCAAACATATTTTTGTTTTCGTTTAAACATATTTATGTTCAGAATGAATAATTTTCGGTGTTATTGCAGACATATATGATTTCGAATTACGTTATAATTAGATTCAAGCATATTCAAACAAATCTTTACTATTCGTGTATATATCCCAACTATAATACTACACAACAGCCATTCTGCGCAACAGTCAAGGTTATTTTTGTATTGTGTAAAATTACGCCCTCATTCCGAAAATATGATTTAATAATGTTTCTTTGGATAGGTATACAAAATATGGGCCAATAACTTTTGAACCGAGCTTTCATAAAGGTGGTCACATACATTTGCAAATATCTCGCGTTTTAAATAACACATATGATCAAATATTATATTGAATGTAAGTTAATTGAATATCGAATAAACATTTCTTAAAACATTTTTAAATTGGTTCATTAGTTTAAGAGAACTCGAAAGAAGAACTTGAAAAAACATTTTTTTTTCAACTAAAATTTAAGAAAAAATTCATTTAAAAAAATGGAAAAAAATCGAGAAAGTAAGATGATACACAAATTTTAATTTTTCAAAATTAGTTGACACTCTTTCGAAGAAATTGAGCTATAAATGATAAAAATATCCCATAACATTTGAGGATAAAAAAGTTATGTGCAAGCAATATAATTGAGTGCTATACAAATAGTCATAAAAATAAAAAATAAAAAATGTGAGCGGATCATGATTATTTTTTGAGCACCTATTGATAGATGATTGCTTGTAATTAATTTGAAATTTTATAACTTTATCTTTAATACTTAACGAGATATGTGATCCTAAAAAGTAAACCCATATTTCGTAGTGGATGTAGTAGATGACGTTGACTTAATCGACTCATTTTCGAACTTCGAATTACTATTCTACTAAAATATATTGAAAATAAATTTTACATCATTCGGAATAGCAGTTTTAAAGTTATCGTGTATAGGCGGACAGACAGACGCTCATATCTAAATCGACTCGGAAAGTGATGTTGACCAAGAAAATATATACTTTTTCATACCAGTCACGCCTACTAAGAGGCGCTAAAATATCCTCACATATATTTTATAACTTGTAACCCATGGGTATAGGGTATAAATATATTATGCGATTTTTTTTAGTTAATACCCAATTGTAATGCTTTCACATGATTTTTTCTGTTATCAAAACGTATCAATAGATTTCTTTTATTTTTATATTATTTTCTTTAAAAATGTACAGGCTAATTTTGCAATATTACAAACTGTGCATCATCTTGCGTTTTTAATTATTCGCAATTTTTTAAATGCATTTTTTAATAAAATTTTGGTCGACAAAATTTACAATTTTCGAATTCTTCTATAGAGTTATCTTCAACCAGTAAACCAATTCCAAACTATTGTAAGAAATGTGTATTGAATATTTAATTATCTTTCATTCGATATAACAATTGAGTTTATGGGTTTTATTAAACGCGAGATATTTACAAATATATGTGACCACCTTTTTGAAAGCTCAGTACAAAAGATATTGCCCGAAATCTCGTAAACCTATCCGTAGAAAATTTTTTAATTCATATATATAAAATCTGCGAGTCATTTCCAATAATACAAAAATAATGGAATTTACTGCGCAAACTTTTTTCTCATTTTGTTGTGTAGTGTAATTGATACACTTAATAATATTTATATTTAACTTGAAAATATTTAAATATTTCCTGTGAATAATTTTTGATAATTTCTGATTATTAAAATGTTTGGGATAAAAATAAAAAAATTATCGGTTAAAATAGATTTGTGATTATTTACTTAGTTTAAATTTTGTGGTTTATAAGTATGTTCGTTACAATCATAATTATGATTCTTTGAATATATAATTATTAAAATATAAAAATATTAAAATATTCAATTATAATTATATTTATATCAAATATAAAATTAGTCTAATTAAATAGCATTTAAGATTTCAAAAGAGTGCATCGAAATCTCACTATGGTTTTACTCCAAATATACTTTCTAGTAATATTCTTAAAAAAAAAAAATGAAAAATATTTAAAATAAAATACTTTAAATTTAATTTATAAATAATATTATTTTCTTGTACTGCAACGAATCCAAATAGCTTGCGAACAATTTTTAAATTTCGATTAAAGCTAACCTCAACTCAAAGCAAATTTTTTATTATATGTCTCTAAAAATAATACTAGCGTAGCTGATGAGTATGACGACGCGACGTTGATGTCAGATTTGCATGTTCGAAATATAAGCAACGAAAAAAAAAATGGAAATTCAGCGTAACTCTGTCAAAACCAATTGGCCATAAAAACCACTGCACATGTTTTCAATAAACGCTTTAAGTTTGGTATTGGTTATGCTCTAATTAACGAGCTAAAACGGAGATCACGATATTACCTCACACTTTGAGCGATATAGAGACATCAAAACCCAAAGATATCATAGGCAACTAAATTAAAACAATAGCATTTAGATCGGATAAATAATAATGAGAAAACGAAACTAAACTCAACGAAATGTGCTGAAATTATCCAATAGTTATATGTAAACAAAAAAAAAAAAAAACAATTGTGCAAAGTATAAATGTCTTTAGTGACACTTATATGAAAAACTTCCGAGAATCAGGACTATATAACAAACATAGAAATATTTTATTTACAACGAAATCATAGAATCTAAGAAAATTACTAAACATTTCAAATATCTCAGACAACAAAATGAATCCTTCATAAGTAATTTTCTGTTTTTCTGTCAAAGTTATTAATTGATTGCAAATCGAATCATCAAAAGGATAGAGAAAAGATTGAGTAGCGTTCGTGGATGTTTGTCTTGAAATAATAATAATAATCTGGTATAATGGCTCTTCAGAACGTAGACCGAACTATCTGACCATTTAAGAGTATTATATTTGTAACCTAATGGTGGGACCTATAGTGTAATCCTGAATCTGTATGACAAGGTGCGAGCTTTTTCATGAGCTGTGTGTCTCGGAAGTTTGTCTTTCGAGAGGTAGCGCTGTATAGACTCCCGGCCAAGATTTTAACATTTCGGCTTGAACATTTCGGGACATTTCGGCACTCAGTTCAGTCCACTCTTGATGTTGACAATTTCGAAAATATCGGGATTGAAAATTAATTTAAAAATCAAATTTAACTTAGTTAGTTTAAAATGGATAGGGGAACCTGGGGTGAAGTGGAACATGGGGTAATGTGGGAAATTGCAATTCTTGGTTATGTATTTGCACTTAGAAAAATAAAAGCAATGGCCAAGTGCCACTTTTTCTTTTTTTGTTAAGTTTTTAGAGTTCTTCTTTATCATTTTTAATTACAAAGTTATATTTAAAATGATCGGAAGTTGTATATCTTTTGAAATATAAACGGGGTTTGCAAACATTTTATGTTAAATTTCGATATTAGGGTAAAGTGAGATAATACACTTTCTGGGGTAAAGTGGAAATCATTTTCTGGGGTAAAGTGAGAAACGTAATTTAAGCAATGTTTGTTGTAATTTTGGGGAAAGTATGAATTATTTAAATGGTTTAATCGTGGCCACAAACTAAAGAAAACAACATTTTTTGACTTCAGCTGAGATAAGAACTGAAACGCAAAAGAAAACCGAGATGCGATTTTTTTACCAGAAGCAAAAAAATTACATCGATAAATTTTATACAACTTCAGCAGATGAAGAATTTTGTACAATTTGCATGAATAATATGCCGCCGAAGAAATTAAATTTCAAAATTTCAGTGAAGCGCAATATCTGCAAATGACCTGTAGACTTGAAATGTGCGAATTTGACAACCAGCTACTACACCTCTTCCCATTGTCACTCAGAATATTCTGATCACTAAAAATTCACCACACTAAAACTCACCACACCAAAACTCACCACACTAAAACTCACCACACCAAAATTCACCACACTAAAACTCACCACACTAAAACTCAACACAATAAAGCTCACCACACTAAAACTCACCACACTAAAAATTCAACACACTAAAACTCACTATACTAAAATTCACCATACTAAAAACTCACCACACCGAAACTCACCACACTAAAACTCACCTCACTAAAACTCACCGCACTAAAACTCACCACAATAAAACTCACCACACTAAAACTCACTACACTAAAAATTCACCACACTAAAACTCACCACACTAAAACTCACCACACCAAAACCCACCACACTAAAACACACCACACTAAAATCACCACACTAAAAATTCACTAAACTAAAAATTCAACACACTAAAACTCACCACATTAAAACTTCTACTGGGAAAAACTCTACTGGGAAAAACTCTACTGGGAAGAATTCTACCGGGAAGAGATCTACCGGGAAGAATTCTACGGTAAAGCGTTCTATGGGGAAGAATTTTACGGCGAAGATTTCTACTGGGAAGAATTCTACGGCGAAATATTCTACTGTCTGAATTGTCTTTGAGAAAAGTTGTTTTGGCCGAGAATTATTATTTGGTTACTACATTTGTAAAACCAATAAAAACTTCCACAGCGAAGCACGGGTCCCTGATATAAAAAATAATAATAATGTTTTTTTATATTAATAAAATCGCTTCATATCTATGAATTCACAAAATCTTGGCACGAGTCGTGCACGGGACCAGTTAGTTTTTGATATAACTACTGATATTTTTATGAATTAAATTTTTTTTCTTATTTATTACTTTTTTATAATTGTTTATCATTAATATATTTGACTTTGTTATAACAAAAAAAAAATCATGAAAAAGAATGTTAAAAATAGCATTTTGGTAAAATTTTGAAGTTTCCACTTTACCCCAACATTTTTCAACAAGTCAGAAATTGAACTGATTTGAAAAGCTAGTTTAAAAATAGTATTCTGTTAATGCAAAAAGTTAGATCATGAAGCAGTCTGTGGAATAGACTCTTTAAACGAATTTTAAACATTACTCTAATATATTTTTTTGGGAAAAAAATCAAAACGTGTCCTACGTGTCAAATTTTAAGTCAAATGGAAATCAAAAAAGTTTAGTTAAATTTATTTTAAATAATGCAAATTTAATTCAGATACTACAAATTGACTTCAACATAATCAAATTGTTTTGGGTCTTGCAAAAATTGAATTCCGAATTGAAAAAATTATTCAAAAAGGGTGAAATCGATTTAAGAAATTGACCAATAGTTTTAATAAATGGTCATATTTAAAACAATAAAAATAAACAATAATAAGTTGTATTGGTATGAAATTTTTAAGATTTGTCTCCCTCTAAAATCAATTTGAATTATGTATATAATAAGTACTTTGATCAATTAGAAGACACTTTACTTATTTCCATTTGAGCAGATTTAATTCGGCTTTAAAAGTTTGTTGGGTTACCGATAAAACTGGTATATCCCAGTACGATATCAATGCGAGAAGAAGGACAATTCACACGATATCGGATACTAACTCATAGTGTAACTGAGCCTCAAATTGTACCTATATTAGGTAGGTAGATATCGATGCGTTCTGTCGAAATTTTCTTACGAGATTTTCTTTCAAATCGGAATGATATCGACAAAAAAATAACAAAAGTTCGAGATTCCTTCAAAAATCGAGGCGATAATTCTTTTAATTTTGTATCTTTTCAAAGATTTTGAATGTTCGACGTATATTATAAATTATAATAGATAAATCTACGATATAGAACTTTTCTATCGAAGTTATTTGAGCAAGCATCGATGCATCGAACGTTTAAGAGATATGGCAGACTGGGATTTAAAATAACCGTATAAAAACTTTGAAGTTTCAGAAATTAAAAAACTGTCTGAAACGAAAATTATAATGTAGTTACTTGAAACATTTATGGTTTTGTTGGCAACATATTATATAGTGCAAGGTCTTTTATATTAAGTGAGATTGTAAAACGTTTTTTTTTATTACAACTATGCCGTCAATATAAGTGATTTGTTGTTTTTTTTTGTTATTATTGTCTAGGGTCTATTTAGTTAGTAAAATATAAGCAACGCCAACAAAGCGGAAAAGATTTTGTTGAAATTTGAAATCAAAATCAAATCTTAAATTGATTGCGTTTTTTTATTTAAATTTTTTTTTTTTTTTGCCATAAGTTTTGTCTGTAACCAGTGTAGTTACATTAAAGTCAAAACTTTGCATTAAGTAAGTGCATAAAAAAATTGCACAGTTCGTAATAATGTTGGCCATAATGTTACAAACGTGTCTCAGACATAAACCTGAACCTGTTTTAGTGCGTTACACCTCAGTGCACAGCAAGAGTTATACAAAAAAAAAAAAAAACAAAACAAAAAGGTATTTAAGCCAACTGTGTATTAACAAAAAAAGGAAAACAATATAAAATAATATAAAATAAAACAAAACATAAAAAAAGGATTTTTTTAAATATAAAATTATTTTATTGTTTTTGGTTATTTTTATTGGGACATATATGAACCTCAGAACCCTCTTTGAAACTGTAAGTTTAACTTGAAACCAAAGATTAAAATTGAAAAAATGAATATTGTGTAAAAAAAATATTATCACTAAATTTTGTTTTTTTTACATTAATATGAAATGTAAACATCAATATGTTTACATGTAAATAAAATGTTTTTCACATTCAAACATATATATGTTTGCAAGAACGTCGAAAATTATTCATTCCGAACATATATATGTTTGAACGAAAACAAAAATATGTTTGGCTGTTATTATAATAATGTTTGGAAATGCAATAATACTTTTGTTTTCATAAAGCACCAAAGATATATGTAATGCCTGCAAAATTATGTTTCGGAGAGCCCTTTTTTTTTGCAGCGTGTAGAGAAATTACAACATATGCTTTTAATTTTACTACATTTTACAATAGATTATAATTTTGTTCTTTTTTAGCTTGCACGAATATTGCACAAAAATAAAATGTACTACAATTGAGGAGCTCATTTCCAAAACGTGCTATGTGAAACGAAGATAGGTTTAGTAAAACCTGAATTACTGGTACTCAATGGTAGAATCAAATTGGATCAAAGGTATTTTCCATTCCTAGTATTTTCTTTATCTCGATAGTACATTCACTTTTTTAAAATCATTTTTTTTGGACCGTATATTTTTAAATAAAGACATTTTATTTTTTAGTGGATAGCACGTTTTGGAAATGAGCTCCTCAATTATTGTACAATTATAATTATTGTACAAAATAATTAAAAATCTGTTTTTTTTATATATTTTTTGTCATTTAACATTTCTCAAAATCATCTCTAATCAGCTTCACTTGAGTACCATCGAATTTTATGATTTACGTGAGTAATTAAGTTGTATTTAACTCCGTGGTTTTCTTTGAAATACTGTGGCACATAAACTATTTTCGGGTTTTTCATTTTGTACAACTACTTTATCTAATGCAGGCTCTCTTATGTCAGCTTGTTTTTATTTTTTATTATTTTGGTATTTAGTTTTTATTGCGTCCAAATCGCTGGCTATATCTTTAAGTACACTTTTAAAAAAAGGTTAAATGACCGTAACAAAGTCTAAACATTTTAAGTGCGTACATTAAAAAAGCAACATATTTTAAATACTTTTAATAGCATGTAATTTCCAGAAACTAAAACGTTTTGTATGTTTTAAGGGAATGCTTTGAATTATGTGCATAATTTGAAATATGAACTAATTAAAAAAATGACCAGTCGTTTTTATAATAATTGGTTCATTAGATTTCCGGGTGTCATAATGACTACTTTTTAATGTGTGGCATTATATTCTAGCTAATTTTTCTTTATGCTTTAGAATATTTAGTTTGTCACTTGAAGGTCATAATATTAAATATGTAGCATCGTATTTTATGTGTGGTAAGTTGTGGAATTATTTTTAGAGAAACAATTATAAGTTATTCATTTAATTTTATTTTAACAGACTTTATTTCTAGAATGAATGTTTAATATGAAAATGAACAATAAACTTTGCGTTCATAATTCTTACGTTTCCTTATGTTTATTTAATTTATATTTTAATAATATGTTAATTACATGTTACACATTGACAATAATAACACTATCCAACAACGATTTTTGCAATGAGCATCAGATATAATATCTCTAAATATTTCGATGGTGCTGATTATAACTACATACTCAGATTTTTCGTAATACGTAACGTTTTTGAGAAAATTGCAATCGAATTTTAAGGCACTTTTCAGGCACGTGTTATAATAAAAAAAATTATAGTACTTTATGAAACCAGTTTTCCAAAAAAATTCTGAACAACATTTTTCTTTTAATTGTACCTACTAATTTAAATATAAATATTGTAAGTAGTTTTCAAAATATTTGGATCTAAACTCTAAAATGTCGTTTTTTGTTTAGATTATTTTTGACCAATTTATTTAGTACTTTTAAATATATGGCAAAAAAAGGAAAGTAGTTTGTGGTTATACAGAACATAGTCCTATCTAACATTTAAAAATACTAACATTTTTCTATCTGTTCTATATTTTTAAATATTATAGTTCACACTATTTTTGAGCTCTTTTTTATAGTCAAAATTCAACCAAATTATGACGCATTATTATGTCGCAAGTTTACAATGATAATTATAATTAATGAATATATGGTTGCCACGAACATATTAAAATATAGCTTGGCAGTGAACTAGAATGAAACTTATAATTTATGTGACTATTTTTGACCTTTTTAATACTCAAAATTCAAAAAAAAAAAAACATGTGGCGACACTATTTCACAAACTTACAATCATTATTATAGTTACTCCAATCATATATATGGTCGGTACAAACATATTAAAACTTGTAACAACATTATGTCATAAGTTTACAATGATAATTTTAATTGATGCAATCATATATATGGTTGGAACAAACATATTAAAATGTAGCTTGGCGGTGAACTAGAATAAAACTTCTAATTTATCTGACTTATTTTGACCTTTTTTTATACTAAAAATTCGACAACATTATGTGAAAAGTATACAATGATAATTATAGTTGATGCAATCATATATATGATTGGCACAAACATATTAAAATATAGCTTGGCGGTAAACTAAAATGGAACTTATAATTTATGTGACTATTTTTGACCTTTATTTTATACTCAAAATTCAACCAAATTATTTACAAACTTGTGACAACATTATGTCACAATTTTACTATCATAATTACATTTGATCCAATCATATATATGGTTGGTACAAACATTTTAAAATGTAGCTGTCACTGAACTAGGATGAAACCTATAATTTATGGTGAAATTCCGTTTCTAGATTTTTGCTGCCTATGCAGAATGTGCAAATGAAGTAAGATTTTTCCAAAAAAATTAGTTAAAATTGCAAAATATGTCATTTATCACAATATATTACACAATGGCACCGTGCGGTATATACAAACAGTATTATAAAATATAATATAAACCTAGGAATGGAATACTTTTCTTTTATAAACTGACATAAATATCTTTTTTTTTATATATATAATTTTTCCAGTAAATTCCAATAAATTTACAATCATAATTGTAACTGACGCAATCATATATATTGTTAGTACAAGCATAAAAGTGGCTGACGAAAGAATGATTGGTGCAAATGTATTAGTACTTCGGAAAATCATACAAAACCACTAATATAATTATTGCAAAATCAATATTATAATTTTTTTGTATGCCCACCTTCTAGTACATGCCTTGAAAGAATTTTATGATTTGATATAGTTCTGATAATAATTTATATAATGTCTTTATAGAGGCACATGTCGCGAAATACATTTTACTTTGTTGAAAAATAGACAATTTTTACATAGTATTACATACACACAGAGAAAAATCTATTTTGCAGGTAACATATTATGTTGCCCATTTTTTTAATTTGTAGACTTTTAAAATAAATATGTTTATAATAATGTATTACCATAAGTAATGAAATGAATAACAAAATAATTTTAAAAATATTAATTTAGAAAAACAGCCAATTAAAGTCTGAACATTTATGATTGCAAACAATAATATGTTGCCTGCATGCACATTTTTCTTAACGTGTATACACTTAGGAAAATATATTTTGCAGCAAACATATTAATAATAATATAATAATACTGCAAACATAACATATATATTTACAGCTTTATGCACACAAAAGTCTTATTGTATTTAAAAACATTATTATAATGACAACCAAACATATTTTTATTTTCGTCAAAACATATTTATGTTCAGAATGGATAATTTTAGGCGTTCTTCAATAGACTACTGTTTATTTTCAAGTGCTACAATAAGTTCCATTAATACGAAATTTCAACATAACCACAAAAGCTTATCGAATTGCGGCAATTGACAACGTAACACAACAATTAACGTTTTACAATTGCTAATTGAATTGAGACGGAAATTATCGCTTAACGACGTTGATAGATATACGTATTTCCGATTTCCGAAAAGGGCGGTCATATGTAGCAAGACAATTTTAAGCGACCGAGTTCAATAACCATATCGCATGGGCAACATTAAAGACAAACCAGTCGATACAATCAGGCGGAACGAAATATTTGTCGATGCAATTACAGTGTGATGGGCAGCAGACTATGAACCACTATGTTGAACCACGACATGGGTCTGAGGTTTGGGACAAACTATGGCGTTGTTGGTTTTGAAATTGACAATATTATTATTGTCGCAGTGGAAATCAATCAGTTGAAAACAAAAGAAAACTGAAAATGACTTTGATGACCGCAGAAGAACCACCCACCAAATTGGTAGGTGGGTGGTTGCATGCATCGTATTGTATAGAAAAACAAATATAAATACATGAGGGAAACATTAAATTCCATTAGTGCCGGTTATTCTACGTAATCGTTAATACGATCGACGCGAAAAATATATCGTTCGTTAAAGGATCTTTTGAAAATATCAAAAAAAATCACTCTACAAAAAAGTCTTACTTTAGATATTTTGAAAAATAAAAAATCGCTCGAAAATACAGCCCTCAAAAACAAGAGTACTGCGTAAAAATATCGCACAAGTTTCGAAAAAACTACAAAAAATGCATAAACTATATATAGTGTTACCGTTGGTGTTACTCGTGATTACAGCGCAATTTATATCTTCTGCACCCTTGGCATCGCGCAGATCTTTGCGTGCGCAACTTAATCCAAACTACGTACGCGCCATGGCGGCCTATAAGAGGCTGGAGCCAAAACTACCGCGTTCCGAATTACGCGCCTTGACCACAATTGGTATTTTGAATGGTGCCGCACAGGCGGAGCAACAAATGGAACAACAACTTATAGCAACCATCAAGGATCTACTACTAAATACCGACACAAAGGATGCCAAGAAATTAATGCCGAAAATTGATAGCATTGAAAAGCAGTTGTCGCGTGATCAACGTGCCATCGAAATACTAGCGAGTGCCATGGATTTGGCTACAAATCAGAAAAAACCAAAGGAGTTTAAGCAGGAAATGCAACAAACTTTACAACAAATTCGCAAGGATCCTGCCAATTTGTTGAATGATGTTGAAGATGTAGAAAATGAAAATATGGAGCAACGTGTTTCACAATTACGTCGCAATATCATGCGTCATGTCAACAACATGAAGGAGCTGGTTGAGGGTAAAATCGAAAAAACTTTGGATTATCTAATCGATGAGGCGGACGGTGAGGGTCTTTTGGGGAAGGCGAGTAACAAGGTGGTGCGAAAACGTCATGCGGATGATTGGCGTGAGGAACCGGCACGGATACGCATGATTAAATCAATTCTTACGGAGGTTAGTATTACAGTAACGCAGTTGATAATTTTAAAAGTAGATACTTATTGAAATGTTTCGTCGATACTGAGAATTTTGGTTTTTCTTAGTGATCTATACCTGATTCTCAATATTAAATATTCTGAAACATGACCATTCTATTCTTATTGCATGGAGAAAATTGTTTACAGATGATTTATGAATAAGGCGTTTTAATTTTTTTTCTTATTTATGAGTTATATTCATGAATTATGAATATGAATGTATTGCAGAACCTATTCTAATCACTCATGACTTCTGAATATGTAAAAGATGAGACATAAGCATAATATTATTCAATTAATCATAATAATTGATTTTTGCTATAATCATATAAAGGATTGTTCAACAGGGACGCTACAAAAGTAGAGCGACAGAGACAGCAAACGACGCCATATTTCTTGCCGCTCTTTTGACATTTCTCTTCAGTAAGGTTTGCCATTTCATGATGGAAAGATATACGAATTCGAATTTCGGTAGTAAATTTTAATAAGTTCGACTCGTTGTTGGCTCGTATATCTTTCCAATGGCAAATGGAAATGGCAAACCTTTCTGAAGAGAAATGTCAAAAGAGCGGCAAGAAATATGGCGTCGGTTGCTGTCCCTGTCGATCTACTTTTGTAGCATCCCTGTTGAAAAACCCTTGAAAAAAACTTTTTAGTGCTGTTATTGAAAAACCCTTTATTATCCCAAGTAATCACTTTGTGGCAACTTAAGTGGTAGCCACACAAATGCCATTAATGTGTTTGTTTCAAATAATGCGAAATATACTTATTTGTCACACAATTGCCAGGTAAGGCTTAGTTGCCACAAATTTCGATCCATTAAAGTGTCGGTTCACCAATTTGGAATTTGAACTGTAATTTTAAATGTGGAACTTGTGTGAATTAAAAATATAAATAATAAATATCCTACGCAGAGCCATAAATATGAATGTTTGTCGTGTAATAAAACTGCACATAATATCAAAAATATGATATGGCATAATAATAAAAGTCTTTACGAACAGATTTCTCGGCAAACTACAACTCTAATTTAACAAATGGTTCAAGTTTTCCAGTTAGAGATTATTTAAAGATATTCTATCCTCTCTAATTTTTAAAAAGTGTTTTCTTATTCTAATTTCTTAAATTATACTATTCCGACTGTCCTTTTTTACAACCCAACGTTCCATAAACATATGTAGTGGATATAATAAATATGTTGTGTATAATAATATACATTTATACCATTTTAAAGTTAATTAGCTATATTATTAATAAACATGTTCCTATTAGATTCTACATTATATACATGCAACATATTTGGAACATAATAAATTTTATAATTTGCTACTATTTTACCATGTCATAACAACAAAGTTAGCTCCGCCCATTATCGTATATGTTCCGTTATCGGAATGTATAACTTATATATCACAGCATTGTTACATATTATTGCGTATGTTCCATACATGTTCTTAGCCACCGCTTTGGAACTAAATTTATGTTAATTCCAAAGCGATGTAGTGCCAAACTATTACATTATATTATCAGAATGTATGGCTTATATATCACAGCATTGTGACATATTATTGCGTATGTTCCATACATGTTCTTAGCCACCGCTTTGCAACTAAAAATACTAGTTTGCAACACTGGTGTTAGAGGTAACTTAAAAGCTACACATTTGCCACAAAAGTTTGTGGAAATTGTCGAACCGTGGTTACTTGGAATGAATAAAAACAAAATTATTATGATTACTTATTAATGTATATCATAGTTATTTTTTACACATGATTTATGAGAACATTTCTCTTCGTGTACGTACACTGAGAAAAAAGATACCATAAAATTAATAGTTTTTACTATTGAAATAAGTCAATAGATAAACTACTAATTCAATTAGCAAATCCCATAAAATACTATAAAAATTATTTTTGAATTTGTATCAAGATATTTATGATTGTATACTATTAAATTAATAACTGTCCTATTGACAAATTTTAATAGTATTTTTTGAGATTTTTTTCTGAGTGTACTGTCAAAGAGGTGAGATAAGATAATAGTATAGTTTTTTTACTATTAAAATTAGTCAATAGAATAAATTATTATTTTAATAGGTAAACACCATTAAATATTACAAAATATCGTTGAATTATTTTTGAGTTTATATGAAAATATTTATTTTTTGACTTCTATTAAATAAATACTGTCTTATGGACAGAATTTATTATGATTTTAAGTTTTTCTTTCTAAGTGCAGAGCACAAAACACGTTCTACAGTAAATTTAAAGTCAGAAAGACAAGAAATCGAATATCGTTGCAAAACATTTTCTTTAAGATTAATAATAATCTAAATGAAATATAAAAAAACACCTAATATCTGAGTTTTAAATTCAATAGAATTCAATTTTACAATATCTGAAAATATCTGAGTTTTGAATTCAATAGAAAATTTTACAATATCGACAAAAATATCGTTACGAAGAAAAAGAAAATTCACAAGAGGAAAAACGTCTTTAAATCGAGTAGTTTAACAATTTAAATATTTCCGAATGAAGTTACAGTAATAAATGAGGCTTTATTTTATATTTGGACTACCAAATTCATAAACATTTCTTTGCTGAAACTCTCAAGAAAGTTTGAAAATAACAATCTCCCTGTGTCTGCTTATTCCGACTTTTCCAGTCTCTTTAATTTTTATGGCATAAAATATGATTTTAGTTATTTTGTATTTGATATTTGACATCTGCACAAATGCATTTGAAACCCACTTCAAAACATTCATTTTATTTCAAAACCATTACAGTCGCCGACTCTATGCTTAAAAAATCATATTAATGTGTTGCTAACAACAACAAAACACAAGTACTGTCAAAACAAAACACAAACATGACGTTGTTGTAGTGAATAGGTTTATAATAATGTGCAATAAAAATATAAATACTGAAATTAACTGCTTTTGACACTGAGTACTCGGTGCATTTACATTTTTCTTCATCATTCTTACTCCAAGAAATTTTCAAATTCAAAAGTTATATGAGTATTCATTGCACTTACTGTATTCGTTGCATGTTCAGCGATAGTAGTGTCATTTGGTTATGATTTTCAAAATATTGTATGCCTTGAAAATAAAATGTCTTGATACTACTTGACACCAATGAAACAAATACTGCAGTAAAGTCGTTGCAGAGACTTCACTATAATACAGTATACTGTCATTGTAAAATGCACTTAATACTGTAGAGTACAGTAGTGCATATTTTGCAGACAGAACTTCAAATACATTTGTGCAGATGTCTAATTGATATAATTCTTATTTTTTTCTAATATAGGATGACTTTCATCAAAATCTCATTGATGCAGGCATTGAAAAGCGCCATGACAATTCAATCAACTTCGATGATGACTTGGAGTTGGATGATCTTGTGAGTAGCCATATAAAAATAGCTATATTAAGGGCGCTGGTATATGTAGAAGTGGACCTGTTTATTGTATATACTAACAAAATGTCCTATGTTCCTATCTAGTCGATTTACTATGACTTACAATGGGTATTTTAAACAATTATAATATTATTTGGAAATCTTTTTCTTCAATAAAAAGACAAAGAAAGCTATTGGAAATATCGACAGCACATCGTTAAGCACGTCGACTACGGAGAAACCTGCAAAACAGGAACAGGAAGGCTCACCGGAACTCAAGGCTAGTGGTGAAAATGGCGACGGCGGGGGCGGTGGAGGTCTGGTTGGCATTATAACCAGTCTTAGTGGCGTGAGCAACTTTTGAAATTATAACATTCTATAAACTTAAGGAGAATTTCAATATAGGGCGAGGGAGGTTCTGATGTGGGTGCCTTGATTGGAGCACTAACGGGTTTGGTGTCGACTCTATTTGGCGTAGGTATAATTTTTGGCATATTTTTGGAACAATTGTTTTGTATTAAAATGTTTCAAAATATATACATATTTTAGCCCGGAGGCTTGGATATAGAATCGTTGATTAGCACTGCTACCTCACTTATATCGGGCTTACTCTCGGGTAATAAAAATTTTGGCACTGTGCTCGGTCAATATGTCGGCACCGCATTCGATGGTTTGTCGGGCGGTGGTGGTGCGGTGAGTTTTATTACTGTAAAGCAGGGTTCTTGAGATAATTTATTATTTATTTTTGTATTTCTCAGATCAACAATGGACAATTTATTGGCAATTTTCTTGGCACTGTGGTGGCATCATTAAGCGCTGTATTTATCAAAACCCATTTTATAAAATAGTCTTAAGTTCTATGCTAACTTTTTAGTTACTAATACAATATTTTTATTTTTAATTTAGTTGCTTCTTTTAGCTAGTTTTGTCCCATTTTAATTGTTTTTAAATTTGTTTTTCCCACACAAAAAAATAATTTATTTTGTATTTTTCTTTTACAGGACCCAGAAGACGATGATGAACCCGCCAAACCTTTAATATTTGCACAAAATCTCATCAGCAGTTTTATGGAGGCTAAAAATCGCAAAGCATCCGGTGAAACCACCTCCGAGGAGCGCAAATCCGGCGATGGTGCTGCTGCAGGTGGCGGCGGCTCTGATTCGGGTGGTTTCATCAAACACATTGTGTCGCATCTCGTTAGCAGCGTAGTCAGCTTAGTGCTGAATGCCTCACTGGGCGCTTCCGGTGGTGCGTCACATGCTTCTTCCGGTTTGTTCTCTGCCAGTTCGGGTGGTGGTCATAAACCTAACGGTGGCAAGACATGGTAGCTGCTTACTGTGAGATTTCTTTTTTAAAGTATTTTTTGTTTTTGTTTTTACTGTGTAATTTTTAAGTTTTACTCATTTTTATTATATTTTTTGTACCATTTTTGTTTTCACTCAATTAAGAATTACCACATTCCATGTTCGTTGATAAGTTGTAATGACTGTACAAATGTATTTGTATTATTAGTTAAGAACTTTTTTTTATAAATAAATAATTTTTAAAAATGTACTACTTTGTTGTTTATGGCTTTTTAAACTATTATAATTCTCTTGGAATAAAATGGATCCATGGATATATGAGCTCAAACTCAATATATTTACACTCAACACTGAATAAAAAACTGTATAAAAGATAAATAAAAATGTCTTTAAAATAAATACATATGTATTTGATTTACGTTCATAAGCATATGTATTTGTTTTTACTAAATTGATTATACTAAATAGTTTTTTTTGTATCGGATATAACTACATAATTTAACTGCGTTTCTATACAAAAATTTAGTACATTTGTATTAAAAAAAACGTAAATTCAGTCTATGTTTTTATGTTCTGAAATATGTAGAAAAATTACTACATAAGCTTTTAATTTTGTCTAATCTGTATTTATTTTACTGTAGTTGTTTATTTTATTTATTTATTTTATTTTTATTGTATACACATAAATAAATTAATAAATAAATAAATATTTTCCTGATGATGAGATAGAAGCACCACTAAGCATCATCAGTATTGACAACCCAAAGGAATAGCAAGCACTTAAGTGTTTCTTTTCAGTTAAAACCCATATGAATAATATGTCTGTTCATGGAAAAACCATAAAGAAGGTATATTTAATGATGGCATATCAACTCTTATGTGTCTTCTCAGATCATATAACGTCGTTGTAGGACGAAAAGTCACCAAATATATTTTCAAAATGCCAAATATTCATTTACAAAAATCTTTATATATCTGTTAATTTTGAATCGATGCTCTCAATTTCAAAACCACATGATAAGAAAATGTAAATCTACCAATTGATATTTCAACTTTAAAAAGGCATCAATTACTTTTTGTAATATTAATCAAGAAACTCGAAATTTAAGTTTTTCATAAAAATGTATTTGGTGACTTTACGATCTAAAACGACGATATATCTTTATTGCATTGCAAAACATTAATATAATAACAGCCAAATATATTTTTATTTTCGCTCAAACATATTTATGTTCAGAATGAATAATTTTCGGCGTTATTGCAGAAATATATGATTTCGAATAACGTTATAATTAGATTCAAGCATATTCAAACAAATATTTACTATTCGTGTATATATCCCAACTATAATTGATGACACTTAATAATATTTATATTTAACTTGAAAATATTTAAATATTTCCTGTGAATAATTTTTGATAATTTCTGATGTTTGGTATAAAATTAAAAAAAAAATGAACGGTTAAAATAGATTTGTGATTTTTGACTTAGTTTAGTATATTCTGCAAAGTTGACAACTTTAATTTTCACGTTTTTATTTTCACGATTTTATTTTCAAAACCATAAAGATTCCGTTGGTTCAATCAGTTGGTTCAATTAGTTGGCATCAATAGTTGTCATTTCGGTCAGATGCTTGAGTATGTATTTTACCCATATCGCACTTTCGCAGTCGTCGGTCAAATGTATTTAAAAATCTACTACATTTTTTTTTTAAACGAAGACATAAATGTAATATAATTAACTCAGTAATTTCTTCGGTGTAGTTGAATGGAGAGAACTGTGGACTTTAACGCTGGAGTCAAGAAGTTCAACTGTACGACGAAAGACATTTCGTAATATTTAAATAAATGAAAAAAAATAATACAGTTTCTGCAATATGTAGAGAACGAATATTCAATACATAGTGTAGTAAAATTAAGTTAAATAAAATCAAATGTGTTTAAAAATCAGCAAAATGTAGTAGACCTACTTTTTTTTTGAAACAAATACATAAATGTAATATAATTTAATACAGTAATTCTTTTGGTGTAGCTAATGAAGAGAGCTGTGGACTTTAATGCTGGAAGCAGGAAGTTCAATACCGGCTTGTGACAACTGAACCAATTTTTGTTATATTATTGATTGTTAAATTATATGAAATGAATTAGAAATAAAATAAGATAAATAAGGAAAGGATTAAAAAAAATAAAGGGTATTTTTAACAGGGACGCTACAAAAGTAGAGCGACAGGGACAGCAAACGACGCCATATTTCTTGCCGCTCTTTTGACATTTCTCTTCAGTAAGGTTTGCCATTTCATGATGGAAAGATATACGAATTCGAATTTCGGTAGTAAATTTTAATAATTTCGACTCGTTGTTGACTCGTATATCTTTTCATCATCAAATGGCAAACCTTACTAAAGAGAAATGTCAAAAGAGCGGCAAGATATATGGCGTCGTTTGCTGTTCCTGTCGCTCTACTTTTGTAGCGTCCCTGTTGAAAAACCCTTCAACAAAAACTTTTGTAGCGCTCTTATTGAAAACCCCTTTATTAGTCCTTGACCGGTGATTGAGCTATATGATATTGTAGTAAAATCATAAATGCTGTTTCAGTCTTCTTAGAATGCAATTATGGTCATGACAACTGGGGAAAATCTCTGATACCAATATTGGACAGTATTGTTTTTCAGTACAGTTGGCCCAGATATACTCCAGTAGTATTGTGGTTTGGTGAAACCTTGGCATGATATCTAGCACAAGGTTTCACCAAACCACATTTGTATCAATGCAGGGCGAAAATGCTATCGATCATCGATGTTTCTGACCTGAAATAGGGAGAATTGGTGACATTTCCTGCTGGAAACAGCAATTTTATAACAAAATTGCGAATTCTTAGTTTCTGATGTACCAGAATTGATTTAGAATAAAATATACTAAGAATTTATAAAATTTGAATGCAGGACTAGTATTTTTTATTAAACGTATCATTTTAAAAAAGCGAATTTCTCAAATGAGTTTGGCATATTATTGCGCGGGTACACACACACTCGTTATTAATGATGCATTTTCAACAGAAGTTATAAAGATAGTGTCAATTAACTTGAATATCCCAAAATAATACATATTAACAGAACCAGTAAAAAATGGTAACACGTTAAGATACAAATATGGAGTATTTAGTTAAAATTATTCTTGAAATGAGCACTGAAAAAATTCATCATCCTATTGATGAAGTTCATGCTTCAAACCATGTTTCATTGTATTGAAGAAGGTTCATACTGTTGATAGTTATAAAACATCAATCTTATTAATTCATTGTTCAATATGATAAAGTATATGGGCAGAATAGTTTTCATCATGTTAATGAACAAAAGCATAAAATACAACATATATGTACATCATATTGATGAATGCTGTTCATCAAACTAAATTTCAATAAAAATATTTATTTTTCGTTCATTTAGCCATACTACTGAGTTCTCAAGTAGTTCTTATATGTTATTTCTTATATAATGCTTGCTCGACATGCACAAATTAGAAAAATGTTTTATAACCCAGTATGCCATTCGTTTCCCCATCGTTACGAGATCAATGCTACACGGATAGAAAAGATTTGTTTGAATATGCTTGAATGTAATTATAACGTAATTCAAAATCACCATATACATATTGGGAGTAATATCTAATTACGTTATAATTGAATTGTATTATTATTTTGTTCAGATTGAAATATTATTATACGATATTTAAACATAAATTGCTTTAATCGCGCATTTACATGAATTTATAATATTAATGTTTCTGTAGAAATATATATTTTTCATCAGATATTAATATATGTATGTTTGATATTTCCGCTATTTAGCACATCCAACGTCAATAAAAGATTCTTTGAATTATATGTATTTGGTTATTCGTGATTGTTACTGGGTGACAACGAATTTACAAATAATAGCATTTTAATTATATATATGTTTGACAGTACGATATCACAATTAAATAACAGCGCTGCATACTTTTAGCACTCAGTAACACTTACATTAATACTTTTCATATAGTTCAAAAGATCTTTTTGGTGGCAGAATTTGTTTAAGTACCGCCAATTACTGTTAATACCAGATAGTGGTTGTTTGTGAAATATCCAATTCATCCGTAAAGTACTGAACTCAAAATAGGAACAATAGATGGAAATAAAATGTTTTTCACATTCAAACATATATATGTTTGCAAGAACGCCGAAAATTATTCATTCTGAACATAAATATGTTTGAACGAAAACAAAAATATGTTTGGCTGTTATTATAATAATGTTTGGCAATGAAATAATACTTCTGTTAGCATAAAGCTCCATGCTCCATATGTAATGCCTGCAAAATTAAGTTTGGGAGAGCCCTTTTTTTTGCAGCGTGTGTAAGAAGACTACACACGTTATCGGATACTTTCTCGTGGCGATAACGAGCATCAAATTTGAGCTACATGGAAGGAAATGTAAGAGAAATTTAAAAAATTAGAATCGATGAAGCTACGAGATCAAAAAAGTTTCGAGGCAACAGAGGTCTTCGAAGCATGGCAGATTGGGAATATATTTATTTATTATTCATTTTTTTAGTAATATACAGTAATATTAAAAAAATATATATACATTTTTTTTTTAATTTTTTTCAAAATATTTTTTTCCCGATTTTTTTTTTCGTATATTTTTTTTTCGAAAAAAAAAATTCGGAATAATTTTTTTCATCGTAAAATTTATTTTTTGAAATTTTTTTTTGTCGAAATTTATTTTTTGAATTTTTTTTTTGTCGAATTTTATTTTTTTTTTCGAATAAGATTTTTTTGTTAAAAAAAAATTGTAAAAAAAGTCCATCTATTGAAAATGCTCGTTAATCATAAAAATATTATCTAATAATACTTTTATTCGAAATAATTATTAAATTCTATAATACACACCTAAATCATACTCCACAAACAGTCATCAAAATCTCTAAAGAAATGTTGCCGCAATTGAGGTGAACAAGGTAACAACGTAATAATTCGCTCACGTCATTCGATTATATCTGGGCCCACCATAATATCCATAATATCTATGTATTAAGTATGACGGGCACTGGAAAACACTCGAAAATACTTGAAGCCAAACTGACATATGCAATACGCCGGAATGGAATGAAAGCGAAAGTTAAATCATGATGTGCAAATAACATAGACGAAAAGAAGACCAGTAAATAAAACAAACAAAAAATAGAGTAAAAGAAAAGGAAGAAATGTACAAAGACAGGCGAAGTGGAAGTCAGTCAAAAGTGTAGTGAGCGAAAAATACAAAAAAAAGTACTAAATACGGAAGTATAAACACAAACTGTACAAAATTAAACGAAGCATAAAAGCTCTTGGTGATTTATCATCGTAACAAATAAAAAAAAAAGAGAAAAATAATAAATAAAACATTTTACTGTACAAAAAAAGCGTTAATTGAAATGAAGGGGTTAGGTATGACTTTGAGAAATATAAAGATAAATTAAGTAATTAAAGTTAGTAGATGTAAAAAAAGTCAAAATAAAACTCATATTACACTCAATTTGGAGTACTTTCTCTTGAGCTAAAATGCAGCTATACTCAAAAGAAAGTTAAATTACTCTTTTTTTTATTATATGCCTAGTATATGACGTGCGCATGCGTCTATGGCTTATTTTCATTTTTGAAATTGTTTTCTTAGTTCATTTTATTTATTTTGTTTGTCACTAATTCGCCTTACAAGAAAGTAATAATAAAAAGACACGCAAAATGACAAAAACAACGTTGAGTTATAAAAAAAATAATAAAATAAAAAAAATAAAAAATAAAAAATACGTTCGTTCATGAACTGCGTTTCGTGGCTCAGTTAGGCGTCGATCTTTCACAAGCCACAACGACTACGTCAGAAAATTTTCCATTCGTGCTGTGTATTTTTTTTTAATTGACAAAATACGCATAGACAAATCTATAATAAAAACTAAAAATTTGTTATTTTCGACAGTGGTTTAATTTGGTGGTGTGTTGAAAATAAAAGCGCGGTTTTCCCCCGTTCAAAATCAAGTAAAGTCCAGTTTTGACTGTGTTTGTGCATCTCAGCCTACGTCATTTGTATTTTTCTTCTCTTCTTTAACAAATTACTTAATAAAAATCATTAAAGCGTAGCTATTACGGAGATTTAAGAAAAAGATAGCGCAACAAGGGTGCTTTGTAAAGTGTGCGCGTGTGAGAGAGACAGTTATATTATACGTCTATATTTTGTTGTGATTTTTTAATGCGTTTTTGTGTGTTTTTCAAATGTGTTGATTTTTTTTTTGTAGCAGATTAATTTCGTATTTTTTTTTTTAATTTGTGTTTTTTGTATTGAGTGATAAGTGTTTTTTTTTTTTTAATAACACTGCGTTTTGCAAAACTCTAGCGTCATCTCGTTCTTGCAATTGTTGCGCTTCGTTTAATACGCATATTTTGAAGTTTTTTTTTACAACATTTACACAAAATAAAATTGGCATTACAATTCTTCAAGTGACATTGTGTATGGTGAAAGTGGTGAGTAATGTTTTTTGGATTTTTTATATTATTTTTATTCATTATGAAATAATACATAGTTTTTTTTTTTTTTTTGATTTTGTCAAAATTTAATATTTAAGTGAAAATTTGAATTTATAATGAAACTTTGAGTTTTTAATAATCATTTATAATTTTTTTATGATTTTTAATTTAAGGAGAACTTTAATTTTGAATGACAAATTAAAATGTTATTAAAAATTTAAATGGAGTGTTTTTTGTGAACATTTGAATTTTTAGCATCAATTTGAATATATAATAAAAATTTGAATTTTTAATGAAAATTATATATATTTTTTTTTAGTGAAAATTGAAATTTTTTAGTAAAAATATTAATTTGTAATAAAAACTTGAATTTTTAATAAATATTTGAATTTTTAATAAATATTTGAATTTTTAATAAATATTTGAATTTAGTTTTTAGTAAAAATAAAAATATTAGTGATAATTTGAGTTTTTTTTTTGTGAAAATTGGAATGTTTAGTGAATTTGAATTTTTATTTTCTAATATAAAAAATGTAAACTAAATTGTTTTCAATTGAATTTCATTATTTTTAAAAACGAGCATTCGTTACATGCCCCTAAAGGTATGCAGCATATACGGTATATAACATATATATTAAATGCACACATACAATTAGGGGCAGCATTTACGCGCTAAACTAAATTTTTGTGTTCGATGTCACCCTGATCGTCCTATAATTCGTAGACTATTTTTCAGGGAAACAATTTTATATAAAACATATAATAGATGCTGACCGTAAAATAGATACGTTAAATAGGTTATTGGCTTTAGCAAGTGCACATATAATTCCAAACGAGAACAGACGTAAAGATTGAAATAACATAACTGTAATAAGAATATCTAAATACAGTAAATAGGTATTAATAAATATATGAAAAAAAAGTAATATTGATTTAAACTAATTTAAAACCAGTTGGGAAGGTTAGATCACATGGGAAATTTTAAAGTAGGGATTATCAAAATTATAGTCGGTCTAAGCCGACAGCTTAGATATATAAGAAATCTAAATATAAAGTTTCATTGCTCTAGCTCTTCAACTTTTTCTGTAATCGTGATTTCAACAGACAGACAGACAGACAGACAGACAGACAGACAGACAGAAGGACAGACAGAAGGACAGACAGACGGACAGACGGACATCGCTAAATCGACTCAGGAGGTCATGCTGATCAAGGATATATATATATTGTTCCATACCGGAGATGCTTTTTTCAGGGAATTACAAACGGCGTACCAAACTGAATATACCCTTTCACTCTTAGTGTAGGGTATAAAAAACGTGTTTAAAAATTGTTTTAAATTTTGTGTTAAAACCAATTGCTTTAAATTTAAAAAAAAAAATGTTTTAAGCTCTTTTTTTCGTGTGTTGTTCTCAGCGTAGAAATGATGTTTGTGATGCCCATAAGAAAAATTGTGTTGTATAATTAGAATTTTTAGTGATCATTTGAAATTCAGTATTTTTTAATATTCAATATTTTTCAATATTATACTGTAGTCTGTTATATTATTACATGTTAAAGGTATATCTTATTGACTACTTAATATTAATTTTTACCTTTTACTCCATAGCCAGGCGTCATATTTGCAATATATAACATTTTCCATTAATCAATAATATCTCTAAATTTAAAAATACCCATTTTATATCATTATGATCCCTGCAAAAAATAAAAAGAAAATAATCGTCAAATACTGTAAATATTATAGTACACAGTTTAAAATTTAAATTCATTGCATTAGTAAAAATAATAAGTGCACAAATTAAATCATTATGTTAGACAGTCATACTTCTACATAGCAAAAATGAATCATTATCATATTGATGAATTTTGTTCTTCACACCATGATTCATTCTATAGAAGAACGATTGATAATATTGATAACTACAAAACATCAATGTTATGAATTCATTATCAATTTGATGCATGATCGAAAAAGTATTCTTCAATATGATGAAGTGTATGTTAAGAATACGTTTTATAATACATAAAATAAAACAAATATATAAAATAAAACATATGCATATGTACATCATATTGATGAACAAACCCAATTTCAATAAAAATATTTAGTTTTCGTTTATTTTTTGCCATACTTCTCAATTCTCAAGTGGTTATTGTCTCCTAATTATTATAAAATGCTTTTTTGACATGCATAAATTATTAAAATGTTTTGTAATATAATTATTTTTAATTAAAAATTTTTATTAATTTAACTTTTATAAAAATTATTTTTTTACAATTTTTTTTTCACAAACATTTTTTTTTTTTTAATTTTTTTACAATTTTTATTTGCGAAAAACAATATTTTTTGAAAATAAATTTTAATTTATTTTGAAAATAAAAAAAAATTGTTTATTCAAAATTCGTTTAACTATTGCAGAGGAATTTGTTAAAGTTTTCCACTTGAATGTACAAAAAAAGGTTGAACTTTTAAATGAAAATGGATTTCTAATATACAGTGGTCGAAATTTACTTAGGCGCACCTATGATTTCACCAGAACTTTGAAGAAATATTAGAAAAATAAATTACGTCTTTTATAATTTTTTATTGCGTAAATTAATTAAGACAATATATATGATATTACAAACATAAAATGTATATAGCACATGTTATTTACAAATAACTAACAAAATGGGTAATTTGAATGCGAAATTTAATTAGTCGCACGGACTTAAATTATAGAAAAATTATATTTAAAATGGAAAATAAAACAAGTTTTTAATTTAATATTTAGTTTGACCACCGTTAAGTCTGATTACTTCAAATATTCGGTCAGAAAGTGAATCAATTAATTTTTTGAGCAATTTTATATCCAGATTAAGCCATTCCTGTAAAATAGCCATTTTTAACTCTGATACTGTGGAATATTGGCGCCCATTTGAATACACAGCCCTTGCCATAATACCCCATAGGTTTTCTATGGGGTTTAGATCTGGACTTCTTGCCGGCCATTGCAACAGTGGTATGGAACGAGAAGAAAAAAAAGCTTGATGCATTAGAAACATGAATAATTGCATTATCCTGTTGGAATGTAAAATCCTTGTCAATATTTTCCTCTAAATATGATATTAAAACATCATCCAACATTTCAATATAGTTTTCGGAGTTCATCCGGGTCGTAATAAAACATAGCTGGAGTTTTACGTAGAACGTGAACGCACCCAATACCATAACCGAACCTCCTCCAAAGTTTCTGCTCATTCGAGGTGGATAATTTGTACGCAAATCATGCCAATAATAACTGAACCCATCAGGGTCATCTAATTTTTTTTTTTCATCTGAAAAAATTATATTTTTCCACTTTTTGGTCCATTTCTTATGTCTCCTTGCAAATTCTAATCGCGTCAATTTATGCTGAGGTGTTAGAGCTGGTCTTTTATGCTGTTTTTTCCATTTAATATTTTTGTTTGAACTCAAAATTTGTTGAACACGACGTTGTCCAACTGGCAGGCTTAATTCGGCAATGATTTGTGACGAATTAAGCTTGTTTTTAGTTGCTTTTTCGAAAATTGTATTTTTTTGACGAAGGGAGATTTTTTGGTTTCGCTTATTTTTGGCTGGCGAAATCCCATATTTTGCTCCCAACCTAAGAAAATTTCTTACGACATTGTCTGAACGATTTATTTGACGAGCAATTTCACGATTTGATAACCCGTTCTCCTTTAAACACTTAATTTTGGCTTTCTCAACCTCACTTAGAAACTTTCCCTTTGCCATGTTAATTTGAAAAACTTTTCCGATAAAAATCACTATTAAAATAAAATATTATAATTACATCTAAAATATAATTCACAAAAATATTTACATTTCACAACAAAATCGACGTTAATGACCTATAAACTTGCTGCGTCTATGTAAATTTCGCATTAATTTGACACATGGTTTTATTAGAATACCGTTCTTGTCACATTCACAGTAGCATTTAATAAAAAAAATGCTTTTGTAACATTGAGTATTTAATAAAGTTATGGAAAAATATAAAAGAGACGAAAACATCTGTGAATATGACATTTATTTTTTGCTATTTGTTTTATTTTGTAGCTGCGTCTAAGTAAACTTCGACCACTGTATTTTATAAAAATATATTTTATTAATAAAATAAAAAAATATATATAAAAGTTAGAGAAATTCATTTTTATGTTTAAATTTGAAATACATACATTTTTCAACCATTCCGTCTGTCTGTCTGTCTGTCTGTCTGTCTGTCTGTCCGTCTTGCTGTCTTGCTGTCCGAATACAGAATAACTTGAGAAATACTGATTAGAATGCGATGAAATTTCGTCTCAATATATTTTAGCCAAAAGTAGGAACTGACTTTGAAAATGAGCCAAATCGGTCAACGGACACGCCCACCTCCCATACAAGTCACTTTTATGTAACTCTTTCGGAACTAATAACTCGAAAAGTATTCAAGGTATAGTTATAAAATTTAAAAGGTATTGTTAGACTTCACCTTAAAATATGTGGTCCAAAAATGGGCGTGATCCGCCCACTTTTTTTTTTATTATTTCCTGGGTTTTCATAGTGGAAATTTGATCCGTAAATTATTAAAATCAAATCTATGAAATATTAGCCTTTCAAAATTTTAAATATAGGCGTGGTCCGCCCAATTACATTTTTCAAATTTATTTTTTTTAGTTTTTTATACTTTATATAATTTTTTAATTTATGGGGATATAAGACGTAAATTTCTGATATATGAATAATATTCTGAGGGTTAATATCCCCACCAAAGGTGTAGGGTATTCCATAGTCGGGTCCGACCGACTATAAAAATCCGACCCATGTGACCGAACTTACCCATGTGACCGAACTTACCCATGTGACATAACTTTCCCAACTCGTTTTTTTATATATCCTTCAATTTTTGATCAAAGAGCTGAATATTTGAAGCAAATGATCATAAAATGTGAATCTATCAATTGGTATTTCAACTTTAAAAATATATCAATTACTTTTTGAAATAATTACCTACAAAGTCTAAATTCAAGATTTTCATATAAATGTATTTGGTGACTTTCAGTTCTACAACGACGATATGTGTATGTTAGTTTGTTTAATATGTTTCTCATAAATATTTTTGTGCTTAATATTTTTCAAATTGTATTATATTTAATATGTTTCTGTTTAATACGTTTTTTTTGTATTTATGTGAAATACTCACTTACATTTTGAAAATATTTGTGTTAAATATTTCAATGTTTAGTCTGTTTCTGTTAACTATTTTTTTTGTTTAACATATGTTGGTAAAATTATTTCGGTCAATGTTGGTTAATGTATGTCAGTTTAATATGTCAATGTTTTCTATGTTCCTCATGAATATTTAAATATTTAATAGAATTCTGTTAAATATTTGAATGTTTAAAATATTTCGTTTTAAGAGAAAACATATGATTTTCTAAATATTTTTATGTTAATATTAAATACGTAAATGTTTAAAATGTTTCGATTGAATATGCTAATGTTTATTAGGCTTCTGTTAAATATTAGAATGTTTACTATAATTTGGTTTAAGAGTCTTCTAAATATTGTCTTCTAAATATTGTTATGTTTAATATGTTTATGTTAATGATAAACATTTGAATATTTAAAATGTTTTTGTTGAATAGGTTAATGTTTAATAGATGTCCATAATTATTATATAACATTTGTAATTATGTTCATTTTATATGTTGTTTATATTTATTTTAAATATAGCAATGTTTAATAGTTGCTGTTAAATATGTTTATGTTTATAATAATTATTAACATTATATTAATGTATTTGAAATGTGAAGTATATTTTTTGGATTTTTGAAGTATTTAATGCATTTTTATTTAATTTATATATTTTTAATTAAAATAATACATATATTAATATTACTGTATTTTCGATTAATACTTAAATACATTTCTTTCATTTCATAAATTGTTATAAATTAATATATTAATTTCAAAGTATGTGATTAATAGATTTGTAAAATTTTTAAATAAAACAAGTGACTAATTTGTGATGCAATTAATATTTATAATAGCTCAAATTTTGAGTTTAACCCTTTTTTTCTATTAAAAAAACCTTTAATAATGAATCACCGACTATATAGTTACTTGAAACCTAATCACTATTTTTTATTACCATATTTGGAAACAAAATAAAAAAATTCAGACATGTAAAAAAAACAAATAACTTTACAACATTGATAAAGTTTTTCAAATTAAAACATATTGCACTACTTTAAAGAAACATCATTAATAATCAGAAATATGTAATAGTTGACCTTTAACTGTGAACCATTTTCAGCGGATCATTGATGCGATCGGAGCTATAGCACCAAAAACCCAAAGCAATCCCATAATCGAAACAAATAAAATTTTAATATCAAAATGTGCGAAAAGGCGAAAGTGTTATAATTACAAAATTTTAAGGCGAATGCCAGTAGATAAACCGCAATATTTATTGATGTTTTTTTTTTAGCAAACAAATAAAAATTTCAACACTTGGGCTTGAGCAAGTCTTGCAACAAACAAAGAAAAAACACTAAGCGCCAATATATGAGATGCATGATTTTCTAGGTTATCGCTTGGAAGTTGATTAACATGCTTTTATTAAATAAAAATAAAATAAAAATAAAAAATTAAATAAAAATAATAAATGAGTTTGTACGCATGCGTTGTGGTGCAGAGTATAACCGGTAATCGTCTCAAGGTCGTTGAAGAAATGAATTAATTTAGAAAGGTTCAGTTTATAGCAGGCACTACAGAGATCGAAAGAAAGAGGGAAAAACAAACAAAAAAAAAAAATATATAAAAGTCCAAAAACAAATGCAGCTGAAAAATACCAAACGCGAGATGAGACGACTCAGTGCGTGATAGATAAAGTGTGTCAATAAGTTTATTGACCGATTTAAGTAATATTGATTTAAATATGGCTCAATTCAGGCTATGTTGTCTACTACGTGTGGGCCAAATGAGATCGCTGAAGATTAGATATGTGCACAGCGGGCAAAACTATTCAAATGTAAATGGAAAATTTGTGAATTTTAAAGAAATGTTTTAAAATTTAAATGGAAAATATTTGTAATAAAAATATTTAAATGTATTTCAAAAGTATTTAAATTTGTATGTATTTCAATAAAATTGAATTTGATGAAATACAATTTTGAGTCATATAGAAATGTATTTAATTTAAATATAAAACCATTCAAAATAAGTAGTTAAGTATTTAAATCAAATGTAAATGTATTTATTTTTTCATAGAAAAGATTTAGATTAAATAGAAAAGTATTTAAATTAATTAGATTAATTTAAATAGACGCGTATTTCTATTAAACAGAAAAATTAAAAAATACTTTTCTGAATGTTATAAATTACAATTAATTTGAATTAAAATGAAAACTATTTAAATCAAATAAAATTAAATATTAGGAATTTGATATTTAATTCAAATTCCTAATATTTAATTATCCTAATATTTAAATCAAGTAGAAAAATAGTAACACTGCAATAATGGTGAAATCGAAGTCGAATATTTAATAAATTATTACTATGTACGTATTAAAAATGTAGTAAACTAAATTTATAGTACAATTTTATTATCTATATATATAAAACTCTTGGTCCGTCTGTCAGTCTGTCGGTCTGTCTGTCTGTCTGTCTGTCTGTCTGTCTGTCTGTCTGTCTGTCTGTCTGTCTGTCTGTCTGTCTGTCTGTTTGTTCCAGCAGCACGTCTAAACCGCTGAACCGATTTAACTGAAATTTTGCACCAGGATACTATGGAGTCCGGAGGGTGTCATAGGCTATATACGGGCGGGATTGGACAAAGGGGCGTGGTACCTCCCATACAACCTAAACTTTCAAAACGACATAACTCAGCACATACACAATCTAAAAAGATGAAACAAAAAACTAAAATTCACCACACTAAAATTCACCACATTAAAACTCACCACACTAAAACTCACCACACTAAAACTCACCATACTAAAACTCACCACAATAAAACACACCACGCTAAAACTCACCACACTAAAAATTCACCATACTAAAACTCACCACACTAAAAATTCACCATACTAAAACTCACCACACCAAAATTCACCACACTTAAACTCACCACACTAAAACTCAACACAATAAAGCTCACCACACTAAAACTCACCACACTAAAAATTCACCACACTAAAATTCACCACACTAAAACTCACCATACTAAAAATTCACCACACCGCAACTCACCACACTAAAACTTCTACTGGGAAAACTCTACGAGGAAGAATTCAACCGGGAAGAGTTCTACCGGGAAGAATTCTACAGTAAAGCGTTCTATGGGGAAGAATTTTACGGCAAAGATTTCTACTGAGAGGAATTCTACGGCGAAATATACTACTGTCTGAATTGTCTTTGAGAAAAGTTCTTTTGGCGGAGAATTATTATTTGGTTACTACATTTATAAAACTAATAAAAACTTCCATAGCGAAGCACGGGCCCCTGATTTAAAAAATAATAATATTTTTTTTTTATATTAATAAAATCGCTTTATATCTATGAATTCAAATCTTGGCACGAGTCGGGCACGGGTCCAGCTAGTTATTTATATTAATAAAATGTAAATAAAATTTCATTAATCGTAATATTAAAATGAAATTATATTTTATACCTAATTAAAAATTAATTATGTTTTTAGTAGTTTATATATGCTATATTATTTTTACTACAAAGGTATTTAAACGCAAAGATTTTATTTATTTTATTTATATAAATTAATATTATTAAATAAATATTGCTATATTGATAATATAAAAATAATATTCAATTTTATAATTAATTCAAAACTAAATACATTCCTAGTACTTTACGTAAGTTTACTACAAAGGTATTTAAAGCCAAAAATAAAACCATTTTTCTTAGTGTATATAAAATAACATTTTTATAATATTTTCCCTAATATTATAATCTGAACTAAGCCAAGTTTAAACAAATATCGCACCAAATGCAACAACGGATGACGAATGTACTCTGCCTGCATCTTATTTGATTTCGTAATTTTACTAATTTAAACCGCCAACTTTTTGTTGCCTAATCTGCATTATAAATACAACATCTATTACTAGTTTGCATACATTATTAATAAAGCCATTTTAAGTTATTAATTTGTAAACTATTTGTGCTCCAGTTTAGAGTGCGTTGCACCGCTTAATTTGCATAAACCTACAAAACTGTATTCGATTAAGCTGTATAATTGATTGAATAACCTTCATTTTTAATGCGATATTAATCAATTTAATGATTTATAAAATGTTTTAAATTTGGTGTTTTCTTCAATAAATGCATTCAGTTGTTTTTGTTTTTTTTTTAATGAATGCCACTCCTTTTGTCACATATTTAAAATGAATTATTGGTATAAGCAAAGTAGTAAGGATGCCTTAGGTCATGAAAAATTTGGGTTACATTCACTTGTCAGCGCATAATAAATTTATTTCCAAACATTAAAAATGATGCTCGCGCCAGAAAACGAAAGACTTCAGACACAAACTTGATTTTGTAAAATCGCAAAATTAAGCATATTATTTAATAATATAGTGAAATATTATTGTTTAATTTATAAATAAGAGTTCATTTAAGTAAACTTTTATATTTAATGCAATAAAAAAATATATCATTTATAAAAAAAAAATTCTTATAAAGAGCGCTAAATTGTTTTGAAAAATTTCCAATATTATATTTAAAATATTTATCTAAACTTCAGCTAAAAATGCCAATTAATTAGTTAACCTTCGATATAATCGTTTAAAAATTAATACATACATTGCATTCATGTTCACATTAAATGCAACTAATTTGTAATTTAATAAAATAAAAGTCTAGATGGCGACATTGCAATCTGTTGATAAAATAAATGTTTCTAATTTTATTTTATAAATTGTTGCTGTGCAATATCCTTGGCATGAATATATGCCAACAACAGAACAGCAACTAGAAGAATGCATAGGCTAAAAGTCAACTTTTGTTAATACTTTGATTATATTTAATAAAATGTTTCAATTGCCAAGTGCTAAGTGCGATGCAAGCAGAACAATCCCCGCAATAAACATTATCACTCTGGCCGTTGGTTTGTTTGACGGTGCGTTGCACAAATTGCGTAGTTAATAGAAAAATCATTAAAACTAAAAATAAAAATGTTTGTAAATTGTATATTGAAAATATAAAAACTAAACATAATTTTTATGGTGTCATTAGAATTAGTTAATTTTATCTGTTTGCAATTCCAAGGGGTGTTGGTTGACATTGTTGCCAGTAAATTATATGATTATTCAATTATTGGCAAAGACATTATTTCTACACACTGCATATTGTATTTTTACGATGATGTTATCGATGAACATGTTGCTTTTTAATAGATTTTTAATTATAAGGTTGAAGTAATAAAAATTATATTTAACTAAATAAACATAAATTGAGCACACATTTAAGCATTCAAGCCTATTAATATTTTTTTTGTTTAACTTTAATATATGTGAGTACATTGTAATTAGCTAAAAATATTTTTTTTTTAATTTTTTAAATGTTCCAAATGTCAGCAAGGTTCACAAATGCTGAGAATAAACGAAAACTTATAATCGTGCTAGAATTTTTTTTCATTTGAGTGCCCGTTTGCTCTTTTGTGTAGCTGTACCGAATTAACATTTTTGAGAGCATCACAAGTTAATTTTATTTATTTGAGGAGGAGGAGGTTGTTTAAGAAAAGGTTCACTTTGGGTGGTAAATTGAAATACTCTTGCAGAGTTTGGTACTATAGGCGGTATGATTACATATCTGGGCATATCGCAGTTTTCAATGTATCGATTATGCCCATTTTCAATACCCGCTAGTCTATGGTTACAAGTTATCTAATGTATTAGTTTTATTGATCTAGCTTTGCTGATTTTTTTGTAATCTTGATTTCAACAGAAAAACAGACATCGCTAAATGTACTAAAGATTTGACACCGATCAATATTATAACCTTTAACTATTTGTTTAGAGTAAAAAATATCTAATTTACATTTATAGGTTTAACTCGACAAATCGGCCATGCAATATTTTGGGTATTACAAACGGATAGCCAAAAAACATAGCCTTCCACTTTTTGTATAGGGTATGATATGCAATTAATAAGCATGATTGTAACAAACAAAAAATATAATTACAAAAATCACAGTATGATTAATGAAATACTAATTAACTGTTATAATACTCAATATTTTTATTATAATTTTTGAAACAATGTTTTTTATTTGATAGTGACAAAATATAAACTACAGTAGACAATATAATATGATTCCTGTAATTACTATGTGCATGATAGCTAACATATATCAATAATGTTATCGTGCATAAGAAAAACAAAACTAAAAAGGTTCGAAAAAAATTATTTGTAATAAACAATTTAAATTTGTTAAAAGAAATTTCAATAAATGATAATGACACTGAGTATATTCGATTGTCAGAGCTAAGTTATCACAAACACTAAAAAAATTGTTTAAAACAACAAACTGTGGCACACTAAGAAATTACATATTTACTGCAAATATATTATAATTATTATTATTATTATTGCAATTGGTAAAATGCATGAACAGTACTAACTGCCACAATAATTCACAAGTTTTTCGAATTGATGTATGATATTATTATATAATAATTACAATAATAATGTAAAATATTAGAAAATGTATGTAATTAGTTTGCAAACATATTTATGATTGATATATATGAGTTATGTGATTATTTCGTCGTTGTAAAAATAAAGATTTTTAATATTGTATAACACACATCTTTAGATTACTGAGAATTTGTAAGTTCCTGTTCCTTTCCCTATATATTATATTACTTTAAACATTTTATATGATTACTATAAACATATAGTTTTGTTTTTTTCTGTAAGCATAATTGTGTTAAAGGTTTTTATTATTTTTGATCTGTTATAATGTTAATTTTACATTTCGTTAGAAATGTTATTGAATGCTTTATGGAAATTAAATGTTTTGCAGCAAACATAATATAATTTCAAAAACTTTTAATACATTTTATAATTTTTATAATTAGTTTGATTATCATATTTTAATAATAATAGTTTTACAAATATTAACTAAATAAATTCAAATACTAAAGTATTATTAAGTTGTATAAAATTTATAATTGAAATCAAAATATGTTTGTTGCAAAAATATACTTATATAATTTATGGTATTTTTAAGCATTAAAATACAAACAAAAAAAACTAAAACCCCTATAAATTATAATACATTAATGAAATTAAGTTAAATAAAATATAAAGAAATACAAATTTTTAAAAAATAGAGTTTGAAAACAAAACACAAATTCTCACATTTTATTGCTTTACTTTCGAGCGGAAGCAAGAGTTTGTAAACATTGCAGAGCGATGCTTCGAAAAGATGTAACATTGGTTTTTATTACTGAGAAATACTTTCAAAGAAACCAAAGTAAAGCGGATGATTGCATATGGTGCTAGTCTAAAAGCAAAGCAGCTTCGTACACTCGAAAAAATAGAAACCTTTTCTATTTGAAAGGCTTTGTAGGCTTTTACAGCTATCAAACTGTCAGAAGTAAGTGATGCAAGAAAGCAAAGCAAGTCGCATTGAAACATCTTCTTTATTTATTTCATTCGAGCAATGCGTTAAAATTTAAAATAATTTCACTCCTTAAAATGCTCTCATGCTGCAAATACTTTGTAATTAACCAGCATTTAAAAATCAAAGAGCAAGAGCATTGGCATCGGACAGCATTTAATTTTAGGCAGCATTGAAAAAGCAAAAAGTGAGAGTTTTGGGAATGTTCGGGAAATTTTAACACTCGTAAAAAAACTTAAATACAAAAAATTACGTAAAAACCCAAAAAAAAAAAATATTAAAACTAAAAACTAAAAAAAATAGTGCTAAACATGTAATATTTATGGATTTACAACACTTCATTCCATAGGCAGCATTGAAAGCAAAAAGTGAGAGTTTTGGGAATGCTTGGGAACTGTTAAGAAAAAACTTAAAAATCCAAAAAAGACAAAAAAAAAAACAACACAAAAATAGTGCTAATAGTGCTAGTATGAGTTTGAAAACATTATAGAAGTAGCATTGGTGTTTATTACAAATAAATACTTTGAAAGTAAAGTTATTTAATTTTTTCGAGCAATCCTTTAAGGTTTTAAATACTTTCCCTCCTTGCATTTGAAATGCTCTCATGCTGCAAATACTTCATATCGAGCCAGCGTTGAAAAAGCAAAGAGCAAGAGCTTTGGCAACCGGTAACGTCCAAAAAGTAAATGTTGAAAGGTTTGTAAGAGCTTCGTAATGAAGGCAGCATTTAAAAAGCAAAAAGTTAAAGTTTTGGAATTACTCGTGAAATTTAAATACTGGAAAAGCAATCAAAAACAATCGAGCAATCCTTTAAGGTTTTAAATACTTTCACTCCTTGCATTTGAAATGCTCGTATGCTGCATATACTTCATATCGAGCAAGCATTGAAAAAGTAAAGAGCAAGAGCTTTGGCAACCGGTAGCATCCAAAAAGTAAAGGTAGAGAGGTTTGTAAGAGCTTCGTAATGAGGCAGAATTTAAAAAGCAAAAAGTGAGAGTTTTGGAATTACTCGTGCAATTTAAATACTGAAAAAACAAACAAAAACAAAAAAAAAACATATTTTAAAAAATAAGTAAAAACTCAAAATAAAACTGAAAACTTTAAAAAAAATAGTATTAAGAAAGTAATATTTTGCAGACTTTCAACAGATAATGCCATATGTTTTTAATCTCATTTTCAACATATCTCACATGCAGATATGAGCTAAACGTAGTCGCCACCACTCTTGTACAATTAAATACAATTTCAAAATAGTTTTCGTTTAATTGAATTTTGTTTTTTTATTTATTTTTTGTTTATTTAATAGTTTTTTAATTACATTCAATTGCAATAGTGAGAATAATAAAACCCATCAACAGACACCGTTTAAAGTGCTCAGACCCCATTTCAAGTCGAACATTTAAAATTTTATAGCCTCTGCAAGAGCAAGCGCGCGCACTATTTTTTCTGTTATTTTGAAGGTAAAATTCCTGGTGCGCAAGAGATTGTATAGGTTTTATTTATAAACTGAAATGGGTTTTTTTAGATTTATTATTTTTTTTTCTGTTCAATTCAATTTTTATAAAACAAGTGTACCATGTTTTATTGGTTGCAAATGAATGCGCTTCTTACTTTATTAACTTAAAATACTGGTTTCGAAAAGTGGGCCAAAGTTCTTGCAACAGTTGATAGAGCGCCATAGGCGTTTTGCAGTTTTATTTTTTCAATTGCAATAGAGTTGTTAATTTTTTGTAATGTATTTTTAAGTAGCAAATTATTTTTAGTATTTAAATATTTTTTTTTTATTTTCTATCAATTTGATCTGGGCATCAAAACACGTTTTGACATTTTTAATTATTTCTGTGAACACAACGATTTCCTCTGGACATTCCATATTTCTTTTCTATATAAATCGCGGTTGATAATTTTGTGCTCCTATTTTGATTATTTGTTTTTATATTTACTTAACAGGAAAATATTAAAATGTTTAGAAGAACAAAACATTTCTAACTTTTAAATAAATACAGAATGTAGTAAAAATAAATGCATGTGTAGTAAAATGTAAATGTAGTAAAAATGCATATGTAGTTAAAAAATGTCGTGAAGTTGTATAAATACAGAATGTAGTGAAAACAAATATAGATGTAATAATTTTACAGGATATATAAAGAAAAAATACAAAATTAATTAATTTTCAATACAAATATAGTACAATTTTGTATACAAATTCATTAAAATTATGCAGTTATTTTCATACAAAAAGACAATTACATCAATGTATTAAAAACAAATACATTTGCTTTTGGACTTAAATAAAATACATAGGTATTTATTTCAAAGATCTTTTTCCTTAAATTTTGTACAGTTATTTTAAGTGTCAAGATATAGAATAAACACTGTATACATAAATCGCTGGTGATGAATTTGTGCTTCCTTTGAGTCGTCCTAACTGAGGATTTATAGTTATTCATTATTTGTTTTAAGTATACTTCACAAGTTATATATTAATTTTTTGCTTTGAGTGAACATATAATTTTTGATTTCTCATTTAATACAGAATGTAGTAAAAATAAATGCATGTGTAGTAAAATGTAAATGCGGTAAAAATGCATATGTAGTTAAAAAATGTCGTGAAGTTGTATAAATACAGAATGTAGTGAAAACAAATATAGATGTAATAATTTTACAGAATATATAAATAATAAATACAAAATTAATTAATTTTCAATATAAATGTAGTACAATTTTGTATACAAATTCATTAAAATTATGCAGTTATTTTCATATAAAAAGACAATTACATCAATGTATTAAAAACAAATACATTTGCTTTTGGACTTATATATAAATACATAGGTATTTATTTCAAAGACCTTTTTCCTTAAATTTTGTACAGTTATTTGAAGTGTCAAAATATAGAATAAACACTGTATACATAAATCGCTGGTAATGAATTTGTGCTTCCTTTGAGTCGTCCAAACTGAGGATTTATAGTTATTCATTATTTGTTTTATGTACTTTTATACTTCACAAGTTATATGTTAATTTTTTGATTTGAGAGAACATATAATTTTTGATTTTTAATTTAATACAGAATGTATTAAAAATAAATGCATGTGTAGTCAAATGTATACTGTTCTAATGAGTAGAGCTAAATATATATTTTTAATTTTGTTCTTGAAGTTGAATAAATACAGAATGTAGTTAAAATAACAGCAGATGTAGGAATTTTACAGAACATATAAATAAATACAAGGGTATTTTCAATACGAATGCAGTCAAAATTTTGTATAGAAATTCTGTAAAATTATGCAGTTATTTTACATACAAAAAGAATTATATCAATCTATTAAAAACAAATACAATTGCTTTTGGATTTAAATGAAATACACAGGTATTTATTTTAAATGAATTTTACTTTCATTTTTATACATATTTTTAAGGTGTAAAAATATAGAAAAAAGACTTTGTACAAAAATCGCGGGTGATGATTTTGTGCTTCTTTTGAGTCGTCCAAACTGAGGATTCATAGTTATTCATTATTAGTTTTATCTATTTTTCACAAGTTATATATTAGTTTTTCGATTTGAGCGAATAAATAATTTTTGATTTTTAATTTAATACAGAATGTAGTAAAAATAAATGCATGTGTAGTAAAATGTATACTGTTTTAATGAATACAGCAAAACATTGCATATGTAGTAATATTTTTAATTTTAATCTTGAAGTTGAATAAATGCAGAATGTAGTTAAAATAAAAGCAGATGTAGTAATTTTGCAGAACATATAAATAAATACAAGGGCATTTTCAATACGAATGCAGTAAAATTTGTGTATGACAATTCAGTGAAACAATGCAGTTGTATTTTCCAACAAAAAACAACTACATTAATGTTTAAAAAACAAATACATTAGCTTAAAGCTATAAAGTTTTTTTTTCGGAGTAGTAGTAAAATGTAGAATAAACACTGCATATATAAAATGTGCAACACAAACCTTAAGAACTTCGTGTATACCATAAAAATAATTACAAAACATCTAGATCAAATTATTGCAAACCTGAACCAGGATGTAGTTTGTTTTTTGTATGTTTGTTTAATATTTTAAATCACTTTTCGTGTTTAGCACTTTTTAGCTGTTTGACGTCAAAGTACATTTCGTATTAAAATTTTAACATTTGACATTTGCATTTAATATGAAATGTGCACAAATTGCACTTAATCGTTGTTAATTGCGGGTCTTTGAACAATTAGCATAAAGTGAATTTTTATCATTATGACCTCATTCTAATTTGAATGCTGCTGCTTATAATAACATAATTGCAGCAGATATATTTAAAATAGTAATAATAGTAATGATAATAATAATAATGTGAATTTCATAAAACAACTCATATATTCTAATGAGGTCTCTTGCAATTACTATGGTCATTTTGACAAATAATTAAACTAAATTCCAATTTGTGCAGCAACAATATTGGCTTGACATTTAACCAGGTATTACTGTCAGTCTTGAGAGGCGTCACAAGACTATTGCGTGGTCTGCTGTCAGGCGGTTGGTTTGTGAGAAGCAGCAACAGCAGCAGCAGCTGAGAGTTCAACAAGTTCAGCAACTATATGTTTTTGCTATTTTAACAGACAGTGTTGTCAAGATGCGGGTATTTTGGTTGCGTTGTATTAAATAAGTTTTAAAAAAAACAATAATTACAATGTTTTCAGCAATTCTTATGAGAATCATTAATTATAAATAATACTTTATTAAAAAGGATAACAAAATGGCTTTTAAAGAAATAGATTTGAATTTGATTTACATTCAAAAGCAAATGTATTTGTTTTACTACATTGATGTAGTTATTTCTGTTTGGAAAAAAAACTGCAAAAATTAACTGCATTTCTAAAAAAATATTTTTCTATGACTAAATTATATTTGATTGAAAAAAAAATATTCTCTAAAAAATATTGTTCGCTAAATATATTAGATTCATTTATTAATGGCCTTTGGATCCTGATTACGAATATATAAAAATATATTTTCTCACTCTTATATTTTTTGAGATACAAGTTTTGGTTTACTAAAAATATGACATTGCCGCATTTTTCATATAACACCGTCCGACACAATTTTGCACACATAAAATCCTGATTACGAATATATAAAAATATATTTTCTCACTCTTATATTTTTTGAGATACAAGTTTTGGTTTACTAAAAATATGACATTGCCGCATTTTTCATATAACACCGTCCGACACAATTTTGCACACATAAAATAATCGAGCAACACGTGAAACTAGGCATCATTCTAAGAATTTTGTGTACCCAATATTTTTTTTAATCAATTCGTTTACGATTTTTATTTGCATTCGAATTGCAAATGCATATCATATTTTTATAGTAGATTTTTTTTTATTTTTATTGCAGTACATATTTTGTAGCTCAGGTCTCTCTGAGTATGGATATAAAAACAATTGTCCACTATCAATTCATTTAAAGCATTTATTCCTATTTGAAATGGTAGTATGAAATATTTTAAAAATCAATTAAAGTGAATTAAATGAAAATACATGCTGTAAACGAATTGAAATCGGACAACCATTTTAATATTTATTCCCAATGATGTCTCAGCTATGAAGTAGTACATCCAACTTTTTTCAAATGTTCGACAAAAAAATTTGATATGCGCTTTCTTTTAAAATGAAACTAAAACCTTTCAACGAATTGATCCAGAAAAACTGGCATACACGAGTATTTAATTTTTTTGCGTACTTTAAGAATATATAAGATTTTCTCATGTGTGCAGTCAAAAATTGAATTTTGTCGTACGGTGTAATTACACCACTCAACACAATTTTTGCCTTGGTCATCCCATACATCATTTCTATATAATTCGCTGGTGCTGAGTTTGACTACGTACTCAGTTTTTGTCTATCATGTAACATTTTTGAGAACACTCCAATAGTATTTTTAAGCCATTCTCACCCAGTACTTTGAATAAAAAATATAGTTCTGTGGAAAAATAGTTTATCAAAAAAACTTAAACGCAATTTTTCTTTTATTTGCCTAGACCAATTTTAATATATTAACGAATGCTAATATTCCAATACTTTTTTGAGATAATTGGATGTAAACTTGGAAAATTTTGATTTTTATTATAGAATTTATTTTATCATTTAGTATTTAATGAAAAAAAAAGTGATGTATGGTTATCTAGAGCATAGTCCAGACTAACTATAAAAATTACTAATTTTTTTCTTATTGATGCACTTTTTAAAATATGAAAATTTAATTTTGGTACTCTATACAATACAATCAATTTTCAACAAAAATACTTATGCCCCTAATCTGAAAATATCATTACTTCATATTTAAAGTATGCGTATTCCTACTGCCTACTCAGTTTTATTTCTATTACGTAGAATTTTTGAGAAAAATTCGGTTAAAAATAGCAATTTTCAGTAATTTGTTAAATTTCCAAGCATTTTAAATGTTAAATGTTTTTGATGGCAACTGTGTTGAAAAGGCGTATTTTAAAAATGAGAACAAATACGAAATAGTTAGTAATTTTCGTCGTTAGTTTGAACTATGCTTTGCAAAACCCAAAAACATTTTCTTATTTGGCATTAGATTCACAATGCTAAAATATCGTCCAAAAATAATCTAAAAAAATCTATATTTTTTGAGTTTAGATTCAAATTTATGAAAAACCAATCGAAATAATGGAATTTAATAGTATATTGTAAATAGTTATGACAATTGAAAGAAACATTGCGTTTACAGTTTTGTAAAAAACTATTTGTGTGTTGATTGTGTTTTTATACCCTACTCCTATGAGGTACAGGATATATTAACTTTGTGCATATATTGTAACGCCCCTTAGGAGGCGTGTCCGGTATAGAAAAGTATATATATTCTTGATCAGCATCACTACCGGAGTCCGTTTAGCCATGTACGTCTGTCTGTCCGTCTTGCTGTCTTGCTGTCCGAATACAGAATAACTTGAGAAATACTGATCATAATGCGATGAAATTTCGTCTCAAAATATTTTATCTAAAAGTAGGAACTGAGTTTGAAAATGAGCTAAATCGGTGGACGGACACGCCCACCTCCCATACAAGTCACTTTTATATAACTCTTTCGGAACTAATAACTCGAAAAGTATTCAAGGTATAGTTATAAAGTTTAAAACATATTGTTAGAATTCACCTAAAAATATGTGGTCCAAAAATGAGCGTGATCCGCCCACTTTTTTTTTCATTATTTCCCGGGTTTTCATAGTGGAAATTTGATCCGTAAATTATTAAAATCAAATCTATGAAATATTAGCCTTTCAAAATTTTAAATATAGGCGTGGTCCGCCCAATTACATTTTTCAAATTTATTTTTTTTAGTTTTTTATACTTTATATAATTTTTTTAATTTATGGGGATATAAGACGTAAATTTCTGTTATATGAATAATATTCTGAGAGTTAATATCCCCACCAAAGGTGTAGGGTATTCCATAGTCGGGCCCGACCAACTATAAAAATCCGTCCCATGTGACCGAACTTACCCATGGGACCTAACTTTCCCAACTCGTTTAATTTTATAATATCTTATATAATATCTCTAAAAAAATTTTGTTCCCCAGAAATATTAGATTCATTTTTGAAAGACTGTGTGACGCTGTTTACGAATATGTAAAAATATATTTTGTAACTTTTATAGTTTTTGAGTTTATAGTTTTTGAGTTACCAAAAAATACTAAAACATTTTGACAAATACTAAACAATTGCATAAAAAATAAAGTAAGTTACTAAACATAACATAAATCATCTTGTGAAATAACATAAACTGTTCCGAAAAAAAAAAACTATCACTGCTGCAGTTGAATAAGTTGCTAATAAAATTTAACATTAAAATTAAAAAAAAAAATTTAAATTAAATTTAAAAATATTTCATTTTGTTAATACATGCAATTAAAATTAACGAAAAAAAAACCAGTTTGTAATTAAAATGCATTTTTTTTTGTTTTTAGTTTTTTTTTTTATTGTGCAAAGTGCATTAAATGTACTCTTTTCGTTTGCGCTCCTTTAAGATGTTGCTCATTAACTATTTTTCTCATTTACTCTTGCGCTCTCTCGCGCTCGTTTTGGTTTTTTTTTACTTTACTCAACGCATTGTTGCACATATGGCATTGCAAAAGCTTTGAAATTTAATTAATTGAGTGCAAAGTGCGCAAAGCTTAACAAAGCGCATGCGCAGCGCATTTTACTCTATCTCTAAATCACGCTCTTGAGTAAAGAGTTGGAGTGCGACTGCGCAAAGACCACTGGCAACAGCAACAGCAGCAGCAACAACAACTACAAGTGAATGGCCTTCTTCTGTTAATGTTGTTGCTGCGACTGCTCACAGTTGGCGGCTTAGTTGTCGTGCTTTAATTTAGTGTTGCGAGTGTTAAAACAACAACAACAACAACTACATTTTGTTACACCAAACAACAACAACAACCACAATATATATATATAGTTGATCGGCTCACTGCTCGTATTGATTTTACACAATGTTCGTGTTTGTATTTGTTGTTGGGGGGCCATGTATTTGTTTGAATTTTGTGAGAATTTGGCCAAAATTTAGCGCTCTTTCGTTTTGGCGACTGCGGTCCGCCTGTGGTAACCGTCGCGGCCCCAAACGACGCTAAATCAGTGAAAAAACTTTCGTCTGCCGTCATTTGCTGCAAGTTTGTGAACGTGCGAATATCGACGAGTGTTGCTGGTCGTCGTCGTCATCCTGCTGAGTGTTTTACAGAGGCCCCACGTAGTGTCGTGTTTAAATTTGTGGTAAATTTTTGTTATTTTTATTTTTAATTTTTCAAATTTTTTTGTAATTTAAACATTTATATGTTAATTGTTTTGCAATATGAATTTTATGGTTTAAATATTATTTTTTTTTATTTTTTGTATATTAAAATTATTCATTTGTATTTTTATTTAAATTTTTTTTTCTATAAATTATGAGTATTTCAATAGTTTTTTATGTTAATTTTCTTGTATTTTAAATTTACAATTTTCAGTTTTTTTTATTAAAACTTCAGATGTGTTAAATAAAAAGACAATTATATAAAAATGGAATTAAAAATATATAAAAAAATAAACATTAAAATCTTGGCACAAGGAAATACTTTCTTCCAATTGCATTGTGAGTGTCTGTGTCTCTGTGTAAATGTGTTTGTTCGAAACCAGTCTTTCTTTCGATCTGTGCTGCCTGTCTATGCTTTTTTGACAATCACTAAAATGCATTTTACTCTACGCGAAATACGAAAAATAGAAAAAATTAAAAAAAAAGATAACACAAAAAGTGATATAAAGTTGGCAGCACGCTTTTCGAATTAACGTGTTTTGCATTCAGTTTAATTTTCGTCAAAAATTATCAGTTTTTCTTTTTCCTTTAAAAAAATTAAATAGTTTTTCTGGTTTAAATACAGCATAACGTATGATACTAATTCAGCATATGTTAATTAAACAATTTTGTGTTATTGCGCAATGTTTTAGCTTTCATTAAAGTCTTCAACTTTGATTCTATAGCATTTGTTACTTTTTAATAAATAGTTATGTAAAAATATGGTAATGTCATATTTTTGGTAAAGGGTTTTTCAACAGGGACGCTACAAAAGTAGAGCGACAGGGACAGCAAACGACGCCATATTTCTTCCCGATCTTTGACATTTCTCTTCAGTAAGATTTGCCATTTCATGATGGAAAGATAAACGGATTCGACTTTCGGTAGTAAATTTTAATTATTTCAACTTATTGTTGGCTCGTATATCTTTCTATCATGAAATGGCAAACCTTACTGAAGAGAAATGTCAAAAAAGCGGCAAGAAATATAGCGTCGTTTGGTGTCCCTGTCTCTCTACTTTTGTAGCGCTCTTATTGAAAAACCCTTTATATCAAAACATTTATCTCAAAATCTATAAAAGTTACCAAATAATTTTTTAAAATGAATCTAATATTACTGGAGAATAGCATTATTTTAGAGAACTTTTTTTTTATATCAAATATAATTTTAATTTTTTGGCGCAAATTTGAAATCCTTTATCAGTGTTGCATTATGAATACTTAAACTAAATCAGTTCAAGTAAATTATTTAAATTTGGTGTACATTCAGAAAAAAATCCTTTTAAAATTGGTCAATAGTACAGTTATTGATTCAATAGTATACATAAAAAAAAAAAAATTATATGAGCACATAATTAATTTAATAGTTTTTAATAGTGATTTGTAGTATTTAATTGATTTAATAGTATTTTTTTCTCAGTGCATTGGTTTAAATTTTCACTATGTCATGAAGTTTTCTTTTTCTTTATTATAAAAATGTAATAGTTTTTTAGTTTCAATATACCATTAAATATTTAAAAAATTTGCAGAATTGCTAATTAAACAATGCTTTTTTATAGTACAAAATTTAAGCTTTTATTAAAATCTTCAACATCTATTCTATCACATTTTGTTATTTTTAAACAAATAATTATATAAAAATGTATGAAAAGAAATCTTATATATTTCTAAACATACACATTTATCTCAAAAACTATAAGAATTACAAAAAATATTTTTTGACAAATTCGCAATTAGTGTCCAAAAGTCTTTTAGAAGTGAATCTAATATTTTTCCGGAACATGAACACATATTTTGAATATCAAGTATTATTTAAATTTTGAAATATCATATTTTTATACAAATACAAAAAAATTTATTTCAAAAATAATAAAAGTGACAAAATATATTTTTGCATATTCGTAATCAGCATCCTAAAATCTTTTAAAAACGAATCTAATATTTGTAGGGAAGTACATTTTTTAGAGAACATTTCTTTTTAAAATTAAATTAATTTTGAATTTATTTTTTCAAAATTTAAAACCTTAAACCTTACCATTTCAATATGCATTTATTTATCTTAGAACCAAGTTCACTTCAAATATATCGTCGTTGTAGAACGAAAAGACACCAAATACATTTTCAAAATTCCAAATATTCATTTACAAAAATCTTTATATATCTGTCAATTTTTAATCTATGTTCTTATTTTTTTTTAAAACATGATAAGAAAATATAAATCTATCATTTGATATTTTAACTGCATCAGTTACTTTTTATAATAATAATCAAGAAATTTGAAATTTAAGTTTTTTATTAAAATGTATTTGGTGACTTTTCTATTTACAACGACGATATAAATATTGGTGCATATTTATAATTTTTAAAAATGATTTTAATTGATTTTAATTTCTAAATTCTAACTTTATAAATGATTCTTATTACAAAATCGATCGTACGTTGTACATTCAAGTTTTATTAAAAGTTAAATTTTATATTTAAAGCCCTGACATATTAAATTTTATGTTATATTTCTAGGCCAGCTGTTAAATTTCTCAATATTTTTTGTAGTTATCTATAAAATACAAATTTTAGTGCGTGTCAATATGCACGTATTTCGCATTAAGTCACCATAGTTTCGTGTTATTTCTTTGTATTATATGCAGTTTAACATATTGAAAACATTCTGTTTTTATTCATTATTAACACAGATTATTATTCATAGATCAATTTTTTTAAAACTATTGAAATAAATCTTAAAATAGAGAAAATGAATAATCAGTGATGGATAATTTGTTATTTAATTGAAAGTTTATAAGGCAAATATGTACAAATTGTGAAATAAAATAGACTTTAAATTTATGATTTATAAACATTCACTGAATAATATACTTACAGCAAACATATTATAATTGCAATCAAACATTTTATGTACATAAGTGGCTGCCATAAAAATTTGGTAGCATTTTTGGAATGATTTCGATGATCGTTTTATGATTTAATATTTTATATTACGATAATTGAAATAATTTCAGAAAATTTAAATGCTATAAAAGTTGAACGCAAACATATTATGTTCACACGAAACATATATTTTCATTAACATGTTTTTCTATAATAAAATAAAAATAATTTCAGAAATTTTAAAAGTTATGAAACTTGAACGTAAACATATTATGCTCACCCGAAGTATATTTTCAATAAAATCTTTTTCTATAATAAAAAATATTTCAAAATTATACAGTTTTGGTTAGTTAAAGTAAAAACCATATTATGTTCACCATAAACATATATTTTCATTATATTTATCTTCAATAATATAATATACATATTTTTAAGTATACAATTTCGGCCAATTAAAGTAAAAACTAAATGACATAATAGAATTATTATACAATTCATTTCTTTAAATATTTTTATGTTTATGGTAGTATTTTAATTTTTTTAATATTTTTTTATAATATTTAAATCCAAAATGTTCTTTTATTTACAGCTCTAATTTCTGTGGTTTATCAACAACATAACAAAAAACAACTAAAAAAAACCCTGAAAAACAAACTTTATTTTGTTACAAAAATAAAACATAATTAAAACCGACAAAATGCAGGCTCTCAAATTAAGTAGTATAAACCTCGTTTTACTTTTGGCGCTATGTCACATGTGCGTCGCCATGCCCGGGGCGCGTGTTAAGCGTCAGGATGATTTGATCAATTTGGAAGATGAAAAGGATTTGAACCCCAATAATGCAGAGGTAAAATATACAAAACTTTATAAATTAAAAATCTTAAGTAATTTTATGAGTTTTTCTTTGAATTTATCAAAATTTCTAATCAGGCACGAAGTACTGAATGACTTTCTAAATATACATGAAATTAATTTTAAATACTATACGTTCGAAAATATTTTATTTTACATGAAAATGATTTGAAAACATAAAAAATATGTATAATATAATAGACATGAAATTAATTCAAGATTTCTTGAATAAGACAGACGCATTTGCTAAATAAATTAAGGATATTTGTAAAAAGATTTTTTTCAAGGGTTTTTCAACAGGGACGCTACAAAAGTAGAGCGATAGGGACAGCAAACGACGCCATATTTCTTGTCGCTCTTTTAACATTTCTCTTCAGTAAGGTTTGCCATTTCATGATGGAAAGATATACAAGCCAACAATGAGTTGAAATAATTAAAATTTACTACCGAAAGTCGAATCCGTTTATCTTTCCATCATAAAATGGCAAATCTTACTGAAGAGAAATGTCAAAAGAGCGGCAAGAAATATGTCGTCGTTTCCTATCCCTGTCGCTTTACTTTTGTAGCGTCCCTGTTGAAAAACCCTTTACTATTGAATCAATAACTGTCCTATTTACTAATTTTTAAACGATTTTCTTCCGATCGAATATTTTTTTCTAAATATTTTTTTTTTCATTTGACCACAAAATATATAATCCACAAAATAAAAATAAAATTCATCTTTTCAGAATTTGATAAATTTAAATACACTTTTATAATTACAGCAAACATGTTTGCTCAATTGAAAATGAATATTGTTAATACAACTAAATTACAATATTTGTCTAAAAAAATATGTATTTTCCAGAATTAAAAGAACGATTTGCTTTATTTTTGAATGATTGTAGTTAATGCAATTAAATTAATTGTTTCGTATTTTCCTAAATTTAAATATATTTTTAATAATTATAGCATACTTATTTGCATTATTAGGAAAAACAAACCGGATTAAACAACTACTTAAAATCTCTGTCCTATAAAATGTTGTGTGGAATTAGCAAAACGTTTTGTGTCTTATAGAATGTTTTATAGAATTAGCAAAACGTTTTGCTTTATTAATAATTAATTGTTTTCAATATAACTAAATAATAAACTCAGTTTTATTAAAGATTTTGTTATATTAACAAATTTAATATTATAGAAAATCTATTAAAAACTGAATTAAATGCAACTGTTTGTCTATTTCTAATACATTTAACAAACCTATTTGTTATATTTATTATTTAAATGCGATTTGTTTAATTTGATTTATCGCAAATAAAATTAAACAATTCTAACTTGTTGAAAACTTTGTTATAACATTTTACTTTAGATAAATAATAATAAACCCAGAAAAAAAAATCCCTCAAATCCCATTAAAATTGGTCAATAGTACAATTATTGATTTAATAGTATACAAAAAATAAATTTCATATAAACTCAAAGGCAATGTCATGGTATTTTCTAGTATTTAATGATATTTTTCGATTAAATAATAATTTATCCTATTGACAATTTTTAACAGTAAAAAACTATTATTTATATAGTATTTTTTTCTGGGTGTAGTGCATAACACTTACTGATTTATCTTATTAAAAAAATAATAATTTTTGGCATAAACTCAAAAATAAATTGATAGTAATCAGCAATTTTTAATAGCATTTTATAGTATTCAACAGTATTTACTGATTAAATTATGTTTTATACTCTTGAATGCTTTTAATAGTAAAAAAAAAATTATTAAAATAATGCGAAAAACTATTAATACAATGGTATTTCGTTTTTGTATTCCTGTGTGTAAACAAAATTTCAATATTTTCTGTACACAAATATATTTTGAATAGAAATTCTGACTAAACATATTTATGTTTGTTTTAATTAATGAAATGATCAATATAATTTTAGTGGCGCTCAAATGAAATTTCTAAATAACATATTATGTAAAAAAATCTATTTGTTTAGAGAAATAATAAACTAATAAGTCCTTCGGTATTCTCAATTCAAATATTGTGTGTAGATTTAAAAAAAAAAAAAAAGTATTAATAATTGGGTTGATTTACAATATGATAAATATATTTGCATATATCAGTTAAAGTTTACTTGGGAACAATGGGATCTATATTTATAATAATCGATTATTATATTAAATTTTGGAAATATATACTCAATAATAAAATAATCATTTATTAACTCAAAACTAAACTTTATATTTTTGGTTTATAATTTTGGTTTTTTTCGGCATTTTTACCATAATTCCGTTCAACATTTCGAGCACATTGCATCAGTGATTTTGGTGGCACATGTGTCAATTATAATAACAAAAAATAAATATAAAAAAGAGACGACCTTGTCGGACGCCCTTAACCAATTGCTATGGCTTTTGAAGCCGCATTTTTAATTATTTGAGTCAACAACTTCTTGGCACAACTTTCGAACAATGTCGAACGAAGACGTACGACCTACCATAACATTTTTATTATAGACTACAAAATATTTTAAATGTACAAGAAATATTTAGACAATGACGATGATGAAGGTAGATAATGAAGAAGAAGAAGTAGACTAGCAAAGAGTCGACACCATGCGTATTATGTAATCATTTTGATGGTTCAAGTGGTTGGTGATATTTACAAAATTTTGTTGTATTTTTTTAATACAAGTTGGTATGCGAAATGTCAAATGAATAATAAAAAACAATAAAAAATTAAAAAAAAAAAATAACAAAAAAAAATAAAACCAAATAAATAAAAAAATAAAACAAATTAATATAAGAAATAAATAAAAATAAAATAATTTAAATACATAAAAATAATAAATAAAAAAAATTAAAAAAAATAATAATATAACTCATTACTTGCTTTACACACAAAAAAAAATACTATATAAAAAATAGTTTTTTACTATTAAAAATAATCAATAGGATAAATTATTATTATAATAGGAAAATACCATTAAATACTAGAAAAAACCATGACATTGCCATTGAGTTTATATGAAAATTTTTATTTTTTGTATACTATTAAATCAATAATTGTCCTATTGACCAATTTTAATGGGATTTGAGGGAATTTTTTTCTGGGTGTACGTTGTACCATTTCGACATTTACTTCATATGAATTTTAAAATGTAACTTTTATTATTTAAAATAACAAAAAAAATATACATTTTATACATAGCTCTGATTTAAAGGTCAATTTGTGGTCTACATAAATTGAGGTACTCAATTTTTTATTTTGATTTTTCGTATTTTTATTATTTCCAAAAGGTGAGAAACCATAGCCAAAGCCTGTGCATAATTTGAATATTTTAAAAAATATATGTATTGCAGGTACTATTTTATTACACAGCGTATTTATTTCTAGGCCATCTTATTTTCATGGTTGCACCCATTTATTTAATGTTTCATTTTTTAATGTTATTTGTACCAAAGTTTAATTGTCATCGTTTAAGCGCCAACCAAATAGAGGTATTTATTTTAATAGTCATTAAATTTGTCTATTAAAATTGTCCATTAGTGCAATAATATTCAAACATTTAATAGTATAGTTTGTACTATTAATTTAATTATGCATTCTGTTAAATATAATAGCAACTCCTAAAAGAATTCATTGATGCATATTCCTATTTTTTTTTTGTACAAAATAATTAATAAATAAAAAAGTTTATAATTAATGATTTTTACGTTAAATAATTTGAGTCCTCACACTTTGAAAAAAACACCATAAAAAAGTTTTTACTATTAAAATTAGTTAATAGTATAAACTAACTATTAATTCAATCGGTAAATCGCATTAATTACTATAAATTATTTTTGAGTTTTTAGGAAAATATTTTATTTTGTATACTATTAAATCAATAACTGTCCAATTGACAAATTTTAATGGGATTTTTTTCTGAGAGTCGCTTAATAAAGTGGATGCTCACAAAAACAAAAAAAAAAGCATGCGACCATATTGTGTAAAATCCCAGAATGATGCACAAAACGAATATATTTCTATTCGAATATATTTCTATACGTTTATAGGAGAAACAATACTATTTTAAATTTATATTCAATAACATAAAATTATTAAATTAATAATACTATCAAATTGATTAGAAAACTTTTGAATTAATATGAAAACACGATTAATACATGAATCATAAAATAAATGGTCGTATAATTAAGTACTTAATAGGACTTTTTCTTCTGAGTGTATTTAACTTGTTGGAATATATAAAAATAATTCATCAACAAACTGCAATATAAAGCAAAACAAAAAAAAAATAAATAAAAAAGCAGAAAAAAAAAATTCCCTCAAATCCCATTAAAATTGGTCAATAGGATAATTATTGATTTAATAGTATACAAAAAATAAACCTTTTCATATATACTCAATGGCAATGTCATGGTATTTTATAGTTTTTAATGGTATTTTCCGATTAAAATAATAATTTATCCTATTGACTATTTTTAATAGTAAAAAAACTATTATATATATAGTATTTTTTTTTTTGCTGGGTGTAATAAGACAAAATTAAAAATGAGTTGGAAAACGCAGTAGCAAAAAGAAATGCAAAAAATATATATTTAAAATAGAACAATTGAAATTCAGAAATTCCATTTGAAATCCAAAAAACATGAATTGAAATTCTGAAATTTACATTAGAAACTCAGAAAATTTTATTTGATATTCAAAAATTTCCAATATTGAAATGTTTTTTTTTTCAATATCAATTTTAAAGCATCTCTTTAGCGAAATAATTCATAGAGTTTTTAAGGTACGAAGTTCAAATAATTATCGTTTTAATATAACCTGAATTTATTGTTACAATGTCAGCCAACCGATATGTTGTACACCCAGAAAAAAAAAATCCCTCAAATCTCAAATTTGGTCAATAGGACAATTATTGATTTAATAGTATACAAAAATTAAATCTTTTCATATAAACTCAATGGCAATGTCATGGTATTTTCTGGTATTTAATGGTGTTTAAATTAATAATTTATCCTATTGACTATTTTTAATAGTAAAAAAACTATTATTTATATAGTAAATTTTTTGTGGGTGTATTAGTATTCAAAATTTTAAATATTCTAACCTTTTCTTATATTCAACCTCATAGTTTCATTAATAAAATTACAAATCAAATAATTTTGTATATACTCAGAAATGACATACCATAAAATTAATAGTTTTTACTATTGAAATTAGTCAATTCGTATTTGGCCAGAACCAATGCCACTTGCGTCATTGGATTTTTTTTTGGAAAAGTTCCGCCTTTGGGATTTGGATATTTGTCCGATAAACTATTAACTCAATCGGTGAATCCTAGAATATACTACAAAATACTATAAAATTTATTTGAGTTTGTATGAAAATATTAATTAAATCAATAACTGTCCTATAGACAAATTTTAATGGGAATTTATGAGTTTTGTAGTCCGAATAACAACCAATAAGTTTTTGGCTATAAGAAAGTTATTTTATATGTAGAATAATCGTTTATTTCACGGTAAAATTTGTGAATAAAATAATTTATTTTATAATTTTCTTATTTATGAGTTATATTCATGAATTATGTATATTACTAAAATAATCGTAAAGTTCATGCATACAAAACTGTAAATGTTTTTATTATGAATAGTATTCATAAATTTTACAAATATTTACAAGTTATGAATATTTATTCATAACTTGTATTACTTATTGCATATTAATTATCTAAATGCGCCTTTCACGTCAATTGGGAAATACCACAACAAATTTCTTAATTATTTTCGAATGACACATTTTATTCACTCAATTAAATGGTTTTCTGACTAGACAGTGTAGTATTTTTTTTATTTTATTTTTTTTTTGTAATGTTCATTTTCTTTGTATATACTAATTTATTTTATTTTCAAAAGCGGTATTTTCACTTTTATCTGCATAATTTGGTTTTATTTTTCCATCTGTAGGCTACGGATATTTAGTACAATTTATGAAATTTTAATCATGAATTATGAATAACAAATCATAAATTGTATTTCACAAACTATTCCAATTACTCATGATTTATGAATATACGAGAGCAAACATACGCGTTATTTTATTCAATTAATCATAATAATTGATTTTTTCTATAATCATATATTATGCATAAAAACCAAATCATTATGATTAGTTATTCATGGCTGGATATCATGATTTATTTTTGCAAAACTTATTTTGTTTTCTTTAATTAAATATTTAAATTTATTATTTAAAAAAAAAATTATAAAATAAGTTAAAAGGTCTATTTTTTTATTTCAAAGCAATGCAAAAAAAAAAAACGAACGAGTGCAGTGAAAAATAAGTAAATGTTATTTGTATTTAATGTTATTTGATTATCTTTATTTTCTAATTAAAAATTATTTAAACTAGCGTAAAATAGTATGCATACATAGTATGAAACAATATATTATTGTAAAACTTAATGATAAACAAGAAAATTATTCATGGATATCCAGAGCATAATCCAAACTATGTACAAAAATTAACTTTTTTCTATTACTATGTTTTATTATTTAAAATCTCTAATCAATGTTGGATAAAAATGCGTATACATGTATTTTTAAAATATCCTTAATTCACATTTAACATAAACTCAATATGCATTCAAAATCAGCGGCCACGATTTATATAGAATGGAATGTTCATAGAAATTAGTTTTTCTCGTTTTTGGTTGAGTAGTGTTATTATTACACTGTAATGCATAACATTTAAGAAATTCTTACTATGAATTTGTGTCAGTCTTAGTCTCTATTTAAATGAGTCACTTTTGCTCTTTAAATAGTTACACGTTTATTTCAAAATAGACGAAAAAACTTCTTAAGTCCAGACGGATTCGAGAAATATACGGAGTGTACAACTAAACGGAATCATTCTTAATTTTAAGAAACAGATCCACTTAATTATCAAAAAAGTAATTAAGACCATTAATTCATGATAATAATTCGTGAAATTGACATGCAAAATAAATGAACTAATTTTTAAATTATATTTTTTAAGTTTGAATCGAAATTAACTAGACTAATTCGACGCCTCTTACGACAAACCACACGTTTCAATTTGCTTACGAAAAACGGCAATTTAAAATAAATTTTCATTAAAACAAGCATACATTTATTTTAGCCACAAAAAGAACTTCATTCCCATTTTCTCCACAAACAGAAGCATAACTTTATATTTCCAACGAACAGAAACACATTTATATTGTTGCGACGAATAAAAGCACATTTTTAATTTCACCACGAATAAAAGCATATATGTATTTTCGATACAGATATCCTAATATCAAATTGCAAAGGAACAAATTTATCCAAAAAATTGTCCAATGACGCAAGTGGGTTCTGGTCAAATCCTAAAGGAAGAAATTTTGCAAAGAAATGCCCAATGACGCAAGTGGGTTCTGGCCAAATTATAAAGGAACACATTTTTCAAATTAAGTTAGCTCTTGTGCACAAACATTCTACTGGGATAACTTTCTTGAATAAATATATATGCTTTTATTCTTGGGGAAATGATAGATGAGCTTTTTTTAATAGCTAAATGTAAAAGTGTTTCTTTTCGTGGTGAAAATAGAGTTATACTTCATTTCGTGGCTATAAAACATATATGCTTCATTATATAATAGAGATGTGGTTGTTTTCGTGGGGAAACTGAACTTATGCTTCTTTTCGTAGTTTCGAAAAAAGTGCTGTTTTTCGTAAGCAAATTGAAACGTGTGGTTTTTCGTAAAAGGCATCGAATTGATCTTAGTTACTTTTTTGATACCTAAGAACATAATTTCTACATATCTAGAATAATTACTCTTAGTTACTTTCAACATATCCATAGATAGGTATAATAAAAAACCGTTGGTGATTTGAGACGAACATCGCAAAACAAAGTATATGAGCGAATATTACAGACAAAGCAAGATCGATTAAAACAACAACAGATACATGAACACGTGTTCCTTTGCGTAGAAAACAGCAACTATTTTACAATCATTTAGTTATTAATAGTCAATCAATTAACTTCTCAAAATGCAGAAGAATAAATCTTGTTTACTTTTTTGATAGCGAAGTAATAAGCTTTTTTGATGAATTCTATTATTGATTTGAGTCGAATTTTTATTCATACAAAAACCATTTTTTTAAACTTTAGATTTCTAGTTTTTGTTTGTTTTAATTATTTCGCCGAGGTACTGAATAAATAAAATTATAATTTCACTTGCAGCATAAAATCGTTTCAAACTAGTTTCAATTTGTGGGTCAAGTTAAACTACAAAAACACTATATTAACTAAAGACAAAAGCGCACTTTAATCCTGTTAATTTGTTAGGCATTGAATTGAGTCATAAACCAGGTACTATGTGTGTCAAAAGGTGTGTTGTTTTTTTAAGTTAAAATGCCACATGACTTAGAACGAGACGACGTCTACGTGTTTTAAGAACTGAGTGACTAAATTTCGTAATAAGCTAAACAAGTTTTTGGTGCAATCTAGACTGGTTGGATATTAAACAACTTTCAATTAAATAAAAAAAAATAATTTGTTTTTTAATTTTTGCAATTTCAAGACTTTTTCTACAAAGAGTTGATGCATTATAATGTTTGACTATTTTTAATTTTTGTGCAACCGGCGGAATTTGAATGTTTTATACTTTTTACATAAAAACCTGTACCATTCTAGGATGTGTCACTCGATGAAGTTGAGCGTAACAAAAGAAAACTGCCCGATGCCACATTTGAGGCGAAAAACGCGGTGCTCGGATTTGTCTTTGGTGTAAGTACTACCAATACGTCGAACTATTTAAAATTTAAATATTTTATATATTAAATTAATTTATTGTTTTTTTTCTATTTTTCAAAATTTAGAAAATCGATAATTTCCTCGACACCAAGACGCGCGTCATCGAACAACTGGATCGTGCGAACATAGAGAAGAACAAGCAATATGACATTCCAAAACCAGTGCCAATCAATGATTTCCAGTCACTCGTCACCGCGGTTGTCTCACCGAAAATACGTTCGTTGGGCAATATTGCCAATGATTTGACTACGGGTGTCTTGACAACAATTACCGCCTTCAGCGGTGGTTCGGCGGGTAATGGCAATGCCAATGCAGGCCTGGGCAATATTGTCTCGAAATTCCTTGGTTTCTCGGGTCCCGTATTGCAGGGTTCTTCGGGAGGTGCAGGCGGTAGCACTCCAGCGCCTGGCTCCGATGAGGCTGGTTATTAAGATGTTCAAAAGATGAATTTCGAAACAAAGCATTTTGTGCTTTATTTAATTATTACTAGTTGTATTTCTTTCTTTGTATATGTTATTATTTTCTTTTTTTATTGTTTGTTTCTCTCTAGACTATTCTAGATTTATCAAAAACTATTATATACTATGAGATATCTATCATTTGTGTTTAGGTAATTGTTAGGTATTTAACTTGGTTTATGCTGAGTTTTGTGTTTTTTTATTTTTATTTTAATTTTTTATTTGTTTTTTTTTTTAATTTTTTATTCTTTAGTTTTTAAGTTAGTTATTCGATCGATCACTCATAAACCAACTACTACTATTTTTTTTTTATCGAAAAACATTTCGTCATAAATGGCATTTTGCATTAATTACAAAAACATTACATTGTATTAATTAAACAAACGAAAAATTTTTAAACAACATATGTATCACAATTGTAAATAAATACATTTTTTCTTAAAAATTATACAAAAACAAATAAATTAAAGTCGCAAAGATTTTGGTTACACATTAGAAAATGGCGTTTTATTTGGGGGGGAGATCTATAAATTGCACCAATGTGCAATATTTTTGAAATTTGAAAAGATACAAATTGAAGAAATAATATTTTATTTTCTAAAATCAAACGAGAACCATAAAAAATGAAGTATTTCGAAAACTACATTATTCCAAAATTCAATCAATTCTTACAATATCATATAGAAATCATTTAAAAAAAAAATATATATTACGTTTAATACACCCTAGTAGAAATTTGCCCGATGCGGCATCGGGAAATGATCGGCATTTCGTTGGGTAAGCCCTATTAGAGAAAATATGATCATTGCCTTTGCATGCCCTTATCATGCTTACCATACCAGGGTTTACATTATCTAAATAGTCAATGTTCCCGATCATTGCTACATTATTTGTTCCTCATATCGAAATTAGCATCAGGCAATGATCGAGATTAATGAGAGAAACCCTATTATGCTCGGGCTCAGACAAGGCAATTGTCGGGTAAATATTAAAATGGGGAATTGCCCGATCAGTACATGATCATGGCCTGAGGTCAATACAGGACCAGGACACTGCGTTACAAGGACATTATGGGCCTCGTCATATCCCGATCATCTCAAATAATGACAACATCACTTCATAACCATGGCCCTACCAAAATTTCTACTAGTGCATTCAGTTACGATACGATATATCATTGCACCACTCAACAAAATGACAAAAAAAAAATGTTTGTCATGGACATCATATACATCAAATCTATATAATTTGCGTTTGATGATTTTGACTGAATACTCAGTTTTTTTCTATTACGTAACGTTTTAAAGAAAATTACTCTCGAAATTTCAGGCCCTTTTCAGCCATCTTTTAGTATTACAAAAATATACAGACCCTGACACAACTGGTTTTACTGAAAACTGTATACGTAATTTTACTAATAATTGTTAAGACTAATTACAATATTCCTACAAATACTATTATTCGGATACGTTTTTAAGATATTTGATTCTAAACTCAAAAAAATATTGATTTTTGAAGACTATTTTTGGACGATTTTTTTTAGCATTGTGGATCTAATTATAAATAAGAATATAATATATGGTTATGCAGAGCTTAGTTCAAAACAATGACGAAAACTACTAATTTTTTTGTATCAGTTAATATTTTTAAAATATGCTTTAGCAAAACTGTTATTATTTAAAATTCTTCTATATTTTTCAAACAAATTACTGAAAAAAAAACCGTTTTTACCAGATTTTTTCTCAAAAACACTACTTAATATGAAGAAACTGATAATGAAATAAGAATAAGCATACATTAAATATGAAGTAACGATATTTTCAAATTAGGGACATTAGTATTTTTTTTTTTGAAAATTGATTATATAAAAGAGTACCTAAAATAAGTTCTCAAGGTATATTTTAGAAAGTGGATCATTTAGAAAAAAATGTTGTTGTAATTCTGATAGTTATTTCGGTCTATGCTCTAGATAAAGATATTTTTGTTTATCATTAAATCCTAAATGATAAAATATTTAAAAAATATCAAAATTTTCCGAGTTTAGATGCAATTATCTTAAAAACGTATTGCAGTATTAGAATTCATTTATATATATTAAAATTAGTCTAGACAATTAAAAAAGAAATTGCGTACTTTTAAAACAAAAATATAAAATTTTTATTTATTATGTACTTCCAATGCATATATCCATGGAAGTAAAATAATGACCACTGGCTAGTCACAAAAGCAAAAACAAATGGAAAACTGAAAAAACAAAAACAAAAAACAAATACAAAATCAAAAACATAAAAATAAAAACAAAAACAAAACTAAGAACACTAAACCAAAGGCAAAGGCAAAAACCAAAAAAAAAAAAAACGCGCGAACTCAAATGCAAAAACGCAAACATTAATGAAAAAGCATAAACCATAATCACGAAAACAAAATCAAAAAAATACAAAAAACACAAATAAAAGTAAAAACACAAAAATAAAAACTCAAAATAAAAAAACACATAAAACTAAAGAAAACAAAATCAAAACACACAAAACAAAATCAAACGCAAAAATGCAAAACTAAAATAAAAGTCACAGAATTAAGAGAAGAACAAAACAACAAACGCAATAACAAAAGCAAAAATTAAACCAAAGAAACAAAATCAAATGGAAAACCGAATAAAAAAAGACAAATGTAAATTCACGAAATAAACACAACAAAACCTAGAGAAAAACACAAAATAAAATGAATAATAAAAGCAAAAACACGATATTAAAAGCACAAATACAAAAGAAAAAAAAAAAAACGAAACGTAAGCAGATTTAAAAATCAAAGGCAATAGTACACCCAGAAATAAATTCCCACAAATCCCATTAAAATTGGTCAATAGAACAATTATTGATTTAATAATATACAAAAAATAAATATTTTCATATAAACTCAATGTCAATGTAATGGTATTATCTAGTATTTAATGGTATTTTCCGATTAAAATAATAATTTATCCTATTGACTATTTTTAATAGTAAAAAAACTATTATTTATATAGTATTTTTTTTGCTGGGTGTAATAAGACCAAATAAAAAATCAGTTGGAAAACGCTCAAAAAAATGCAAAAAAATATATATATTTAAAAGACAACAATTAAAATTCAGAAATTCCATTTGAAATCCAAAAAACATGAATTGAAATTCAAAAATTTACATTTGAAACTCAGAAAATGTTATTTGATATTCAGAAATTTCCATTTCCATTTCAAATTCTGAAATTTTCATTTAATATTCAGAGCTTTTCATTTGAAATTTTAAAAATTTCATTTGATATTCAGAAATTTACACTTGAAATTCAGAAAATTTTCATTTGAAATTCCGAAAATTTCATTTCATTTTCAGAAAATGTCCGTTTGTTCTGAATATCAAATGGATTTTTCTAAATTTCATATGAAAAATATCTGAATTTCAAATGGAATTTCTAAATTTCAATAGAAGTCTTTGAATTTCCAATGGAATTTCTGAATTACAATTGATCTTTTCTGAATTACATTTGTACATGATGTAGTTATAGTGTATTAAATATTTAAATAAAATTTGTTTAGGGCTTCAAGAATTATATTAACAAATTTTTGTATATTATCATCTAAACAAATTTATTCAAATAATTGTACTGGTATTAACATTAATTTTGATATATAAACTTCTTATTTTGTTTTTTGTATATTATGTGATGGTATTTTTTACAGAGAGAGAGAGAGTACATTTTTTATTTTTTTATAAATTAATGTTATTTTTATACATTTATTTTTATTTTTACAGCACGCTAAGCTACATCATCGACTCGCACGCAGTCCCAAGGGCAAACAGTACCCAGACGATACACCTGAATTTGATCGCACCAATGTGGAGCTGGATTTCCCCGATGAGCTTTTCAATAAATCATTCAAGACATTGACAAATGTCTCAAAGACAGTTTCAAATTTAATTATGGTGAGTGTAAAATTTAAAAGCTTTTGCATATTTAACATAACAGCAGCAGTAGCATCAGCAATGCACAAAAGCTTCTTAGTGCGAAAGCATTTAATATTTAACATTTGGCTTAATTTTTGATTTGAAAGATGTTGCAGCTTTTAGGCGCTTATGTTAAATAAGTAAAAAGCTTTTCATGTAGGTTATAGAAATAAAAATTACATTACTTAAATAACATTTTTTATGTTATAATTAATTTTATTTTAAAATATATAAAAAATGTATGATAATTAAAAATTTAAAAATAAAAAAATAAACAATTCTTTTAAAATATTTAATTTCAAATTTTAGATATTCATAGATAATTTAAAGTTAACTGTACACCCAGAAAAAAATACTATATAAATAACAGATTTTTTACTATTAAAAATAGTCAATAGGATAAATTATTATTTTAATTGGAAAATACCATTATATACTAGAAAATACCATGACATTGCCATTGAGTTTATATGAAAAGGTTTATTTTTTGTATACTATTAAATCAATAATTGTCCTATTGACCAATTTTAATGGAATTTGAGGGAATTTTTTTCTGTGTGTACAATTAATTTCTACTTTTTTGTCAATTTTCACAAATAATAAAATATCAAAAGCTGATTTAATTTTAAAGTTGACTTTAAATTGTTTATGTATATGCGACATTATTTCCAATTTTTAAATATTTTAAAAGATTTTTTTTTTAATTTTTTTTTTTAATATATTTATTAATTAATTATTAATTATTTTTTATTTTCTGTAATTTTATAGAATTCAGCACGTCGCTATTCGCGTTTTGTGCTCTTCTTCAAACCCATCTTTGGCGATTCCCTCACTGTAAAGGGTTATGAGACACCTACAACAACAACAACAACGACGACGACAACAACAACTACACCAAGTTCTATGGCAAATGAGATTTAGAGATGAGATTTACTTACGTCAATTTTGATGAAACTTTCATAAATTCATAAACATTTCATCGAAATATTAGATAATTGTTAAATTTATATCATATTTTTTATTACAGGCATTTATTTCACATATATATTAAAAATATTGAAAATTGCATAAAAAAGTTTAAATACATTTATTTAAGTATTTTTAAATGCATATTTACCAAATTGTTTAATAAAATAGTAAATATTATATTTAAGTGTTGAGGTTTTAATAAAAATAATTAACAAATAAAATGTGTACTATTTTAAAATGCTTAATGCTAATCTATTCGGTTATTCTGTCACATAGTAAGACACAAAAAATTAAAACAATAGTATCTATATCATAATAATCAATATTATTGAAATCATTTATTTTGGTATTGATTTTTTTGTCAAATTCCCTGAAATTCTTTGAAAAACTTTTGAATCAATATGAAAAAACGATTAAGTCATGAACCATAAAAGCAATGATCGTACCATTATAAATTTAATGGTACATTTTCTTCTAATCAGAAATCCTATTGCCGATTGCAATCATTTAAAATAAAAAGAAATTCACTACATTACAAACTCATAAAAGACTAACAACACCTTTTCATAAAAACGTTTTTCTATATCGCGCTACCTCTCGGCAGATGATGGCAGACCTACGAGAGTAAAACATTGTCAATAAAAAGCTCTCACCGGCCGTTCCGATTCGGCAATAAACTGTAGGTCCCACATGGAGGGAAAAAAGTTCTAAAATCCAGAAGAAATCAAGAAGTATACGGAGTGATATACAGCTGAAGCGAAAAATTCTTAATTTCAAGAAATGGACTTTCTTAGTTGTCAAAAAAGTAACTAAGTAGAATTATTCTTTGATTTAGTTATTAATTTCTTGGTATCCAAAAAGTAACTAAGTAGAATTATTCTTGGATTGAGTTATTAATTTCTTAGGTATCAAAAAAAATAACTAAGTAGAATAAGTCTTGAATTCAGTTATTAATTTCTTAGGCATTAAAAATGTTGTTGTTGTTTTCGTCCCAAAATGTAATGAACACATGTTCATATAGTTGTTGCTTTTTCGATCTTGCTTTGTCGCTATTATATTTTGTTTTGCTTTGTCCGTCTGTCAGCGCCAACTGTTTGTTCGTGTGTCTGTCTGTCGATATGTTGAAAATAACTAAAAGCAATTATTTCGAAGCTAACATAAAATAAAAAAAAATATAGTCGAGTTAATTTTTTGTTTATTTAGAACTTTATTCCCTATATGCATTTTTGTATATTAAATGACTTTTTTGAATACTTAATGTAATTGAATTGTTTATTTTATTTTTATTATTATTATTTAATTTAATCTCTGTATATATTCTGAAACCATTTAGTTACCTTATACACTTTCTCCTCTTCTGTTGGTTATGTATAAACCCTTACCCATAAGCATTGTATTTAGTGTATTTAGATAACAATGGAATGAAATCAACTTGGTATTTATGCAAAATTGAACCCAAATTTATGTTTACGAACTGAAACCATACCAATATTCGTAGGAAAAATCGTTTTTTATACCCTACACTAAAAGTGAAAGGGTATATTCAGTTTGGTACGCCGTTTGTAACACCCAGAAGGAAGCATCTCCGGTATGGAAAAGTATATATATTCTTGATCAGCATGACCTCCTGAGTCGATTTAGCGATGTCCGTCTGTCCGTCTGTCTGTCCGTCTGTCTGTCTGTCTGTCCGTCCGTCTGTCTGTCCGTCTGTCTGTCTGTCTGTTGAAATCCCTAAGACTTTTAAAATTGAAGAGCTAGATAAATGAAACTTATAACTTAGATTACTAATATACCTACGCTGTATGTGCGAAAAAATTGGCGAGATCGGTCCATTGTGACCTATGATCCGACCACTTATGTTCAATTACCTCATATAAAATGTACATATAAAGATCAATTTTTATGTATACGTGCTTAGGTAAACTTTTTTGGTCAAATATATATTGACATCATGCTCAAATACATGATAATAATGTTTTCCGGCGAAAAGACTTGTGGTTCACAAAAAAAAAAAATCGAAATTCGGTACACCTACCCATTTGTAAATATGGGTATCAAATGAATGGAAATTCTTCAGCGATTAAATGTTTGTAGTTATTTTCAGGATTCGTATACCCTGGTGACCTTTATATCACTTTGAATGGTAACCACACATATGTGTAGGGTATTTATAGTCGGCTTAGACCGACTATAATTTTGATAATCCTAACTATCATAATTACACCTACTTTAAAATTTCCCATGTGATCTAACCTTCCCAACTGGTTCTATTTATATCTTTAACATTCATACATACACAGACGATTGCTTGTCTGGCTGTGTTTTGTTGTTCTATTCGTTAAACCCACACATGCAAACATTGTATATCATGCCGTTTTTTGATACCTAAGAAGAAAAAATTTTGCAATTCAGACAAATTGTACTTAGTTACTTTTTTGATACCTAAGAACTTAATGTCTGAATATCTAGAAAAATTTGGCTTAGTTACTTTCAACAGACAGACAGGCAGACTAGCAAACAGATGGTGACATCGCAAAACAAAGCATACAGGGAGAGCAATATCGATGACAACAACAACAATGCATGAACACGTGTTCTTTTTGAGATGAATACAGCAACAATTTTGCGTGTTCTTTTTGGTTTTTAATAATCAATAAAATAACTTCTGAAAATCAAGTTGAATAAAGATTGTTTACTTTTTGGACAACTAAGTAAGTTGCTTTCTTGATATCCAGATGACAAATTCTTGAATTTTAGTAGTATTTTATTGGTATTAGTCAAATTCTACTATTTTTCTTTCTAACCGATTTCTTTTCGAGTTTTAGAATTTTATTTCCCTCCGTGCAAACTTTGAGTACAAATATACCACGCATAGCCCAAAATGGTGAGAGAGCTCGTTCTTATAGCCTAAGTTTTTAAAGGACTGTAGTGCCAAACTATTATTATTATAAGACACACACACAAAATCAAAAACTTACCACACAACACTTCATCATAAAAACTCTCAACAAGAAAGAACTAACTTTCGTAAACTTACCACACCATTTACCAAATTTATCTCATTAAAACAATTAAAACTCATTATTTTAAAAACTACTTACTTCCAAAATTCACTACACCAAAAACTCACCACACTATAAATTCGTCACACTAATAGCTCACACATCAGAAAAAACTCACTTCATTGAAAATTCATTATCTATTATAAATAAGTTGAGTACATAAAAAACTAACTAAATAAATATAACCACAAATAAATCTCACTGCAATAAATAATCTTAACGTCAAGTACTTACCTCAAGAGAAATAAATATACTAAAAACTCACCAAAATAAAATCTTACTATAATAAACTATTTCCAATAAACTTATGACTTTAAAAAATCACCCCAAAAATTCACCAAACCAAAAAATTTACCACACTCAAAATTTCAACACACTGAAAATTCACCACACTAAGAATTCACCACACTAAAAATTACCCACACTAAAAATTCACCACACTAAAAATTCACCACACTAAGAATTCACCACACTTAAAATTCACCACACTAAAAATTCACCACAGTCAAAATTCTCCACACAAAGATTTATCACAAAAAATTCACCACACTAAAAAACTTAATTACATTGTAAAGCAAACCAAATTTAAATGTAACGAAATTATACATACATCATTTCTATATAATTCGTGTGTGCTGATTTTGACTGCTTTCAGCAATTTAGACCCTTTTCTGCACTTTTTTGAAATAAAAAATACAGTAATTTACACAATTGATTTTCCAATAAAACTTTAAATTCAGTCTTTTAATAGTCAAGACTAATTTTAATATACCATTCAGTGACTATAATTCCAAAATGTTTTTAAGATCTAAATTCGTATTTTTTTTTTCAATTAAAAAAAAAAAATTCTGAATTTCATATGGTCATTTAATAATAATTAAAAATGGTGAAGTATATAATAGTTTAAATACATTGAACTCAACTTTAAATTTTATATTGTCGATTACAAAATTCAAAGACGACACTATAGCTCACACTATAGCTTTTGTTAGCGTTGTCATGCCACAGAATCAGAACTACTTAAACGTATACGTTGTACTAGGTACTAATTATGTCAGTTATATGCATCGAACTAAGCGGATTTGTCGTCGCACAAACAAACAAACGTCGTCGTCGACGCAGTATATCAAAAAACAACAACCATTGAATTTAATCCTTTCCAAGCACTGCATGTTAGCAGATTTCCACACGCAACAACAACTAAATTAGTGGCTAATTAATAAATTACATCACAAGATGTTAGTGGAAAATGGAAAAAAAAATAAAACATAACACAAACGTATAAAATAAAGGTTATGAAAACTCATTCACAGTAAGTATTATGTGTTGGTTTAAAATATGGCAAAGGATTAAAAATAAATATAGAGAGAAAAATATTATAGTTTCATAAATGATAGTGACGAATGTGATGACATAAAGAGAAATATGTCGTCTTTGGCAAATAAATAGAAATTAATGAGCGGCTTATGAGATTTATTTCTTTCAAAGGACATATAGTGGTTATATAAATGAAATAAATATAAATATGAGAACTATGGAAAATTATTTAATAATAATTTTTCTTTTTACAAATGTATTGTACATTGTTTTTTTTTTTGCAATATGTTAAACAAATCTCTACTAAGTTTTTCAAATTTAAAATTTGTACAGCAAATTTGATTTAACTTAAATTATTATAATAAAATTTAATACATTTTTGCATATATGTTTAAAAAAAATTGTAGTTTTTAGTATTTATTTGAATTGATTTAACTACAAAATGTATTAGACACTTGTTTACTACATATTGCTGAAACTGTAGTGCGTTTTTGATTTCTGAATTTATTATTATTTAGAAATGCATCAGCGTCCGTAATGCGAATATGCTTTGAGGTACAAACGAACCTCAAAGATTCTGAAAGAAATGCGTTAAACTTTGGATGTTTAAATTAATACAAAATGTAGTTCTTTTTTAACCAATGGAGTAAACATTTCTAGAGAAATGCATTAAATTTGTGTAGTTGCTTTTTGTATAAAAAAAGTATTAAAAACAAATACATCTGCCTTTAGACGTCAATCAAATACGTATGAATTTATTTTAAAGACTTGTTTCTTTCAAATAAATTCAGTACTATATTGGTGTTTAAAAAATGATGGTATGCTTCTGGAAATTGGTCAATATCAAAGTGACGTGAGGGGTATACTAGTCAAAACAATGTGAAATAAAATTGGAGAAAATAAAATTTACAATTACCTAAATTCAAAATAACTCATCATTATGAAGATTTATTTTTCATGAATGAAAATCCCATTATATTAATGAAAAATTGATAATATTGATGAATAATTCATATCAGCAATTAACAGCTACTTTGAATTCTTTCATTGAAATAAATAGGGTTTTTCGTAATACATGTTTTTTTCTAAAACACAAAACAATTTTTTATTCTTTAATTTATGACTAAAATTTAAAGCTACTTTGGCATAACTCATTTCGTGCTTAATTTAAAAAAAAAAAAAAAAAAAAACAAATTGCAAAGCACAAATTGCATTCTGCATGTTGCACCTACTACATTGCGACTGTTGCTGTTGCTTTGCTTAATGGGCAAACTTTAAATTAAATTGTTAGATTGTTCGCTTTATAAAAAAAGAAAACATAGTTGTTGTAGTTGTCTGCAAACTTTTGCCCGTTTGATTAACGTGCTCACCTAGTAAATGGTTTCTTAACAACTCGGACGAGGGCGCATATTCCAGCCAGCCAGCAGTCAGTGTGGTGTAATGCGACATAAATGAAAAATGTTTTCAACTAAAACTCACAGATTATGTAATTTTTTTTAAGTTCATAGCAGAAAAGCGTTAATATGTATGCAGAAGATTTATAATAATTTGTATTATAAATTTTAAAATTGCAAAAAGTTGAATACAAAATATATATATTTGAAAAAAATGTTATAATTTTAATAAAATCAGTTTTGTATAAATGTTTAAAAATATATATATATATAATTTTTAGATGTACTAATTAGTAAATGTTATTAAAGTTATAGTCGGTCTATATCCACTTTACTGTAGAATCTATTACCTACGGTTTGTGGTTAATATTACCACGTCCGCCCACGCACATAAAAATATCCCTTTTGGCATGAAATAAGGACTGCGTCGAATAAAATTGTCCGCTACAAAAATGAAAAAATCCAGAAATATGGTAATCGAATTTTTATAGAATAAAATATTTTGTTTTGCAAATTATTTTTAGATTTAAAAAAAAAAAATATAAAAAACCAGAAATTAATATTTTTTAATAAAAAGTTTTAATTTTTCCGGAACCCCTTCCATTAGTGTTGTAATGGTAGTGTCCGACACCCTCACAGCTGCTGAAGACCACTTTCTTTTAAAGTCTTGAAGGTCTTTGGCCACTTTTTTTGTTGTCTTCATCTCCATTTTTACTAAAGCCCAGTATCTCTCAATCGGCCTGAGTTCTGGACAGTTTGGTGGATTGGCTTCTCTAGGCACCAAAATCACTGCATTTTGTTGGATCCACTCTAAGGCCGTTTTGCTGTAGTGACATGAAGCGAGGTCAGGCCAAAAAAATGTGGACACTTCATGTTGGCATAAAAATGGAAGCAATCTCTTTTGCAAGCATTCCTTCACATATATTTCGCTATTAATTGTACCCGATGTCACGAATGAGCTGCTCCTTTGCCAAACAAGGAATTTCTTTGGGAATTTTGTCATTTTTTTTGATTTGAATTTTTCAGCGACATTTCCTCGAGAATCGGCTGTATAAAATTCCTGCCCAGGTTGCTGAGAAAAGTCCGCTAAAACATAAGTTTCGTCGTCCATTATGCAGCAATCGAATTTTTTAAAAAAATCTTGGTTCAGCTTTTTAGCTCGTTGTTTTGCGGTTTCATTCTTGACGGCATTTCTATCCGGAACTTTTTGGACCTTGTGCGTCTTCAGCCGAGCTTCTTTCTTAGTCCTGCGCACGAAAGATTCTGAGCAATCCGCCTTTCTCGCCAATTTCCTTCCGGATATGCTTGGATCTTTCTTTAAAATATTCACAACCTTCTTCGACTTTTCACGATCATGTTGGCCTTTTTTTTACCAGAACCTTTCTTCCGATCAATACTCAGGTCTTCCTTAAAGCGGTTGATAACGCGAGAAATGGTCTTAGGGTTAGCCCCTACCTCCTTGGCAATTTTTTTAAAAGACCAACTAGGTTGTTTTTGAAAAATTTTAATTATATTTCCTCGCACTTCCACTTCGTTTGCCATTTTCGCGTTAAATAAATTTTGTATTGACTATAACTGACACAAATTATTTTCTGCCATTTAATTCAGAGCTACTATGATCAAATTTTTTTGATTTGAATCTTGCAATAGCACATTATGGGAAGGTATGTAACGGACAATTTTTTGTTCGACGCAGGCCTTATATTTGTTGTAGCCTCATGTCATTGTATCTTATTTTACTAGTACCAAAATGTTTGTCCGTGCAACTATACATTTGTTTGCCGTAACCTCATAGTTTTTTCATTGTGGCAAAATTGACTTTAGTGCATTTGTTACGAAACCTGAGTATGTCGCTGTACCAACCTAATAAATGACATATACATAGGAAAACAAATTATTCAATATTCTTACGAAAAGAGGTAATTTGCCCCACTGTGCAAGCATTCAACAATAATAAATGAGACGCAAGACAATTCAGCGCACTAAGCAATGTGTTAGAAAAGATGGAAGATCATTCAGCGTACTGGGCAATGTGCGAGAAAGATATGGAAGATCAGCGCATTAAAACACATGAGTGCGAATGAGATGCCAATAGCATGCGTCATTCACGAAACGAGGTGAAGGTTCTCGAAACAAGTCGAAGCTTGTCGAAACGTGTCGAACTGATGCATGCAGTATATAAGGGAGCCGTATCAGAGGTACAGCACTTCAGTAGTGATTGTAAAGTGGGCGAGTGCAGCTCGTGTGATAAATGTCAAGTTAAATTGTGGACATGCAGCAGTTGTTAGAATTTGTTATTAGTGAAGTTGTTTATTAAAGTGAATTAATAAAGTTAATTGTTATAATTTACACCAAACATACGAGATACGAACTTTTAGATCACTTTTCCGAAGACTGAATTTTCGTAACAATATGATGAATTTATTCATAAATATTATGAATTTTTTCACCAACTACCAGATTCATCATATTGATACCACCGTTCGTTAAATGACATATTAATGAATGTATTCATTATTTATATGAACAAAATATTCAATACAATGAATTTGAATTGTCATATTGATAAATTTGTTTATAATATTTAATCAAAAAAAAAATTTTTTTTTTATAAAATAATTCGAAAAAAAGTTTTGTAAAAATTTTATTTAAAAAATAACTGTAAAAAAAATTTAAAAAAATTATCCGAAAAAAAAAATTGTTCCGAAAAAGAAAATTGTCAAAAAAAAAATTTCGAAAAAAAAAATTGTTCGAAAAAAAAATGTTTTTCGAAAAAAAAAAATTGTTCAAAAAAAAAAAATGTTTTTCGAAAAAAAAAATTTTTTTCGAATAAAAAATGTTTCCAAAAAAGTTCATCATATTGAAGAAAACTTTTTAGCATTCATAACATTGATTGCGTTAGTCATCAATATTATGAATGGCTCTTCAATACAATGAATCATGGTTTAAGGACGGAATTCATCAATATGATGTACAATTTTTTTTTCTGTGTAGAAACCTCATGTCTATCAACACTGCCGGATTATAATTACTTACAGAAATAAAGAAACGTCAAAAATGTTCACAAGTCGAAAAAAAGTGACTTGGAGGTTGAAACAACCTCATTTTTGCTGACTGGGTGGTCACCACAACCTTATGATTGCTAAATAGGAGGTTGCCACAACCGAATTAAGATGATGTTGCAAATACTTTCGCAGTTGTTGTCGCAACCGAATAATTCATAGGGCAATTTAGTTGATTGCCGCAACAAATCAGTTTACTGTATGCGGGATTCGAACCCGAGACTTTTAGAATGCAAGTCCAGCGGTATATATATGTGATAATGAGTGTGGTTAACGGTAAAGGGTTTTTCCAGAGATCACCAGGATTTACGAATCCTATACAAAAACATTCACTTCCCCTGATATAAAGTAAAATTCACCAATAGATGTTAGTGTTATATGTGGTATTTGAACATAACAATTCGGGTCACAGGTCACAATTGACCAATCAAGTTCATTATAAATGTCAGACAGTCTGACAATATAAGTAATATATATTCAGAGTTTTATTGATCTAGCTCTTTTAGGTTTTCTTTAATCGTGAGTTGAGTAGTTAGACAGACCAGAAAAAATCAACTTGCAAATTAATGACTAAAGTCATGTGTTTAAAAGATTATTATTCATTTCAAATTCATTCATCCGACCGCACATGAAATATTTAAAAACGATAATGACAACATTTATCTAAAATGAACGGAAATAGTAAAGTCAAGTCATTATCTTTCGGCAGACAATAAGGCGACCGCTCATCCGGCTCTTTTGATATTAATATTATAGTTGTGATTATTAAGTTTGTTTATAAAAACATTTTGAACTGACTTGTCTTTAAGCACGTTTAAATTTAAATAATAATCATAATTTATAAATCTGTAATTTTGGATTTTTTTTTTGCAAAATTTTTAAATTTTATAGCATATTTTTCTGTTCAAAGCTGCTTTTTAGCTGAATCCAAAAGTGGAATAGATACATAAGATATATAAGACTTATTAATTTTGGGAAAAAAAGTAGATTCCGAAATATTTAAGAAATAAAAAGCTGCGGTAACAACATTCCTCTGGTGCTTGTTATGCTCAGGAGTCGTCAGTACTGAGATAAGTTGATATTTATAAAAAGTTTAATTTTAAACATCTGGAAAATATAAGTGTTATGCAAATTTTTACAAGTATTTATTTATTAAAACAATTAATATGTATTTATTTTTTATTTTTAAATAGTTTGTGAATTTTAAATAAATACAGAATACAGTAAAAATAAATGCAGCTGTATTATAGTATATTCATAAATTTTTATGCAGAGTAAATAAATACAGAATGTAGTAAAAAGCAGAAGCAGTAAAGAAATTACACTACACAATACGATTTTTTCCATGGACATGCCATACAAAAATTCTATATAATTCGCTGGTGCTGATTCTGACATTTTTTTTTTTTTAGATAATTGCAATCGTGCAATATTGGGGAGCCTGGGGTAAAGTGGGAAATGTTTTAATTTTTAGATTTGAATAATTTTAAAAAATCTTTAACAGCAATTCATTTATAGGCACTGTAATTGATTTATGAGCGCTTTTCAAAATAGCTAAATTTTGGACTTTCGGAAAAATGTTTGGGTAAAGTGGGAAACTTCAAAAAAAAATATAATTTATTTGTCATTTTATTCATGCAAATCGTACAAAATTCTGCTACTTCTAATGAAGTTGTAGAATATTAACCGATGTTCCGATTCATTTTGTTCCTGCGAAATGTTCTCTTCTCGGCTTTTTTTTTAGATTTATCTCAGCTCAAGTCAAAATATTGATTTTCATTGGTTTGTTGCCATGATTAAAGTTTTTTCTTGGCTAAACCAATTAAATTATTCATATAACACAATATTTTCACTAAAATTACAACGAACTTTACTTAAATTACGTTTCCCACTTTACCCTAGAAAATGTTTTCTACTGTTTCTGGGGTAAAATTGAAATTTTACCATAATTTAGCACAATTTAAGTAATGTTAAATTATTTGCAAAACCCGTTTGTATTTCAAAAAATAGAATATGCGATCATTTTGAACATATCGTCTTAATCTTAAACGATAAAATACTCACTTTTTGATAGCACTCTAAAAAAACTTTCAAAAACATCATTTATCACTTGTTCTCTAAAGGCAATAAATAATATGATTATAACCATGGATGAAAAAGTTGAAGCCCTGTAAAGAAGCACCTGACAAATGTTTTCATTGTATTTTGTAGTATTTAAGGTTAAAGGGTTTTTTAACAGGGACGCTAAAAAAGTAGAGCGATAGGGACAGCAAATAACGCCATATTTCTTGCCGCTCTTTTGATATTTCTCTTCAGTAAGGTTTGCCATTTCATGATGGAAAGATATACGAATTCGAATTTCGGTAGTAAATTTTAATAATTTCGATTCGTTGTTGGCTCGTATATCTTTCCATCATGAAATGGCAAACCTTCCTGAAGAGAAATGTCAAAAAAATCGGCAAGAAATATGACGTCGTTTGCTGTCCCTGTCGCTCTACTTTTGTAGCTTCCCTGTTATAAAACCCTTGATAAAAAAACTTTTGTAGCGCTCTTATTGAAAAACCCTTTATTAACATATTGAAAGAATAATTTATACTATTGACTAATTTTAGTAGTTAAAAAAACCTTTAAATTTATAATATTTTTCTGAGTGTGAGGAAAATTTTCTGCAGAAAAATATAAGTAAGTAATTCTCTAAAAAAACTTGTTTACTTCCATACAATATTATTTTTTTTTGTCTTGGCGCTAATGTTTTTGTGCTGTGTATTTTTAATAGTCGAATTGAAATCTGGTTTGTCTTTTGTTTTGTTTTTATTGAACCGTAAACAGCAATATATATATAGATTAAGATTCGTCAAGTGCTCATCTCCATTTGTTGAATGAGCTTTTTTTTCAGTCAGTCTTTATTCGTTGGATCTGTCAAAGAGTACAGCTTTTAAATTATCTCTCATTTGCTTTAGTTTACTGTACAACGTTATATTAATGTTTAGATTAAATAAAATATTGAAATATATAATATTTCTGATATTGATAGTGAGCACAGTACAAGTGAACAGTGCACAAAAAATTTATTTTCCCGGTGATAGGAGACCAATGGCAATGGTGACAACAACTATTACGCCAGACTTCGAAGAACGTGGGGCATTCGACGGAATTATGCGTTGTAGATATATGAATCATTTGAACAAGTGTCTATCAAATGAGTGAGTAGCATAAATTAAACCAATTTTAATATAATAAATTTTTTTTTATTTATATTTTATTTATGTTAAACTTAAAAATAATACAAAAAAAAACTTAAATATTAAAATAATCGATTGACAATTTTTTTTTTCAAAATCCAGCATGACAACCACATCAAGAAGACCTTGCCGCCACAAAGATGCCAGAGGAAACTGCATAGTATTCAGTGGATAAGTTGATTAATATTATTTTATAACTAAGATATAAACAGTACTGTATAGAAATAAGAATTACTACTTATAATAAATGTTTAATATAATTGCAAAATATATATGAATAATTGTCATACATTACGTTACTATTTTTAAACATTGTAATTAACAAATTTTGTTTTTATTGATGATTTGCCAAACTAGCAAATCATGAAATTTATTCATATAAAATGTAGATATAAAAAATATTATTGAAATTTCAAATAAATTTGATTAAAATTTTGATAAACTTTCTAATATTTTTTACTTACTAATTTTTATAATTAAAGGGATTTAAATTCATTCCTTTAAATTTTTATTAATTATAGATAACACATTTGTTATTAACTTTGTATTTGCATTATTCGGGCCTTGATGTCGTTGCATTCACTCTATTGATTATAAAGAAAAACATTGAATTAACATTGTTAAGCTATTATTAGTAAAATATATAATTTTATTAAATATTTCAAAACATTAACAAACACAAAAAAAAACAAAGGAATTTTTGCGAAATACTTGTCTCAAACAATCGATTGTTTGCAATGATTACATATTGTTTACTCTAAGTACTAATAATTTTTCAGTTCTGTAAACATATTAATATGTGTGGTAAACACTTTATTTGTACTCATTAAACACTTCATAAGTATTATACAATGATTATAATTAAAATAACACTTATGAAGTGTTTATTAAAACAAATAAAGTTTTTACCAGTTTAATTATAACTCATAAACACTTTCATTACTTCTGTTAAATTCTGCATTTCTTTCTACTAAATAGTATATTTTAGTCAACGTTTTGTACAAACACTTGTCAATTGCCACAAACAATAATTACATCTAGTGTTTGCTTTAAGCATAATAATAGTATTTGCCGTAATAACTATGACTCAAGCATTACCCAAAGCAATCATCTTAATAGTAGCCGAAGCTTTAAGCATAATAATAGTATTTGCCGTAATAACTATGACTCAAGCATTACCCAAAGCAATCATCTTAATAGTAGCCGAAGCAATCATAGATGTTTGTCGCAATCATAGTATAGTTTTTGCAATTTTATGTCAAAAACACTAAGGTCGCTATATTCGTATTATAGTAGATATATTATTATAAAATGATTATTTCGCTGAAAAAGTAAAATATATTTGATAAGAACCATATTTGATAAGAACCATATGTGGTATGGAAAAATATTGCCGCAATTAAAATATCGTTAATACGAATCACAACTTGATATTAATAGTCATTTAGTTATAATTTAGTGAAAAACAAGAATTTGGTAGATAAGAATCATATTATGTTTACGATAAAGACTATCAAAAACAAAATATACTCTAAACCAAACATACCATGATTTTAACAATCATTGAGTATTCATAATATTGTAATTTATTATTTACAATCATACAATGCTCGATTGATGGCATTTTTTACACTATAAGTCACTGAGGACCATAGCATGGTTGTGTGGAATTATAATATAGTCACTGAGAACCATATTATGGTTGTGTGAAATCGAATAATAGTCACTGAGTATCATATTAAGATACACAATATTGTCACAGAAAATCATATTAGACATATTATATGATTGCCTGCAGTGAAGTACTTCAAATATGATCCCCACAACCATGTTTGTTTCTCTGCGTGCATATATATGAGTGGAATGTGGATTCTATGTGAAACACTCGAAGAATTCGTGGGAAGCACTTATTGCATAATCAAGAGTGATTTAAGTAAATAAATATACTCTATTTTATAGTTTGGCACAGCTATTCAATGTGTTTCTCTGCAAATAATTTAAATCTTTAAATAATATTTATTAGTCGTTGCAACTAATTTTTCAAACATTTTAAAAATTATTTTTATATATTAGATTTTTTTGTGTATATATTTTAAAATAAAACGTACGGAAGACATGTTTGTAAATGATTTGTAGGGCATCTACTAATTGATGCGGTAACTTGACGCTTCGTAATATTGTGTTCGTCGAATTTTTGTGCATTTTCATAGCTATGATTTCCTATTGTAGTTTTGTAAATGTGATACAGTTTTTGTGGAAATCCATTACATTTATAACATAATAATGTAATTAACATTATAAATAAACTAAATTTCACTAGCATTTCGTTTTAAATAATTTGTATGATTTCTTAATTGGAACTCGTTGCCGCGACTGTAGTTAAACGACTGATGAATTCCATTTATGTTTGTTGTAATAATATATCTTTTGATATATGCAGTTAAAACAAAATTTTTGATACAATAAATTTATACTACGTATAAGTATAAGAACAAGTTTTCAAGTTCACATTTTTTTTACAGATAATGTACATTATTATTTTTATTTTTGTATATTATACTGTGCATTAAATGAAGCACTTTTTTTCGATAAATCCACACACCGAAAAAAAAGATTGTATAATATAATACATGTAACAAATCTCTTTGCTAGTTTGTCCTTTAGTTAGTTTGTTTGTTCTGATTTCTTTTTTAACCGGCTGATCCGATTTTCCTAATACTTTTACCACAGATGCGGTAGGGTCAGGAAATGATAGGCTATATATGGGCGGGATTAGGAAAAGGGGAGTGGCACCTCCAATACATCTTAAACTTTCAATAAACTAAAAAAAAAAACTAAAACAAAAAAAAGGGCAGCAAAAAACACAAAAGCAAGAACAAAACAAGAAAACACAAAACCAAAACCAAAATTCCAGAATTAAAAACATAAATCCAAATACTAAAGCAAAACACAAAAGCAAAAACCCAAAAACAAGAAAAAAAAACAAAAAAAAAATAAAAGCAAAAAATAAAACAAAAACTAAAATTAAAACAATAACAAAAAAAGGACAGCAAAAATACAAAAAAAAAAATTAAAAACAAAAACACAAAAGAAAGAACAAAGCAAAAAAAAAAAACAAATACCCAAAATTAAAAACAAAAATACAAATACTAAAGCAAAACACAAAAGCAAAAACCCTAAAACAAAAACAAAGCAAATATACAAATCAATACAAAAACACAAAATAAAAAAAATAACAAATTCAAAAACAAAAAAAAATCAAAACCCCTCCCAAAAAAAAAACACGTAAAACGCAAAAACAAAGCAAATATACAAAAGCAAAAACACAAAATAAAAAAAAAAAAAAAAACACAAAAATAAAAGCTCAAAAACAAAAGCAAAACTACAAAACCAAAAAAAAACTAAAACAAAAAAACATAATCGCAAAAACACAAAAAAAAAATGCAAAAACCCTAAAAAGGATAAATAAAAAATACTTAAAAATACAAATTAAATATACAAAAACAAAAGCAAACACAAAAAACAAAAGCAAAAATAAAAAAAACACAAAAAATTAAAAAAAACACAATCAAAAAGAAAAACAAAGCGAAACAACAAATTATAAAAGTAAAAGCAAAATCAAAAATGAAAAAACAAATATAAATCGAAAAAAAACCCACTGTCAATCTCAAAACCATAACCAATAAAAAAGTAGAAACAATTGCAACATGAAAACAAAAAGTAAAAACACGAAAACAACACAGTTTAAAATGTTTAAAATAAAGTTTCACGACATTTGGTAGGACATCGCTTAATAAAGTCTCAATATTGTAACCAATTTTACCGCCAGATGGCGTACATTTTTTGATCTCTGCAATCAAATTTTTGTGACACTTTGATTTGGCAAGTTTTTTGAAGTTTAGTTTTTAAAGCAAAACAAAATCGTTAATTTAAAAAAAGTCTCATATAAAATTTTATAAAAATGAAATATTATTATGTCTTGTAATAACTTAAAAATGTTCTCATACATTTTTAGGAACAAAACAAAATCTGAAAAATATTTTTTTCTTTGAATACAAATTTTAAACTCTGAATATTTTAATTTGAAATCAAAACAAAATATTCAAAAATATGTCGAAAAAAAAACTTGCCTAGTGTCAGAGTGATCGTTCGTGTAAATATTTGTATCATTTACGTTCTATATCAAACAGATCATTGTGACCTTGCTTTTGATGTGATGAGTAATAAGAGAAAACACATTAGAACAATAATATTTATACCATTATATTCAATAATATTGAAATTACTAAATGAATGGTAGTGAATTTTTTAAATTTTATCAAATTCATTTGAAAACTTTTGAATCATTATGAACAAACGACTAATACATGAATCATAAAATCCCACTAATAGGAGAAATCATATTAGAACAATAGTATTTATACTGTTATATTCAAAAATATTGAAATTATTAAATGAATGGTTGTGAATATTTTAAATTCTATCAAATTCCTTAGAAAACTTTTGAATCATTATGAACGAACGATTAATAAATCAAATGAATCATTAACTCACAATAATAGAATATTTAGAATATTTTTGAGTACACGGTCGTAGTATGTTATTCTGTTCGACTTCGAGATTCTAACAAAGATCTTATACTCAGAAACATTTATAATTTATAATGTCCAATACTAAGTAACACATATATAATGTCACACAAATGATGATCTAAATTTAACTTTGAATCTTGATAATATTTTTTTTATTACGAATAAAATATTTTAAATTTATTCTTACTTATTTCCTGAATAAATATATCCTCTTGTTTTTGGTCCTAAGTAAGTAGGTCCACTTGTTGTTGGTATTCTTGTTTTTGGTCCTTTTGTTGTTGGTCCTCTTTTTGTTGTTGTTCCTCTTTTTGTTGTTGTTCTTGTTGTTGAAGGTCCAGTTGTTGGTCCTTTTGTTCTATTACGTACAAATATTTTGAAAAATCTCATTGAAATTGTAGAGGTTGTGTTAGTCAAATTTTTAAAATAAAAAGTGATGCACATTTTTGAACAATTTTAGATTATAAATCATTATAATTTAAAACAAATATACGTATTTCTTTTAAATTATTTTTGACATTTTCTTGTCATATTTTCTATTCAGACGTACGTCATACAACGGCCCTTATGATTCTGGATTGGGCATCTATTATTTGAATTGGTCATCGTGCGGTCGGCAATTAGATCCTTGTTGAATGTTTTATTATTTTGATCGTCAACATATCTTCCATAGGCACAACATTTATAATATAATAATGTAATAAATAGTAGAATATATTTTACTCGCATTATGATTTAAATAATTTATAATATTCTCTTAATTGATACTCGTAGCTGCGGCTGTAGAGAAATGACTGATGAATACAGTTCATATTTAATTTGATAATACATAAATCTTATCAGCGTTAACATATACACTCAAATTCATATTTTAAATATCTGTGTTTAAAAGTTGATAGTGGACAGAACATTTATACATGCAGAGATGCATGATTGTGACAAAAAAACAAGACGAGTAAGATTATTCAGTTCTGTTTTGATTGTTTCATTCATTTCCATTTTTTCAATCATATTATGAATAAATTTTATGATTAGAATAGCTATGAATGAGACTTTCTTGATTGTCTCAATCATTTCCATTCTTAAAATGATTATGTTTTTAGTTAAATGATTTCTACAATCATATTATGATTAAAGTTTATGATAAGAATATCTATGGTTGTGACAAAAATTTTACTCGAGTATGCATGATGGCTAGAATAATTGTTTTTTTTGTTTTGATCATATCATGATTACCAAAATCTTTTTATATAGTTAATGATTGCGTCAAAAATATAATTGAATCATGAATGATGCCAGAATAATTATATGATGGATTTTAATCATTTTATCATGTAATCAACTTAGTCTGGAAGCATGTTTGATATAGTAATATGATTCAGTATTAAAATAGATTTCGCCGTGACGAGTCAGCATTGAGTGCTGATGAATTTTAGTGATAAGATAATAACAAATACTTCAGTTTTAGATCATAAACAGAATGAGATCGGCGAATGACAACATAAATGCTAAACAAAAGGGGAACATGACTTCACAAAACCACTTTCATTCTCACAAAGCTATTTTTTTTTCAAAAATGTATGTTTTTTTAAATTAAGTATTATTCTAAAAAAATATTTGTTGACAAACATAATTGCAGCAATCATGTAATGATTTGTGCAATAAATGACGCTTGTGAAGAACATGATTAATACAATCATGCAATGATTTCTGCACTAGATTCACTTAGAAAAATATGATTAGGACAATAATATTTCCAATCATTTACTGATGCCATCAAATCATGATTGTGGCGATACTGTTTTTTGTTTTGGAAAAAATAATAAGAGAACGCTATACATTTTTTGTTGGAAAATATTGTTTTCGAACATTCGATTGTTTTTTTTTTAACATTGTTGTTTTTGTCGAATAAGATTAATTTGTTGGTAAATGTTGTTTTCTAACATAGTGTTGTTTTTATGGCCCAAACGAATTTTTTTATCGAACAATTTTGTTTTTGCCGAATAAAAAAATATTGTTGGAATTCAAGAATTTTCGAAAAATATTTTTTGTTGGTAAATGTTGTTTGTTTTTGTCACATACAATGTTGTTTTCTCCATTTTTCGAACATTGTTGTTTTTGACGAATATAAAATTTTGTTCGAAAATAATGTTTTCGAACATTGCATTGTTGTAAAATTTTTCGACTAACATAATTTTTGTGCATTTATAAAATTCCGTAAAATATGGAAAAAGGCGCAAACTTTCAAAACTGTAAAATTAGCTTAATTTACAGAGTCAATTTGCCAATTTGTAAAGACGAAAAAATTCGGTACGCACTGAGAAAAAACATGATTGAGACATGATTGTGTCAAAAAAAAAACTATGATTGTCGTAATAATAGTATGATTGTTATTATCATTACTGATTGTCGTAATCATACCCATTTTCTTAAAATTGTTTTTTTTCTATTAAATATTGGTGTTTTTTTTTAATAAAGTAGTATTCCTAAAATTTATTTGTTTCAGATTGAAGTGACGCTTATGAAAACATGATTGAAACAATCAAGCCATGATTAACGCAGCAATGCTTTTTGTGAAAACATGATAGAATAATTGGAAAACATGATTGCTACAATCATGCAACATGATTGCTACAATAATAATTTCAGTCATTAAATGATGCCGTCAAAACATGATTGTGGTAATCATGTTTTTTCTGTTCTGCGCTGTTTTAATTTTGATTTTTATTTGAATAATTTAAAACTTTTGGAGCCTTTCTCTGTACATTGCGCCTTTTTGTAAAAATTACTTACTATCGTCGGATTACTAATATTTTGTATTATTTTCTTTATTTAAATTTTTCGACTTTTAAAATAAACTTTTAATTAAAATAAGCTTTTTGACATTTTATACATTCCGTATATCTGAAGTAGTTTACAAACGAGATGTCGGTACTTTTACTATGATACAAAAATTGATTTTTCTTTCCAAAGGGAACTGAATGTTTTTAATTTATGGACTTATTTTTATTATAGGACTGTTAAATTTTAAAATATTTTTTAATAATTTTATTTAAGAAATATAAATAAAAGTTTGATTAATATTTATCAAAGTCAAAAATAATAAATTTTGATAAATATTTTCAAAAGTCATATATAATTTTAATTTTAGATATATATTTATAAAAATCAAAATTAAATAATTGTTGTTATATATCGTCGTTGTAGAACTAAAAGTCACCAACTACATTTTCAAAATGCCTATTGTTCATTTACAAAAATCTTAATATATCTTTCAATTTTTGATTGATGAGCTCAATATTTGTACCAAATGATAAGATAATGTGAATCTATCAATTGATATATTGTCACTGTCATGCCAAAGGGGCGAATGTGCATTTTTAAAAATGTTGGGAAATCAAATTTTAAAGTTTGAAGTGCTTTAAAAATTAGCAAAAGTTAAATTTTTTTCAATTTTTTCTGTTATTTTGCTTTATTCATGAATCATTATAACGTATATAAAATATCTTTCAATTTGGACAACTTACTGAATTATAAATACGGATTTTGGGAGGCTATATCCTGACCAAAAGCCAAATATTTTTGTTTGTTAAGCTATAACTTTTTATTAGCGCAAGATCAAATATTAATGTAAAGGCATTCATTTTTTGTTTTTTAAGCAACTATCGATTGACATCGGTATTGCAAAATATTTTGCCGAACATTAATTTGCCATTTGTTATTTGCAGGAAAAATGTTTGGCAAAATATTTTTTAATAATGATGCCAATCGATAGATGCTTTCAAATCAAACAATAAATGCCTTTACATCACTATTTTATCTTGTACCATTAAAGAGATATAGCAAAAAAACGAAAAGATTCGCCCTTTTGGCATTTTCATTTTTTCCTATTTCTTTGTTTTTTTGCTATAATTTTTTATTGGTACAAGATAAAATAGTAATGTAGAGGTATTAATTGTTTGTTTTTAAAGTACCTATCGATCTGCATCATTATTTAAAAATATTTTGCCAAACATTTTTTCCTGCAAATAACAAATGGCTAAATAGTACGAGATAAAATAGTGCTGTAAAGGCATTTGTTTTTTGTTTTTAAAGCACCTATCGATCTGCATCATTATTTAAATATATTTTTTTCCTGCAAATAACAAATGGCAAATTAATGTTTGGCAAAATATTTTTAAATAATGATGCAGATCGATACGTGCTTTAAAAACAAACAGTAAATGCCTTTACACCAATATTTTATCTCGTATCAATAAAAAGTTATTGCGAAAATGAAAAGATTCGCCCTTTTGGCATGACAAGATTTTCAGTTTTTCAAATTCGCCCTTTTGGTTTTGACTTTTGTGGCTAGAAATATCCAACAAAACGACACGCGATTTTAGCACAGTATACTAGAGGAAAAACTATATTCAAAAATGTAAAAAAACGCAAATGTCAAAAATTACACATTCGCCCCTTTGGCATGATACTGACGATATCAACTTTAAAAATGTTTCATTTACTTTTTGTAATAATTACCAACAAAGTTGAAATTTAGGATTTTCATAAAAATGTATTTGGTGACTTTTCGTTCTACAACGACGATGTATGGAAAAAAGTCGTTACTGATACCATAAAATCTTAAACTCTCCAAACAAAAAAAAAATGTTTTAGAACTTTGCATAGCCAGATGAAGTGAAATATTTTTTCTTCAGACTATCCCCTCTGTTTGGGTTCCAGACTAAATGTAGGTACTGAAATGAAAGGTAACCTTTCCTTTGTTTTATTGTAATTGAATCATAAACAGCAATATATATATAGACTAAGATTCGTCAAGTGCTCATCTCCATTTGTTGAATGAGCTTTTTTTTTCAGTCAGTCTTTATTCGTTGGATCTGTCAAAGAGTACAGCTTTTAAATTATCTCTCATTTGCTTTAGTTTACTGTACAACGTTATATTAATGTTTAGATTAAATAAAATATTGAAATATATAATATTTCTGATATTGATAGTGAGCACAGTAAAAGTGATCAGTGCACAAAAAATTTATTTTCCCGGTGATAGAAGACCAATGGCAATGGTGACAACAACTATTACGCCAGACTTCGAAGAACGTGGGGCATTCGATGGAATTATGCGTTGTAGATATATGAATCATTTGAACAAGTGTCTATCAAATGAGTGAGTAGCATAAATTAAACAAAATTTAATAAAATAAAAAAAATATTTTTATTTTCTTATGTTAAACTTAACAATTATACAAAAAAAAAACTTAAATATTAAAATAATCGATTGTTCAAAATCCAGCATGACAACGACATCTAGAAGACCTTGCCGCCACAAAGATTCCAGAGGAAACTGCATAGTATTTAGTGGATAACTTGTTTAATAGAGATTTATTTTAAGATATAATTAAGATATAAATAGTACTGTATATAAATTAGAATTACACTTATAACAATGTTTAATATAATTGCAAAATGCATTTGAATAATTGCCACATATTACGTTACAATTTTTAACAATGTTATTGACATTTTTTTTTGATGATTCATATAAAAAGTTGATATAAAAAAATATTATTGACATTTCAACAATTTTATTTTAAATAAATTTGATTTAAAAATAATGATAAACTTTATGATATTTTTTACTTACTAATTTTTATGATTAAAATGATTTAAATATAATCTTCTAAATTTTTATTAATAAAAGCTAACACATTTGTTATTATTTTTGTATTTGCATTCTTCAGTCCTTGTTGTCGTTGTATGAATTCTATTAATTATAAATATATGAAAAAAAAAAATATTTAATTAACATTGTTGAGCTATTATTAGTTAAATATATAATTTTATTAAATATTTAAAAACATTAACAAACACAAAAAAGGGTTATTTGCGAAATATTTGTGTCAAACAATCGAATGTTTGCAATGATTACATATTGTTTGCTCAGAGTACTAATAATTTTGCAAAAATAATAACTGTGTTCTGTAAACATTTTAATATGTGTGGTAAACACTTTATTTGTTCTCTTTAAACACTTCATAAGTATTATATTTAGATAATAATCTCATTAAATATTTCATAAGTATTATATAATGATTATAATCAAAATTATACTTATGAAGTGTTTATTGAAAAACATAAATTGTTTACCAGTTTAATTATTATTCCTCAACACTTTCATTACTTCTGTTACATTCTGCATTTGTTTCTACTAAATAGTATATTTTAGTCAACGTTTGGTGCAAACACTTGGCAATTGCCACAAACAATAATTACATCAAGTGTTTGCTTTAAGCAGAATAGTATTTGTCGTAATAACTATGGCTGTAGCATGTCAGCAAAGTTTAGCTTTGACTTCAAAATTTTGTATTAAGTGAATTTATGTTATTTTTAATTAAATTTACTTTAATATATAAAATATATATTTTAACAAGAAATATGCAATATATTAATATTGCTTCAAATACTTTATGATTGATTCAAATATATTTTCTCTACAGAACTCGACATGCGAGTACAATAAATTATGGATAAAAATTGATAAACTTTTTGAAATACTCATTTTAGACCATAGAGTTTGAAGATGTTTTTTTAGTTTTTTTAGTAATTTTTTTAGTAATATTTATTTTTGATTATTTAAAATTTGATTTAAATAAATATAAACGTATTGGCTGAATGAGAAGCCACAAAATATGTTCATTCCATGCACAGCCTGAGAAAAAAATATGATTGCGACATGATCTCTACAATTATAGAATGCTCTCTACAATCCTGGATGGTTGTCGCAATTAAAGTATATATTTTTTCAATTTTATTTCAACAATAATAAAGACGCTATAGTCATATTACTGTAGATATATTATAATAAAATAATTATAGCTATGAAAAAACAAAAAAAATAATTGATAAGAATCATATTATAATTACGAAAATTATAGTCGCAATCAAAATATCGTTAATATGAATCATAACATGATATTAATAATCATTTAGGTATAATATAGTGTAGAACCAAAATTTGGTAGATAAGTATCATATTATGCTTATGTTAAATACTATCGCTAACAAAATATAGTCAATACCAAATATATCATGATTTGAACAGTCGTAGAATGAGCATTATATAGTAATTTATTATTTACAATTATACGATGCACGATTAGTAGCATTTTTAACGCTATGAGTCACTAAGCACCATATTATGGTTGTGTGAAATTGAATTATGGTCACTGAGGAACATTATAAGGTAGACAATATTGTGCCAGAGAAACATATTAGACATAGTATGTGATTGCCTACAATGATGCACTTTCAATATGATCACCATAAACATGTTTGTTGCTCTGCGTGCATATATTATGTGAATTCAATATGAAAATAATTGAAATGTTTATGGCAAGCACTTTTCGCATAATCAAGAGTGATTTTTGTAATTAGAAGATCCTATTTTATAGTTTGGCATACCTATTAAATGTGTTTCTCTGCAAATAATGGAAATACTTAAATCATTTTTATTAGTTGTTGCAAACAATTTTACAAATATTAATCAAATATTAGATTTTTTTTTGTGTTTATAATTTCTTTAAAAACGTACGTAAGACATTGCCCGAAATGATTTGTTGGGCATCCTCTACTAAATGCTGTGGTAACACCACCACGTTCGGTAATATTTTCTTCGTCGAATTTGGGTGCATATAAATTGCTATCATTTGCTAATGTGGATTTGTGACTGTGATGCACCTGTGGAAATCCATTACTTTTATAACACAGTAACGTGATTAAAATTATAAATAAGCTAAATTTCACTTTCATTTTGTTTTTAATAATAAGTATGATTTCTATATTGAAACTGGTAGCCGCGGCTGTAGTTAAAAGACTGATGAATTCAATTTATGTTTGATTTTATTTCATCTGTATTTATAAAATATCACTAGACAAAACTCATATCACTTTATGATTAAGTATTATTGTTGTTGTAATAATAAAAAAATCTATTTTGATATATGTAGTAAAAATGTGAATTTTTTGAAACAACAAATATATAAAAACAAATGAAAAGTTCATGGTATTCAAGTTTATTTTTTTTACTGATAACGTAAATTATTATTTTTCATTTTGCATATTATACAGTGAAATAAATGAAGCACTTTTTTTTTTGATTAATCCACACCGAAAAAAAACAATATAAAATTTATAGTATTTCCATAGAAAAACAATTAATTATATTATTAAAGATGGTCAATAGGATGCATACCATTAGTTCAATAATATTCAAATTGTTAATGCAATATGTTGTTGTACCATAAATGTTATAGTATGTTCTTTACATTACAATACCAAAATGATTTATGTTTATTGATATTTATTATTAATTTTATAGTATAGTCGAATTATATTTGCGTTATAATTTATTAATACAAAAATGCATTTTAGTTACATTATTGTGTAGTTTATTTAATTTAAATGACGAAATTAAAATTTACATCTAAAAAGCACATGTACCCAGAAAAAAATACTATATAAATAATAGTTTTTAACTATTAAAAATAGTCAATAGGATAAATTATTATTTTAATCGGAAAATACCATTACATTGCCATTGAGTTTAGATGAAAAGATTTTTTTTTGTATACTATTAAATCAATAATTGTCCTATTTACCAATTTTAATGGAATTTGAGGGAATTTTTTTCTGGGTGTACATACAAAATACAATTCTCGTTGCAAAAGTTTATAACCACACGCAGAGAAAAAACATGATTGTAGCATGATTGTTGCAACAAAACAATGATTGGAGTAGTCATAGAATGATTGCTAATATCATAAATGATTGCAACCATCATTCCCATTTTTTTTTTAAATGATTCTGTCATTCATTTAATAATTTCTATCGCTGCTATTATTTTCTAATATGCTATTTCAATTACAGAGATCCGAAAATGAGTAAAAGAGACTCCAGAGCAAAATGAGAAAAATACCGAGAGAGAAAGAGCTCTGAGAGGAATATGATTGCTTCAATCATGGTAGAATATGGAACATGATTGCAGCAATAATAATCTCAATCATTCAATGATGCCGTCAGAACATGGATGTAGTGATCATGGAACATGATTGCAGCAATAATAATCCCAATCATTGAATGATGCCGTCAGAACATGGTTGTAGTGATCATGTTTTTTCTGTGCGTGCAGGGCTAACAATTATATGGACGAAAGGCACGGAAAATATTTTTGGTTTATGGACTAAAAATTGTCATAATCAAATTGTCCGTCAAAAAAAAAAAAAAAAAATTGTGCTGAAGTAAAATTATTTTTTAAATCAAAAAAATATATTTTTTTCTGAGATAAAATTTTTTCTATGTAAACAAATATATGTTACAAAAAGATTATATCTGTGGCAATATGAAATAAAAGCATAAGTCTATTTTTTTAACTTTTATGGAGAGCATTTTTAAACTTTACAACTTACTCTGAAAATTCGTTTTAAAAATATTTAAAAATTATTCTGGCAATTTTAAGAAAAACTTAAATAAAATAAATGTCAGCAAAATATTTTTCTTACAATTTTGTTTGAATTTTTTTTTTAATAAAAGGAAAGATTTAATAACAAGTAGATGTGCTTTTACTTTTTTTGCTTGTAAAGGGTTTTTCTATAAGAGCGCTACACAAGTTTTTTCAAGGGTTCTTCAACAGAAACGCTACAAAAGTAGAGCGACAGGGACAGCAAACGACGTCATATTTCTTGCCGCTCTTTTGACATTTCTCTTCAGTAAGGTTTGCCATTTTATGATGGAAATATATACGAGCCAACAACTAGTCGAAATTATTAAAATTTACTACCGAATTTCGAATTCGTATATTTTTCCATTATGAAATAGCAAACATTACTGAAGAAGAGAAATGTCAAAAGAGCGGCAAGAAATATGGCGTCGTTTGCTGTCCCTGTCGCTCTACTTTTGTAGCGTCCTTGTTGAAAACCCCTTTATCTCAGTAATTATTTGATGGATCAGTATAAAAATTTGACACAAAATAAATTTATATATCAGGATAACGATGGTATTAATAACTCAATTACAGCATACCTCGAGTTATGTTGTTAATTCATATTGCCACAGATATATTGGTGTAAATTACCAAAAATAAATAAACGCCGATAACCTTTGAAACTCTATTGTAGAATTAGAAGTACGTTCTATATCAAAGAGATGACTGTGACCTTTCTTTTGCTTTACACCCAAAACCAAATTTGCTATAAATCAAAATCTATTATCTCCCATAATTATATAATTGAACTAAGTACAAATTTGTTTGAATATGTCCTAATTGTAGTGAAAATTTGTCGAAATTTCAAAAGTAAATTCTGCGCATAAATTTGGATTTATATGGATTAATTCATATATATGAATTTTTACCGAAAATTACTTATAATAATATATTTTAATATTGAATATGTAAATCCAGGTTTCTATTCGCGTTTAAGTTTTCATATGCCACATAGTGAGACGTTTATAATAATAATAGGAGAAAACACATTAGAACAATAGTATTTATACCATTATATTCAATAATATTGAAATTATTAAATGAATGGTATTGAATTTATTAAATTCCATCAAATTCATTAGAAAACTTTTGAATCAATATGAGCAAATGTTTTATACATACATGAATCATAAAATCCCAATAATAGTATATTTTCTTCTGAAAGCACGATTGTACTATGTTATCCTAATCGACTTCAAGATTCTATTAAAGACATTATACTCAGAATTATTTAAGTCTAATACTAACTATTCAATGTCTAATACTAACTATTACATAAATAATGTCACACAAATTATGGTCTATATTTAATATTGAACCTTGATAATGTTTTTTAATTACGAATAAAATATTTTAAATTTATTCTTACTTATTTCCTGAATAAATATATCCTCTTGTTTTTGGTCCTAAGTAAGTAGGTCCTCTTGTTGTTGGTATTCTTATTTTTGGTCCTCTTGTTGTTGGTCCTCTTTTTGTTGTTGTACTTGTTGTTGTTCCTATTATTGAAGGTCCGCTAGTTGTTGATCTTCTTATTGTTGGACCTCTTGTTCTAGTACGTACAAATATTTTAAAAAATCTCATTGAAATTGTACACAAACATGTTAGTCAAATTTTTAAAACAAAAAGTGGTTAACATTTTTGAAATATTTTAGATTATAAATCATTATATTTTAAACAAATTACACGCATTTCTTTTAAATTATTTTTGACATTTTCTTGTCATATTTTCCATTCAGACGTACGTAATACAACGGCCCCTATGATCCTGGTTTGAAGATCTACTATATGAATTGGTCACCGGTCGAACATTGCATTGTTTTTGTCGCCCAAAAAACATTATTTTGATTTGTTTCCAATATTTTTCGAAATTTATTTATGTTGAAAAATATTTATTTGCTGGTAAATGTTATTTTCGAACACTGTTGTTTTAGTCGAATACAAATTTTCATTTGGCAAATGTTGTTTTCGAATATTGCATTGTTTTTGTCAAACAAATAGTATTTTAATCAATTGTTTTCGAATATTGTTGTTTTTGTCGAATACAAATTTTTTGTTGGAAAAAGTTGTTTTCGAACATTGCGTTGTTTTTGTCGCCCAAAAAATGTTGCTGCATTTTTTTTCGATAATTTATTTGTTGGTAAATGTTGTGTTCGAATATTGTATTTTTTTGTCACATACAATTTTTATTTTAAAATTTTCGAACATTGTTGCTTTTGTCGAATACAAATTTTTTGTTGGAAAATGTTATTATCGAACATTGCATTGTTGGAAAAAGTGGCATTGTAGTGTCGTAAAATCCGGTTTTCGAACATTGCATTGTTTTTGTCGCAAACATATTTTTTTAATCAATTTTTTTTCGAATTTTTTCGAACATTGTTGTTTTTGTCGTATACAAATTTTTATTTGTAAATGTTGTTTTCGAACATTGTAATGTTTTTGTGAAATATATAATTTTTTGTTGAAAAAAGTTGTTTTAGAATATTGCGTTGTTTTTGTCGCCCAAAAAATATTGAATGAATTTTTTTTCGATAATTTTCGAAAATTTATATTTTGGTAAATGTTGTGTTCGAAAATTGTATTTTTAAGTCATTTTTTTTATTTCCAAATTTTTCGAACATTACAAATTTTTTGCTGGAAAAAGGTTATTATCGAACATTGCATCGTTGGAAAAAGTGGTATTGTAGTGTTGCAAATTCGGTTTTCGAGCATTGCATGGTTTTTGTCGCACAAATATTTTTTTAAGCAATTTTTTTTTCGTATTTTTTCGATAAAAAAAAACTTTATATAAAATATTGAATTATAGAATCCATATTGTTTACATATTGAGGTTTATTAATGCAATTAACAATTATCTAATATTATAATTTATTTATAAACACAATCACTGACGAAGTTCTTATACCTTACACCTATGAAGTACAGAGTATATTAGGTATATATACATTTTTATTTTTTTTCAAAAATCGACTTAACTCTACGTAACTATTCATTTATATGGCTACACTTTACAAGATTACTTATTTTCAGTTATTTTCTGGACTCGTAAACCTCGGAGAACATCATAACTTTTCATCTTAGACACTCTTCTATCCTGTTGACTGTCGTGCTGTTCTATGTTTTTTTAATTTAACTTTAAAGTAGTTATTTTATTTATTCTTCTATATATATTTTTCGCGTTTTCGTTCATATTAAACTTAGTGTTTGATCTAAGTTTATGACATTGGCTGTGCTGTTACTCTTTTTCATCCAGCACTTGCACTCTATCTATCTGTCCTTATCTCTCTTGGGCACTATGTCGGCTGTTTAACAAATATTTTCTAGTTCTTCTTGTTCTTCATCGTTTTTCGAAATAAGTGGCATTACATTGCAATTTACAACATGTAGCAAAACAAAAAATATTTAAATAATGTTCTTCGATAAAAATTGTGTGCAGTTTGAACACAATTTCTGCAGTTCTACAGCCGATGCAATGGCTTGTTTGTACTTTTGTTTTAACATTTTACTTAGCACCGCTATTGCGGAAGTTTAGCTTTCTAAGTATTACAAACATCTTGTCGCTCTTGTGTAACTACAACAGCAAGATGTCTGAGACAAAAAGAAATTACGCGAAAAAAAAATTAAAGTTATTATTTAATATTAAAAATACTAAATCATAGTTCAAAATTGACGATGGACTCGAGATAATGGGGATTTCAAATAATATATATATTTTTTTGAAAATTTATATAATGCTGTCATTATTTTTATCTACACCATTTACAAATGTAATTTAGAAAAGACCAATTGAATTTCAAAAAACATAAATTGAAACTCAGAAATTCCGTTTGAAATTCGAAGGACTTCAATTAAAATTCAGTAATTCCCTTTGAAATTCAAAAGAGATCAATTGAAATTCAGAAATTCAAAAGATATCAATTGAAATTCAGAAATTTCCATTTGATATTCAAAAATTTTCCATTTGAAATTCAGAAATTTCTATTTGATATTCATTTGAAATTCCATTTAAATTTCAAATGAAATTTCTGAATTTCAAATGGAATTTTCTGAATTTTAAATGAAAATTTTCTGAATTTCAATTGATGTCTTTTGAATTTCTGAATTTCAATTGATCTCTTTTGAATTTTAAAGGGAATTTCTGAATTTTAATTGAAGTCCTTCGAATTTCAAACGGAATTTCTGAATTTCAATTGATGTTTTTTGAAATTCAATTGGTCTTTTCTAAATTACATTTGTAAATGGTGTAGATAAAAATAATAACAGCAAATTTCAAATGGAATTTCTGAATTTTAAATGATCTTTTCTGAATTACATTTGTAAATGGTGTAGTTTTCATTTCCATTGCATAATTTTCACATATAATTTTCACATAATTTGTTTATTGACCAATAAGTGTCACTAAAGTGTTTACGAAATCAAATTTTTTGATTCCAACTATTATGAATACATACAGAAATAAAGTATTATTTATTTTATTTTCACAAGTGGAAAATAATAGAAAATTCATCAATTAAGTAAGGTTGCCACAATCTTATTGTCAGAGACTAGTAGGTTGTCACAACCGAATTAAGAGGTTATTGCAACTATTTTATCAGTTGTTAGCGTAACCGAATGATTCATGACACCATAGAGTAATGCAAATTTTCAGAAAAAATATATTTAACAGTTTTACTGCACTGAAAGAAATACAGTAGTAAATAATATAACATTTATGTCTTTGTTTTAAAAAATATTAAGTCTACTACATTTTGTTAGTTTTTAAATACATTTGGGTCATATCCATGTCAAAAATATCAATATTGGCACGATGTCTTCCGATTTAGATGATGAATTTTTGTGGAGAGATAGTGATCAAGTAAAAAAAAACAACTATTTACTTAGTTTTTTTTTTTTTTTTTGATTTATCAACCACAAAAAGTTATGAGCATTGAAGCATCATTAAATTACTACATTATGTAATTATTTATGTCTCTTTAACCGATTAACATATTTAAATGAAGCTAATGGTTTATATGAGCTTTTTGATCACGAATTCAAATAAAAATAACAATTTAAGAAATAACGTATATTTAGTTTAGCAAAAGTATATTTTTCAAATCACTGTTGCGTATACGCTGTACCATTTTAAAAATAAAATAAAATATTTTTTGAAACACTGGAGTTTTGCCCGTCGATACAAAAAATAATTTCAATGGTATCTCCCATAGTTTGTGAACTAACGAGATTTAAAATTTAGTTACCGATTTCTTTCCATACGGAATTGGTTCGCTGCCACACTATTTCTGGTGGGGCATATAAGAACTTTAAAATTCAGGTATACAATTCCCAGCAGGAAATGGCATCATTGACGACGAAGCCATCAATGAAGAATCGAGGATATTGGAAAATTTGTCGTTGATGAATATGTCTACAACAATTTCATAAAGCATATTGCATTAAAGATGTCATACACCATATGTTATATAAATCATATGTTATATAAATCATAAATCAATGACATTGTGAATATCTGTCTTTGGTGACATGTTATTGATGACGACATTGATGAAAATTAACATTTACGTGCCATGCCTCTAAAGGTATGCAGCATTTACGTTGTGAAATGTAATGTAAAATGCATACAACATATTTCTAGGGGCAGCATTTACGAGTAAAACTGAAATTTTTTGTTTGATGTCATCCTGCCATATAATTCATAGGCACAAATTGAAGGACCAATTTTTATAAAAGCGAGATAATAAGCAGTAGTAACGTTGTTAGAGTATGACCGTTAGTAAAGTACGTTATTGACTTTAACAAGTACACATAACATTCTAACCGAGAACAGAAGAAAATAATAAAATTGAAATAACAAATAAAATAAGATTAAAAAAAAAAGGAAAAATATAAATTAAACGAGTTGGGAAAGTTAGGTCACATGGGGCGGATTTTTATAGTCGGTCGGGCCCGACTATGGAATACCCTACACCTTTGGTGGGGATATTAACCCTCAGAATATTATTCATATATCAGAAATTTACGTCTTATATCCCTATAAATTAAAAAAATTATGTAAAGTATAAAAAACTAAAAAAAAATAAATGAAAAATGTAATTGGGCGGACCACGCCTATATTTAAAATTTTGAAAGGCTAATATTTCATAGATTTGATTTTAATAATTTACGGATCAAATTTCCACTATTAAAACCCGGGAAATAATGAAAAAAAAAGTGGGCGGATCACGCCCATTTTTGGACTACATATTTTTAGGTGAATTCTAACAATACCTTTTAAATTTTATAACTATACATTGAATACTTTTCGAGTTATTAGTTCCGAAAGAGTTATATAAAAGTGACTTGTATGGGAGGTGGGCGTGGCCGTTGACCGATTTGGCTCATTTTCAAACTCAGTTCCTACTTTTGGCTAAAATATATTGAGACGAAATTTCATCGCATTCTGATCAGTATTTCTCAAGTTATTCTGTATTCGGACAGCAAGACAGCAAGACGGACAGACAGACAGACAGACAGACAGACAGACAGACAGACAGACGGACATGGCTAAACGGACTCGGGTAGTGATGCTTATCAAGAATATATATACTTTTCCATACCGGACACGCCTCCTAAGGGGCGTTACAATATCTGCACAAACTTAATATACCCTGTACCCCTGTATAAAAATAAATATTATAATAAAAAAAAAATATTTTTTTTACTAAAAAAAAAAAATATGTACAATCATTTGTGACATCCGTGATGAATGACGTGCATGACATCAACAATGCTACATCATGCATGAATCGGAGGAAATCGCAGAGCAAAAATGCTATCGGTCATCGATGTTTCTGTCCTGACATAGGGAAATCGTTGAGGAATCATTGGTGAAATTTCCTGTTGGGTTAATATCACATATTGATATACCCACGGAGGTGTAGGGTATTCCAAAGTTGGGCCTGACCGACTTTCAGTGCCACCTCTTTGACTTAACCTTCTCCAGTCGTTTGTTTCTGAAAATATCTAGAATACTTTGTTTGTAGTTTGGGCATGCCGTGTCGTATTAAAAAATTTAGAAAATCATAAAATTGAGAATGTCATTGTTCAAAAAATAAAGTAACTTATTTTTAAACCAAATATTAAAAAAAAAATACCAAACAAAAATTCTTTAATCTGTACTTGAATTTTTGTCGTCTGTTCTACATTTTATTTATTTATGTAAAATATTGTGTAAAATTTCGCACGCATCTTAAAAATTTATAAAAAAAAAACAACATCTAACTTTTAAAATACAAAAGTGGGTGCTAATGACCACAACGTGCTCTTCACACACCATTACGCACATTACAACAACACCAAACAATAAAATTGTAAGGACAAAAACAACAACAACAATAATAAAATATATATATATATAAGTACAACAACAAATAGAACAGCTGAAAGCTTCTGAAGTTAGCAGCAAATAATACGCAAAACAAGGTAAAGTCATGACATTTATTTAAAAGTCGTCAACTTAAGATACTTAGATACTTTTGTGTCTATTGTATTGGTGTCTATGTTGTTTTTGTTTTTTTTGTTGTTATTGTTTTTGTTTGTTGTTCGCGTTCTGCTTGTTTGCAAACACTTGCGCATCAACAACAATCAAAACAACTTGGAAATACTTTTGAGAATGGAACGGAAACAGAAAAAATTAAAGCAACAAAAAAAATAAATAAATAAATAAATTCATGATGGTAAGTAAGATTAGGTCACATGAGAAATTTAAAAGTGGTGACATTTTGAAAGTTGATGTAATTAAGTTAATAAGAATTAGGCTGTCTAGCATGTGTAAATGTTTTATACACATTTTTGAAAAATATTTCAAGGAATTAAATTAAAGTAATTGAATTCTACAAAAAAAAAATAAACGTAAAAATGTTATCGAAAGTCCATATCCTTTCATTTTTCCCGCTGCTGTTGAATTTATGAAATGTAGAGAGTTATTTTAAAATTGCGTTTATAAAAATTATATTAATTGTATTTTAAAAATTATGACAATAGCAAAGGCAATATACTAAAAACTCTACAACATTAACTTAAGCACTTAATACACTTTAAACCGCGATTTTAGCATTCAGATCCTGGCCACGTATACTGTTCCTCACATCATTCAGATGCGACACACGACACAATTCAATTTTGCCGTCAAGCCGCTTGGCTGAATGCCACGCGGTGCCCTCATCCCAGTCACCCCTCGCCACCACCTCAACACTGGATGATGTTAATTTGAGCTCATCGAAGTGATAAAAATTTATCACAGCTCACGCGTCTGTTGTCGCTTATACTACAGTGGCACGAAAAAAAAAACTGACTCGGAACATACATCAGCACAGTGGCTCATACGCTACCTTAAAATAAGTTGGCAAAAATGAAAAAAAAAAAAAAAAATTATGACGGAAATCAACTTAAAAATAAACAAACAGAAATTGTTTGGCTCAGTTGAAAATTTTTAATACAATTTTATACAATTTAGAATGATACACTTGATATTTAATATAATCTAAAACATTAGTAACATTAAAAAATCTGCTTATATCAATACGAAAAATATATAAAAATTTAGAAAATTATTTTTTAAATTATGATGCCATCAAAATACCATCTTGAAATTAGTCATGTAGATTTATATTAAATCAACCAAAATATATGATTTTTTTTAGAATTTAAAAATACATCAATTTTAAAGTGCAACGATAATGAGCATTGACCACATGTTCAAGACTTTAATTAGCTTGTTTAAAATGCTTGTTTCATTAGCTTTAAAACGAGAACTCAATGGGGTTTATAGCTTTTCTCGTTCAGGAGATATTTAACAACCAACAAATGTGATTTTTGGTTCATTTTTTTTTTGCAATGAACCACTGTATCTCTGGAAATAATGGTCTCAAAAAAAATAAATAGAAAAATGAATACTTCGATACTCTGTATCAGTTGCATAAATTTCATTGAAATCGAAGAATGTTAGCTCGAACTACTGGTCGATTTGGTGTGGAATGACCCATATTAACGAATTAATGTTAATGTTATTGCATATCTGCACTAATGTATTTGAAGTTCCCTCTGCAAAATATGCTCTACTGTACTCTACAGTATTTAGTGCATTTTGCAATGACAGTCGACAGTGTTATAGTGCAGACTCTCCAGCGGTGTCAAGTAGTGTCAAGACAGTATTTATTTCAAGACATTCAATGTTTTGAAAAACAAAAACAAATGACACTACTGTCGCTAGTACAGTGAGTGCAGAGCGCAACGAGTAATCAGTGAGAAGAACTTTGAAATCAACAAAAAATCTGCCGTTCAGCGTTCGACAGCAATATTATTGTTGTCGGTATTTATGTGTTTATAAAAAATACAACAAACATTATTTAATTTTTTTTTTTAAATTGTACGATACGCAAAAAAAAAATGTTTTTTCAAATGAATTAAATAAAGTAAAAAATGTTGTTCGATAAAAAAAAAATTATTATAAACTATTATATGATTTATACCTATTACATTTTTTTCTATATTTTTTTTCTAGTAAGAAGTAGTGTCAAGGCACATAAAATGCACTGAGTACTCTTTTTTTTTTTTTTTTTTTTTTTGGAATATCTACTAAGATCCACAGCACTCAGACAAATTATATCCATTGTACTGTGAAATCTATTCCATCCGATTTTGTGTTTAATATCACCACGAGCGCCCATGCCCAAGCCGGGTTTCGAACCCGAGACCTTCAGAATGCAAGTACAGCGCGCTACCTCTGGACTGCTGAGGCCGGCTGAGTACTCAGCATTTTATTATAGCACCTCTTCACTACAACTACGTCTTGTTTGTGTTTTCTGTGACACTAATTATGCTTTGTTGTTGTGAGCGCCACATTCATTTGATTTTTTTAAGCATAGAGTCGATGACGATGACAGTCGATAAAATGAATGTCTTGAAGTGAGTTTCAAATGTATTTGAAGCAAAGTATTCGTCAAAAAGCAATATATCCAACAAATGTAAAAAAAAAAAAAAAAACTATTGTTCGACAAATGAAAAAATAAATTATGAAATATATGAGTTGCTATACATTTTTTCTATATTTCAATATTATTAAAAATTCTTTAGAGTAAGAATAAAAAAAAAATATATAAAATGCACTAAGTAATCATTGTCATAAGCAGTTCATTTCAGTATTTGAATTTTTATTGCACTTCATTACAGACCTCTTCACTATAACTACGTCTTGTTTGTTTTGATTTGACAGTACTTGTGCTTTGTTGTTGTGAGCGACACACTTATTTGATTTTCAAGCATAGAATCGGCGAAAGTAAATGTTTTTAATAAATTTGATTATCTTGAATTGGGCTTCGAATGCATTTCGGCAGATGTCTATTATCTATTGTAAAATTTAACTATTTTCCCGACATTTTCGATATTGGCAAGTTCAAAACAAACTTTCACCGACACTACTCCATCTTTCTTCCCTCCCTCATCCCTTCTTACGATCAACACTGTGCATTGCATGTATAGGGGGCATCCCCTAAGCGTTGGTTAATTTGTAAAAAAAAAAAACTGTTTTTTTTTTTTTTTTTTTTTGTAACATAACTGTTTGAAAATTTTTGCTTCGATAGAATCAAAAAACGATTTTTACAGCGTAATTAAAATGTAATCTGTTAATTTCATTCTAAGCCTTAAAAGTCTACCAGAAGAGCAGACTTTTTCAACAATGTAAGGCATCTTAAAATAAACTTTAAAAAAAAAATGTAACGTAACAGTCAATTTCTGAGAAGGTTCATAACTCATTAACGTAGAAAATGGTACTACAGAAGCATTATTATTAATTAATTCATAAAAAATTGTAGAGTGCAAAGTATTGACAGAAAGTTATAAAACGAAAAAAAACAATTCGACTATAAACCAAATTGATTTTTGTTAACATAATTCATTGGAAAATCTTGTTTTATTAACAAAAAAACAAAAGAATGTTTGATATTATAAAATAAAAATATTTTATAATTTTCTACTGGGCTCAATGTGTCTCTATTTGTCTGCCTCAACATGTATGCGTATTACTTACACACGAATTATTCGCCAGAAGTTGCACGTTCGCGATTGAGACGCATGCAGATGAAGATATGTTTTGCTGTTTATTTGCAACTGTTGGCTGGCTGTTTGTAGGTTGTATATTTTTTGTTGTTCCTCTTATGTTTCGTGTTTGCATACACGACTTAAATATATATTTTTTTATTTATTTTTGTTTGTTGGTGAAAAACAAAATTGATTTGTATGCCGTTTTAGCGCTGATTTAATGCGTCACAAATCGCGCGGGTCGCGCTTCTTATACGCGATTAGGCATCAAAGACGCATTTGATGCGTGACACGCACGCACGCACATTGTGCACACGCACATGTTTGAGTGTGTGAATGTGTTGGTGTATACTTGAATTTAATTTGCTTAAAATGTTTGCATTCACAGTTGAAAAGGTTGTGTTTGTATTTATATTATTTTCTATTTTCTTTTAATTCTTTAATAATATTTTTATTTTTTTTGTTATTTAATTTTTTAGTACTGTTTTATTTTATTATACTCCGTTTTAGATTTTTAAAATTTGTTCTGTTTTTTTTTTTTGATTCTGGTATATACCAACTTCCGATCAAAATCATATTAAAATTTCAATTCCATCGAATTTGTTTTTAGGTGATCTAGAATTCGTTTTACGTAGTTCTATAGAAATACTAGCTGGACCCTTTTGTGAATAAAAAGATATGGAGCGATTTTATTAATCTAAAAAATATTTTTATTATTTATATCAAGGGCCCGGTAGATTTCTTTCCCGTAGAATTCTTTCCCGTAGAATTCTTTCCCGTAGAATTCTTCCCCGTAGAAATTTTAGTGCGTTGAGTTTTAATGTGGTGAGTTTCAGTGTGGTGAGTTTAGGTGAGGTGAATTTTGTTGTGGTGAGTTTTAGTGTTGTAAGTTTTAGTGTGGTGAGTTTTAGTGTGGTGAGTTTTAGTGTGGTGAATTTTATTGTGGTGAGTTTCAATGTGGTGAATTTTATTGTGGTGAGTTTTAATGTGGTGAGTTTTATTGTGGTGAATTTTAGTGTGGTGAATTTTAGTGTGGTGAATTTTAGTGTGGTGAGTTTTAATGTGGTGTGGTTGCTTTTGTATATTTTTTTTTGTATTTGAGTTTTTTGTTTCATCTATTTAGCTCTTGTTTGTGCTGAGTTATGTCGTTTGGAATGTTTAGGTTGTATGGGAGGTACCACGCACCTTTGTCCAATCGCGCCCATATATAGCCTCCATAGTATCGTGTTACAAAATTTCAGTTAAATCGGTTCAGCGGTTTGGACGTGATGCTGGAACAAACAGACAGACAGACCGACAGACGGACCAAGAGTTTTATATATATAGATAATCCATAATATTTTTTTTTTGTACAAAATTCTTATTTTTTTAATTTGATTTAATCTGATTTAAATTGATTAAATGTAATATGATTTAATTAAATGGATTTAATTTGATTTAATTTGATTTACTTTGATTTGATTTGAATTACTTTGATTTAATTTATTTTAATTTGATTTAATATGATTTGCTTTGATTTAATTTAATTTGATTTAATTTGATTTGATTTATTTTTGTTTAATTGTATTTAATTATATTTGATTTTATTTGATTTTATTTGATTTTATTTGATTTTATTTGATTTAGTTTGATTTAATTTGATTTAATACGTTTTAATATGATTTGATTTAATTTGATTTATTTTGATTGAATCTTATCTGACTTTATTTGATTTGATTTAATTTGATTTAGTTTGATTTAAATTAATTTTATTTCATTTATTTTTTTTTTATTTTATTTGACTTGACTTAATTAGATTAATTTGATTATTTTGATTTAATTTGATTTAATTTGATTTAATTTGTTTTAATTTGATTTAATTTGATTTAATTTGATTTAATTTTATTTAATTTGGTTTAATTTGATTTAATTTGATTTAATTTGATTTAATTTGATTTATTTTGATTTAATTGGATTTAATTTGGTTTAATTTGATTTTATGTTATTTTTATTATTTGATGTCATTGAATTTATTTGTTTTTATTTATTTTTTTATTTTTATTATTTTTATATTTTAGTTATTTTATTTTTATTATTTTATTTTTTTATATTTGTATTTCATTAATTTTAGTTCAACAGTTCCTACACCACATCCTTTTAATATAAATTGAATTGCATTTTTTTTTTTTTTTTTGAAATTCTATGTTGCAAATAGTTTGAGCTAATAATTTTCCGATTATGCTCAAATAAATAAATCATTGCACAAAACTCAACTTCGTTCTTTGTGCTCGGAATGTAATCCAAACATTTTGCAAAATTGCATTTAAATTGCAAACTACAAAACATAAGCAAAACCAAAATACAGCAGCAGGAATAGTAAATACAGCAATAACAATATTTTGTGAAAATCAACAGCAAATACATTACTAATTCATACTGTCAACCATACAACAATTTAAAATCAATTAAAAGACAGAGATACTTAATCTTTAAGATCCAAACTAAAACTCTGCATGAACAGAGGTTGCTTTTCGAAAAGTCTATCTGCAGAAAATAAGACATCAATGTCTATGTGCGTAATATACACATGCGAAAAATATATGATGAGATTTCGTTTTATTTGTATACATTTTCTCAACTTTTTTATGCAGTTAAAATATGTTAAATATAAATTTAAATATGGTTAAGCACAGATATATTAAATTTGAATTTCTGAATTAATACATAATTTCAAAATATGTTGATAGTACAACTATATAGTTTTTTTATTACTAAATATATTCAAAGCAAACATAATTATGTTTGTGTAAACAGAAATTTAAACGAGTTGAAAAAAAATGTCTAAATATATAAATACTTTTTAAACTCGTTAAAATCTCTATTTACACAAACATAAATATGTTTGCTTTGAATATAGTAATCTATACTACATATAAGTATATGTACTTCAAACATAATATATATCCATTTAATTATATTTTTAATGCATGTTTTTCGTATTTATTAAATAACACTTCATTTTGAAATAGTATGATATCGTTGCAAATATATTTTGTTTAGCATAAATATAATTCTTGGTTTCGAGATAATTATTTATGTATATTAAAAATTTTAAATTGTAATTAAAATGAATATTGATGAACAACTATTTTATGTTTAAAATAGGTTCTGCTGATCGAGTTATTTATATATTTCCACTACTTGTTGTGACAAACATATTGTAATTTGTTTAAATATATTTTGTTTACATAATAAAACTAATTCACTTCTTTTGATAAATTTTAATAAAAATGTTATGTTAGTGATAAATAATAATTTAAAATTATATAGATGAATATACAATAATTTTACGTTTAAAATTATTTCTGTTCTACGCAATTATTAATATGTTGTACCTAGTATAACATTGTTGTGGCAAACATATTATAATAATAACTTTTTTATATGTACTGTATTTATAGAATAAAATTAGTAGACTTCTTTGATAATTTTGAAATTATATATTATTGTTTTAACAACTGTTATGTTTGTGAAAAACATAATTTTCAAAAAATGTTTTAAATTGGTAAATATTAATGAAAATCGTTTAACTTTTGATTATTAATAAAATTTAATGATATATTATATTCCCTGATTTTAGCAGTTTCTAAATAGTTTTTGAAATATTTGAAGCAGACAAAAACGTAGTTTTTTATTTTCATAATATGTCTTTGAAATGCAACAAAATTTATTAGCCTGCTATAGAATTCCCACAAAGTTCCATTTATCTTTTTGTACGACGGTTAAATGCCACAAATATTCTAGAAAATTTATAGAAATTTTACCTCGTATATTGTACCAATTTTTTTGTGCTTGCATTACACATGCAAACTGCTGCTTGAAGTGAAATTAATTAACTTGAAGTGAATTTCAATGCAATTTTATGTCGATCCAAATAACAAAAGCGGACTGATGCATAAATCAATTTAAATACAACAACAACAACAACAATGTAGGTATGTATGCAAAGGCACAAGGTGTTTTCGGAAACAGCCACTTCAAAGAATAACAAGTACTTTGTCAACTTTAGCAAATAGGTTTGTTCATCATACACACAACAAGAACACAATCTAAGAGGAAACAGCAAACCTGAATATTGCACATTGCATACTCCTCCAAACAAAATACTTCTTGAAGACCTTCCCTTTGAGAGTCTCTACCTTCTTTGCAATACCCTCTACATTATAGTCTTCACATAAACCTAAAATCACATTCAGTTTCTCTGACGATTTCTCCTGAACTTAGGCTTTGTTCAACATTATGCAATTTCGTTGCATTGTTTTGTTATTAAGAAATTATTGTCACCCTAAATGGGCCGGTTGCAAACACCAACCAACCGACAGCGATTAAGTTTTCATCTGTCAAACGTTGTCCGGTGGGTGAGTGTTATGTATGATTTATAAATTTGGATAAAAACAAATACACTATAAATATAATTGAATAATTTTAAAATTTATTTTAAATTTGTCTTGTAATTTTTACAAGAAAAATTATTTTATTTACAATACTATTATTATATTTTCAATACTATTGAATTTAGAATATTGTTTGGTAAACTTTTACCTTGTCCTATTAATATTATGGTAACATGTGATAATGTTCACTTCATGAGGAATAATATTTATTTAATAATTTTGTAATATTAAATTAATAAAGTGTACAATTACGTTTTGGCATAGATTCAATAGAGTTGAATAGTATGATACTATAAAATTAATGGGACACATTAAAAACCAAAATTATGGTTCTGAAATGAGTTGGAATATTCTCTGTTAAAATAGTATAATTAATTGATTAATTGAGTTGAATAGTATGATACTATAAAATTAATGGGACACATGAAAAAACAAAATTATGGTTCTGAAATGAGTTGAAATATTCTCTGTTAAAATAGTATAACTAATTGATTAAACAACTATAAAAGTATTGTATATACAGTAAACAGTAATAATAGTATATAAAATTAACGATCATACTATTAAAATGTGTCCTATTAATTACACTCAGAAAAATATACTGTAACATCAATAGTTTTTTGCTATTAAAATTAGTCAATAGGATAAATTATTATTTTAATAGGTACTACAAAATACTATTTAATGATTTTTGTGTTTAAATGAAAATATTTATTTTTTTGTATACTATTGAATCAATAACTATCCTATTTTGAGTGTAGTAAAATAGGATAGTATAGGATTGGAGGATAGGATAGGATAGTTTTTTGAGTGTAGTAACTGTACAATATTATGTTAATTTATAGAATGTATAATATATTTAAATAAATGTATACATTTGATGTAAGTTTTTGCCATCGAATGTTTTATGTTCTATTAATTTAATGTCCTATTAATTTGTCCTATTAATTTGTCCTAATAATTTGTCCTATTAATTTAATTGTATATCAATATATTATTTTAGAATGGGTTTAATCATAATTTAAAATTGATACAGAAATACATATTTAGTAAAGTATAATATTGTTTAATAAATTTATAAAATATATTATTATTACATACTTTTATAACAGTTTAATAGTATAATACTATGAATATAATAGGATAGTTTACACTATTAAAAACATTTTTGTAAAATGAATGACATAAGCTTATAATATTCTCTAGAAGAATTAATTTATTTAACTACTTAGTATGAATACAACTAGTATGATACTATACTATACAAATAATAGTACAGGCTAGCTTTTTCTATGAGTTGCAGACTCAGTAAAAAAATACCATACAGTAAATAGTTTTTTTTTTTACTATGAAAATTTGTCAGTAGAATAATAATTATTATTTTAATCGTTTAATGCCATAAAATACTTCAAAATACTATTACAACTTGTACGTTTTCTTAGTGTACAAAAGTGTGTTTTTTTTTTTGTAACCAATTCGTTGGTCAAATTGATTGCAAATCCTTTATGTTCAATGTTAATAATTTAAGGTATTGCTCCTTTGGGGTTTGGTTAGCTTTAGTTTAGTGTGTGTATGTCTGTGATTTATTATGCATCAATTCAATGGTATTTATCACTGTAAGAGAGTTAGTACATGAGCTTAGTGGGCACGAATTCATATCCTTACTATTGGCTTCAATTGTCGTCCTGCTGTCACAGTTACTTTGTCTTCATTATCAATATCCTACTATTTAATAGAGTCTTTAAATACCTGTGGTTTCACTTTGTTTCAATCGAAATCCGTTTTGCATATTAACTGTAAGAGCCATTTGGGAAAATTATAATTAATGTTACATTCGTTTTAATGCAAGTTTAATGTGAAAACAATTCTAAGTTGTACACTAAATTACCAACATATTTAAAACTAATCAATTATAAATTTGATCTTGATCTTATTAATTAAAAACAGCATTTTTAATACATGAGATTTTATACTAGCTGGACCCGTGCACGACTCGTGCCAAGATTTTATAAATGCAAAGATATGAAGTGATTTTATTAATATAAAGAACATTTTTATTATTTATATCTTCTCTGTAAAACGCTTTCCCGTATAATTCTTCTCGGTAGAATTCTTTCCCGGTAGAATTCTTTCCCGTAGAATTCTTTCCCGTAGAGTTTTCCCCAGTAGAATTTTTATTGTGCTGAATTTTATTGTTGTGAGTTTTAGTGTGGTGAGTTTTAGTGTGGTGAGATTTAGAGTGGTGAGTTTTAGTGTGGTGAGTTTTAGTGTGGTGAGTTTTATTGTGGTGAGTTTTAATGTGGTGTGGTTGCTTTTGTATATTTTTTTGTATTTGAGTTTTTTGTTTCATCTTTTTAGTTTGTGTATGAGCCGAGTTATGTCGTTTTGAAAGTTTAGGTTGTATGGGAGGTGCCACGCCCCTTTTCAAATCCCGCCCATATATAGCCTATGACACCCTGTGAATTCCATAGTATCCTGGTGAAAAATTTCAGTTAAATCGGTTTAGACGGACCAAGAGTTTTATATATATAGATATAATTGATAGACTCGAGAAGAATTCGGTTAAAAAGAAAAATAGTAGAATTTGACTAATATCAATAAAATACTACTAAAATTCAAGAATTTGTCATCTGGATATCAAGAAAGCAAATTACTTAGTTGTCCAAAAAGTAAACAAACTTTATTCAACTGGATTTTCAGAAATTAATTTATTGATTATTAAAAACCAAAAAGAACACGCAAAATTGTTGCTGTATTCATCGCAAAAAGAACACGTGTTCATGTATTGTTGTTGTTTTCTGTTGAAAGTAACTAAGCCAACATTTTCTAGATATTCAGACATTAAGTTCTTAGGTATCAAAAAAATAACTAAGTACAATTTGTCTGGATTGCAAATTGTTTTCTTCTTAGGTATCAAAAAACGGCATGATATACAATGTTTGCATGTGTGTGTTTTCACGATTAGAACAACAAAGCACAGCCAGACAAGCAAGCGTCTGTGTATGTATGAATGTTAAAGATATAAATAGAAAAAACGATTTTTCCTACAAATATTGGTATGATTTCATTTCGTAAACATAAATTTGGGTTCAATTTTGCATAAATACCAATGCTTATGGGTAACGCGCGGAGGGTTTTATACATAACCAACAGAAGAGGCAACAGAAGAGCAGAAAGTGTATAAGGTAAGTAAACGGTTTCAGAATAATATACAGATATTAAATAATAATAATAAAAATAAAATAAAATAAACAATTCAATTACATTAAGTATTCAAAAAATTCATTTACTATAGAAAAATGCATATAGGTAATAAAGTTCTAAATAAACAATAAATTAACTCGACTATATTTTTTTATTTTATGTTAGCTTCGAAATAATTGCTTTTAGTTTCTTTCAACATATCGACAGACAGACACACGAACAAACAGATGGGGCTGACAGACGGACAACGTAAAACAAAGCATAATAGCGACAAAGCAAGATCGAAAAAACAACAACTATACGAACACGTGTTCATTACATTATGGGACGAAAACAACAACAACATTTTTGATACCTAAGAAATTAATAACTGAATTCAAGACTTATTCTACTTTGTTACTTTTTTGATACCTAAGAAATTAATAACTGAATCCAAGAATAATTCTACTTAGTTACTTTTTTGATACCCAAGAAATTAATAACTGAATCTAAGAATAATTCTACTTAGTTACTGCTTTGACAACTAAGAAAATCCATTTCTTGAAATTAAGAATTTTTCGGTTTAGCTGTATATCACTCCGCATTCTTCTTGATTCCTTCTGGATTTTAGAACTTTTTTCCCTCCATGTAGGGGCAAAATTTACACTTTAAACTGAAATTTTGTGTACGATTATTAATAATTAAATGATATTAAATAATTCAATTTAATTTAACATTTTAAATTTTAATTTTATATTGTAGCTCAGTATGCTATTTTTTTCAAAATAGTTACGAGATGAATGCGAGAAGATGGAGAAATCACACGATATTGGACCTGTTGGGACCGTAACGAAATGAAGCGTCAAATTGGACCTATATGGTAGGTAAATATCAATGGATTCCGTCGGAGTTTTCTTGGTACCAGACATTTTTCGAAATTGAAACGATATTGAAGAAAAAAATAATCAAACTTCGAGATTGCTTCGAAACATATTGCGCTATCGATGTGATAAATGTTTAAATATCGTAACTTGTCCTTTAAAAATTAGAAACAATTTAGCTACGAGTTCGAACTTTGATATCGAAGTTAGATCGAGAAAGCTTCGAGGCATCGAAGGCATCCGTGACATGGCAGACTGGGTAGTTCTTAAATTTGAATGTACGAGAAGTTAGAAGCAATAAACATACGAGATCAAATTTTATTATCGGAGTTTGTTCGTGCATCGAAGGTCTCCACGACATGGTAAAATTTAAATATGTAAAAAATATCCCAACTAATTACAAATAATATAATAGGTAGTAAATGTTTAGATGCTGTTATATAAATTATAATTTTTTTTTTGGGTTTCATGCGGCTAAAATTGCAAATGAAATTCATTTTGATATTGTGCCGCTGGTTTGATGTTATCATCGTCGGTGGTATTGTTGGTGGTGCTGACGTTATTTTTGTTGTTGTCATTTTATATATGTATATCTTTTTATTGTTGTTGTAGTACAAAGTTCAATTGGTTTTTGGTACTGCGAGCCATTGCAGCTTTGCCTGCAACGTGTTGAAACTAAACTTTAATGAGTTTTCGGCCGTCACCGCAACAAAAACCAGACGAAACAGCACCAAATAAAGCCACACAATTTTGTGTGTCTCGAAGAAGAGTAGAAATAAAAAAAAAAAAAAATTAAAAAAAAACAAAATATTCTACATTTTTTTCGTGGAAAATTTTAGTAAAATATTTGGCAGCAATCCTCCAAAAAAAAAGAGAAAACTTTTACGGCTGCCACTGATGAAAGTGTAACAATTTTAATGAAATTCATGATGAAAAATTAATTTTGGCAACGCGCAAAAAATTTTGTTTTTTTTCTATTCTACAACGTTTAGTCGCAATGGAGTGGAAAAAAGCACTGGGACTAATAAAAAAAAAAAATAAAGAAAAAATATACAAATCAAATACTAAAAAAAAGATAATATTAAAAAAATGTGAATTTGAAACAGAAATAATTGAACATAATATATAAAGAAAAATTAACATGTTAAATCAGAAAAACCTTAAAAGTTTAAACAACCAAAAACGATTATAATATTTACTTTGAATAGATATTATCGTTTAAAAAAAAACTGAGGTATTCATAAATAACTATCTACGACACCTGAACTTAGTATTGTCACTATCAAGCCAAAGGGGCGAATGTGTAATTTTTGACATTTGCGTTTTTTTTTTTTTTTTTTTTTTAATGTATTTTTCCTCAAGTATACTGTGCCAACATTTTGTGTGATTTTGTTGGATATTTTTAGAAAGAAAAAAAAAAATTAAAAATCTTGTTATGTCAAAAGGGCGAATCTTTTCATATTGGTGTAGAGGCATTAATTGTTTGTTTTTAAAGAATCTATCGATTGGCATCATTATTTAAAAATGATTTGCCAAACATTCATATGCTATTTGTTATTTGAAATAAAAATGTTTGGCAAATATTTTGAAATAATGCTGCCAATCAATACACTCAGAAGAAAATGTACCATTAAGTACTTTATGGTACGACCATTTATCTTATGGTTCATGTATTAATAGTTTTTTCTTTTTAAATCGAAAGTTTTCTAATTAATTCAATAGTATTTGAAAAATTCGGTACCATAAATTTAAATATTTCAATATTATTATTTTAAATAGAATAAATACTATTGTTTTAATGGTTTCCTCCTATAATAATAAACGTGGTGTAAAAAAAAAATAAAAACGAATGCAAACATGTTCGTTTTGTACGTCATTCTGCGTGTTTACTCAAAATGGTCGCATGTATTTTTACACCTATGAGGTACAGGGTATATTAACTTTGTGCATATATTGTAACGCCCCTTAGGAGGCGTGTCCGGTATGGAAAAGTATATATATTCTTGATCAGCATCACTACCCGAGTCCGTTTAGCCATGCCCGTCTGTCTGTCTGTCTGTCTGTCTGTCTGTCTGTCTGTCTGTCTGTCTGTCTATCCATCTTGCTGTCTTATATATTTTATCCAAAAGTAGGAACTGAGTTTGAAAATGAGCCAAATCGGTCAACGGACACGCCCACCTCCCACACAAGTCACTTTTATATAACTCTTTCGGAACTAATAACTCGAAAAGTATTCAAGGTATAGTTATAAAATTTAATACGTATTGTTAAAATTCACCTAAAAATATGTGGTCCAAAAATGGGTGTGATCCGCCCACTTTTTTTATTCATTATTTCCCGGATTTTCATAGTGGAAATTTGATCCGTAAATTATTAAAATCAAATCTATGAAATATAAGCCTTTCAAAATTTTAAATATAGGCGTGGTCCGCCCAATTACATTTTTCAAATTTATTTTTTTTAGTTTTTTATACTTTATATAATTTTTTTAATTTGTGGGGATATAAGACGTAAATTTCTGATATATGAATAATATTCTGAGGGTTAATATCCCCACCAAAGGTGTAGGGTATTCCATAGTCAGGCCCGACCGACTATAAAAATCCGCCCCATGTGACCGAACTTACCCATGTGACCTAACTTTCCCAACTCGTTTCGTAATAATCCACATTATTAAACGCGGCATTGGTAAGGACTCAATGTATTTAATGTAAATTATATTTATATATATTTATTTATATTTATTACAGAAAATAAATAATACATCGAACTTCTATTAATATACCATGTACCTCATAGGTGTAGGGTATAATAACTAAAGTACATTTTTGTTTTAATAATTTATTAGGAAAATGTAATACTACTATACCATAAAATTAATAATACGTGTCATTAAATTTGAATAGGTCTTTCTTATTGTAATTAAAATATCACATTATAAAATTTATGGTACTGAACTAATGGGGCGCATCCTATTGACCAATTTTAATGGTATAAATTATTGTTTTTCTATTGAAATACTATCAATTTACCATGATTTTTTTCTGGGTGTAGGTACTTTAAAACCAAACAATTAATGCCTCCACACCAATAATTTATCTTGCACCAATAAAGAGTTAAAGCAAAAAAACAAAAAGATTCGCCCTTTTTGCATGACAACATTTTCAATATTTCGAATTCGCTTTTTTGGTTTGTTCTTTTGTGGCTAAAAATATCCAACAAAACAACACACGATCATTATTTTATCTTGCGCAAATAAAGAGTTATAGCATTAAAAACTAAAATATCAGCGTTTTGATCAGGATATAGCCTCACAAAATCCGTATTTATAATTCAGGAAGTTGTACAAATCCAAAGATATTTTATATATGTTATAATAATTGATGAATAAACCATTAATGATAAAAATACGTAATTTATTGTGTTTTTGCAAACATATATATGTTTGAATGTCAAAAACAAATTATTTACATGTAAACATATTGATGTTTACATATAATTTTTATGAAAAACTAAAATTTCGTTCAACAACAACAAAAAGTTGGCGAAACAAAAATATTGAAAAAACTTTCGATTCAAAGAGCGAAATGAACGAAACATTTGAAAAACGTTATAAAAATTAAAAATATGCTTGATTTGGGGGCTAAATTTTTTTGCCTATCATTCTTATCTGGTCACCTTGTATAAAAAATATGTAAATTTAAATATTTAATCAAAATTAAAAAAAAAAAACTGATAAAATAAAAAAGGGGTATAAAAAAATCTCTCAAAAAAAGTTCTTTATTATTTTGGCCACAATAAAAAACAGTCGCTGTCATACTTTTATAGTTTCCTTGCGTTTAATTACAGTTATTTTTTTTTATATATGATGCTAGGCAAACATTTGGCGCTGACAAGCAGACGGACGGAAAAACTGAAGGACAATATATCTACCAGCATATAGAGCAATCTATGAAAGAGACGACCGCGCAGTAACAGACAACGCGCCAACAATAATCCCACTGAAAAAAAAATATATAGTGATGTGGGGGTCAACGCGTTTACTCGTCTGCCGCGCAACAGCTGCAGTTAACGCCGCGCAATCAGCAAAGTTTTTCTATTTTGCGCCAAAAATTCGACTGCTGCTTGTCATTCTCTCGGGTCTACTTGTGGCGTCGTCATCGTCGTCGTCGTCAGTAGACAATGTTGAGTTGCGTTGGCGACAAATGAAAACCGCATAAAAATAACTATGTGGCTGCCTTCTCCACCTTCATCATTCTCCGACTCTCCTCAATGGCCATATTTATGTTGCCGCCGCTAATGACAGCTGCCGCCTTCTTTGTATCACGCGCCGTAACAACTTGGGAAAAGTCACATTATGGCGGTCAAGATGTAACAGATGGTCGGAAGATTATTAGCGACTAATTCAGATTGAGAAATGTGGAGGCAGGCAGTTGTTGTGACGTTGCAATGAATAAACATTGATTGCAGATTTTTACTTGATAAGATAATATATCGTTGTTCTAAAAGTAAAAGTCACCAAATACATTTTTTTCCAATAACATATTTTTTAAGTTTATTGATTAATATTATAAAAACCAGTTTATAAATATCAACTATTGGAATGCCATTCGAATGATTTAAGTTTTGTTATTAATTGAAAACAATATTGAACTGATTGATCTGAAATTGTCATATATATTAGAATTTGTGTAAACCAACACTCGGAAAAAAAAAATCTCATTAAAATTTGTCAATAGGACAGTTATTTATTTAATAGTATACAAAAAATAAATATTTTCATTCACATTCAAAAATCATTTTATGGTATTTTGTAGTATTTAATGGGTTTTACCGTTTGAATTAATAGTTATTCTATTGACTAATTTGAATATTAAAAACTATTAATTTTATAGTATTTATTTTTCTGAGTGTACTATTGAAATTATTTAAATATGTTGGTGACTTTACTTCTACAACGACGATATTTAAATATTCATCGCATCGAAATCGGAACTTTTTCGAACTTTCTACATTTTTTTTTTTTGGTTCAATATCGTGCCGATTTCAAAAATTTCTCATACCGAGGAAACTTGCACCATGTAAGTCCAATTTGACATTCGATATCGCTATGAGAAAGATTCCGAAATCGTGTGGATTCTCCTTCTTTTCGCATTGATCTCATATTGATATTGAAACGATACTTGGTACAGGTTTTTTTTTTCAAATTGCGAATGATTAAATACAACCAAATGGAATTTTGTGCGAGTTGTTGTTGTGCCATTTCTTCAGAACAAAGAATAGTAATATTAATATTTTTATTTAGTCAGCAAATTCAAAATTCTTTCAAATTTGCTAAGGAATACATGAAATTGGGTAAGAGATGAACCAATGACCCCACTTTTGGAAGGAAAATAAAAATTCCGCCTTTTTGTCAGCCGCGTGACGCTTTAATGCCTTTACATAACTATTTTACCTTGTACCAATAAAAAGTTATTGCAAAATAGTACTTGAAATAGCAAAATTCGAAAAATTGAAAAATCTAGTCATGCCAAAAGGGCGAATCTTTTCGTATTTTTGCCATAGATTTTTACAGCTACAAGATATAATAGTGGTGTAAAGCAATTAGTTGTTTGTTTTTAAAGCATCTATCGATTGGCATCATTATTTATAAATATTTTTTTGGAAATTTTGTTATTTGCCAGAAAAATATTTCGAAAATGATTTTAAAATAATGATGCCAGTCGATAGGTGCTTTAAAAACAAACAATTATTTGTTTTAAACCACTATTTTATCTTGTAAATATAAAAAGTTATGCCAAAAAAACCAACAGATTCGCCCTTTTGGCATGACAAGATTTAAAATTTTTCGAATTCGCCGTTTTGGTTTTGCCTTTTGTGGCTAGAAATATCCAACAAAACAGCACACGATTTTGGCTTTAGGAAAAACTACATTCAGAAATTAAAAAAAAAAACGCGAAATCAAAAATTACATATTCGCCCCTTTGGCATGATAGTAACGATATGTTAGAACCATGTTTTCTGTGCAATATTCAAGGAATTGCAAAATTTATGAATTGATAATACAAGAGCAAAGATTTTGTGGTATGCCGAATGATTCAAATACAGGTGGACTTGAAATGTATTTTGAATTAAAAAAAATACAATTTCCTCAAAATAGCATTCAATACATAATTTTATTTTGAACACATTACACATCGTTTGATACATTATGTTATATTTTATCATCAAAAAATAATTCCTCATCAGAATTTATATTACAATGAAATCTATTTCATGGTATGTGCAATGGAAATTCAAAAAAAAAAATACCATTTTGCAACTAATATCGAACGTGATGAAAGGTTGGTATGGATTTTTAATGACAACATAATGTATAGCGTCAGTAGTTAAGAGGTTAGTGGTCGAGCCGAAGGGTCTAATGTTTAAAACTGGGCTGGGGACCCTGGAAGTCAAATTTCTCATATAACGTATTGATACAATTTGTATTTATTTTATATATAACGTGATATTAAAATACTTTTTTTAAACGTAATTGAAAATATATCAATGCAACAGACATTTACTAAATAAAGATATATCAAATATTTAAATACTTCTATTGAAGCTATGTTTTATAAATTATGCAAAGCAAACCAAGTCCCATATCTTGACGTATGGGTAACTTTGAATGGCGTTGCTGTCAAAGTTTGAATTGGCTGTGGTTGAATGGAACTCAGCAAACTTTCTGCAGCTTAAGACAAGTTCAATTGTCAGGACACTGATCCATGGCATATGGCAAAAGCATGTCGCACTGAGATGTATCTATGCCATATGTGTTAATCTGTGTGAGTCCAAAAGTCAAGAGCAAAAGTTTTGCCAAATCAAAGCCAATCCAAGCCGTGATGCGTGCAATTGTCTTAAGACAAATAAAAAAGTTATTCCGTTTTTGTTTTCTGTTTTTTTTGTTGCTTTCTTTTGTTTGTCGACCGGAAGTAATCAACCTAGTATTGCGTGGGTGGGGGTAGTGTGAAAAGAGAAAAAAGTGGAACTCGGAACAACTTGACGACAGCGAAAATCCAAGTGAAATGGAGCAAACCAAAGATAGTGGTAGCCGAAAGTTGTGTGAAACGTGTGCGTATTACTGACACTTCAAAAGTGCTAAAAATACTAAAAGCCAACGGACACTTAAACCATTGTGAATCGAAGGAAATATATGTACAAATATATATATTTCTATATATATATACCTGCACACATTATATATGAAGTGATTTTTATTGGAATGTGCAGAAAACCACACGCCTGCTTTTTATTACTTTCAACGGCGAGTTTGCGAATTATGAAACTTTTAGCGTAGACTATGATGCGTGTGCGTGGAATTTTTGGCGTTTTGGCTTTGCGTTGAAGAGAACTTTCAATGTAGCAACAATACCAAGAATTACACCAAATACTTAAGTTTTAGAAATCAATATTTAATTATATTAAATCGTGTTTAAAGTTAAATATTCTCTTATTTCAATATACCACACTTGAAACTTAAATATTGCTTGAAAACAGTTTATCATATTAATTCGCCTTAGGGGATCCAGAGTAGAGATGGACGCGTGCCTGTATTTGTTGGCACGAGCCCGACGACTAAATTTAAAGGTACGCACGAGCCGCACGAAACGCACGATAAATCAAAAATGCACAGAATCACATGGAAAACTAGACAAAAAGTGAAAAATTATATTACACACAGGGAATAAAAACATTTTAGCATATCTGTTCGGATTCTGGTTCCAAGATTTTTAAAATATCGGTTCCTATTCCGGTTTCAACCGATAAATTTTATGGGTTTCGATTTCGGTTTCACATATTTTTTAATTACTGTTCAGATTTCGGTTTCGATTCAAAAATCGCAACCATTCCGGTTATAATTCCGGTTTTGCGGTCCCGGAGTGGTACTAAAACCCTAGAGTCGGTCGGTGCCGGTTCACATTCCAAGATTTTAAAAATACCCGTTCCGATTTCTACCAAAAAAATTATATGGGTTCCGATTCCGGATCCACACATTTTTTTAAATCGGTTCCGGTATCGGTTCTTTACGGTCTCTTATTTTAAATAATTCAAAAATTAACTTTTTTACTGTTATATTCTCTAAATCGGAACCTCTCCGGAATCGGAACCTGTCGTAGACCGCAAAAAACCGGAATCGAAACTATTTCGTATTTTGGAACCGGAACCGGTACCGTTATTAAAAAATGTATAAAACCGACACCGATATTCCAAAGTGTGATTGTCCCTGGTTAAAATTAAAAAAAAATATATTTTCTGATGCTGGAAGTACTTAGAAACTGAAAAAAAAAATCTTTAATGGGCGCGTGCATGATTTTAGAGGCACGGACATGCTTGGACACGACAATACCTAGCACGCACGAACTCAAATTTTCGTGCGTGACACGAAAAAAGCACGGCACGCGCCAATCTCTTAAAACCTTCATATTTTCTAAAGGTCGTATAGGGTTGAAAGGCACATTTTATAGTGATTTTAGCTAAATTCATTTATTGAAAAATTCATTTAAATTGAACCAGCGGTTTTCGAGAAATCAACCGGTGAAGAAAGAGTTTCTTTAAAACTTCATATCTTATAAACGGAGAGAGTCGAAAGTAGGCTAATTTTTTAGAGATTTTAGCTGAAATTTCATTTAAATCGGTCCTGTAGTTTCCCAGACATCAACCGGTAAAGAAAGTTTTTTTTTTAAACCTTCATATCTTCTAATCGGTCCAGTATTTTCCCAGATATCAAACGGTGAAGAAGGTTTTTATTTAAATCTTCATATCTTCTAAACGGAGCGTCCTAGAGGGTCGAAAGTATTAATTAATTTTGTAGTGATTTTAGCTGAATTTATTTATTGCAAAATTCATTTATATCGGTCCAGTATTTTGCTAAAAATCAATCGCTGAATACAGTTCTTTTTAAACCTTTATATTTTCTAAACGGAGCGTCGTAGGGGGTTGAAATTAGGCACATTTTATAGTGAATTCAGGGTCAATTATATAGCGCAATTCCAATTTTTCATATTTATTATTTAAGTTTGATTAAAAACACTTTTAATGCACACAATTTAACAAACTGGTTAAATCATTTTTGCCAATGTCAAACAATAAATTGTGCCGTTGTGCACAAATGTGTGCCACACTAAATTTTGAACATTTTGAGAAATTTCTCAATTACGATTTTCAATTGTTTGCAGGAAACGAAATTTAATTTAACCGAATGAGCCACTAAATTACGAACTTCATGGCTTGTGGAATGTGAACGAATGGCGAGGAGAATACAGGAGAGAGAGAGAGCGATATGGTCAGATTGAGTAAAATAAATAGTGAAAGAGTTGGAGGATAAAGGCAAAGGTGATGGATTTGCTGGATGCTGTGGAGGTGAACGAGTGATCAAATAGTTCGACAGTCAGCCAGCCAGTCTGTGAGCCAACCAAACACGGTAAGCGATGCGTTGTAGCAACAAAAATCAAACACACTTCATCGGCAGCCACAAAATGTGGGCAGCAACACAAAAAACACATACAAGCTGTATGGTATTTGACAGAACGACTGCAATTTGTGTGAGTTTGTGGTTTTTTTTCTATTTTTTTTTTGAAAAGTAAATTGAATTGTAAGCGCTGCATTTGGGCATGATGGAAGTGAAGTCATAGTCCTTGCGCCAAATACTGCTACGCTGCTGACCACAGCAGGCAGTTTAAACACCGCAAAAGTTCGATGCGGTGGTAGCAACGAGCGCGCGCGGCACAAATCAGAATCGGAATCAAAATCAGCATCAAAATCCAAATCAAAATGAAAATGAAACGAAAAAAACTAAAAAAATTAAAAAGAAAAACTTTAATAAAAACGGCATCAAATGAACATTTGCTGAAATTTAACGCAAACACTCAGTCAATGTGTGTTTGTATATGTAACTCATTCTCTCATTCAAACACACAAACATAACGTAAGGGTACGAGTGGCGTCACTGAATCTAATTCAGGTTTTTATGTTTCAATTAATAATAATTTAAAAATGTAAAATGTAAATGAAATTGAGTAAGCAATATTTCCGCCTTTCATTTAGAGCAAATAAGCCTCTAATATTAATTTTTTTTTCAAGACTATAGTAAATGTGAATTTAAATGTCATAATGCGACAATTAGTGAAAGTGCGTAAAAATTATTACATAATAATTGTTATAAATTAGTAAAATCTAAATATGCCATAAACATCTTTAATATATTCTTTAATTTAAGTATAATTTAGTTTTTAATTATCAAACATTAATAACTTAAAATAATAGCATCAAAAATCGAAAGACGGCATTATGTACTTTTCATAATTTGTTGATTATTTAATTTTGTTTCGATAAAAATATAAACAATGTATGATAAAAATGAGCAAATATGAATAAATAATTGAACAATGATTCATTTCTATTTGACAAAAATAAATTTAAAAATTTCATTTTTAATGAAACTGTGTAAAATTTTAACATATTAATTATTATAAACTGTTAAAAACTAAATATGCCATAAACATATCTAATATATTCTCTAATTTAAGTATAATTTAGTTTTTAAATGCCTAACATAAATAACTTAAAATAATAGCATCAAAAATCGCATGTCGGAATTACATACATTTCAAAATTTGTTAATTATTTAATTTTGTTTCGTTAAAAACAAAGACAATGTGTGATAAAAATTAGCAAATATCAATAAATAATTTAACAATGATTCATTTCTATTTGACAAAAAATAATTATAAAATTTTATTTTTAGTGAAACTGTGTAAAATTTTAACATTTTATTATTATAAACTGTTAAAATCTAAATATGCTATAAACATCTCTAATATATAATTTAATTTAAGTATAATTTAGTTTCAATTATTTAACATAAATAACTTAAAATAATAGCCTCAAAAATCAATTGCCGGAATTACAAACATTTCATGATTTGTCGTTTATTTAATTTTGTTTCGATAAAAATAAAAAAAAAATATGATAAAAATGGGCAAATATAAATAAATAATTGAAATATGGTTAATTTCTATTTGACAAAAAAATAAATATAAAATTTTAATTTAGTGAAATTGTGTAAAATTTTTACATATTAATTATTATAAATTAGTAAAAACTAAATATGCCATAAACATCTCTGATATATTCTTTAATTTGAATATAAATTACTTTTTAATTAACTAACATAAATAACTTAAAATAATTGCCTCAAAAATCGAATGACGGAATTACGTACATTTCATGATTTGTCGTTTATTTAATTTTGTTTCGTTAAAAATAAAGACAATTTGTGTTAAAAATTAGCAAATATCAATAAATAATTGAACATTGATTAATTTCTATTTGACAAAAAATAATTATATAATTTGACTTTTCCTATTTTTGAATTCAAAGTTGATCATAAGGTGTCGGAATTAGGTACATTTACATTACTCACTCATGCACTCACTGCAATTGGCAACGAACAAAAAACATACAAAAAAAAGTGAAAAGAAAAAAAACCTTTAAAAATTTAGAAAATTGCATACAATCGAGTGTTTGACCAAAACTTGAACAATTTTTAACGTTTTGTTGTTGGCACACAAAAATTTGAGCAATGAGCAAATGCATGTGGCAGGCACTTTGTGTTTGTGTTTCAAATGTCTATGTGTGAGTAAATATGTGTATACGTGTGTGTGTGCGTGTTTGCTGTTATGTGTGTGTGTGTGTGCATTTTGTAAGTGTGTTTGTTTTGTGGTCTGCGTTGTTTGCTGCTACTACTTCTGCTGCCACTGTATTTGCTTTGATACATTGTAAAAATTGCAATTAATTAAAACCATTCTTCATTCGTGTGGCCGAGAAATGCAATTTGCACAATTGCTTTTTTCAACACACACACACGGATACATTTAAAAAATGACCAACTATTGTTTCTAAATTATTTTGTCAATCAATATTATAAAAATTTGAAGCATTCAAAGGTAGAAAGTAAGAAATATGAAAATTTGAGGCATTTTAAATAAACTTTTTAAAAAATGCTTAATTTAATCATTTTCGTATTATCCAAGTTTGCAGTAAAATTAAGAAAATAAATTAATTTTTAAATGAAGACAAAAATTTGAATTTTTGCATCTGCTGCATTTACTGGTTTTAATTACGGTTCTGATCCAGTTTAGTTATATTTGCTCTAGCTTTTGCGACATGGCTCAATTTTCAAATTCTCATAATTTAACTATTTAAAATGTTTAATATTCCAAAAAAAGAAAGCATGAAAATTTGATTACAGACGGAGAGAAAAAATTTCGAAAAAAACATGTTGTTAAAAAAATGTTAGTGACAAAAAATACAAAAAAATATTTGACCAAAACTGAAATATTCGAAAATGATCATAAAAAAAAACCAAAACAACGCAACCAAAAAAAAATTATATTTGTATGTTTCTCCAAGCAACAACAAAAATTTCCTATATATTATAACCAAAAAAAAAACATTTTTTAAATTAAAAAGTATCTCGCAACCACAGAATTTTATATTTCTTGAAAGTGAATTTTATATTTCAGTGAAACACCAAATATAGGTTAATAGTTATTTCTGATCTCTGCTTTACATAGAATCCGGCCAGACCTTCAAAAAAATTGATCCACGAATTCTCAACATACCCACTAGGCATGTTGATCCCGGAACGTTTTTGCAATCTCAAGAATTCAGCGTTAGTCCCGGGATTTCCACTTTTAAGGTCGTCTTTTAAATATAAAACCTTATAACATATTTAACATATTTATTATATTTAACATATTGAACATATTGAACATATTTAACATATTTAACATATTTAACATATTTAACATATTTAACATATTTAACATATTTAACATATTTAACATATTTAACATATTTAACATATTTAACATATTTAACATATTTAACATATTTAACATATTTAACATATTTAACATATTTAACATATTTAACATATTTAACATATTTAACATATTTAACATATTTAACATATTTAACATATTTAACATATTTAACATATTTAACATATTTAACATATTTAACATATTTAACATATTTAACATATTTAACATATTTAACATATTTAACATATTTAACATATTTAACATATTTAACATATTTAACATATTTAACATATTTAACATATTTAACATATTTAACATATTTAACATATTTAACATATTTAACATATTTAACATATTTAACATATTTAACATATTTAACATATTTAACATATTTAACATATTTAACATATTTAACATATTTAACATATTTAACATATTTAACATATTTAACATATTTAACATATTTAACATATTTAACATATTTAACATATTTAACATATTTAACATATTTAACATATTTAACATATTTAACATATTTAACATATTTAACATATTTAACATATTTAACATATTTAACATATTTAACATATTTAACATATTTAACTTATTTAACATATTTAACATATTTAACATATTTAACATATTTAACATATTAAACATATTTAACATATTTAACATATTTAACATATTTAACATATTTAACATATTTAACATATTTAACATATTTAACATATTTAACATATTTAACATATATAACATATTTAACATATTTAACATATTTAGCATATTTAACATATTTAACATATTTAACATATTTAACATATTTAACATATTTAACATATTTAACATATTTAACATATTTAACATATTTAACATATTTAACATATTTAACATATTTAACATATTTAACATATTTAACATATTTAACATATTTAACATATTTAACATATTTAACATATATAACATATTTAACATATTTAACATATTTAACATATTTAACATATTTAACATATTTAACATATTTAACATATTTAACATATTTAACATATTTAACATATTTAACATATTTAACATATTTAACATATTTAACATATTTAACATATTTAACATATTTAACATATTTAACATATTTAACATATTTAACATATTTAACATATTTAACATATTTAACATATTTAACATATTTAACATATTTAACATATTTAACATATTTAACATATTTAACATATTTAACATATTTAACATATTTAACATATTTAACATATTTAACATATTTAACATATTTAACATATTTAACATATTTAACATATTTAACATATTTAACATATTTAACATATTTAACATATTTAACATATTTAACATATTTAACATATTTAACATATTTAACATATTTAACATATTTAACATATTTAACATATTTAACATATTTAACATATTTAACATATTTAACATATTTAACATATTTAACATATTTAACATATTTAACATATTTAACATATTTAACATATTTAACATATTTAACATATTTAACATATTTAACATATTTAACATATTTAACATATTTAACATATTTAACATATTTAACATATTTAACATATTTAACATATTTAACATATTTAACATATTGAACATATTTAACATATTTAACATATTTAACATATTTAACATATTTAACATATTTAACATATTTAACATATTTAACATATTTAACATATTTAACATATTTAACATATTTAACATATTTAACATATTTAACATATTTAACATAATTTACTCATATGCTTTCTTTCGATTTTTACACATAAATTACTACGAATCCGTTCAGGATCTTCGTGCTAAAACGGAATCTAGAGGATTGGATAGCTAATGAATAGAGCTTTCCAAATATGTGAGCTACATAGTTGGATCGATCCGCTGCATATTTTTTAGGAATTTTTGAAACTTGTCTTAATACAAACAAAAAATATGTACAGAAAAAAAAGTGTAGATGATGAAGTGGTCACTACTTCGTCCATGGTTCGTTCCTGGACCTCACTATAGTATGTTGGATAGTTTTAATAATGAAAAGAGCTTTCCAAATATGTTGCCTACATAGTTGGATAGATACAAGCATTTATAATAAATAAACGAACATTATGCATTCTATTTTTATAAAATTTTACTTTTTAACGATACCAAATATGAAGTGCAATGATACTGCTTCTAGCGTTTTTTTCTATAAATAGATATTTTATAAAATCATACAAATGTGATTTTTGGTCCTTTTTTGTTACTTTTTAGTATAGTTAAAAAATTGGTCAATGCATTTCTCGATAACATTTCAGTTGTCCAGGTTTTATTGAAATCGAAGATGTTAAATTTGATTTTTATTTGGTCGATTTGGTATGAAATGGCTCATATCAATGTCTTTCTCAAAGAGAACAGTGCCTCTTTATGAGACAATACATAGTATATGCAAGTAATAAGTGGCACGTGGGCACCGCATCGAAAAACCACACGTGCTTTGATAATGAGAAAGAAAGAATCGAAGAAGAAAAACCATAACAAACGTAAAACAATAACAGAGAGCATACTGGAAGTGGCTCGAAGAATGCGCTCTGAGTAAAATAACAGAGCAAACTCTGTAAAGTGGTGAATAAATGGTACTATGTTGTATATTCAACATACAACGAGCACACCATATACGAAAGGATTCTTCGCACAACGAGTAACAGTCGCTGGCCGAGAAGGTGACAATTGCACGAAACAGCATACGAAGCGCTGTTGTTCGCTGGCAAGCTGCACGAAGACAAACGAAGCAGACATTTAGTAATATTTGTAAAGCGAATGAAAACGGACGTGTCCTTTTTTCTGGTGTCGATGAAAAACAAGTGAATTTGCAGTAAACAAAAGTTTTTTTTTTAAATATTTAAAAAAAAAATCAAATTCAAATCAAAAATTTATAATTATTATAAATTAAAAAAAATATAGTAAAAGTTTTTTTTTGAAAAGCATTTAATAATTATTAAAAAGTCAAAAATAAAAAAAAATAAAAAAATACAACTAAAACTAAAAATAAAAAATAAATCTCAATAAAAAAAAAACAAAATAAATTATAACACAATAAAAATAAAAATACAAATATGAAATAAAATTGAATAGAATAGTTTGTAAATTGATTTACGTCAATAACGCATAATCATAGACAATTCAAAGTCAACATTATATTTAAAACCAGCTTTTTGACAATTAATTATTTACAAAATGTGTCAAAAAAGATGAATTTATTTTTAAAGTCGTCCTTAAATTGTATATGAACTAAATCAAAGCCAATTTAAGAAATAATCAAATTATATTAAATAATTAAATAAATAAATCAATTAAAATAAATACAAATTAATCTAAAGTAGTCGAAATAATGTAAAATAAATAATTACAAAAAAAATATATATATATTAAAACAAAATAAATTAAATTAAAATATAACAAATAAAAATAAATTATAATAAAATAAATTTTTAAAAATTAAAATTAAAATAAACGGAAATAAACTAAAATAAATTTTAAAAATTAAATAAAATAAATCAAAATCATTAAAGTAATTAAAATTAAATTCAAATAAATTCAAATAATTTGAAATAAATTAAAATGAAACGAATTTTAATAAATTTAATATTAATAAATATCAGTTAAAATAAATTAAAAAAAATTCAAATAAATTTAAATAATTTAAAATAAATAAAAAATAAAATTAATTAAAATAAATTGATATAAATTAAAATAAATTAAAATATATTAAAATATATTAAAAAAATTGAAATAAAATAAATTAAAATAAACTCAAGTAACTTTAAATACATTCAAATAAATTACAATAAATTTTATATAAATGAAAATAAATTAAAAAAAAGAAAAAAAAATAAATTAAAATAAATTAAACTAAATTAAAATTTAAATAAATCAAAATCATTAAATGAAATTAACTTAAAATAAATTCAAATAAATTCAAATAATTTAAAATGAAACCAATTTTAATAAATTTAATATTAATGAATATAAGTTAAAATAAATTAAAAAAATTCAAATATATTTAAATAAATTAAAATAAATAAAAAATAAAATTAATTAAAATAAATTGAAATAAATTAAAATGAATTAAAATATATTAAAACATTATAAAATATATTAAAAAAATTAAAATAAATTAAAATAAACACAAGTAACATTAAATACATTCAAATAAATTAAAATAAATTACAATAATTTTTATATAAATGAAAATAAATTAAAAAAAAAACTAAAAAAAATAAATTAAAATAAATTAAATTAAATTAGAATTTATTAAATATAAAATAAAAAGAATACAAAAGAAAAATATATATATATTATAATAATTACAAAAATACCAAAAATTGCCTTCAATTAAAAAAGATTTGTATATTTTTATTTTATTTTTTTTTTGAATTTTCCAATAATAATTACGAAAATACCAAAAATTGCCTTCAATTAAAAAAGATTTGTATATTTTTATTTTTATTTTTTTGAATTTTCCAATCACAGTGATTTTGCAGAAATGCCTCATAATAACGCAACTTTTTAATTAAAGAAACTTCGTTAAGTAAAGCGCGCCTATTGCAGCTATTAACAATTTTTTTCAATTAACCGCAATTTATTACATTTTTACGCGTTTTGTCAAATCTTCACCATTTCCGCAACGTAACGGAAACACATTTGCAACGCGCGACATACACAAAACCGCCACACAAAGGCGTCTAAAACAACTGAGGCAAAAATAAACTAAAAACAAACAAAATATATATAAAAGAAGAAAATAAAATCAAAAAAAAAAAAAATGCCAGCAAAACATTAAATGGTGCCGCACATAATGAGCCGCGCGCCAGTAATTGCGAGCCATTCAAATTAATAACGTGTTCTTGGCTGCTCTCCCTCCCGCTCCGGCTCCCGCTCTCTCTCTGTCACCCTGTCGCTCTTTGTGTCGCAGTGAAGGCGCCAAAAGGCAAGGTGTGTTTGTTGGTGTAGGTTTGAATGGCGTTGGTGCGTTAACAGCAACAACTAACGCGAGTGTATTTAACAAACCGGAAACGGAAGTGCATTTAAACATAGCGCCAACGAAAAAAAACAAACAGCAGTAACCAACAGCGGGGGAAAAAAAAAATAGAAAAGAACCAAAAAAATAACATAAAAAGCGATAACAAGCGATAAAAACTACTAGAAAAGAAAAGCGTTAATAACGACAAAAAAATGCTATTAACGTAAGAAACGTTAAAATCAATAATAATTTGAATTAACATTTTGTAAAACAAAATCTTAACGAAGCAAGAAAGTGAATCAAGGCACAATAATAAATATTACTATATTTTAAATAAATCTAAAAAATGTCAAAAATATAAATTTTGATTTATCAACTTACAAGAACAACACTGAATTATCTGAAAATAAAAAAAAAAAATTTTGAATTAAAATTTAATTATTTTTAAATAATGTGTAGAATAAATTAAAAAGGCAAAAATATAATTAAATAAAAAACTAAAAACACGCATAAAAATTTATGAAGCAAAATTTCATTTAGCGCGACCGTGCTTTGGCACTTTATGAGCCAACAACTTGCTGCGTTTAGTTGTTGTTTGTTGGCCTACAATGCAGCAACTTTTATTACAAGAATAATAACAATAAAAACAGCTGAAGTAACCATAAATAAACAAAAAACAACAACAACACAATAATAACAACAACAACAACAGCCGCCGCCAATGTGTGGTAAGTGGTTTTGCTATGATTCTAACACGCTGCCTTTTTTTTTACTATTACTATTATTAATATTCATATTATATATATTTTTATAATTCTTTATAATGTATATATTTCTGTTTGTTTATTAATATTAAAAATTTGTATTATTTGTTCAGGCTCTAAGTCTACGTCCCGGTTTCTTCTGTTTTTTGTTTTATTTAAATAATTATTTTATTGCGTTATTTTCGATATTTCAAATACCGTCAAATATTTCAAATTCGTCTTCAGAAAATTACAATTAAGTAACGTAAGTAATTTATTTTATTTTTTTTTAATTTATTTTAATTTATTTAATTTATTTTAATTTATTTTAATTTATTTTAATTTATTTTAATTTATTTTAATTTTTTTAATTTATTTTAATTTATTTTAATTTATTTTAATTTATTTTAATTTATTTTAATTTATTTTAATTTATTTTAATTTATTTTAATTTATTTTAATTTATTTTAATTTATTTTAATTTAATTTAATTTATTTTAATTTATTTTACTTTCTTTTAATTTATTTAAATTTTGTTTTAATTTATTTTAATTTATTTTAATTTATTTTAATTTATTTTAATTTATTTTAATTTATTTTAATTTATTTTAATTTATTTTAATTTATTTTAATTTATTTTAATTTATTTTAATTTATTTTAATTTATTTTAATTTATTTTAATTTATTTTAATTTATTTTAATTTATTTTAATTTATTTTAATTTATTTTAATTTATTTTAATTTATTTTAATTTATTTTAATTTATTTTAATTTATTTTAATTTATTTTAATTTATTTTAATTTATTTTAATTTATTTTAATTTATTTTAATTTATTTTAATTTATTTTAATTTATTTTAATTTATTTTAATTTATTTTAATTTATTTTAATTTATTTTAATTTAATTTAATTTATTTTAATTTATTTTACTTTCTTTTAATTTATTTAAATTTTGTTTTAATTTATTTTAATTTATTTTAATTTATTTTAATTTATTTTAATTTATTTTAATTTATTTTAATTTATTTTAATTTATTTTAATTTATTTTAATTTATTTTAATTTATTTTAATTTATTTTAATTTATTTTAATTTATTTTAATTTATTTTAATTTATTTTAATTTATTTTAATTTATTTTAATTTATTTTAATTTTTTTAATTTATTTTAATTTATTTTAATTTATTTAAATTTATTTTAATTTATTTAAATTTATTTAAATTTATTTTAGTTTATTTTAATTTATTTTAATTTATTTTAATTTATTTTAATTTATTTTAATTTATTTTAATTTATTTTAATTTATTTTAATTTATTTTAATTTATTTTAATTTATTTTAATTTATTTTAATTAATTTTAATTTATTTTAAATTAATTTAAATTAATTTAATTTATTTTAATTTATTTTAATTTATTTTAATTTATTTTAATTTATTTTAATTTATTTTAATTTAATTTATTTTAATTTATTTTAATTTAATTTATTTTAATTTATTTTAATTTATTTTAATTTATTTTAATTTATTTTATTTTAATTTATTTTAATTTATTTTAATTTATTTTAATTTATTTTAATTTATTTTAATTTGTTTTAATATATTTTAATTTATTTGAATTTATTTTAATTTATTTTAATTTATTTTAATTTATTTTAATTTATTTTAATTTATTTTAATTTATTTTAATTTATTTTAGTTTATTTTAATTTATTTTAATTTATTTTAATTTATTTTAATTTATTTTAATTTATTTTAATTTATTTTAATTTATTTTAATTTATTTTAATTTATTTTAATTTATTTTAATTTATTTTAATTTATTTTAATTTATTTTAATTTATTTTAATTTATTTTAATTTATTTTAATTTATTTTAATTTATTTTAATTTATTTTAATTCATTTTAATTTATTTTAATTTATTTTAATTTATTTTAATTTATTTTAATTTATTTTAATTTATTTTAATTTATTTTAATTTATTTTAATTTATTTTAATTTATTTTAATTTATTTTAATTTATTTTAATTTATTTTAATTTATTTTAATTTATTTTAATTTATTTTAATTTATTTTAATTTATTTTAATTTATTTTAATTTATTTTAATTTATTTTAATTTATTTTAATTTATTTTAATTTATTTTAATTTATTTTAATTAATTTTAATTTATTTTAATTTATTTTAATTTATTTTAATTTAATTTATTTTAATTTATTTTAATTTATTTTAATTTATTTTAATTTATTTTAATTTATTTTAATTTATTTTAATTTATTTTAATTTATTTTAATTTATTTTAATTTATTTTAATTTATTTTAATTTATTTTAATTTATTTTAATTTAATTTATTTTAATTTATTTTAATTTATTTTAATTTATTTTAATTTATTTTAATTTATTTTAATTTATTTTAATTTATTTTAATTTATTTTAATTTATTTTAATTTATTTTAATTTATTTTAATTTATTTTAATTTATTTTAATTAATTTTAATTTATTTTAAATTAATTTAAATTAATTTAATTTATTTTAATTTATTTTAATTTATTTTAATTTATTTTAATTTATTTTAATTTATTTTAATTTAATTTATTTTAATTTATTTTAATTTAATTTATTTTAATTTATTTTAATTTATTTTAATTTATTTTAATTTATTTTATTTTAATTTATTTTAATTTATTTTAATTTATTTTAATTTATTTTAATTTATTTTAATTTGTTTTAATATATTTTAATTTATTTGAATTTATTTTAATTTATTTTAATTTATTTTAATTTATTTTAATTTATTTTAATTTATTTTAATTTATTTTAATTTATTTTAGTTTATTTTAATTTATTTTAATTTATTTTAATTTATTTTAATTTATTTTAATTTATTTTAATTTATTTTAATTTATTTTAATTTATTTTAATTTATTTTAATTTATTTTAATTTATTTTAATTTATTTTAATTTATTTTAATTTATTTTAATTTATTTTAATTTATTTTAATTTATTTTAATTTATTTTAATTTATTTTAATTCATTTTAATTTATTTTAATTTATTTTAATTTATTTTAATTTATTTTAATTTATTTTAATTTATTTTAATTTATTTTAATTTATTTTAATTTATTTTAATTTATTTTAATTTATTTTAATTTATTTTAATTTATTTTAATTTATTTTAATTTATTTTAATTTATTTTAATTTATTTTAATTTATTTTAATTTATTTTAATTTATTTTAATTTATTTTAATTTATTTTAATTTATTTTAATTTATTTTAATTTATTTTAATTTATTTTAATTTATTTTAATTTATTTTAATTTATTTTAATTTATTTTAATTTATTTTAATTTATTTTAATTTATTTTAATTTATTTTAATTTATTTTAATTTATTTTAATTTATTTTAATTTATTTTAATTTATTTTAATTTATTTTAACTTATTTTAAATTATGTTAATTTATTTTAATTTATTTTAATTTATTTTAATTTATTTTAATTTATTTTAATTTTTTTAATTTATTTTAATTTATTTTAATTTATTTTAATTTATTTTAATTTATTTTAATTTATTTTAATTTATTTTAATTTATTTTAATTTATTTTAATTTATTTTAATTTATTTTAATTTAATTTAATTTATTTTAATTTATTTTAATTTATTTTAATTTATTTTACTTTGTTTTAATTTATTTAAATTTTGTTTTAATTTATTTTAATTTATTTTAATTTATTTTAATTTATTTTAATTTATTTTAATTTATTTTAATTTATTTTAATTTATTTTAATTTATTTTAATTTATTTTAATTTATTTTAATTTATTTTAATTTATTTTAATTTATTTTAATTTATTTTAATTTATTTTAATTTATTTTAATTTATTTTAATTTATTTTAATTTATTTTAATTTATTTTAATTTATTTTAATTTATTTTAATTTATTTTAATTTATTTTAATTTATTTTAATTTATTTTAATTTATTTTAATTTATTTTAATTTATTTTAATTTATTTTAATTTATTTTAATTTATTTTAATTTATTTTAATTTATTTTAATTTAATTTAATTTATTTTAATTTATTTTACTTTCTTTTAATTTATTTAAATTTTGTTTTAATTTATTTTAATTTATTTTAATTTATTTTAATTTATTTTAATTTATTTTAATTTATTTTAATTTATTTTAATTTATTTTAATTTATTTTAATTTATTTTAATTTATTTTAATTTATTTTAATTTATTTTAATTTATTTTAATTTATTTTAATTTATTTTAATTTATTTTAATTTATTTTAATTTATTTTAATTTATTTTAATTTATTTTAATTTTTTTAATTTATTTTAATTTATTTTAATTTATTTAAATTTATTTTAATTTATTTAAATTTATTTAAATTTATTTTAGTTTATTTTAATTTATTTTAATTTATTTTAATTTATTTTAATTTATTTTAATTTATTTTAATTTATTTTAATTTATTTTAATTTATTTTAATTTATTTTAATTTATTTTAATTAATTTTAATTTATTTTAAATTAATTTAAATTAATTTAATTTATTTTAATTTATTTTAATTTATTTTAATTTATTTTAATTTATTTTAATTTATTTTAATTTAATTTATTTTAATTTATTTTAATTTAATTTATTTTAATTTATTTTAATTTATTTTAATTTATTTTAATTTATTTTATTTTAATTTATTTTAATTTATTTTAATTTATTTTAATTTATTTTAATTTATTTTAATTTGTTTTAATATATTTTAATTTATTTTAATTTATTTTAATTTATTTTAATTTATTTTAATTTATTTTAATTTATTTTAATTTATTTTAATTTATTTTAATTTATTTTAATTTATTTTAATTTATTTTAATTTATTTTAATTTATTTTAATTTATTTTAATTTATTTTAATTTATTTTAATTTATTTTAATTTATTTTAATTTATTTTAATTTATTTTAATTTATTTTAATTCATTTTAATTTATTTTAATTTATTTTAATTTATTTTAATTTATTTTAATTTATTTTAATTTATTTTAATTTATTTTAATTTATTTTAATTTATTTTAATTTATTTTAATTTATTTTAATTTATTTTAATTTATTTTAATTTATTTTAATTTATTTTAATTTATTTTAATTTATTTTAATTTATTTTAATTTATTTTAATTTATTTTAATTTATTTTAATTTATTTTAATTTATTTTAATTTATTTTAATTTATTTTAATTTATTTTAATTTATTTTAATTTATTTTAATTTATTTTAATTTATTTTAATTTATTTTAATTTATTTTAATTTATTTTAATTTATTTTAATTTATTTTAATTTATTTTAATTTATTTTAATTTATTTTAATTTATTTTAATTTATTTTAATTTATTTTAATTTATTTTAATTTATTTTAATTTATTTTAATTTATTTTAATTTATTTTAACTTATTTTAAATTATGTTAATTTATTTTAATTTATTTTAATTTATTTTAATTTATTTTAATTTATTTTAATTTTTTTAATTTATTTTAATTTATTTTAATTTATTTTAATTTATTTTAATTTATTTTAATTTATTTTAATTTATTTTAATTTATTTTAATTTATTTTAATTTATTTTAATTTATTTTAATTTAATTTAATTTATTTTAATTTATTTTAATTTATTTTAATTTATTTTACTTTCTTTTAATTTATTTAAATTTTGTTTTAATTTATTTTAATTTATTTTAATTTATTTTAATTTATTTTAATTTATTTTAATTTATTTTAATTTATTTTAATTTATTTTAATTTATTTTAATTTATTTTAATTTATTTTAATTTATTTTAATTTATTTTAATTTATTTTAATTTATTTTAATTTATTTTAATTTATTTTAATTTATTTTAATTTATTTTAATTTATTTTAATTTATTTTAATTTATTTTAATTTATTTTAATTTATTTTAATTTATTTTAATTTATTTTAATTTATTTTAATTTATTTTAATTTATTTTAATTTATTTTAATTTATTTTAATTTATTTTAATTTATTTTAATTTATTTTAATTTATTTTAATTTATTTTAATTTATTTTAATTTATTTTAATTTATTTTAATTTTTTTAATGTTTTTAATTTTTTTTTCTTTTATTTTAATTTATTTCAATTTATTATAAAAATAATTTTTTACATTTTTCTTATAAAAAACATGTCCAACAAACCATTTTCGCATAGCCACACACCCCAACGGGAAAAAAAGAACTGCCTCATGGTAGCTAGCAAGTTAGCTGCTCATAAACTAATTTTTTCAACGCCATTGAAAAGCACAACAGTTGCGATGCCGAGAGAATTTCTATTGTAGTGCTGACCGTTTTATATTTTTCTGGTAGCGTAGTTAGTATAGAAAGTGTTGTCATGGAATCACTAAAGACAGTAAAAGACTTACGACACGCAGCCTTAGTAAACACTATGGAAACACTATCTTTAGTTTGCTCTATAAATTGCGTATCTTTTAGCTGACTTTATCAGGGCCATGTTACCATTTTATAGAATGCGATGCTCTGAAAGTACTTAAGACTTAAGAAACAGTATAACTGAAAGCAATCCTTAAGCCTGAATCACACGTTTGAATAAACAATCAACTTTTGAATCAATATTCAAATGAATTTATATATCAATCGTGTGATTGTCTAATTTGTCATACAAAAATTGTGCAATCACACGATTGATATTAAATTTTTATGAAAATCGATTCAAAAGTTGATTGTTTAGTCAATCGTGTGAATATGGCGCTTTAGACTATATTTGATGTTTCATTGTAAATCTATGATTTTATTCTAAAAAAGCTAAAAAACCAACTTTGAATTTTCATTTTGTATCATTTTTTGACATTATTAAAGTAATGCATTGCAAAATTAATTTTAAAACCAACAATCCTACGTTGTAACTCAAAAACTTTAGGTAATATACAAAAGCTAAGTATGAGGTCTGGATGCGATTTTTCAAGTCTATCGGAATATTATATTTTTTTTATCATTTTTTTCTTTCTGCTGTGTAATTAAATAAACATTTAAACGATAGATTTAAACATCTTTTAGTAGTTGAAGAGTCTTTGAGTAGCACAAGTACTACCACGAATAGTGCTTCATAAGTTTCCCGTAGGGATATTTCTCCCACACGTGTCTGCCTTACCTACACACACGAGCACATTTACCTACACACCCACTCACCGAGTTATAGGCAATTAAAATACGTATTTCATGCAAACTGCCCAGCCATGTTTTTACTTTTACCACCGTTTGTTGCAAACATAAAAAAAAATAAAATAATATAGGAAAAAAGAAAAAAATGTTTTTATGTTCACTACAATTAACGTCAATTTTGTTAGCTGTTTTTATTTACATGTGTGTGCACATACACATACACACACAAACACAAACAGACACACACACATGAGCACAAACACATGTTCAATTAAAACGTGTTGCCAATTTGCTGGCATGGCTTTTGTGGCCAACGTTTAGCTAAGACTTTAATTACAATCACAACAGCTGCTGTCTGCAAATATTTTTGATGTGATTTTCTGTATTTTTTTATAAACATTTGTTATAGTCTAGATAAAATTATTTCTTTTTGCCTTTAACAAAGCTAAAAATACCTGTTAATTGAGCTAATGCAATGAAATAATAAAAAACAAAACAATAAATAAATAAGTTAATATAAAAAGTTGTAAAGCGGCTTAAAATGTGCTTTATTTGAAGTGTTTTTGTAGACAAGTTAATAATTCGACGTTGTTTTCAAAAAAGGGTCTGGTACGATAAGTCGAAATTTTAAATATCGAAACTTAAAATAACAAGGACAAAAATTTAAAAAATTAAATTGTTAAAACCTAAAAATGTCGAAAAGAAAAATTTTAAAAAAATGTTACAAATCAAAAATGTTGAAAAAAAAGTCGAAAACTAAAAATTTCGAAATTTAATATGTCGTAATCATTTGTTCCGAAAAATTATGGAAAATGTTAAAAAAAAGAAATGCTTTTTTTTGTAATTAATAAAATACGTAGATAAAGATATAAAAGAATATGAATTAAAAAATTATGAAATTAATTTTTTTTTTAATATAAAACGTTTTTAATGTGAACTTTAAGGATCCACGTTTTATAGTAAATCATACCTAAAATTCATCTTAAAAACGTTTATATCAAAAAATATTTTTTATTTTTTATTTTTTGTGTCAGTTAGATTTTCGTCTGACTAAATTCGAAATGCCTAATATTATTAAAATGAAAAATATTCATGTTTCAAAGTGTTTTTAATATGAAACCATTATGAACCGGATGGCAAGAAAACGATAATATTGCATTCTCATTCAGTTCGAGGAAATATTCAAAATCGCAACTCTGTAGCTCATCGCGAAGGTAGTTTAAAATTTCGGGACTAACAAACTTTAATACCGGGACCCGGGATTAGACGCGGATTTAAAAAATAGTAATAAAAAGGCATAAAATAACCATATCTATGTTTGAATAATAAACTGTTATATTGTTCAACTCATATTCAAAAAGCATCTATTTTGAGGTTGGGTATGTGTACTAAATCAGCGATAAAATATCAAACATTTTTTTTAAAGAAAATTCAATTATTGTAAAAATTTAAGAATAAAAAAAGAGTGGATTTTAAACTGCTAGAGAAACAAAATTTAAATTTTCTAAAAAGCTAAATTCTCGGCCAAATGGATTTAATATGATTTAATTATGTGGTACACCCAATTTTATACTAATGAAATAAATTCTCTGCAGCTTCAGATTTAATTTCTTAAGAATGAAAAAAATATTCGAGTGCTCAATTATATTTATTTAAATAAAAGGTTTTTCAATAAGAGCGCTATAAAAGTTTTTTTCAATGGTTTTTCAACAGGAACGCTGCAAAAGTAGAGCGACAGGGACAGCAAACGACACCATATTTCTTGCCGCTCTTTTGACATTTCTCTTCAGTAAGGTTTGCCATTTCATGATGGAAAGATATACGAGCCAAAAACGAGTCGAAATTATTAAAATTTACTACCGAAATTCGAATTTGTATATCTTTCCATCATGAAATGGCAAACCTTACTGAAGAGAAATGTCAAAAGAGCGGCAAGAAATATGGCGTCGTTTGCTGTCCCTGTCGCTCTACTTTTGTAGCGTCCCTGTTGAAAAACCCTTTAGATATTTTGTTATTAATAAATATTAATAAAAGCAAAATTGATACTAAATATTTAAATTGTCTTAAAAATAAATAATTGTTTAAAACAATTATTTACTATTTTTTACTAGTTTTTGTATAACGAATCGAAAGACTATAAGATGAAATTGATGTCATTTTTTCAATTTGACTGTTGTGAAATTTTTAAAAGTCAAAAAACGACTACTATTGACGACATTTTTACGTCATGAGTTTGTTGAGTTCGTTTGATTTCTCAAAACAGAAAAAGGCCCTTAGTGTTTTAAGATAACAGTCATTTTAATGTTAGATTCACTTGTACACGAAATGTGTATAAAAACATTAAAAGACTTTTGAATAAACTATTACAAATTGATCTACTTGCAATTTTTGAATTACCGAAAATCCCGGGATTTAACGATGATCTCGGGATCTGTTTTTCGGGAGTGATTTGACTCAAATACCGAGATCCCGGTATTCACATCTCTAATTGATGCCTTTTAATTGATTTATATATCTAGGCGATTTGGTGTGCAATAGCCCAAATATGATTAGAAATTTGTATTTTAACATAAATTCCAAAAAGGCATAAACAAATTACTTGAAAAGTTTCTCGACACGATAGTGCTAAAAGCGATTTATGGTTTTGAAAAATAATTTTTTGGGGCCTTTTTGTTTTTTGAGATACAAATGGAAATTTCAAAAAGACAGCTAATTACACGTACACAGAAAAAACAAAATACTGTATTTAAGTATGAAAAAGACTTAGAATAGCACCATCCCAAATTCGACTAACATTAAGTCTGCACAGACTTATATTAAGTACGTACGGACTTAATATAAGTCTGTGCGGACTTAACTTAAGTCTGTGCGTACTTAATATTAGTCGAATTTCTGTTGGTGCTATTCTAAGTCTTTTTCATACTTAAATACAGTATTTTTTTTCTCTGTGTACACATTATTTTTTTGAATTATTTAGAAAAAGAGCTGATAATGTACTTTATTTATGTAATTACACTATGTTCCTAAAGTTAATAGTTTTTTCATAATAATTCACTGACATATTTCTGAAAGGACAAAAGGTCCGTATGGAAATTTTCACTACATTTTTTTTTTCTAAAAATATGTTTACATCTGAAAATACTAATAATCACTATTATAAAATATAAAAAAAACGCATGTATGATTTAAATTCCTTCCCGAGACAAAATTTTTGGCAGGACATGGAAAGAAACAGGCAAACAAGCATTTTTTTGGTATGAAAATCACATTTTTGAGGTAGCTTTTAGGTGGGCATTGAGACAAAATGTGCTATTGCCTGCCTGCAGGCATGTAGTATGAAAGCAGAACTGCCAGGATTATAGCAGGCAAAAGTGGGCATACCCCCCTACCATAAAAGACGTATGGAGCAAAATGGTAGGGACAGGCAGGTCATGGTAGGCAATCGGGTGAAATCAAAATGGCAGGCAAAGGTGGGGAATAGAAGACAATGGGCAGGAAGCATGAATACATATTATATTGGTGGCCAGCAATACCGACCCCAACTAGACTTCTTGTTGTGCAGAAACAACGACGAATTTTGTTTGTTGTAAACGTGTGCAATTCAACAAACCGACGGAAACAAATTGGCACAAACCAAAAAAACGCGCGGTGTGGCACATCGCTTGGCACATGGCAGCTAAAATAATGCTACCTTTCTCTTTCATTATCCTGCTATAAAACTACGTTTAAAATTTGAAAACAGAAATTTATGTACGAACATTTTGCTTGATACAGGTAGGCTACCTGCCCATGTCACTTTCCTGCTATAAAGCTACTTTTAAAAACTTCAAAACAGAAATATCTAAAAAATGTTTTTGCCTGCTATAGACAGGCTAACTTTCCCTTTCATTTGGCTGTTATAAAGATGCTTTTCAAATATAAAAAAAACAAAACTTACAAAATAAGGCCTTTGCCTGCTAGGCGTTGGCTTAAACATACTAGTTTCCTGCTTAAAAGCTGCTATAGGGAGCCTGCCTTTTTTTCAAAAATTTAAAATACCTGCTCTGCAATTTATATTCCCTATCATATTCCTGTGCGTTTTCTTAAAAACTGCTACTATAATACCAGTTTCCTTGCATATTTCTTGTCTTCGGTTGGTGTTTTCAAGTTTTAAAGTTTTATTTACAATTTTTGAGTTTTTTTTGGCTATTTGTTTTAGTGTATATTTATATATTTGATACTCAAAGTTCCGGATGGGTACCAATTTCTATAAACTGTTAAAAATGTCTATAATGAATACACGCTGCAAAAAAGGGCTCTCCCAAACATAATTTTGCAGGCATCAACATGTATGTTTGGAATTTTATGTAAACATACTTAATATATAATTGACTTATAAATCATTTGTAAATAGGGTTGTTTTGAGACTTGAACAGTGTTGTAATGAGCTCTGATTTACATTATAATATCCCGGAAACATTTTTATGTTGCCCTTTAAAATGGTGTATGTTCTAATGGAAACATAATAATTACTACATCCAAACAAAATAATTATTTCAACCGATACATAAATATGTTTAAAATATAACATGATTTGAAACGACTCGAATATAAATATGTTTCCAGTGAAACATATCAGTTGTTTCAGTTCAAAAAGTAATATGTTTGCATAGAAACATATTTAAATATTTTTGGAAAGGAATCCTGAAAATAAAATAAATTATCGTTTTTTTTATTTATTTTTATTAAAAATCTTTAAACATGTACAGTGGGAATTTATAATAATTGAATTCATATACAAAATTTTTAAATGCATAAATAAATAATTGGTTTAAAACTGCAAGTACAAGTGACAGCATCAATGAATGCACAATTGCATCAGCAGACGCTAAACCATACGATCCTGGTTCGCTTTCTATTTGGTACAGTTACAGTTGGTCTCAGTACCGCACATAGCATAGGCAAGGAATTCACGGAGGCTTTTGTAAAAAAACATGCCGAATTCTGTTTGAAAATCGAAACACTGATTTCTATGTGTTTTTTTCACATTAGTTTCAGAAATCATATACTGCACTATATTATACTCTGTTACTATTTGTATTTTTTATAACACAATTTATATATTTATTTAATTTACAAATAACAAAATTATTACCGGCGCGAACACGTTTTCTCAACGAACAAAAAAAGACACGTACGTAGAAAATGCCGTTCAACGAGTGTCAACTTTGTATACAAGAAGAGAGCTGCAAGAATACTTTTATTTACATTTGAATTCATTTTTTGTTTATTTTCAAACATCAGTATGTTTAAAATGACCCTATACATACTTCAAACGATGGCAAAAGATGGCGTAGGTGGAAAATGCTGCACAACGTTGCTAACTTCGTCAGTCGATAAATTATCGAATTAAGACGAGTGTGGCGAACATACGATGTATTTAAATTTGATTAGCATTTTCTGTGTTTCGAAATATAGTTTTAATCAAAATTTGTCCGTTATTGTTAATCACATCATTATTTTAAATTAAGTTTTTTTTTATTTAAATGTTGTTTAGTTACGTAATTTTATGACTCTTTTTTTATACGTTACCGTTAATGGAATAGAGTTTTATTTTCAGATATTTTTAGTCACATATTTAAGATTCCAAATTCACTGTAATTAATACTAAAGATTTGGAAATTTTAAATTTTTCGGACGTAGTTAAAGCTTAATTTCAATTTGAACCAGTTTTCGGATAAACAAGCGGAGAGATAGGTAGAGTTCAATTGACTAAGATAGTGCTGCTGAACAAGAATATAAATATTTTTTTTTATTAAAATAGTGACCACATGTGAATTATGCAACACTTTATTTACACAATGATTATTTTTCTAATTTAATTAAATTTAGTTAAACTTATATAGAGCAAACATTGCAATGTAGTGCAGAAATTTATTTCATTATTATTATAATAAAATTAAAAATCAATTAAATAATTCACAGTATTATACACACTTTTAAATTGTTAAATATCTAACATTTATATGTCCTGTATAAAAAATATTTATTAATTCTTGGCATTGAGTTGAATAAAATTGAAAAGTTACTTGTTAAGTGCCGGCCAGCATTGTGTTAAGTGTTCAAGGCAAATGAATTCATTTGAATGCTACATTTACAATATGTTATTCACATGAATTGTAACTGTAGATACAACGATATCAGACACACACAAATATATACACTGAAAATGCACTAAATACCACAAACTCCACGTTGGCTTTCGACCGACCATACAATCTCTAAATATTTTATGAATGTACAGCATTCACAGAATTCTCGGCACTATACTGCCTCAAAATACTACAACATACTTCGTTACACTCACACACACACTGCAATATCATCGGCATTAACCTCGTCGACATCGCCCTAAAACCTAACTTAGTATTTTCTTTATACGTGCCCTACTCTATACGCTACCCTATTCGTTACTCTATTTAACCACTCCACCGAATTCTCTTTTACTAATTTCTTCGCATTGTGTTTGCCTAGCAATTTTGACCAAAAATGTGCAATTATTTTTGTATAAAGTTCACATATTTATTTGCATTGCAGCCTAGTTTGGTTCAGTAATCAAATCACATACCACATTCAACCTATTCAGACACAAACATGCTCACTTTTAAATACATATATAATAACATTAAATAGTAAAGTTTACTTCACATGTATAATTTTGCAAAATTTTTTCTTGCATTTGTTGTATTTGAGGAAAATCAATATTCGGAAAACCTTTAATATCAAAACAAAAGATGTCTAAATATGCATTGTTTAGCACATTTATATTATTTGCAAAGGTTTAATGCACTGCGAGCTGAAAAGAGCTATGGAGACCCACCTGATGTCGTAGCTAATGCAGTTTTCAGCTATGTTACCTCACTGCCGTACTAAGTAAACTTTTTATTAGTGGTTATTGGTTGTATACAAGTATTGTTATTATAGGAAATCTAGATTTCGTTATAGGTTGTCTCTAAATGACTAAGGCCATGTACGGCAACTGATCATTAAATTTATCATTATCATTGCTCGACCTGTTACAAAACCAATACTGATTAGCCCCAATAAGTTATTTCGATCTTTTAAATATTCTGTAAAATGTGTTCTACAAAATGGTATTATTTCACCGCTTCAAACGAGCCTACAGGGAGGGAAAAAAGTTCTAAAATCCAGAAGGAATCGAGAAGTATACGGAGTGATATACAGTTAAACCGAAAAATTCTTAATTTCAAGAAATGCATTTTCTTAGTTGTCAAAAAAGTAATTAAGTAGAATTATTCTTGGATTCAGTTATTATGTTCTTGTGTATCAAAAAAGTAACTAAATAGAATTATTCTTGGTTTCAGTTATTAATTTCTTAGCCATCCAATAAGTAACTAAGTAGAATAATCCTTGGATTCAGTTATTAATTTCTTAGGTTTCAAAAATGTTGTTGTTGTTTTCTTCTGAAAATCCAGTTGAATAAAGTTTGTTTACTTTTTTGACAATTAAGTAATTTGCTTTCTTGATATCCAGATGACAAATTCTTGAATTTTAGTAGTATTTTATTGATATTAGTCAAATTCTACTATTTCTACTTTCCAACCGAATTCTTCTCGAGTTTTAGAATTTTATTTCCCTCCGTGTATGTGCATTAAATTCGGAATTACATTAAATGTTGTATTTGTGTCGAACTTGCGTTAAAATTGATATCTATTGCTGTTTCAATTACCATCTGAATTCCTCATATATTAAATGTTCTCTTTATACAGGGTGTTTGGTTCATCGATGTCGATAAGTCATGGGGTCATTCTATAACTCAAAAAAATAAGAAAATGTTAAATAAAAAATTATTAATATTGTTTTAGTTTTTTTGTTTAATTCAGTGGGTCCTTAATGACATGAGAAAATATAAAAAAAATCTAATTTTGCACCCAGTTTAAAATACAGGATGTTAAAGAGATGCATATTACTGATATAACCTAGTCAAGAAAATTGGTTAATAAGAATAATCTGTTTAAAAATTAGTATCAATTTTTCACTAATGTTTAAGACAATTAAATTGTCTTTACAATGATATATCATATCTTTCAACACCAGGATTTCTTCCTTATCTAATATGTACGATAATTTGAAATTTACAAAAAAAATACAAATTTTGATTTTGTCAGTGATTTTCTCAAAATTTCGTTACGGATTACCCCATTTTTCTATTTTCAAATGATAGACCCATTATTTTCATATTAGACATTTTTATATTTAACATTTTCTTATTTTTTTAGTTAAAGAATGACCCCATGAATTATTTACTTTTCTGAACCAAACACCCTGTATAAATCAAGTATTATTTTAACTAAAAAAAATTACAATATTTTAAATTTTATACAAAAACATAAAAATTTATTTTTGGCACATATTTCACTTGTATGTCATATGTTTGTGAAAGCTGCAGCTTATGTCAACAACAAAACCATATAATGCCACTAATTTTATATACATTTATGTCAGCAAAAATATTTTTTGTTCATGTCAAGCGTCTGATTAGCCTGTGGAATGGGACATTAAAAAAGCGCAACTTATTTGTTCAGTGACAATAGTGCGACATAAATGTGTTCACTAGGCAGACAGCCAGACAGACAGGTGCAATGTATGCAGCATGTGGTTGCAATATTTAAATGGAGAAAAAAAAATTTTTTTAATGCAAAATATTTAAAAAGGCATATTTATGATTTTTTTACTATTTAAATCTACAAGTTAATTTCTTTTAAAATTGGTAAATTAATTTATCAATTCATCGATTATTGATTTATCGATTTATATATTTACAGATTTATCGACTTGTATGTTTATCGATTTATAGATTTATCGATTTATAGATTTATAGATTTATAGATTTATAGATTTATAGATTTATAGATTTATAGATTTATAGATTTATAGATTTATAGATTTATAGATTTATAGATTTATAGATTTATAGATTTATAGATTTATAGATTCATAGATTTATAGATTTATAGATTTATAGATTTATAGATTTATAGATTTATAGATTTATAGATTTATAGATTTATAGATTTATAGATTTATAGATTTATAGATATATAGATTTATAGATTTATAGATTTATAGATTTATAGATTTATAGATTTATAGATTTATAGATTTATAGATTTATAGATTTATAGATTTATAGATTTATAGATTTATAGATTTATAGATTTATAGATTTATAGATTTATAGATTTATAGATTTATAGATTTATAGATTTATAGATTTATAGATTTATAGATTTATAGATTTATAGATTTATAGATTTATAGATTTATAGATTTATAGATTTATAGATTTATAGATTTATAGATTTATAGATTTATAGATTTATAGATTTATAGATTTATAGATTTATATTAAACGAATGAAAAAAAAATAGGAAGTCATTAAATTCAATTGTACTGTAACCTATTTGTTAAAGTGTTTTTTCAATGATACACGCATAATGAAATTGTTTTTTTTTGCGAAAATGCAATTAATCAATACAGAGAAATAAAACTGTCGCCAATAAAGAAAATATTGTGGGAAATATATTCATTTTTTGTTAATATTCATGACGCACAACCGCATACTAATGAATTCATCATTTCATGCGGGAAACTGTGGCAGTGAAATGGAAATGAAAACAACAAACAAAAGAAAATTAAAAACAAAAAAAAAAACAAAAAATCGAATACCATGGCAAAAAAAGTAGAATTAAAAACAAAATGACACAAAAACTCAACTGAAGGTGAACCGAACATTGCAAATGTTGTAGCAACTTCATTGCATGCTGACAACAAAAAGACAGTCATACGAATTGAGTTGTTTTCTATTTAACTTAAAGAGACACACCGACATACAAATAACACACACGCAGAGAAAAATGTGTTTGCAGCAAACATAATATTTTTGCAATCATTGATTAAATAAGATTAATTCGCTGTAACATTTATTTCCATATCTGTCAAATATTTTTGTGGTTCATTTTATGATTTATGGTTATTTATTGTTATTAAAATAATTGTTTTAAAAATCTTGAAATTCAAGAAAATTACTATAATATGTTTGCTGCAAAATATATTTTTTCCTGTGTGCACATATGCGACACAAACAAATGTCATTAATTTAAGTCGTCAGCCACGGAGTTGAGAGTTTCATATTTTGCATGCAACACAAATACTTTTGTGGTTTTGCATAGGTATTTCAGAGTTAAGTATGCGTGTTACTCTATTTGATGTTTGTTTTATGCAATTCCAAAATAATTTTTAGTTTGCGTGAAGCGTTGCTAAAATGCGCTATGAATTGCAGGGGTATGAGTGACGTATGAGTGACATTTCTATATATCGTCGTTGTAGAGCGAAAAGTCACCAAATACATTTTTATCAAAAACTTTAATTTCGAGTTTGTTGATTAATATTATAAAAAGTAATTGATGAATTTTTAAAGTTCAAAAATCAACTAATAGTTTTACATTTTCTTATCATGTGGTAAAAAAATTGAGATCATCGATTAAAAATTGACAGATTTATAAAGGTTTTTGTAAATGCATATTTGTAATTTTGAAAATGTATTTGGTGACTTTTCGTTCTACAACGACGATATCTTTGTCTAATCAATGCAAATCAAATGTTTAATTCATGAATTATTATAACGTATATAAAATATCTTTGGATTTGGACAATTTACTGATTTATAGATACGAATTTTGTGAGGCTATATCCTGACCAAAACGCAAATATTTTTGTTTTTTATGCTATAACTTTTAATTAGCTCAAAATAAACTAGTGATGTTTAGGAATTAATTGTTTGTTTTTAAAGCACCTATCTATTGGCATCATTATTTAAAAACATTTTGCCAAACATTAACTTGACATTTGTTATTTGAAGGAATTTTTTTTGGCAAATTTAAATAACGATACCAATCGATAGGTGCTTTAAAACAGACAATTAATACCTTTAAACTACTATTTTATCTTGCACGAATAAAAAGTTATTGCAAAAAAACAATGAAATTGGAAAAATTGAAAATCTTGTCATGCCAAAAGGGCGAATCTTTCCTTTTTCGCCATAACTATTTATTGGTACGAGATAAAATAGTAGTGTGCAGGCATTTATTATTTGTTTTTAAAGCACCTATCGATCTGCATCATTAATTAAAAATATTTTGTCAAACATTAATTTATATTGCTATCGATGAATCAAACACCCTATATAATAAATTAACGATAATTTGCTGTAATCTGAAAAGATCATAACTTCATATATAAGGTATGCTTATTTATTTCATACTCAGTTAGTTTTCTATTACGTAGCTTCTTCCCTAGTAAAAATTTGCCCGATGCGCCATCGGGAAATGATCGGGTTTTCGTTGGGTAAGCCCTATTAGAGAAAATATGATCATTGCCTTTGCATGCCCTTATCATGCTTACCATAGCAGGGTTTACATTATCTAAAACAGTCTATGTTCCCAATCATAGCTACATTATTTGTTCCTCATAACGAAATTAGTATCTGGCAATGATCGAAATTAATGAGAGAAACTCTATTATGCTCGGACTCAGACAAGGCAATTGTCGGGTAAATATTAAAATAGGGAATTGCCCGATCAGTACATGATCATGGTCTGAGGTCAATACATGATCAGGACACTGCGTTACAAGGACATTATGGGCCTCGTCATATCCCGATCACCTCAGATAATGACATGATCACTTCATGACCATGGCCCTACCAAAATTTCTACTAGGGTTTGCGAAAAAATCAGATAATAAGTGCTATGCTTCAAACATTTATATGTAAAATATAAAGACATTTTTAACATTTATAAATTTTTACATTTTTGAGCGGAAAATGTGTTGATAGGGCATATTTTAAAAATAGAATCGATGAGAAAAAGTTTACAATTTTAATTGTTAGTTTGAACTATGCTCTGCATAATCATAAATAATTTTATTAATTATCATTAGATCTGAAATTCTAAAAACTCATGAAAGAATACTATAAAAAATCAAACATTTTCGAGTATAGATTCAAATATCTTAAGAAAAATAACGAAATATTAGCATTTTTTAGTATATTGTAATTAGTCTGGACAATTGTAAGAAATATTGCGTTTACAGTTTTTTTGGAAAACTATTGTTGAAAGGAAAGTAATATTTCTATTTTAAAAAGTGGACGATAGCAGTTTCTACGTTAATATCAGCACTATGGGATGTCTATAAGAACATTTGTTTGATTGTTTTTTATTTTTTTTATGTAATGTAATTTAATTTATATTAACTAAAATTGTAGTTGAAAATATGATTTTAATTTCAAAAATATTTAATACGAAGTGAGTAAAAAATACATTCCAAAAATGATCTAAAAATTGAGTTGCATTAAATTTTCTATGAATAATTTATAAAATGTCTAATTCATTATTTTTATTTTCTTTGCAGATGAAATACAATATAAATTTACAACAAAGAAATATACAACATTATTGTAAAGAACAATGCATTGTGTGCCTTTCTACATAAACAACATCATCAGTAACTAGAAACAGATCTAAAATAAATTCAACATTAGACAAATCAATCTAAAGTTTCGTGAAATGCACAAATTACACAATTCAAATAAAAATAATTTTTAATAAAATACATTAAAAATCATCAAAACAGAAGAATATTAAAAAATATATATAGAAAAAAACAAACTAATAAAATATTAGTAATTGTGAAAAAGTCCTTTGTATTTATAAAAATTGCATTAACTGGAACAACAACAAGTGTTCTTGCTGTCATCGATATTTTCATCAGTTCATAGAAAACACCCACCGGAACAACATTTTCTTATCAAATATAACTCGTGAATAACCCAATTCAAACCAACACTTTAACCTCTTTGCGTCGTAGTGCCTGTGGAGACACAACCCGTATAAACTTGATTTTCTTTTTGCTGCTGTTCGTTGATTTACGAATGAAAAATGGAGCTGCAGCAATTGCTATGTTGCTCCTTTTTGTTGTTGCTCGCAAAAACGCAAGGTAAGTGAGATTTTGTTTTCTTTACACTTTTTCACATATTTTTATAATTCCTTTTTTCCTCAAAGAAAATGGTATTTGTGTATAGTGTTGTGATGGAAATTTTTAAATAACATTGCTTTACATTAATAATATTGTCTGTGTTTTATAAAAAAAAAGTTTTTGCACATTATGGAAACGAGTGAAAAACTCTTTAGGAGCGCATAATAAACTGAAAAAGTTTCACTTTCATTAGATTAAGGAAAAGAGATTGAATAATTTACTTATTTTATTTCCAATTTTTTTAATTCATTGAATTTTTTTTTGAAAGTGCTTCTAGAAAAGTGTAAAAATAATTTTTTTAATAAAAATTCAAATTTTTATCATTGAAAAATAAAAAAATTATTGTTCGCACACAAGATGTACTCTACTACTTACGCTTTATATGCAGCGTCCTTATCAGCTCGATATGCGTTGATACGTTTCGAGAAGTTTCTACATTTTTCGAAATGCTGTATGCTATTTGCATCTCATTCGCACTCATGTGTTTTAATGCTGAATTTTCTTCTGTCTTACATTCACTTTTGTTTATTGCTAGCACACTGAAGCAAATTACATCTTTCCGTAACAATATAATGCATCAATCAATGCTCAACAGAAGATTATGATAATTTTTAATAATACTATATCGAACTTTCATACAAAAAAGTTCCAACGAATCATAGAGAAACAACTCATGGTAAATGTATTCAAATATCATAGAAAAAATGCGATTTTGGTTATGTTTTATTTAAATTAAATATTATTTAAGTTCTTAATAGAATATATTAAAACATAAACTGATGCTTTATATTAGCTTCAGTTTAAGTTTTACTAGAGCACATGAATACTTTTCAGAGATGTTTTTATATACCACATACCACACACAGAAAAAAAATTATCATTATATTGATGAATTTCATTCCTCAAACCTTGATTCATTGTATTGAAGAACGATTCATAATATTGATATTTAAAAAACATCAATGTTAAGAATTCATTCTTCAATATGATGAACTTTATGTCAAGAATACATTTCATCATATTAATGAATAATATAGAATATATGGATTTATGGATGATGTTCATCAAACCAAATTTCAATACAAATATTTATTTTTCGTTCATTTTTTGCCATACTTCTCAGTTCTCAAGTAGTTCTTGTTTGTTATTTCTTATATAATGTTTGCTCGACATGCATAAATTAGTAAAATGTATTAAAATAAAATTATTTATAATTACAACATTTTGTATTATATTTTATATTAATAAAAAATATATTTCAAAAAATTTTTTTTTTTTTAGAATTTTTTTTTTTTTAAAACAATTTTTTTTTTTAACATTTTTTTTTTCAAAAAAAAAAATTTTTTTTTTTAAACAAACTATTTTTCGGATAATTTTTTTTCGGATTTTTTATTTTTAAATAAAAATTTTTTTTGAGGACATTTTTTTTTAATTTTATGTTCTAAAAACATTTTATTTTAAATTCGTAAAAAATACCCATTAATTAATTTATTTTGAAAAAAAAAAAATATATATGTATTAGTTCAGCAATACTCATCATATTGAATATTATATTCATAAATATTATAAACAATTTACAACATTTAAATTATTCATAGATATTATGTTTATATTCATTAATGTGACTATTCAAATTCATTGTATTGAGTATGTCGTTCTTCACTATTGTTCGTTCTTCACTATGATGTAATCATCAATATGTCATTTAATGAACGGTGGTATCTAGTTTTGGTAGAAAAATTCATAATATTTTTGAATAAATTCATCATATTGATGAATTTTTTCTCTGTGCATGAATTGATTTATTCTATAAGCAATTAGAAAAAATGTTTTAACAAGTAGTTAACATATTAAAATATGAATTTTCAGAGAAATTTTAATATTAATATTATTATAGAATGCATAAAATGGTTATTTAACATATATATCTTTGTCAAAACGTTACGATTACTTTTTCTTGAGTTATTTAAAGTTTAAGAGAACAGTAACCAATTTTTATTTATGGCCATTTTACATTATCATTGCTAGTATTTTATATTATTGTAAATTTTTGCACTCTTACAACAGTTGTTTCCACAAATTTCTACATTTTCTATATTTGCTATGTAAATATTTTATGAAAATCAAATAGTTTTCTGTCAAACAATTCGTTTGCATTTTCCGATTACTATTTATTTAATGTCCTTGCAATACCACCATCCTCAATTCTTCTATGTCTAAACATTTTACGTTCCACACATATATTTTTTATTTCTACTTTTTTTTTTGGTTGTATTTTGTCGTCTACGTTTTCTATCGCCTGCTGTTCGTCAGCATCCTTGCGGCTGATTTATGCTCCATGAAATTTATGAGCATTTTAATCTAAGCATTTTGCTCCTTGTCGTCAGAACAAGTTCGTTCTTATTGCGCTTGGTCCGAAACGCATAGCATTGCATCGCATCGGTTCGCACCTTCAGGTGCCGGCAGCAACTGTTTTCCATACTTGCTATTCCAAAGGATTCGGCAACTATGAAGCGAGAGTGAGGCAAGCAAGAGGCAAGAATGAGGCAAGCATGAGGCAAGCATGAGGCAAGCATGAGGCAAGCATGAGGCAAGCATGAGGCAAGCATGAGGCAAGCATGAGGCAAGCATGAGGCAAGCATGAGGCAAGCATGAGGCAAGCATGAGGCAAGCAGGAGACAAGTATGAGGCAAGCATGAGGCAAGAATGCTACAAATATGAGGCAAGGTAGAACAGAGTTGGCTACCTTTAAATAAGAGCGCTGCTGAAGCGTAGCATTTGAAATTTTCTTTTCATTTGCCGACAGTTGTCTTCGTTTGCGATTTCTGCAGCACAGCATCCTTGATGCCACATCCTTGGCGTTTTCTTTGCATCTGCAGTTGAATTCTTGGTCCATTGGTTGAAAGCTTTCCCGGTGTGCCTTCGTTATCCTGCCATCTCGATGCAATAGCGGCATTTGTTGAAAATGCAATTCTTTTTTGCCGCCTGCGCAAAATGAAACGTGAAGGTCCTGCATGATTTTCACACTCAGAAACACATTACGTTAAATTATAAATTAACTATTACACTAAAAGTATAAAATTTAATTTAAAAACTATTAATTTAATAGGGAATACTATAAAATGTTAAATAAAGGGTTTTTCAAAAAGAGCGCTACAAAAGTTTTTTGTCAAGGGTTTTTCAACAGGGACGCTACAAAAGTAGAGCGACAGGGACAGCAAAAAACGCCATATTTCTTACCGCTCTTTTGCCATTTCTCTTCAGTAAGGTTTGCCATTTCATGATGGAAAGATATACGAGCCAACAACGAGTCGAAATTATTAAAATTTACTACCGAAATTCGAATTCGTATATCTTTCCATCATGAAATGGCAAGAAATATGGCGTCGTTTGCTGTCCCTGTCGCTCTACTTTTGGAGCGTCCCTGTTGAAAAACCCTTTACATATAATTTTTTATTATTTTTTTTTTTTTGTTTTTAATTGTATTTAATTGTAAAATATAAACTACAAGTATATAATATTGTACTTCCATATTTCTTACTTTGTTTTAATTTTATAAACTACAAATAATAATACTAATACCATAATTTTAATAGTAATTATTATTTTTATTTGTATAAAATATTAAAAGCTATACCATTAACTTTATAGTATGTTGCGATTAAAATTCCGTCCTTATAGAGTTCATAATTTTTTTTTGGCTTTTGTTTATATTAACTATAAATAACATAAACTTAATAGTATACCATACGATTAATAGTATTTGCAATTAACATTTTATACCACAATGCATTAACGAAAAGATACAATAAAATTTTACAGTTTTTATACCCTACACTAAAAGTGAAAGGGTATATTCAGTTTGGTACGCCGTTTGTAACACCCAGAAGGAAGCATCTCCGGTATGGAAAAGTATATATATTCTTGATCAGCATGACCTCCTGAGTCGATTTAGCGATGTCCGTCTGTCCGTCTGTCTGTCCGTCTGTCTGTCTGTCCGTCCGTCTGTCTGTCTGTCTGTCTGTCTGTCTGTCTGTCTGTCTGTCTGTTGAAATCCCTAAGACTTTTAAAATTGAAGAGCTAGATAAATGAAACTTATAACTTAGATTACTAATATACCTACGCTGTATGTGCGAAAAAATTGGCGAGATCGATCCATTGTGACCTATGATCCGACCACTTATGTTCAAATACCTCATATAAAATGTACATATAAAGATCAATTTTTATGTATACGTGCTTAGGTAAACTTTTTTGGTCAAATATATATTGACATCATGCTTAAATACATGATAATAATGTTTTCCGGCGAAAAGACTTGTGGTTCACAAAAAAAAAAATCGAAATTCGGTACACCTACCCATTTGTAAATATGGGTATCAAATGAATGGAAATTCTTCAGCGATTGAATGTGTGTAGTTATTTTCAGGATTCGTATACCCTGGTGACCTATATATCACTTTGAATGGTAACCACACATATGTGTAGGGTATTTATAGTCGGCTTAGACCGACTATAATTTTGATAATCCTAACTATCATAATTACACCTACTTTAAAATTTCCCATGTGATCTAACCTTCCCAACTGGTTACTATTGAAATTAGTCAATAGGATAAACTATTAATTCAATCGGTAAATTTAATTAAATAATACAAATTACTACATTTTTTGTTTTTAGTTTGTATGAAAATATTTATATTTTGTATACTATTAAATAAATAGCTGTCCTATTGACAAATTTTAATGGGATTTTTTCTGAGTGTGGCATACCATAAACTTACTATTTATTTACTAGTATTTACTAAAATATTAAAAGTAGATATATGTATTAAAAATAAGTAAGAACAAACAGAAATAGATTATTAGTGGTTTAATACAATTGAGTGCCATAATTAAATACTATTAATTTTATAGTTCTATTATATTAATAGAGCACAATTCTATTATAAAATATAGAAAAACTTTAAAAATGATAACGAACATAAATGAATTTCAAATATTTTAATTAGAAGAAAAATCCTATTAATTTCACAGTATTTAAACTATAATATTTATAGTACAATAATACTAGAAATAAAATTTTTATAGTATTTTTTTCGAGTGTTGCCTTCGTTGTGCCCGTGAGACATGCTGTCGACGTGCCGCTCAAAGTACCCACCGTTGTAAAATTAAAGTTACCACCTTCGTCGCAAAAAGATTAGAAAATAAATAAAAGAAATATCGCGAATACCAAGTGAATTGTTGCTTAAAAATGTGCTATTGTTGGTGCTGCTGCTGTTGCTGGTCGTCTTCTTCGTTCTCTGAAGAATTTCGCAGCGACGATTTATTGCAACTATTGCTGCAACGCGAGCGCGAGTTTGTTTTTGCTAACAATAGCAAGGTGCTGGCAACAACAAATAATTCCCGATAGAGACAGCATTTTATTTTGCAGTTTTCGCATGGAATTTTTGCTACGTTTTCTTAAGTGCTAATAAATAATAAAAGTAAAATTAAGAAAGTAGCATACAAAAACGTAATAAAATAAAGGGTTTTTCAATAAGAGCGCTACAAAAGTTTTTTTCAAGGGTTTTTCAACAGGGACGCTACAAAAGTAGAGCGACAGGGACAGCAAACGACTTGCCGCTCTTTTGACATTTCTCTTCAGTAAGGTTTGCCATTTCATGATGGAAAGATATACGAGCCAACAACGAGTCGACATTATTAAAATTTACTACCGAATTTCGAATTCGTATATCTTTCCATCATGAAATGGCAAACCTTACTGAAGAGAGTACAGTCCAGATTATTTGTATTATAAATAAGTTTATTATTTAAAGTAAAATAAATTATATTGGTAAAGTGAAAATTATTATTTCAGTGTTAAAAACAATCAAATAAAAAAAAATAAAAAAAAAAATTAAATATATGTTAAACAGTTGTAATTATTAATAAAACAAAACATTTTACAAATTTATGCATGTCGAGCAAATACTATATAAGAAATAACATGTATGGCAAAAAAAGAACGAAAAATAAATATTTTGATTGAAATTTTGTTTGATGAACACCATTCTTCAATATGATGTAGATATATGTTGTATTTTATGTATTTTTCATTAAAATGATGAAACGTATTCTTCACATGCAATTCATCATATTGAAGAAAACTTTTTTTGACTGTTACCAAGCGTTCATTTTATTCATAACACTGATGTCGTCAGTCATTAATATTATGAATAGTTCTTCAATGCAATGAATCATGGTTTGGGGAACGGAATTCATCAATATGATGTACATTTTTTTCTGTTTAGAATAAACTAAAATGCAGGAGGTATCAGGAAACATAAAAATAGTAATAATATCTGGGTTTAAAAATAGTAGTAAACAGTAGACTCATATACAGAAGCAAGTATAAAAGAAAAAATGGTGAAAAAGAAGAATAAAAAACATTAAAGAGTTATTAAAAAAAGTATTATAAAGATAAAGTAAAAATATAAAATAAATAATAAATAATAAAGATTAAAGAATTTTTAAAAAAAGTATTAGCAAGATGAAGTAAAAATATAAAGCAAATAATTTAGATATAGAAAGACAATGAGAACTCAAAAATGAATTTAAGATAACTGAAAACAAAAATACATAATCATAGGATTTAAAAATATTAGTGAATAGTAATCTCATATTCAGATATGAGTAAATGGTATAAAAAATTTAGAATTTAATCCCAAATATTTTATTACCAAAAACATATCTGAAAAATAGCTAAAGAAATACTACCAAAAAACGGCAAACAAAAGAAAATTGCAAGTCGTAGTTGCAAAGAAAAGTAGCCACTTCCAAAAAAGAAAAGAAAGAAAGAAATAAAAGTAATATAAATGAATGGTGCAGCATTTTATTTATGGTCAAACTTTGTGGCATTTTAGTTTTCGCTGGTAATTAATATGAGTTTCATAGAGTGCTTAAGGTTTTTGTTCTGCTCTATTTTTTTTTTGTAACTTAGACCAATTTAACTGCACTTTTTGTGTAACTTTTTTGTGAATTTGTATTTTGTTTTTTGTGAGTTTTGTATACGTTCTGTGCACTTTTAGTTTGTTTCGCATATCGTTTCTTGTTTTGAGTGAACTTTTCAAGTAGCCACCGATGCATTGCACAACTTCAAGATGTCTCTTTGAACAAATGCAAAACTTATGTAGTAAGTGTCACAGGACATTCGCCAAACACATACAACACGCACGCACAGGAGCACAGGAGGAGCACTTACAGCACTCACATGAAATGAAATTGTCCGTGTTTGTTACACTAGGTGGCAATGTGTGTAAAATGCAAAACAAACGATTTGATTTAGGGTGAGAATTTAATTTGACTGGCGGCATCACTTTGGATAGACAGACTATACGATGTCTTGTGTGATTTTGTGAAACATATATGTACTAGAAGTTTTGTTTAAAAGGGATTCTATTAAATTCCATTTTTTTTAACCAAATAATATTTTGTTAATGTTTCGTCAATTTTAAAGCATCACAGAAGAAAAAAATTCATCAATATGATGAATTAATTCATATATGTTATGAATTTTTCTACCAACTACCAGATTCATCAAACTAACCGTGCATTAAATGACATATTGATGAATGCATTCATTATATATATGAACTTATTCATACTATCGAACATCATAGTGAAAAAAGAAATATTCAATACAATGACTTTGAATCATCATATTTATGAATATAATCATAATATTTATGAATAATTTAAAATTTTATTTTCTAAAGAATTTTTCGGAAAAAATATTTTTTTTGAAATAATTTTTGAAATAATAATTTAAAAAAAAAAAAAAAAATGTCCAAAATTATTTTCATTAAAAAAAAAAAATTCAAAAATTTATATATTTTTTATAAATTTGAATTTTTATTAATAAATACATGAGAAATAACATACCAGAACTACTTAAGAACTGTGAAGTACCGCCAGAAATGAACGAAAAATATATATGTTGATTAAAATTTGGTTTGATGTACAGCATTCTTCTTTATTATGTACAGATATGTTGTATTTTATGTATTTGTTCATTAATATGATGAAACGTATACTTCACATACAATTCATCATATTGAAGAACTCTTTTTCAACAGTTACCAATCGTTCTTCATATTTATGATCGCATTCATAACATTGATATCGTTAGTCATTAATAATATCAATGGTTCTTCAATACAATGAATAATGGTTTGAAGAACGGAATTCATGAATGTGATGTAAATTTTTTTCTCTGGTTATGTAATTCAAAAATTTAAAAAATATATAATTTTATAGTACGCTATAGTATAAATACTATTAAGATTAATTTCAATTCCATTCGAATACTGTAAGATAAAATTTAAAATTCGTAGGTCAAATGAAGCGTCATTATTCCTACTCTATAATACATTTAAGTTATCAAAAATGTTTTCAAAGAAAAATATTATAAAAATACATTTCCAAATGGTTCACAAAATTTAAACTTTCAAGTGCTTGATAACTAAAAAATAAAGTCCAACCACATATATTGCAATCAATCATAAATATCTTCAAGCAGACATACAGTATATTTTGAAATATTTGAATAACTTTGTATTCTTGTGTGAAAAGAAAAATAAACCAAATATAGAAACGTGATGTGCATATTTCTGTAGGGAGTGTCAGTGAATAAAATGCATTTTAATTTGCTGCACCCTTTTTTGCTACTACGATACTACTTCCACCATTACTTTTTCTACTACTTCTTCTTTGTTACCAATCAATCATAATTCAAAAACAATTAGTATGCAAAAAAGCATAGCACTTGGCCCTTTTTCCCATTTGATTCTTGGCGTTGTTTTGCTTTCGTACTGTCCTCCTACAAGTCAACATCATGGTGCATTCTCTGCCAACGTTCAATAGGTGGCGCTGCGTCATAAGACAGAGGGCGGGTTAGAGCTTTCAGTTGTCCTTGTACTCTACGTAGCACCATTTGGTACCGCATTTGAAACCCTACTGATTCTGACGACCAAGCTAACATTCAAAGTACTTGGTATTTTTTGTTTTCTTTGTTTTCGAATTTATTTTTGTTTTGCTGGCACTCGATGTGATGTGAGTTACACTTTTCGTTTACCCAAAATATGCACCGGAAACGCCTTCATTTTCATATTTTTTGTTTTTCTATTTTGTTTGTATTTGTTTTGGTGTTGCTGCTTTATTTTTGCAGTTATTACTTGCAGCAGTAGCAGCAGTGTTGTCCAAAAACAATCGGAGTGTAAATGAAAATTCAATTTTAGTTTGCATTGAATCGAATCGAATCGAATTGCTGCTGGTATCGATGTTGGTAGCAGTCGTCGTAGAAATACTGGCTCTGTTACTATTGCAGGATTTGGCAATCGATGGGGAATAATATTGTTTTGATTCTCATTGATTCGGTTAGAAATTGAAATGTGATTCAAATGAAGAACCCAAATATGATACACTTTGTGGTTTTTGGTTGTGGCCAGCAGCAAGAGTTGCATATCAATTTTATTACGAGTTATTTTTGAAGATTTGCGTTATTTGATATTTCTAAATTTAATAATTTAATAAATTTGCGCTAAAGGATTTAGGAGAAACCTTATTGTAGTTAAATCTGATTTTTATTACATTCAGAAAGAAATATTATATAGAATAGAATGATAGTACACAGAAATAATCATCATCATTTTTATGCATTTCGTTCTTAAAACCATGATTCATTGTATTGAAGAACGATTTATAATATTGATAACTACAAAAATCAATGTTATGAATTATCCATATGATGAATGAACGAAAAAGTGTTCATCAATATGATGAAATGTTTGTGAAGAATACATTTCATCATACTTATGAACAAATACATAAAATACATCATACATGTACATCATATAGAAGTATGCTGTTTATCAAACCAAATTTCAATCAAAATATTTATTTTTCGTTTTTCACTGTAACGCCAAACTATTATTTATTATTATTTTAATATTTATAAAAAATATATAAAAAAAAAAAAAATTTGAATTTTTTTTTCTTAATTCTTTTTTCAAAATTTTTTTTTTATTTTTATTTCTTTTTTAACATTTTTTTTTTTTGAAAAGTTATGTTATTGAAATTTTTTCGAACAATGTTTGTTTTTTAAAAATATTTTCAAATTTTATTTTAGAAAAAAAAAATATTTTTTCTGAAAAATTTTTTGAAAAAAATGTTCATGAACTAATTAATTTTGAATAGAAAAAAATTTTTTTTTTCAAAATAATATTTTACATTTCAAGCAAGCAGTATTTAACAATTATATAACATAAAGTTTATAGGAATTATAAATATATTGTATGTAAGTTTGATGTTTAAGAACATCATATGTAACATTAAAATTATTAAATTGCATTTCAATGAATAAAATCATCCATATGATGGTAGTTAAGAAAAAATTCATAATATTTATGAATAAATTCATCAAACTGTAATTTTTTTTCTATGTATGATATGGTATAGTTTGGTTTTGTATTGTATAATATAATATAGTGCACCCAGAAAAAAATTCCCTCAAATCCCATTAAAATTGATCAATAGGACAATTATTGATTTAATAGTATACAAAAAATAAAAATGTTCATATAAACTCAATGGCAATGTCATGGTATTTTCTAGTATTTAATGGTATTTTCCGATTAAAATAATAATTTATGCTATTGAATATTTTTAATAGTAACAAACTATTATTTATATAGTATTTTTTTCTGGGTGTGTATAGTGTAGAAAGAGTGTAGTCATTTTTATGATATCAGCTGACTATGACCTCGATAATGTTGGATTTATACCACTCAAAATCGCTCTATATAACTCATATATAATGATATCTGGAAAATTAAAAGTCCATCATTCTTTTGCAAAAACATATCCACAGTGATTTTCATCTGCATTGGAAATGGTGGCTGAGACGTACGAGGTCCCAGTCCAATACGTCTTAGCATTATAGGAATTCTTTGTGTTTGGTATTGACTTCATTTTGCAATTCCTAGCAGTCTTGTATTTTTTAAGGTCATTAACTATTGTAGAATGATCCTAAAAGTCTCGTTGCCTATTTCGACAGTCTACTATAAATGTCTGGCGACAATAACAGTTGCAATATCGTCGGCAAAGCCAATAATCTTAGCTTCTTCCGGTATTTGCAGCCGAAGAATTTTGTCGTATATGACGTTGCATAGAAGGGTTCTATGCACAGAAAGAGTGCCGGTTTCGTAGATCAGGATAATGTGCCAGAAGAAGTCCCTTATTGTTTTAACGACACGTTTCAAAAAAACATAATTTTGCAGGCATTAACATGTATGTTTGGAATTTTATGTAAATAGTATATATAATTGACTGATAAATCATTTGTAAAGAGGGTTGTATTAAGACTTGAACAGTGTTGTAATGAGCTCCGACTTACATTATAATATCCCGGAAACATTTTTATGTTGCTCCTTAAAATGGAGTATGTTCTAATGGAAACATAATAATTACTACATCCAAATAAAATAAATATTTGAACCGAAACATAAATATACTTACATTATAATATCCCGGTAACATTTTTATGTTACCCCTTAAAATGGAGTATTTTCTAATGGAAACATAATAATTACTACATACAAATAAAATAAACATTTGAACCGAAACATAAATATGTTCAAAAAAAAACATGATTTTGAACGACCTGAATATAAATATGTTTCCAGTGAAACATATCAGTTGTTTCAGTTCAAAAAGTAGTATGTTTGCATAAAAACCTATCTAAATATTTTTGGAAAGGAATACTGAAAATAAAATAAAATTTTGTTTTTTTTTATTTATTTTTATTAAAAATCTTTAAACATGCACAGTGTGAATTTATAATAATTGAATTCATATACAAATTTTAAAATACATAAATAATAATTGGTTTAAAACTGCAAGTACACCAAGAAAAAAATACCATATAAATAATAGTTTTGTACTATTAAAAATAGTCAATAGGATAAATTATTACATTAATTGGAAAATACCATTAAAAACTAGAAAATACCATGACATTTGCCATTGATTTTATATGAAAAGATTTATTTTTTGTATACTATTAAATCAATAATTGTCCTATTGACCCATTTTAATGAGATTTGAGGGATTTTTATTCTGGGTGCACAAGTGCCAGCATCATTGAATGAACAATTGCACCAGCAGACGCTAAACCAGACTCGCTTTCTATTTGGTACAGTTACAGTTGGTCTCAGTACAGCACATAGCATAGGAAAGGAATTCACGGAGGCTTTTGTAAAAAAACATGCCGAATTCTGTTTGAAAATCGAAACACTGATTTTTATTTGTTATTTTATCACATTAGTTTTAGAAATTAAATACTGCACTATATTATACTCTGTTACTATTTGTACTTTTTGTAACACAATTTATATATTTATTTAATTTACAAATAACAAAATTATTACCGGCGCGAACACGTTTTCTCAACGAACAACAAAAGACACGTACGCAGAAAATGCCGATCAACGAGTGTCAACTTTGTATACAAGAAGAGAGCTGCAAGAATACCTTTATTTACATTTGAATTAATTTTTTGTTTGTTTTCAAACATCAGTATGTTTAAGATGGCCCTATACATAATTCCAACCACGACAAAAGAGACGTAGGTGGAAAATTCTGCAAGAAGAATGTTGCAAGAATACATTTATTTAAATCCAATTTCTTTTTTGTTTGTTTTTAAACATCATTATGTTCAAACGATGCCAAAAGATGGCATAGATAGAAAATGCTGCACAACGTTGCCAATTTCGTCAGTCGATAAATTATTGCATAAATTATAGCATTTTCTGTGTTTCGAAACATAGTTTTAACCAAGCAAATTGCCAAGAAATAGTTTATTCAAATGCAATTAAAATTTTATGTTGGTATTGTAACATATTTATGGTAAATTTGACAGATTCTGCTGGACAATATAATAATGTTTACAAGTGAACAAAAATAAATTCAATTTCGATTATAATTTAATTACACTTCATTCATAATACATGTATGGTAATTTCGCATTACTTTTTAATTACATTCAAACATATTCAAACAAATCTTTTCTATACGTGGATGTACTTTGAAATTATCATGTTCCGTATTCGTGGATATCAACTTCTTCGAACCATTCTACTTTCACAGTTTGTCTTCCACAGTTTGCTGTCCACAGTTGCCTCCGGGAATGTAGTGTTCCCTAGTATACGATCTTAACTCGCGTAGATAAACTTCTTCGCACCCCCGTACAGTTTGCCTTCCAAAGTTTTACTATCGCATATCTCCTCTTCCTGAAACCATAATAGCGAGAATAATAGGCTTTTGTATAAATGGCTGCTTCCACTCGGTTGCACAGTATCCCCCTAAAATACATTGCATAGCGGAGGATACCCCGATGGGTATTTTGAGGACTTATATCGTTTTGTAATAAGCACACGGAAATACCCCTTCTCTTTCGCACTTTATTCCAATTGTATACTGATATCGGCTTCTTCCGGTTATCCTAACTATTAATGCATAGCTTGGTATTTCTATATGTTGGAAAGGCTGTCAAAAGAGTCCTCACCCGATAGTTGCAAGTTTGATAGTATCAGAGACTACCTGAATTAGTATCCCACTTAAAATATTCCGCTAAAGTACTAGACAGTTTTACCATTTCTTTATTCCAACAGAAGACAGGTTCCTAACGGATTCTTCCCGTTATCCAAACCATTGATGCATCGCATGAATTTCCTATATGTTGCAGAAGCAGTCCGTTCAGAGTTCTCACTCGACAGTTGCAAGTTTGCTAGTATCAGGGAAAATAGATTCGTCACTCGAAAGTTTCAAGTTTGCTTGTATCAGATACTACCTGAAATACGATATTTCGCTAAAGTGCCAGACAGTTGGGTGCTGCTTTCTGAAACACTTAAGTTTTTTCATAACTGACTTATAAGCCGCACCGCAAAGGATGTTTTCGGTGTCATTAGATAGCTCGAATTGGCTACTAATCGTTGATCTTTCGAATCTTCTCGTTGCGGTTTCTTTCTGGTGATCCTGTTTTAGATCTTGACTGGTAACACTTTCTCTGGTTGTTTGGTATAGTCGCATAGCATGGTGACACTTTACTATTTCTTCCTTCCATTAATGGACGGGTGCATAACGGCTTCTTCACGTCATCCAAACCATTTGTGCATCACGTGTATTTTCTATATGTTGCAGAAGCAGTCTCGATTTGTCAGAGTTTTCACCAGACAGTTGCAAATTTGCTAGTATCAGGGAAAAGAGATTCTTGTCGAGAATTCTGGGAACATACGCTCTTTCGAATACATCGGAGATTTTTCACTTTGTGGTCGGTATGTTTATAAATGTTCACAATATTGTCTGTGCCAGGCTACAGCTTACGAACGCTAGATCTGTGACCGAGCCAACGCCATATAGTTATAGTATGATACTATATAGTAATAGCATGGTATAGTATGATATGGTTAGATTCTAAAACTATGCTATACATTTCTAAGAATGAAAGATTGTAAAGCCCACAATTAATTTTTGAAAATACCTCCATTGTATGCCCATGAAATTAGTGCCCTTTGTCTAAATCACATAATTACCGATAACGAAAAATGATTCTAAAGTTTAAAACACTTTGCGTAATTCTGTTAAATAGCAAAATTCCCATTTATTCACAGACAGCACACACACACAAATTATGAATCGTAAAAAAAAGAAAATAAAATCCTCTCATTCAGTGAACAACTGACTCACGCTCACGTATCAATGGCAACAATGGGCTCAATTGTTCCCAGACGCTTAACCCATTGCGCCATAATACGGACAATGATGTATACTGTTTGCCCTCCATAGACACATAAAACAATGCGCTTAATGGGGTTTAATTTTCAACATTTCGTGGAGGGATCATAGCGTCTACGACGATAGGATAAAATAAGATGGGTAAGGACTGGGTAGAATGAAATAGCAAAAGGCATTGCAAAAGAGTTGTTGACATTGTCCAGCACTGGTCTCGGATCAGATCTGGTTTGTGTTCTGGCATTTCTCAACATATACCTCTGTGTATGTTGCAATATATATTTTTTTTCGTTTTCTTCAACTAATCCATTGTCCTTCGATATGCTGCGTCGAGACTTTACTACTGTTAGAATGCATTTTGCGCTTCACTACTTTTTAGACTGATTTGCAGTGGATTTTTTTTTTGCAACATTTAGTACTTTTTGTATTTTTCATTGTAGTCGTCTCCCATGAATGGCAAAAAAAAGAAGTACTTGGGTAGAGCAATAAGGAAAGCGCAGTAGCTTCGATTAATATCATTTCGTTGCTTCATTTGAAGTCATTTAAAACGTGGCCAGGATATATCAATAGAAGTTAAAAAAAAAACAAAAAAAAAAAAACAAAAAAAAAAGCGGACAAAAAGCAGAAAGCACAAAAAATCAGAAAAAAAGATTTAGTACAAAAAAAAACGCTTTGAAAAAGTTGAAAAAGTGGCAAAAACGACGGAAAAAATATATGGCAAGTAGTAAAACGATTTTCGTAATGAATGAGACAATTAATTATTATTGAAACTGAGAACTGAGTACAAAACAAATCAGCCAAAAAAAAAGTCCAGAAAAAAACGCAGCAAGCAAGTAGCCTTTGAGATAGGGTCAATGGGGCAATAAATGAACTATGGGAGCTGCCGCCATTTTTTGCAATATAATTCTTGAAATTTAATACTGTTGCCGCCATGGTGGTCCATGCTCTGAGGCTCAACTCAGTGGTTATTGAAATAAATTAGAAGAAGTACTAGTGGTAGCAGTAGTAAAGAAAGTAGAAAAAGTGCAGAAAAAAGTAGAAAATATATGCAAACATTTTAATATATGATTTTCTACAACATGAGGCATGTTGGTCATGTTGCCAATGAAGGCATGCAGGCAGCCAGTCAAGCGGCAAGTAAGTTACTTTGGCTCCTAGTATGAAAGGATGTGTAAGGATGATAGGGCAGGACCTTGTATACGAGCGCAAATTGCTGGAAAACAACAAAAACCTAACATACACTAATTTACATAAATGTTGTAAAATATGTGTGCAAAATTGTTTTAGTTTTTTTTTTCCTTTTGTATCATTTTCTTATGCTTTATGCGCTTTTCTGCTACTTTTTTTTTACTACTCTACTACTATATATATTACTAAAGTTGAGTTTTACTTTTTTATTACAGTCACATATGTTGCCCTTTTTGAAATATTATTATTTTTTGTTGTTGTTGTTGCTTTTGGTACACCAACCGTTTAGTTAAGCGGCATATCTTAGTAAATGTTGTTGGGAAATTTATTCGTTTCTTGTACTTAGTGTCGATAGTGGTAGAGGGCATTTTTTGCATATATGTTTTATGCAAAATCCGCACATATGTCGAGATATTTACGAGTAAGAGCTTAATTATGGTTAAACGTTTGGATATTTATGTTATTTTTGATGGTATTAGATGGTAGGATAAGCCAAACATAATTGCTGTCGTAATGTAAATTTGTAAAATGTTGCAAACATAATTTTCAAATAGAATTTATTATATAGCTTAATAGAAATATAATGCACTCGTAGCAAACATGTATTTATTATAATATTTTACATTTAAATTAAAAAAAGAAAGATTTTATGCTGGATACAAATACAATCTGTTTAACCAGATCACAAGTGAAATAAATAATTTCCTGATTGCGAACTATTCTACCTCGACCTAAGGACTGCGTCGAATAAAATTGTCCGCTACAAAAATGAAAAAATCTAGAAATCTAGTAATCGAATTTTTATAGAATAAAAAATTTTATTTTGCAAATTATTTTTAGAATTAAAAAAAAAAATATATATAAAAAACCAGAAATTAATATTTTTTAATAAAAAGTTTTAATTTTTCCGGAACCCCTTCTATTAATGTTGTAAATGGTAGATAAATGAAACTTATAACTTAGATTACTAATATACCTACGCTGTATGTGCGAAAAATTGGCGAGATCGGTCCATTGTGACCTATGATCCGACCACTTATGTTCAAATACCTCATATAAAATGTACATACAAAGATCAATTTTTATCTATACGTGCTTAGGTAAACTTTTTTGGTCAAATATATATTGACATCATGCTCAAATACATGATAATAATGTTTTCCGGCGAAAAGACTTGTGGTTCACAAAAAAAAATCGAAATTCGGTACACCTACCCATTTGTAAATATGGGTATCAAACGAATGGAAATTCTTCAGCGATTGAATGTTTGTAGTTATTTTCAGGATTCGTATACCCTAGTGACCTATATATCACTTTGAATGGTAACCACTCATATGTGTAGGGTATTTATAGTCGGCTTAGACCGACTATAATTTTGATAATAATAACTATCATAATAACACCTACTTTAAAATTTCCCACGTGATCTAACCTTCCCAACTGGTTTTATTTGAATTTTTCAGCGACATTACCTCGAGAATCGGCTGTATAAAATTCCTGCCCAGGTAGCTGAGAAAAGTCCGCTAAAACATAAGTTTCGTCGTCCATTATGCAGCAATCGAATTTTTTAAAAAAATCTTGGTTCAGCTTTTTAGCTCGTTGTTTTGCGGTTTCATTTTTGACGGCATTTCTATCCGGAACTTTTTGGACCTTGTACGTCTTCAGCCCAGCTTCTTTCTTAGTCCTGCGCACGAAAGATTCTGAGCAATCCGCCTTTCTCACCAATTTCCTTCTGGATATGCTTGGATCTTTCTTTAAAATATTCACAACCTTCTTCGACTTTTCACGATCCTGTGGGCCTTTTTTTACCAGAACCTTTCTTCCGATCAATACTCAGGTCTTCCTTAAAGCGGTTGATAACGCGATAAATGGTCTTAGGGTTAGCCCCTACCTCCTTAGCAATTTTTTTAAAAGACCAACTAGGTTGTTTTTGAAAAAATTTTATTATATTTTCTCGCACTTCCACTTCGTTTGCCATTTTCGCGTTAAATAAATTTTGTATTGACTATAACTGACACAAATTATTTTCTGCCATTTAATTCAGAGCTACTATGATCAAATTTTTTAAATTTGAATCTTGCAATAGCACATTATGGGAAGATATGTAACGAAAAATTTTATTCGACGCAGTCCTTAATACTCTACGAGAATTTTTCTCCGAGACAACTTTTCAAGAGAAAAATATTTCCAATTCTTCCTTGTGACTATACAGCTCCTAGTAGAGATGGGCATGTGAGCGTGATTCAGCGTGATTCACGTGAATCACGCGTGATTGTGATTGAATCCTTATTTTGCTCACGTGATTGTGAGTGAGTGTGAGTAGACCAAAAAACACCGTGAGTGAGTGTGCGTGAGTACAATTTTTTCGTGAGTGAGTGTGAGTGAGTCGATTTATTCGATATACCCGTTTTTGTAAAATGTTGAATTTTCAATTTCAACAATACATGATAACTCTTTATTGACTTCCGTTTGTCTATTAAGTTTAGTTTGTTCCATAGATTCGTGTGGGGTCCCGTTTTTATTCGAGTTATAAATGAAGTAACCAAAAAAATTGCTTCAAAAATTGTTGTTCCCAAAGTCAATTCATCCCTGGTAAATTCTACACCGGACTATTCTTTTATTGATAATTCATTTCCAGAGATAATTTTGTTCGGGAGAATTCTCAAAGATTTTAAACAAATTCTTCACCGGAGTATTATTCTTCGAGGCAATTTTTACATTTTTATATGAACAGTGAACATCAAAGGTCTTTCACATTTCCATCTACGTTCAAAATTGAGATCCCTAACATCATTACATCATTATTGCAATGGTAGGTGTTCGAGGGAAATACATGGCCTGATTCCACCAGGTCGTGTATTCTCTCGTTCTACTCGGGCATCGAACCAAGGCCACCCCTTCGTAGTCCACTCGATTCTCAACAGAACCACGCATTACAGAGATAATTCGTTCTTCAGTCGCACGATACGTTTGTGGAACAATCTCCCTGCGTCTGTTTTTCCCGACATTTTTAATATTGGAAAATTTAAAGCAAACATCCACCGACACTACTCCATCTTTCCTCCTCCCTTTAACCTATAATCCTTTCTTACGATCAACACTGTGCATTGCACGAATAGGGGGCATCCCCTGAGCGTTGGTTAATTTGTAAAAAAAAAAAATATGTAGGTTGTATTAGAGGTGCCACGCTCGGTCGATCAATCTCATGCATTCTGAAAACAATAGCAAAAAAAACACGTGATTCAGCGTGAATCATGCGTGATCACGGGTGATTGTGATTCAATCTTAATTTTAATCACGTGATTGTGAGTGAGTGTGAGTAGAACAAAAAAGGTCGTAAGTAAGTGTGCGTGATTAGAAAAATTCTTACGTGAGCGTGAGTGAGTGTGAGTCAAAACTTACTCAAGTGCCCATCTCTAGCTCCTAGACTATTTTTTAAAAAGACAATAGGTCACCGAGCCCATTCATACCTTAGACAATGTTTCCGCTGATATTTCGATACAATTTTTCGCGAAATTCTTCATCGAGACTATTTTTCGCATATATGGGCCATTCCACACCAAATCCACCAAAAAATCAAATTTGAGATTTTAACTTTTCGATTACAATGAAATTTTAGGAACTGATAAAGAATACCAAGATATGCATTGATCAATTTCTATTAGGTTTAAAACGAGCCATCAGCAGAGTTTTATCGTTTCTAGATTACAAGATATTTAAATATGAACAAACATACAAGAAATATTTTTGGCCCATTTTTTTAATTTTAAACCATTGTATCTCTGGAAGTAATGGTCGAAAGAAATAAAAAAGAAATGGTCAACGCATATCTTGATACAATTTATCAGTAGCTCAAATTTCATTGAAATCGAAGAAGATTAGTTCCAACCGCTGATCGATTTGGCGTGGAATAGCCCATGGACAATATTTTTCGCATTAACATGTTTCCGATCGCTATTTCAGACAATTGTGTCACGAGACATATTATCTTCGTGACAATTATTCTCGAGCCAAGTCTTCCCATGACAATTACTCCTATGATATTTTGTTCCTAGACAATTTGTCAAGAAATTTTCCATCGAGACAATTATTATCCAAGCTAGTTCTTCTTTAAAACTATTCTTCGCAAGGTAATTTTTTACAAGAGAATTCTTGTCGAGATAATTCTCATCGTGGCTAATATTTCCCTGACTATTATTAACCAATTCATTCCTGAGACAATTTTTTTCCATAGAAAATGATTCGCCTGATAAATTAAGACAATTCTTTCCATGACAACAATTCCTATGATATTTCTTTCTTAGACATTTCTTCAATATATAATTCTTCCCTATACAATTCTTCCAGAGTCAATTCCTCCCTAGATATTTCTCATCGAAACCATTCTTTCCCAGAAAATTCGTTCCTTGCAAATCTTCTCCAAGGCAATTCTTCGTCAATACATTTTTTTTGGGTAATTCGGGACAACTCTTCCCTAAATAATTCTTCCTGCGAAACTTCATTATCGTTCTTGTTCTTCTAGACATTGTTTTTATACAATTCTCCCCGAGACAATGCAATTTATCCCCTTAAAATTCGAGACAATTCTTCTCCGAAGCAATGCCAAATACCGAGACACTTATTTCACCAGACTATTCGTCCCGAGACAAGTCTTTTTCAAGAAAATTGTATTCAGATAGAAATCTTCATGCAGACTTTTCTCCCATGAAAAATCTTCTACGGAAAAAACACCCCCCGGAAAAACCTTCCCAGGAAAAATCATCCTTGGAATAATCTTCATCGTACAAATTTTCATCGATAAAAATTTTGTTCAAAGCTTTTCTTTCCCGAGACAAATATTTTCCAGTCAATTCTTCCCATGATCATTAATCCCATGATCATTAATCCCATGATATTTCCTCCCTAGACAATTCTTCATGAGACAATTAATCGAGACTTTTTTTCCGGACATTTTACTCCGAGACAATTACTATCGAAGCCAGATCTTCTCTAAAACTATTCTTCAAGAGCTAATTCTTCACAACATAATTCTTCCCGAAACAATTCTTCATTAAAACGATTCTTGCCCAAGACAACTTTTCTTCACATAGAGAGAGAATTTGTTTCAGAGAAAATTCTTCACAGATATAATTCTTATTCATTCTCTGAAAATTCTTTACCGAGACAATACTTCTCCAAGATAATTTTTCGTCAATACATTTTTTCACGGTTAATTCTTATTCATTTCCAGAGAATTCTTCACCGAGACAATGTTTCTCCAATGATAGATATTTTTCCTCAATACATTTTTCTCGGGTAATTCGAGCTCTCATCCTTAAATAATACTTTAAATAATTCTGTATCGTTTTTATTCTTCCAGACATTGTTTTTTTTACAATACTCCACGAGACATTGCAATTTTTTCCCTTAAAATTCGAAACAATTCTTCTCCGAAGTAATGCTAAATGCCGAGACACTTAATTGACAAGACTATTCCACCAGAGCTAAGTCTTTTTTAAGGCATTTGTATTCCGATACAACTCTTAATGGAGACTATTCTCCCACTGAAAAATGTTCTCCGAAAAAATCATCCACGGAAAACCATTCCCTGAAAAATCTTTCCCGGAAAAATATTTATCGTAGAAATTTTCCCCAATAAAAATTTCCTCCAAGGCAATTCTTCCAGCGACAAGTCTTTTCCAGACAATTCTTCTTCGATATATTTCTTCCCAGACAATTCTTCCCCGCGACAGTTCTTATCTAAAACAAATCTTCCTCGATATACTTTTTCCTAGACAACCCTTACCCGCGACAGTTCTTATTTAAAAAAATTCATGCCCGAGACAAATATATATCGAAACCATTCTTTCTCATACAATTCTATCCCAGACAATTTTTTCCCATAAAAAATATTCTCTTAGCCAATAATTTCCAAATTATTCTTCATCGAGGGTATCCGGTTCCAGAAGACCAATGCATTCTTTAGACAATTCTAACAAAAAAAAAAAATATTCCACAAAAATGTTTGTGATTATAACTAACATTTTAAAGACTTTTTGACTTTACACTAATATTTAATTTACGTAAAGCCTCAATATTAAAACCTCAAAATAAAATATTTAATTTTAAAATATAACATTTTAGAACTAAATGTGATTCCTCAGTTAAATTGATTTTAAACTTTTCCATCTATATTGCTACTTTATCGAAAGAAAATTAGTAATGCTTGCAAAATCAAACGTCAATTTAACTTACGTAACTTTAATTATAAATTAAGATAAATACAAATATTTCTGATACGATATAATCGAAACCAAACCCTATTAAGTAATTTAAATGGAATATCAATAAATCTTAATATTTGAGATACGCACATAATTACGCAAACATTAATATACCAAACAAATATACAGGCAGACAGACAGACATACCACACATAGGTACATATTTACATACTATCGAAAGAAAATTAAAGTTTGATTTACGAAATTTGATTACGCATGAAAATAAATTTGCAGCGTATAAATGTGGCAAAGTTTAATGCGGCAAGAACACGCACTAACATTTACAGACACACTACGCAATACACCATAACATGTATAGAATTTTGAATAGAATAGAATGGATAGAATAGGAATGGAATGGAAAACCACAGACACTCTCTCAGATAATCATATTTACGTAGTACACGCAAAATTAGTCTAATCACAGAAACACACGCTTGCATTTTGAATGTCATGACAGACGAACGGATGGCAGACAGACAGACAGACAGACAGACAGACAGACAGACAGACAGACATACATACAAAATAGTGCAATTGTGTAGGGTAAAGAATATTGAATGAAAATTACACTAAGATATAGCCTACGGTATGATTATATTTCCTATTATAATTATTAGTCAGAATGCACAGAGTTTCCTCAAGCATAGATCAATAATTACAGACTTCTTGGAATTTTATATATCTGTGTTTATATGAATACTAGCAAGGACTCGCGCTTCGGTGTGACATTTTTTTTTATTGGTATTGTAAATGTAGTAACAAAAATAAAAATAATTCTCCGCAAAAACTTTTTCTCGGACTGTTCTTCCCCGTAAAAATCTTCCCCGTGAAATTCTATACAAAAATATGATTCCACGTAGAATTCTTCCCCGTAGAGTTTTTCTCAGTAGAAGTTTTAGTGGGGTGAGTTTGTGTGTAGTGGGTTTGTGTATGGTGAGTTTTAGTGTGGTGAGTTTTAGTGTGGTGAGTTTTAGTGTGGTGAGTTTTAGTATGGTGAGTTTTAGTGTGGTGAGTTTTGATGTGGTGAGTTTCGGTGTGGTGAGTTTCGGTGTGGTGAATTTCGGTGTGGTGAGTTTCGGTGTGGTGAGTTTAAAGAATTTGGTGTGAAATATCTTGATATCACCATAATAACTATTGACATACACCATCATACGTAGCCGCGGTAGCTCAGTGGTTAGTGCGTTGGACTGCGAGCCGAAAGGTCCCCGGTTCAAGCCTGGACTGGGGCTAACAACATCTTTTCATAGAAATATTTTTCTATACCGCGCTACCTCTCGTTATTATGGTAAACCTACGAAAGTAAAACCATTGCCTATGAAAAAGCTCTCACCCGACGTTCGGATTCGGCAATAAACTGTAGGTCCCACCACTTTCAGTACAAATTAAACACGCACAGCTCAAAATGGTGAAAGAGCTCGGGCGAAGTTCTGTACAGGACTGTAGCGCCAAACTATTATTATTATATACACCATCATACACACCCAGTCCATTAATCTCAACAAGATATAGCCTATACTCTGCACAGACCCAACATACATATTGTGTCAAAATTTTATTCAATTCGGTTCAGTCGTTTTGACGTGTATTTGGAACATACAGACATACACAAATATATAGTAGATATATGGTAGAATCTACAAAATGTACTACAAAAGGTATATTTTTTTTAATTGAGCCTGTAACCAAGACTCTGGGGTGCACGAATCGAAATTTTGTTTGTATCAATATCTGCAATATTCCTGTCATTTTGGAATGGAGTCCGTGAACTTGGACTTGAACCAGATCATGTTGTTCATATACTTAACTGGTCGGCTTATGAAAAGGAAAATATTCAATGATTATTTCCCGGTCACGATTGCATAAAAATGTATTTCATCCACATTTCCTAATTTTTTATATTCTAAGTGTAACATGTGTTTGATTTTCTCCAATTTTTACGAAAAACAAAAAACAGAAAAATAAAAAAACGCAAAAAACTAAAGCCAACCAAACTGTTCAATAGCACTCAATTTGCCAGTTCATTTATTGGATTTACCATCATCAACCATTCTGAAACTTAATTTCTCAAACGTAGTCACACATACACTTAATTACCAAAGGTTTTGGTTTTCTATTTCGGTGTGAAACAAAATTAACACAAAATATTTTACAAAATGTGTGTGGATTAAATCTAAAACTCTGATTGATTTTCAAAAGACTCAGATTGTATTAGGTTATTGGGTATACTTTTGATAAAATTATTTTTAATTATTTCAATTTAATTATGCAAATTTTATAAAATTATAATATTATTTTTCATTTTTAATAAGAAAAAGTAATATTAGTATTGTTTTTAGCCAAATAGTATTAAATAGGGATCCGTACTACAAATTATTTCGTTATATTAAATTTCAACATTTTTGTTTTTTTTTACTTTTTTTGTCATTTTTGTTTCGCATTGGACTTCCTGGACCGAATTCAACAACGTGTGGTATATTTATGATGAAAGCCTTTTTTTATAGGTATTATAACGGTAAGTGTCCGAGGGAAATACATGGCCTGATTCCACCAGGTCGTGTGTTTTTTCGTTCTACTCAGGCATCGAACAGCCCACCTTTTCAGCTTCACGTACTAACTAAGAAGGATAAATACGTAAAGTTAAATATTTTGCGAATTTAGCGAATACACAAACCTTTTTTTTAACAGAGTTAAATATATATACTCTGGTTCTTGTTCATGCAGATTTTGAATAAAATTGAAAACGCAAGAACAAGAAAAAACAACACCTACACCGTAAAACAGAGGCAATAACAAGACTATTCTAATGAAAAGTTAGTTGTACCAACCAACTTTATTAGCTTAAATCGAAATATTAGCGTATACACATTAAATATTAGTCTATACACACTCCTAATGGTTCTAAATCTATACTAAATTGTTCTAAAACTGTTTGAAATTGGTTGCAGTACAAACTCTTTTAATTTAGACAATAATAACCGACTAAGCGGTTGAGAAAACCGAATAAAATGGTAGGGCAAAGAGTTGGTTCTGTGTGTAAAGACCGCTATATGGAGTGTTGTACTGAAATGGCCACTGTGGCCAGTCCCGGACACCTGTGCGCTTATTTCTGATGTCATTCAAAAGATAATGTCAAGTACTTTCCAACGACACTATCCGCTGGTCAAAGCCTATATGTTTGGTATTTTTAAATATTTTTTGAAAATTTGTCTTTTTTTCGAAATCTAAAATGATGAAGTGGCCACTGGTCAGTCCAGGTGCGCTAACTTCTGATATGTCACACATTATCCGATATGACATTATCCTCCTGGACTGATCAGTGACCACTTCATCTTGTTGCATTTTCCACCCAAAAAAAAAATACATTTTTTCAAAAAATAACTAAACAAACAAAACGTATAGCTTTTGACTAGTGAGTAGTTTCGTTGGACAGTACGTGGCATTAGCTTTCGAATGATATATCAGAAGTCAGCGAAGAAGTGTCTTGGAACGGCCGCAGTAGCCATTTCATCACAACACTCCCCATTCAGTGATCTGTATATTTATGTAACAGTGCCTCTGTTAAAAAATATGGTTCGTGTATTCGATAAATTCGCTAAATATTTAACTTCACGTACATTTCGTACTTCACTCGGCTATCAACAGAACCACATATTATAGAGATAATTCGTTCTTCGGCCGCATGATACGCTTGTGGAACAATCTCCCTTTGTCTGTTTTTCCTGACATTTTTGATATTGGTAAATTTAAATCAAAAATTCACCGACACTACTCAATCTTTCCTCCTTCCCTCTAACCTAAAATCCTTTCCTAAAATCAATAGGAATAGAGGGCATCCCCTGAGCGTTGGTTAATTTGTAAAAAAAAATAACTGACAGTCAGATAAGCAAGTTTGTCTTTTACTAGTGATGAACAAAGGCAAGAACAAGACATGATAATATTCCGCTTGTTCTTCCAGGGTCCTTATTGTTCTTGCATGAGTAGGTTCTAAATTCATAAAGATTGTCGATAAGTTTGTCTATATTTAGAAATGAACATATTGTTACGAAAATTCAGTCCACGGAAAACTGTTCTCCAAGTTCGTATCTCTGGATTGTGTATAAAATAAAAACACCCTTATGTTTGGTTTAAATTATAACAATTAACTTTATTAATTCACTTTAATAAACAACTTTACTAATAACCAATTCTAACAACTGCTGCATGTCCACAATTTAACTTGACATTTATCACACGAGCTGCACTCGACCACTTTACAATCACTACTGAAGTGCTGTACCTCTGATGCGGCTCCCTTATATACTGCATGCATCAGTTCGACACGTTTCGACTTGATTCGAGAACGTTCTACTCGTTTCGTGAATGACGCATGCTATTGGCATCTCATTCGCACTCATGTGTTTTAATGTACTGATCTTCCATCTCTTTCTCACACACTGCCTCAGTGCGCTGAATGATCTTCTGTCTCTTTCTAACACATGCTTAGTGCGCTGAATTGTCTTGCGTCACATTAATTATTGTTGATTGCTTGCACTATGGGGCAAATTACATCTTTTCGTAACAAAGTACAAGAACAAGTACAGCCCGTGTAAATACTCTTCTGCTTATTGCATCGGCATGTTGATCTTGTTCTTGCACATTTCTTGTAAGATTAGTCTTGTTATTGCTTTTGTTTGTACAGTGTAGGTGTGGTTTTTTCTTGTTTTTGAATTCTCTATTTTACTCAATAGCTACAAGTACAAGAACCAGAGTGTGCATTTTTTCGTTATTGCTAACATAAAGGGTATAATATAGTATGTACAAGCACATTCAACTTTTTGTCGTTAACTAAATTTAATATATAACACCGCCCAATACTAGGAATCATTCTAAGAATTTGTATTTACTCAGTTTTTTAATTCGTTTACGGTTTTTATTTGCATTTGAATTGCAAATGCATATCATATTTTCCAAAAAAAAAAAATATTTATTTTTTGACGGCACATATTTTGTAGCTGCGATCTCTCTGAGTATGGATATGAAAACGGTTTTCTAATATCAATTCGTTTAAAGGCTTTATTCCCATATTTTGAAAATCAATTTAAATTTATTAAATACACATAAAAGCTGTAAACGTATTGATGTCGGACAATCAAATGTTCGAATGCACATAAAACCCTTTAACGAATTGATCAAGAACTAGTTGGGAAGGTTATATCACATGCGAAATTTTAAAGTAGGTTTTAGTATGATAGTTAGGATTATCAAAATTATAGTCGGTCTAAGCCGACTATAAATACCCTACACATATGTGTGGTTACCATTAAAAGTGGTATATAGGTCACCAGGGTATACGAATCCTGAAAATAACTACAAACTTTCAATCGCTGAAGAATTTCCATTCATTTAATACCCATATTTACAAATGGGTAGGTGTACCGAATTTCACTTTTTTTTTTTTGGAACCACAACTCGTTTCGCAGGAAAACATTATTATCATGTATTTGAGCATGATGTCAATATATATTTGACCAAAAAAAGTTATCCTAAGCACGTATACAGTAAAATTGATCTGTATATATAAATTTTATACGAGGTATTTCAACATAAGTGGGCGGTTCTCAGGTCACAATAGACCGATCATGCCAATTTTCTTGCCAATTTTCAGACAGCTTAGATATATAAGTAATCTAAATTTCATTGCTCTAGCTCATCTACTTTTTCTGTAATCGTGATTTCAACAGACGGACAGACAGACGGGCAGACAGACGGACAGACGGACATCGCTAAATCGACTTAGGAGGTCATGCTGATCAACAATATATATATATTTTTCCATACCGGAGATGCGTCCTTATAGGTGTTACAAACGGCCAAACTGAATATACCCTTTCACTTTTAGTGTAGGGTATAAAAACTGGAATACACGTGTATTTTATTTTTTAGCGTACTTTAAGAAAATAAAGTATTTTCGCATGTGTACAGGCAAAAGTTTAATTTTGTCGTACGGTGTAATTAATCGTATTCTAAATGAATGAAAATAATATCGTGTTTTTTATAATTAGTGATGACTGATGCAAGAACAAGACCAAGACATGGCTGTATTGTTTTTCCAACGGTCGATATTTTTCTTGTGTGCATTTCAAGGTTATTGTTTTTATTGCTCTTGTTCTTGCAGAGTAGATTCGTCCTGCTCTTTTTCTTGCACCGAAAGGTTCAAATTGTACTTTTTTTCTTACAAAACCTGCGAAAACAAGAATTTGCATTTTTTGCACATCATTATCATTAATTGTAGAATATATCAAACACGAGTTTAATATGCAAAAATCATTGAGAAATTAAATTTGTTAGTTGACATTATTTTTAAAACATCTATTACTCCCGAGAGTTTTATTTTATTTGCTTTAAAGAACAACACAGAGTTTGTGTGACAGTTTTAGTGCAAGAATTTTCATAAACTATACGTTTACTCTAATTAATTTTGTTTCGCCGTATTCATTGTGGCTAGTTTGACAGAATCTAAGTGCAGCCCTTCACTTATGCACATTCCATCAATGTCAATTTTCACTTTTTGCAAATGTGCTGTCAAATGAAAATCACCTGCTGGTCACTATTGTTGGGCACTATATTTACACGATGTATGTCAATGCTTTTAATGGCAAAATGTGGTCACTAAATAGTTCTATGTAATACACGCAGAAAAAAGATACCATAAAATGAATAGTTTTTACTACTGAAATAAGTCAATAGTATAAACTATTAATTTAATCGGTAAATCCTATTAAATACCACCAAATATTAAAAAACTATTTTTGAGTTTGTATGAAAATATTTATATTTTGCATACTATTAAATCAATAACTGTCCTATTGACAAATTTCAATGGGATTTTATGAGATTTTTGCTGAGTGTATGCAGAGCGTATAGTAATTGTAGTCGAACAGCAGTAATTGTTACCAAATTGAAAACTGAATTGAGTGACATTGGTTGCTTTTTGTTACATTTCACGTAGATGTTGTGGGATAATAGTGTTGTATTGTTGTAGTATTGTTGTAGTATTGTTGTAGTTTTGTTGTAGCATAAACCATGTTGCACATTAATAATGTTGCAATAATAGTAATAATAATAATAATAATAAAATGTTACTCCTCAATATGGCCACCTTTGCATCAAATGTCATTTACAACATTTCCTTGTTCTTCTTTTTGCCATTACCACAAAGTGTCAATTTGTCTGTGTATGTCCGTGTGTGTGTGACACAAAGTTCACTCTGACCTCAATCTATATAATTGACATTGCATGTTGTAGTAGTCGTTACATATGTGTGCGTATAACCCGGGTAATTGCAGACAAAACGAGTGATTAAACTGACAATAAACTCTGCACCCTGCAGTCTTTTGACCTCCACCTTCAAAAGCCATAAAATCACTGTTACTGCCAACATCATCCCGGTTAGACACCCCTCATCCACAACCACCCATCCACTATCCAACTATTATATTCGGTTCTACAAATCGACTGCATTGAATTCCATGTCCTGTTAAGTACGAAAATAAAAAAACAAAATCGAAAACATTGTACGGCCCGCTTTTCCTCCCCCTAAACTATTCGTATGTCTGTCTATATAAGTTCATCTATTTGTTCGACGGTCGGGTGGTCGGTCGGTCGGTCGAACGATCGTTCGGTTGGCCGTTCGTCGGTCTATACGTTGCTGTCAATTTGTCCAACGACAACCTCTGTGAAATTGAGTAATTTTTGTGACAGTTCAAGTGGCAGACGAACGAATGACATTTGATTATGTTGCGTTGGGCGCTGCTATGTTGAATGGTTTTTTGAGTGGGTTTTTGGATGGTCGGTTAGTTGGTCGGCTGGTATGTGTGCCGTTGGTTTGCCTGGTTGACTTAGATTATTTTGGCCTAAAGTTTGTTTGAGTGGTGTCAAAAGTTAGGCTAATAAATGTTTAACGTTTTTTCTTTTTTTCTTCTATTAGTTATAATGTTTTTATATTTTTGTTTTTCAAAAATTGTTTATTTTAAGCTTAATTTTTGTTTTTTCTATAATTCTATAATTTTACTTAATTGCAAAAATCGTTTTAAAATTTTAAATATGCCTTCATTTTAAATCTTGTTGAAAATCATGTCAGATATAAATTGATATCCTAGTTTTATTTGTTTGCTAATTGCATATTTATGTAGGTTGTTGCAATAGTCGTAATCTGTTCGTAAGCTCGATGACAACAAACAGCATTTGAAAACGCATAACGTGATTACTTAACCAATAGCAGTAGCAGCAGCAACAAATACGTAATAAATAAGTGCATTCGAAATACGCTTTGTATGTGCTAAACACACACTCATACTCTCACACGCACACACACACGCACATTAACTGAACAATTTGCACGCACTAAACCAATTCAGTCAACACCAGCAGACAGTCACAAACACACGCACGCATGCAACCCAGTCGGAAATTAGCAAAGGCCTTGTCATCGGAAGGTCTTGCCATATGAACTTTAAATTCATATTTTTTGTATACATTTTATAATACTCTTCCATTATTATTTCGTTGCCTTGGAATTACTTATAATGTCATATATTACGTGGATATGAATTTTCTTAAAAGCAGTTATCATTTAATGCAGTCCAGCAGGATTTTTGAATCATGTAAGTAATCGCAAACTAGTTATCATTGGCAGAGCTGGTTTATTCACTCCACTCTACTCAAAAACATCCATCCGAAATCCATGATTTTTGGACTTTTTGGATTTTTTTGAATTTTATTGATTTTTGTACATTTTTCGAATTATAACATAGGAAATATATTTGTGGTTTTCAGAGTACGACATATTTTTCAAAATTTAAGAATTGAATATAGACCACCAAATCGAAAAAAAAAATATTTGGACCATTGCTGGATGAAATATCTGAAGAAGTTGTTATGAAATGATAAAGGGTTTTTCAACAGGGACGCTACAAAAGTAGAGCGAAGGGGACAGCAAACGACGCCATATTTTTTGCCGCTCTTTTGACATTTTTCTTCAGTAAGTTTTTCCATTTCATGATGGAAAGATATTCTAATTTCGCTAGTAAATTTTAATAATTTCGACTCGTTGTTGGCTCCTATATCTTTCCATCATGAAATGGCAAACCTTACTGAAGAGAAATGTCAAAATGAAAAACCCTTGAAAAAAACTTTTGTAGCGCTCTTATTGAAAAACCCTTTATTACACAGTACGACAAAATTCAACTTTTAGCTCCACACATGAAAAAAACGTATACGCTAAAAAATAAAATACACGTGTGTGCCACTTTTTTCTGTATCAATTTGTTAACGGGTTTTATTTGCATTTGAAAAGCATTTCCATATAATATTTTTGGTCGAACCATTGAAAAAAGTTGGATGTACTTCATAGCTGAGATATTACTTAGAATGAATATAAAAATGGTTGTCCGAAATCAAGTGGATTTCAGCTTTTATTTGTATTTAATAAATTTAAATAGATTTGTCAAACACACGCCGCAAAAATAAAATATCACGAAAATATGATATGTATTTGCAATTGAAATACAAATAAAAACCGTAAACAAATTGATGTAAAAATACAGGCTACACACAAATTCTTAGAATAATCCTTAGTTTTACGCACAGGTCGATTTTTTCATGTGTGGAAAATATTGCCGGACGGTGTTATATTAGCCAACTTAGCCAATTTGTAAAGCGATAGACATTAATTGAATTAGGTTCAGAAGAGTTGTCCTGTTATAAAGAAGACATTTAAAATAGATTTGATCAGGCACTTAGGGTGTTTCATTTTTTCGCCCATATGACTAATTCAGTATATGAAAGGAAACGGATTCCAGATCCAAGACGGTGAATTTTTTCCACAAAGTATGTTTTAATCAAAAGGTTATACAGCAGTTCTCGGCAGCGAAAGGGTGTGAAGGAATAACTTTAAAAATCGATTAATCCTATGAAAATATTTTATTTATAAAAAAAAATCCAATAAAATCAAAAAAAAAAAAACAATATAGTCCAATAGAAAAAAAAAATCCGTGGAGTGGATTTTTTTTCTTAAATCCGAATTTTTTCCAGCCCTGATCATAGGACAATTTTTAGAGTAAAAATATTTTGACGTATGGATAGATGTAACGAGCTAAAATCAAGTATGTGCTGTTAAATAAAGGGTTTTAAAATTTATTACCAAAATTCAAATTCGTATATCTTTCCATCATGAAATGGCAAACCTTACTGAAGAGAAATGTCAAAAGAACGGCAAGAAATATGGCGTCGTTTGCTTTCCCTGTCGCTCTACTTTTGTGGCGTCCCTGTTGAAAACCCTGTTGAAAAACCTGATAAACCTACGGATATTTTTAGCAAAGACACAAATTAATTGTTTGTACAAGCATTAACAGAGTGTTAACAGCTGTTATGTTTGTGAATGTAAACTTCCGATTGGTACACATATTTGAACTCCGAATCTGTCCAGAATCTTTGTGATGGGCTTTCCAAAAATCTGACCTCAATATATGGATCGGACATTTTATATGAGCCATTCCACACAGAATTTTTCCACAGTAAAATTTGCGAAAAAATTTTAATGAATTTGTAGCTCTGATTTCTAAAATGACCTCATTTTCATCAAATTGTCTCTAGTTTTTGAGATACATAGCATTTTTCGAAAAATATAAAAACTATATCCAAAAATCAATATCTCAAAAACTAGATTCAATATGCTAAAACTGACGCCATTTTAGAAATCAGGGTTAGATATATATTGAAGAATTATTGCAACTTTTACTGTAGAAAAAAAAATATTTTTTTTTCAACACAAAAAATATTGGTTGCTACAACCTAATGTTATATCATTTAGTCAATATAACCAAATATCTGTTAAATCAAAAAAATATCGATTATGTCTCATTATGAATTTAGTTGCCGTAGCAATGGAAATAAAAAAAAATTGAAAATGGATAAAAAGTTTGTTTCCCCAATCAATGTTGCAGTTGCTTCAACTAATAGTTGGTTACACTTCATACTATTGTTTACTACAAATGAATATCAGTTGAGGCTGACTACATTTGGAAGATGCAAATGAATATTCGTTGAAATAACTGCACGCCAAGCTATTATTTTTTTGTGTGTAGTTCATGGTTTACGTTTTATAACAATTAGGGCCATTTTTATATGTTTGATGTCCTGTTGCGATGCGCAGGAGAACTGGAAGTTGGTTGTTGCTATTATAATAGTTTGGCGCTACACTCCTGAAGCCGAGTCCTGGCTGTGGTGGCACCTACTGTTAATGCCGAATCCGAGCGACGGGGGTAAGAGCGCGGTATAGAAATATGTTTTCTATGAAAATATGGTGTTAGCCCCAGCCCTGATTTGTACATGGGACCTTTCGGCTCGCAGTCCAACGCACTGACGCTTGAGCTGCCGATGCTACGAGATTAAAATTGCATAATAATTTTGTAACGACCACAACACTATAAATGTGTGTCTAAAAATTGTATGGAGAACATATAAATGCATCTTTGGTTTGCGCTTGATAATCTGCCTATAGCATACTTAGTATGTTGTCTTTACTTTACAAAATCTTTTCCCAAAACATTTGTGAAACTCGTGCTTCTTTTTTCTTTCAGAACTTTATTTTAAAATTTCAAAAATAACGTTCTGAACAAAAACTTTATAATAGTTTGGCGCTACAGTCCTGTATAGAACTTCGGCCGAGCTCTCTCGTCATTTTGAGCTGTGCGTGTTATATTTGTATTCAAAGTGGTGGGACCTACAGTTTATTGCCGAATCTGAACGGCGGGTGAGAGCTTTTCATAGGCAATGGTTTTATTCTCGTAGGTTTGCCATTTACTGACGAGAGGTAGCGCGGTATAGAAAAATGTTTCTATGAAAAGATGTTGTTAGCCCCAGGCTTGAACCGGGGACCTATCGGCTCGCAGTCCAACGCACTAACCACTGAGCTACCGCGGCTACGGCTAACAAAAACTTTACTTTTGAATTAAAACATAACGTTTTTTTTTATTTGGAACTAAATAATTTTGTTTCGTTCAGAACAAAAACCTTATTTTTTTGTTTTGTTCAGAACTAAACGATTGAAAAAGCGATTGTTTTCGTTTTTTTTCGTTCGTTCAGTACCCCTGTTTTTTTTTTTGTTTCGTTTATGTTTCTCTTTTCTACTGGGTGCTGCTGTTTATTTTATTACATAGACACAGTGACATCGAAATAGCTCAGCAGCCAGCTTCTCAGATTGTAGTTTATCAAATTAGAGTTTAACACATTGCCGCCCACTACACCAACACAAAACACACAATGTCACATACATAGTCGTAGCTACACGTATATACACACACACACTCATTTCATGCCCTTCCACAGAAACTTTATTCACAGCTTTGTATCTAACGTAATACGAATCTAACAAATGTATTAAGAGCAGCATGTGCGACATATTTTGGGCGCTATAATGTCGCAGAATATTAATTTTATTATTAGGTTAATATTTCCTTAAAATACTTATTGAAAATTATTAAATTAGTTTACCGCAAACATAAAAAAATTTAAATAATAAATAAACATATAATCAAGTTAATATAAGTTGTAGAATTTTATGACTACCATATTAAATATAAAAAATAACAAAATATTATAAAATGATCGTAATAAAATAGATTTCTTGCATTACCAAATTTTCTATACTTGTTACAAGTATATCAAAATTGAAATAAATTTGGCTACAATATAATAAACTATTCTTCACAATTTTGGATGCAGTTTTTTTTTTAAATATCATTTTGTTTGCAGTAACTATGTTTTGTTTGTAGTTGTTTGAAATCATGCGATTCCTTTACTTTATATTATTGTATGATTGCAAACACAAAAAATTAATAACTAATGTACTTATAAGCTGTATGTTTTATTGTTTAAGAAAGTGTTTTATGTTTTAATAAATTCCTACACACGAAAACTTTATCATTTCTGATAAACACAAACAAACACTTAAAAGCGTTTGTAAAAATATAGTGTTTACCACAAACAGACAAATCTGTATTTAGCATCTAGATTAATTGATACAAAATAATTAATTCTATTAATATAATTAATTGCATATACGAATTATTTATTAGTATAAATCAAATAATTTCTGGGTTAGTGTATATGCTATAGCATATACACTAACCGACAGTTTTACAGGCAATACATAGTTTTACAGCCACTACACAGTTTTATATTCACTACACAGTATTACAGTACCGATCTTATTTTATATTGGTTCATCGCAATGTGTGCTTGTCTATTCGGGTCGTTTTTCATACCATGACTTTGATATTCTTCTCTCTTATTTGTATTTAACATTTCGCTTTCATCAGGAACTGGTCTCCAACGTCATGCATACCTTTAGACCTATCACTAATTCGTCTTCAATTAAAGAATTTGATTCAGTTTAAAATTCTCCAATTGAAGACCAGTTTGTGATAGGTCTAAAGGTCTGCATGATGTGTTTATTCAGCCCTTCTATGACAACGCCATGGTAAAGTTATCGGTTGGTTTCATTTAAAAGGATCAAAACTAGTACCGTTTCATATTATTTTCCCATAGGGTACATAAAAGAGAATATAGATTTTATGAGTCAACTAACTCTATACCCCAACAACTTATTCGGTTCTCTCAATCGCTTAATCTGTTCTTATATATAAAACTTAAGGAGTAGTAGTTTGGACTGTCCAGTTTTTGGAACAATTCGTAGTGTGCATCGGCTAATACTTAAGCAGGCGGCTGCGTGTACAAATTTGTAGAAATTTCGGTTTAACCGAATGCAGTTGGTTGTTACAACTAGTTTTTTGTTCTTCTAACCTAATTCCAAAAAGAGGAATTTTCTGTGTGTAGTAATTAAAAAATAAATGAATATAACATAAAATAAAAAAAATATAAATAAAAATACATGCATGTTTGTTTTAATTTTGTTTTCAATTAATTATTAATTAATATAATTAAATATTTAATCAATACAATTAAATGTCGTTTCAGCGTTGAAACAATTAAAAATTAATTGTTTTGATAATTTTTTTGCTATATTTACACATACATATATGTATTTGTTTCTGCGTAGTATTTCCCAACAATATTTGTGTGTTCGCTAAATTCAGTCGAACTCTTTGAAGTTCCTGGAACGTATTCAGAAACGTGCAATATTTTTAACAGGGACTAAATTAATTCATCCTCTTTTGGTTATCTTGAGCACCGAAGAACAGTACCTGTGTAAGCCTGTTTTATAGGTATTACAGTGGTAAGTATTAGAGGGAAATAGTGTTCTCTCGTTCTACTCGGGTATCGAACCAAGCCCACCGCTTCATAGTCCACTCGGTTCTCAACAAAACTATTAAACTTATTTCTTAATATTTGCTTCACATATTTTTTGAGATACACCAAAACTTCAAAAGATGCCTGTAGGGTGTTAAAAATACAGAAACAAGAGCTACCCTTTCAAAGAATACCTTCTCGTAAGTAACTTTGTCCTCCTTTCTGCAAAATACTTTATAACTTTGTTACTGTCTCACTGTACCAATATAGTTGGATAGACGGATAGATATGTTTAGTGTTTCGCTTTGATTGTAAGTGGCAGGCAACTCGTTTATTTGGGGTCACTTTAAATTTGTTTGACTAACCTAATTTAAAGGATTGCATTGTATGTGGTACAGATTTTGGGAAATGGTAAAGAAATAGCTGTGCGTTATGCGTTTCCTCTGTAAATGTTATCCACAAACAAACATTATTGGTCAAAAGTAAAGTTCTTGTAGAATTATATAGTTCAACCAGCACACTGGGCAATACTACATGCGCTGGTATAGGTTAAAGGATAACGTACAAACACCGATATTATTAAGAAAGTTAAGCAATTTTGTTGTCAACTCTCTCTCTGGCAAATGTAAGAAAACGTAAAGTTTATGTATTGCGGCGTAGTTTTTGGTTAACAGCAATTTGTATTTTTTGTGGGTTTGAATTTGTTTTTTTTTTTTTTGAAAACTTTGTCTGCTTATCACAAAATAAAGTAATTCAAACAATTCTTGTTATTTAATTAAAAATTAAAGCAAAATAAAACTATTTTTTAACAACGACGTTTAAGTAGTGTTTGTCATTTTCTGTATTTTGTTTATGTAATAGTAAAATTTAAAAAGTGATATAAACTTTTAGCTTTATGTTTAACAAGTGAATTGGAGAAAATTATTATTATAATTGGTGCAAATATTCTTGTTGTCGGAAAATGTAAAATCGCAAAATGAAGTGATTTTTGTTGTGCTATTCAATATTAATTTTTAATGGTTATAATTTAATGCAGTATAATTTTTAATTTTTGTAATCGTATTATATTTTTCATTACTAATAATATGTTTGTAGTAAGCATTAGTATATTTAAAAACTATTAAATATAAAAAAAAAATGATTAAATCGAAATAAATTTCCTGTTCTTTTAGTTTTCAATTTAAAGATTTTTTTTATTTTTAATTTTCAATTGATTAATTTGTGCTGTAAGTAGTAATATAATTGGTGCAAATACTTTTGTATTTGGAAAATGTAAAATCAAAATAAAGTCATGTTGGTTTTCAATATTAATTTGTAATGGTTAGAAACTACAATATATTGTTTAATTTTTTATAATAATGTTATATTTTTTATTAATAATATGTTTGTGGTAAGCATTTGTATATTTAGAAATGGTAAATGTTAGAAATTGTTAAATATAAATAAATTGCTTTTTAGTTTTTAATCTAGAGGAAAATATTAATTTTTACTATTATTTATACTATATTGTAGTTGCCGTAAATAGTAATATATTCATTGTAAATATTTTTATATTTGAAATTTTTAAATCGAAATAAATTGCCTGTTCTTTTAGTTTTCGATTTACAGATTTTTTTTATTTTTAATTTTTCAATTGATAAATTTGTGCTGTAAGTATTAATATAATTGATGCAAATATTTTTGTATTTGGAAAATGTAAATCGAAATTAAGTCATAATGGTTTTCAATATTACATTTTAATGGCTAAAAACTAAAATATATTTTTTTAATTTTCTTGTAATCATATTATACTTTCTATTAATAACAATATGTTTGTGGTAAGCATTTGTATGTTAAATAAAATAAATTAGCTTTTTTAGTTTTCAAACTAGAGGAATTTATTATTATTTAACTCTATACTGTATTTGTCATAAATACTAATATATTTCTAGTAAACATTATAATATTTGAAAAATTTTCCAATTGATATAAATTGCCTGACCTTTTAGTTTTCAATTTATAGAAGTTTTGTTGATTTTTCATTTTCCAATTGATTAATTTGTGGTAGTTCGTGATCCTTTCATTTTGGCCCGCATGTATGTTTTTGTGTGTGCGCATGAAAAATCATGTTGCAGAGCCATTTAGCCACGTGGAATGCGTGTTCAATTAATCAAAGCTCAAGGTTGACGACGCCACAATGAAATCGAAATAAAAATTGAAATTGAATTTGAAATGTTTGCCAGCACACACAAACACACACTGTGTACACATTAACAAACACTCGAGAGTTGTACAAACGATCGATTTTGTAATTTTATTTCAAGGTCGGCAGCACGTTGCAATTGCGAGGCACTTATAGGTTAACTCAACCTTAGTGCTTAGTTTGTGCCATTTGTTATAAATTGTTTTTTTTTTTTCATTTTTAGACTACGATTTACTCTTTTTTTCTGCTTTTAAGCTAAGAAATAAATTTGCTGCCTTCACATTGCAATTGAAATGTAAATATTTTAGCCATTACTGCGGCCTTCAAGTGGCAAAGGACTAAAAATAAAAATTGCCATTTGAAAGGAATTTTATTCGTTTTTTTTTTTAGATATTTTTTTTATTTTTTCTTGCATTTTTCATTCTCTGAACTTGTGCGCGCAGCTTGACCAACGAAGCGTGTTCTTCGAAGTGCCAAACGAGTCATACATCTGCATGTTGTCCTTTGCTTTTCGTCGTGCATTCGGAGAAATTATATTTTAATAGTAGTATGACTATTAATTTTATAGGAAACGATGCAATATGTACTTTGGATTAAAATAATTATGTTGTATTATATTTATAGTATTTCCTATTATAATAATAGTATTTTCTTATACTATAATAGTATTTTTTTGCTATATTATTAGTATTTTCTATTATATTAATAGTCTTTCCTACTATATTAATAGTATTTTCAACTATATTAATAGTATTTCGCATTATATAAGTAGTATTTCCTACTATATTAATAGTATTTCGCACTATATTAATAGTATTTCCAACTATTTTTGTAGTATTTACCATTATATTAATAGTATTTCCAATTATATTAATAGTATGCATATTAAATTACTGGCATTTTCAAATATCTTTATTTTCTATTATATTCATAAGTTTTCCGTTCTACAATAATATTTATTATAAGTATTTCCTATTCCTTATTATAATAATAGTATTTCTTTATATGTTAATAGTATGTCCCATTATATTAATAGTATTTTGTATCATTATATCTTTTTTGATTAATAGTAGTTCTAATAAATAGTATTTCCTATTATATTAATATAATTTTGTACTTTATTAATGGTATGTTATTGTATTAATAGTAATTCATATCACAGTTATAGTATTAATAATTAAAATAATAGATTGTATTTCTTAGTATATTAATAGTATTATTAGAATTTCTTTTATATTAATATAATTTTAATTAATTCAACATTATTTCTTTTTATTAATTGTATGTCCTGTTATATTAATAGTAATCTCTATTATTTTAATAGTATTTTATATTGTTATTTATATTAATAGTATTTTCTATTTATTAATAGTATTTCCTATTAAATTAAGAGTTTTTCCATGATTTAATATAAAATTTAATAGTATTTCATTTTATATTAATAGTATTAAATAGTTTATTCCTATCAAATTAATAGTATTTTTTCCATGTGTACTTCTACTTTTGTACTACATGTCCTTCTTTTCACACCGTTTTCTCGTGCACATCACATGCTCCACATACCGTCTGTGGCCTGGCCGGAAGTGGAGCATTTCTCAAGAAATGCCATTCAATATGGATGAAAGTCAAGTTAGTGGCGTCCATAAAGTGAGTTCATTTCCAGTTAGTGCTGTTGATGTTGCTGTTACTGTTGCCAGTTGCTGCCATGGATGGTGGTGTTGTTGGCCGTTGTTGTTGTTGTCGTTGCTAATGTAAAGTAATGCATTTATTGGTACTAGTGGAAGCCATGACATTTGCATGCAAAACAGTCTACCCGGCTGACTGGCACGTGCTGCTGCACTTACGTACAGAGGCTGCACAGCACATATATTTTGTGATTTTTTTTTTTTTTTGCATTATTGGTTTGTGTGACAGTGTGTGTTTGGCATGTGTTAGCAGTAGATATCTGTTTGCAGTTAAGTGTTTGAGTTGTGTCATTGTCGAGCATCAAATTACCAAAAAAAGCTACTTGGAAATATGCAGCATGCGTTTTTAGCCAGTGCAAAGTACCAAGTACTTCACACTTGTGTGCACCAAATATATATTTTTGCAAAATTTTCAAAAGCCTTTGTTTATAGGTTGGATTTTAATTGTTTATATATGTTCCAATTCTTTTTTAATTATGTTTTATTTTATACATTTTTTATAATTGATTATTTTTCAAATATAGGAATTTTTTCAAAGTTTTACTCTAAAGTAAAAATTATTTTTACAATATTTTAGTAATTTATTTTGTAATACATATTGACATGGTTACAATTAGCTATTAATATTAATTTCATATTAGAAATTATATCGTAGTTGTAGAACGAAAAGTCAATAAATACATTTTTATGAAAAACTTAAATTTCGAGTTTGTTCATTAATATTATAAAAAATAATTGATGCATTGTTAAAGTTGAAATATCAATTGATAGATTTACATTTTCTTATCATGTGGTAAAAAAAAATGCAGATCATCGATTAAAACTTTTCAGATATTTTTTTAAATGAATATTTGGCATTTTGAAAATGTATTTGGTGACTTTTCGTTCTAAAACGACGATATTAAAAAAAAGTTAATTTTAACAGAAAAACGTATTTTCGCACGACAGAGTTTTTGTAAATGCCTATATCGTTTAACTCTTTTCAGAAAATATCGCATTTTAGAGTTTCGGTTATATGGGAGATGCCACGTCCCTATCTAAAATCCATAGCAGGACTTCCCCGAAAGTCATTACCCCGAAAGATATTTTCCCGTAGCCATTTCTCCGAAAAACATTTCGCCGAAAAATATTTCCCCGAAAAACATTTCCCCAAAAAACATTTTTCCGAATGGACATTTCCCTCAATGGACATTTCCCCGAGAGATCATCATTAGTAGGTTAGTGGCACCCTTCGGAGTTCCCCCCAAAAGGGGGTAAAAACCCAATTATGTCCCATTGGAATTTTATTTAGGAAATCGATAGAGGACATAATTAAATGCTTAATGGTTACTTTCGGATTGGTCCAGGTCCCCCAAAATGGGTTCAAAAATTCCATTTCCGAAAAAAAAAATGTTTAATGTCAAAATGCATTTCGCTACGTTGTCTTTCGATTTTGCAATACAAAAATCCGACAACGAGATTTTTCACCCCTGTGGACGGACCTGGACCATTTTAAAGGTATATTTACAAACCACTCCGAAGGGTTTCAAAAAATAAAAAAAATCGGTCACAAATGCGGATGGACCCCATTTTGAGGGTCATGGACCACTTCAAGGGGTACTATTAAGCTTCTAATGATATCCCCTATTGATTTCCGAAATACAAATTTTTGGGTCATAAATGCTGTTTTGACCCTGTTCTGGGGGACACGGACCACTGCAAATGGTACCATAAGGCATCTAATGATGCCAGTTATCTATTTCCGTAATACATTTTTTTTTTTACATTAAATGGTATTTGACCAATTTTTAGGAGGACCACTCTAAAGGGTATTATTCGATTTACAAGAAATCGATTTCTGCAATAATTATTTTTGGCCTTTTTCGCACTTTCCGCCCACTTTTTCCCACCCACATTTTGGGAAAATTTTCATTTCGGAGATATGTCAATTTTGAGGAATTGACCATTTCGGGAAAATGTCCATTCGAGGAACTGGCCGTTTGAGGAAATATTCATTTGGGGAAAGGTCCTTTTCGGGGATATGTCTTTCGGGAAATGACTTTGGAGAAATGTTTTTTTCGGGGATATGATTTTCGGATATATGTTTTTCGGGAAATAACTTCGGAGAAATGTCTTTCGGGGAAATCTACATGAACCGTCCAATCGCTCCTTTTTCTTTGGGATTTTAGAGTTTAAAATGGAAAGTTGTGAATTTAAATTGTCATTTTAAGAATTTCAAATGGAAAGTTTTGAATTCAAATTGAGCTTTTTTGGATTTAAATTGAATATTTCAGAATGACACTTGGATAAGTAAATAATATTTAAATTTATCGAAATAATCTCGAAAAATAACAAAAAAATTACGATACTTTAAAAAGACTAAATTTAATAACCGTTGCGCGTTTAAATCGCCACGTTTAAATCAATTGAAAAGCAAAACAATACCCTAGGGTTCTTCTTCTGTGCTGTCCTTATAGTTATGACTAGACATTTAATCTGCCCACTTTAACGCCCACTATTCGCCAACAAACAAAGTGTCATTTTAATTTCCGGCAATAGACGAAGCGGCGACAAATTGACGATAATGTTGCCACAGTTTTTAATGTTGTTGTTGTTGTTGTTGACAAAGTATTTAATTTAACAGCAACAAATAGTAATAATGATGGGGTTCTGCGACAACACGCATCAGGACTCCCTGCCACTGCTGCCAAGGACGGCAAAACACTCCCACTTGGCTTGACGTGCGATATGCGCTAATAATTTGGTTATTATATTATATTATTGTTGGTAATTGAGGTGTGGCAATAGAGGGTGTCCTTGCTGTTGCTGCTTTTGTTGGTGGCAAACTTTCTGCGAAAACTTACAAAGTAGCAGCGTCGGAAGCGCGCAAAATGGTGTTGAAAACCAGCAGAGGACGAAAAGTGAAATAAGATAAAAATGAGAAGAGAAAGAAAAAGAGTCAACTACAACAAAACTAATTGCAATAAAACTCTTACAATATTTGTTTGCACCGCTGCGCAGATAAGAAATAAAATTTGAATTTAATGAATGAATTGCAAACAAATGGCGACCAACATTTATGTGACAGCAACATGACAGCAGCCACTGTCACGTCGAGGTTATGTGCGATACGATTTGAAAATTGCAAAAATAAAAATAGCAACTGAAACAGAAAAAAGTTTACAGAGCACTTTGGCGGATATCCGCCATGGCACATGGGTTGGGCGCCATGACATTAAAAACTCATTGTTGTTGAGTTGGAATAGAAACAAACAGAGAAAGAGTAACAAAAAAAAAAGAAATGGAAAAACAAAATAAAAGAGTTAAGAGATATAAAAAACAAATTGTTTTCGTACAAACAAATGCAGCCCTTCAATCAATGTCTATTGTGCTTTCCTTGATGTCCTCGCAGGACACACCTTCATTTCATTCACTTTGTTGATACCTTTACCACTACCGGTACTATCAACGGTTGCCTCAGCTGCCGTCGTCGTTAACTTCGTTAGTTATCCGAGCTGTAACGCCTTAATAATGTAGCTCTTTTTATTTGCAAATATCATCAACTTGCAGTAGGTATAATCAGAGAACTGTAGGTATCAGTAAAGAAATGATTTTGAATTTATTTCGATTGAAGAGAAATCTACAGACAACGTAAATGTTTCTAAATTAAAAAGCTGGTCCCCTTTTGTCTTATTAAAGTAATATACGTAGAAGGTCCTCTATCTTGTACTACAATCTGGAATAGGAAATGTAACTAAAAAAAAGAATATTTTTCATAATTTGTACAGATTACTCATATTTTAATCTAATTTTATTCTTATGCTACTCATATGTTATTATTATGTTACTCTTACTTTACTGTTATGTTACAATAACATAAATGTAACATAAGAACATTTATGTTACTGTTATGTTACTCTTATGTTACTCTTATGTTACTCTTATGATAATCTTATGTTACTCTTATGTTACTCTTATGTTACTCTTATGATACTCTTATGTTACTCCTATGTTACTCTTATGTTACTCTTATGTTACTCTTATGTTACTCTTATGTTACTTTTATGAAACTCATATGTTACTCTTATGTTACTCTTATGTTACTCTTTTGTTACTCTTATGTTACTCTTATGTTACTCTTATGTTACTCTTATGTTACTCTTATGTTACTCTTATGTTACTCTTATGTTACTCTTATGTTACTCTTATGTTACTCTTATGTTACTCTTATGTTCTCTTATGTTACTCTTATGTTACTCTTATGTTACTCTTATGTTACTCTTATGTTACTCTATGTTACTCTTATGTTACTCTTATGTTACTCTTATGTTACTCTTATGTTACTCTTATGTAACTCTTATGTTAATATTATGTTACTCTTATGTTAGTCTTATGTTACTCTTATGTTACTCTAATGTTACTTTTATGTTACTCTTATGTTACTCTTATGTTACTCTTATGTTACTCTTATGTTACTCTTATGTTACTCTTATGTTACTCTTATGTTACTCTTATGTTACTCTTATGTTAATCTTATGTTTCTCTTATGTTACTCTTATATTACTATTATGTTGCTCTTATGTTACTTATATGATACATTTATGTTACTCCTATGTTACTCTTATGTTACTCTTATTTAACTGTTATGTTACTGTTACGTTACTTTTATCTTATTCGTATGTTACTGTAGCCGCGGTAGCTCAGTGGTTAGTGCGTTGGACTGCAAGCCGAGAGGTCCCCGGTTCAAGCCTGGACAGGGTCTAACAACATCTTTTCATAGAAACATTTTTCAATACCGCGCTACCTCTCGGCAGTAAATGGCAAACCTACGAGAGTAAAACATTGCCTATGAAAAGCTCTCACTCGCCGTTCGCTGTAGATCCACTTTGAGTACAAATATAACACGCGCAGCTCAAAATGGTGAGAGAGCTCGGCCTAAGTTCTTATAGGACTGTAGGGCCGAACTATTATTATTATGTTACTCATATGATACACTTATGTTACTCATATGTTACTCTTATGTTATTTTATGTTACTCCTATGTTACTCTTATGTTACTCTTAAATTACACTTAATTTACTTTTAAATTACACTGTTGTTACTATTACGTTATTTTTTTGTTAATTCGATATTTATCCTATGTAACTCTTCTCTAAGTCTAATGGTGATCTTTATAACTCATAAATTATATCTAGCAATCATATTAGCATTATATGAACACTACCAGCAATCGTTAAAATGTTTGCTACAAATATAAAAAGTCAAACATAAAAAACTTAATGTGATAGTTACACACGAAAACATTTCAACAAATGGTTAAACTTTTCTTTTACTGTGAACAGGTTTTCTTTTTATGATTGATTTTTATTTTTGCTTTTATTATATACAAATCATTTATATATAAATACTATATCTCAAAAAAAAAAACAAATATTAATATATTTATCATTATTATATAATACGGGGTTTCATTAAACATATTGTTGAGTGTAAAGCTTTATTTATTCCCCTCTTCGAGCCAAATATTAAAGTAAAAGAGACGCTAGATAATTGTACGTACTTAGAAAATGTGTTAGAAAGAGACGGACTGAAACAGTGATCGAGAATTAAATTGCGTGTGAGCACGGCTTCTTGGATTCTTGAGGAAACTTCTAGAATCTTGTTATGTGCTACACATGAGTGCAAAAGCAATGGCAATATATTACAAACAATACGTATTCTAGTGAAATGTAGAAGTTTATGGACATTTCTAGAATTCGAGGAACCACACTTATGTTGTGATGTGAATATTGACTAGTGCATCTGCTGTGCTAACATTGTCAAGTTAAATTTTAGGCACGCAGCTATTGTTACAAGTGATTACTAAAAAGTTGTTATTTATTAAGAGTTGGTAAATTTTATAGAGAAAATAAAATCTTTCTGAGGTTTATAAAATTTATTTGCACGAAATACAAATTGTCAAAAATCCTTTTTAACAAATATAGAAATGTTTTTGCTTTATTTGAGATAACTGAATACTCTTCATTTCAGGCAGTAAAATAAGTTTTCCCTGTTATCTACTTTTGAATATATAAAAACTAATTATATTTAATACAAAATATTTCTAGATAAATTCAAAAACGTTTGCGTGAAATGAACGTCAATTTCGTTTAGCAGACGTGACAAACTTTTTCCTTAAATTATTTACTTAAAATTAATTATGTAAATTGCTGCATTTAACAAAAGTGATGTAAATTAAAAATAATAATCTTTTTTTTCTTGTAACAAAATCACGTTTTAAATGTTTACTTCTCAAATGTCACAACGATTATTTTAAAATTATATTTAATAGTTTTGAACGTGAACGTGTTTCCCGGCAACTTAACCAATGCAAGTTTATATTTAATAAGTTCTCAGTTTCAATAACAACATGCAAATATCACGCAAACAGCTGTCATGTCAACCATTAGCATTTTATTTAACTTCAACTTTGACTTTCCGTCGTGTTCTTTACCATTCATTCAATTGTAATGTTACATTATAAGTTGCTGTAGTTCGAAGAAGCACAAAGAAAACCCCAGTTGTCGAGGGTGTCATGGCTGTCAGCCAACGTCTGTGCGCTGACAGCCAGTCAAGTTTGCTTTCAGAAAAAACCTTTTTCGTTTTGCAGTTTAAAGGGTTTGGAAACGCCGAAATTTATTTTTTCTTTCTATTTTTTTTAGTGCTGTCAAATATTGATTGCGATTGATTTTTGTGTTGGGTAACGTCGGTTCAAAATAAAAACCATGCATTAATATGTTGAGTGTTGCTATAAATAAATGACGACACTTAAAAGTAGAAAAAGGATTTAGATTTTAGCATTTACTTTCAAATTGCATAGCAAACCCAGGAATATTACTTTTATATATATATTATAATTGATTGATATATGTATATATAAAAGATTTTGACATTTCAATAACTTTGAATGTAATAATTCAACATCTGTTTTTTTGGCTATTTTTATTTGTTTAATTTTATTAACTAGTTAAATAATAAAAACTTTATTAATTTAAGTTTCCACAAACTTCTACAGTTCACGACAATCTGCACTGTTCGTAAGATAATTCCATCTCTTTTACGCGCATATGTATCGCACAAATTTATTCTTGAAGTTTCCACAAACTTCTACATTTAACGGCAATTCGTGATGATCTGTCTAATTCGTGATGAACGCTCTAAATAATATTACGTTTCTTTCTACACATTCATTTAGTATTCCATATTACTCTTTTACACGCATTTGTATCGCACAGACGGATTCTTGAAGTTTCCACAAACTTCAACATTTAACACTTCGTGCTGTTCTGCCTCATTCGTGTTGATCGCTCGAAATAATATTCCGTATCTTTCTTACACATTACCTCAGTACTTCATATTATCTGGCGTGCCGAAAGTATTTTATTTTTCTTTTGTTATTTCTATCTTTTTATTTTACCATTTCTTTGAGAATTTTTCACAACTGTGTTTTAAATTACTTTTTTCTTTATATCTCAGCATGAACAAAAAATCATTTGATAAATAATAGTACTCATATATACTATAGTGTCGGTGTTTACATTAATTTCTACACTTTACGAGAATCTTTATTGCTCCTAAGATATCACCATCCCTCTTATAGTTATCTGCAGTCCATAGCCGTATTCTTGAAGTTTCCACAAAATTCTACAACTAATAAAAATCTATGATGTTCACACGCTATTGCCATCTCCTTTACACTTATGTATTTTATGGAACAAATAGTTCATCTAAATTAAAGAACCATCCGTATATTTCTAATAGATTGATTTAGTACTCTCAATTGTCTTCCGTCTCATTTACTCTTACTTATTACTTGCAGAGTGGAGCAAATTAAAATTTCCCTAACAGTATTCTTTTTTTAATTAAATAATGCATTTTTTACTTTTGAGATATCATCATCTCTCTTATACTTATCTGCAGTGCATAGCCGTATTCATGAAGTTTCCGCAAACTTCTAAAGGCCATTAACAGAGCGTGAACAGCAGCGATGTTAGTGGATGAAATCTTTCATCGATCATCGTACAGTAATGAGCTAGAGTACGTTTAATCGTTAACGCATAGGATTTTCTAAATATGTGACATTCATATTTTATATATTTTTGAATTTTAGTCACATATGGGAAATTTCTTTGGGTGGCATATACAATATATCTAGGTATATATTTCCCTTTTACAATAATTGAATAAATTTTACAATAAAATAATTATTCTTTAGTGGTTGTTTCACAAATATGTCTTAAATAACTTTTTTCTTTTATATTTTAGACAGAATAAGAATCTTTTTTTGCAAATTTCCAACTCAGAATTCTTACCGTCTTCTACAAATCGCTCAACTTTTGCGCCTTTGTCCATCTTAATTAACTGTTTTCGCTTAATTTAATTGTTTTGAAGGGTCTCAGAATAAACGTGAGTGAAAGGCATGCATTTCTGCCGATTCTACCCACGATTTCAACCCACTTTTCCTGTTATTGTTTCCGATTGTTACACCCTATGCTATTTTTACTTCTTCTCCCTTGCTCTATTGTTTTTCATCATGGCATTTCTTCTGGAGTGGCTTCATTTGCCGGTTAATGGAGCTGCTTTGTTTAAAGTTGGCCAAAACATAGGTCAACTCTGGAGCTGTTGCTGCGTCGGAGGTTGTTGATGTTGTAACTGCTATTGTTGTTCGTTTGGCAGCAGTAGCAACAGTATCAGCAACAACAGTAGCAACAGCAACAACAGCTTAAGGTGTTGACCTGAATGAGGTAACAATGCGGTCTTTGTGAACAAATGGCAACAACAACAATAAAAGGAAGTAACAATAAAATGAACGCCGACCAACAGCAATTGTTGCTTTATAAATAAAAAATATTGAAACAAAAGAAATCAGCATCGTTCGTTTCAATTTAATGCTAAAAACGGTTGATGAATTTTTACCACGTTCTACAAAAAAAAAAAAAAAACAGTTGGAATAGGCGAAGTAGCGAAAAGTGAGCTCGATTTTCCAGGAATTGTTAGGGATCCTTTAGAGCACGGTACAGAGTACAACTTGACAAATTAAGGAAATGCAATTTGTGGCACTGAGTGCTCTACTTAAGCTAAAGACTCAGCGTTGAATGACGGTCAACTTAGGGAAGTGAAAGTGCGGAAAAGTAAGCAAATAGTAGTAACTATAATGTGGAAGGGTATAACAACAAAATGGTAATGAGACAGACATAGTGAGCGAGGGAAAAAGTTGAAGAAAAAGTAAAAGTAGCAAAGGATTCTTTTGAAAATAACGCAATTTAATTGGGAAGACAATCACAACAAATGGTTTAATTTGTGCAAAAAGTAGTTGCATCCAGCAGCGAGAGTAGCAGTCAACTAAAATTTCCGAATGTTGAAAGTGCACTTAAAGTGATTAAAATAGCGAAGAAAAGCGATGTTAACGACAGCGAAAGCAATTGCGAAAATGCGTCTTTAATGCAGCTGAAAATAATGAATAAATTGAATGACTTCTTTGAAATTATTTTTTTTTTTGTTTATTTCAGTAATTAGTTTCTTGATATAGCCAATTCTAATTGTATAGAATTCTTAGAAGGATAACGAAAAGAGCAGAGAGCAAATATGCAATTGAAAAATGCAACCGTGTGATTGCTCTTTTACTACTTATCGCTCTTTCAACTTCTGTAGTGTTGTGCAGTTATTTACATTCGCATAAGGTACATATAATTCCAAAAGAGTTTTTCGAATTTAATTAAACATAAACTGTGATCTGGGAATTGGAAATTATAAAATTAACCAAGTTTATGTGAGAGCCTGATTATTATTATTCCATGGCAATACTACACCGCATATACTTTTTATACCCTACACCTATGAGGTACAGGGTATATTAATTTTGTGCATATATTGTAACTCCCCTTAGGAGGCGTGTCCGGTATGGAAAAGTATATATATTCTTGATCAGCATCACTACCCGAGTCCGTTTAGCCATGTCCGTCTGTCTGTCTGTCTGTCTGTCTGTCCGTCTTGCTGTCTTGCTGTCTTGCTGTCCGAATACAGAATAACTTGAGAAATACTGATCAGAATGCGATGAAATTTCGTCTCAATATATTTTAGCCAAAAGTAGGAACTGAGTTTGAAAATGAGCCAAATCGGTCAACGGACACGCCCACCTCCCATACAAGTCACTTTTATATAACTCTTTCGAAACTAATATTTCAAAAAGTATTCAAGGTATAGTTATAAAATTTTAAACGTATTGTTAGAATTTACCTAAAAATATGTGGTCCAAAAATGGGCGTGATCCGCCCACTTTTTTTTTCATTATTTCCCGGGTTTTCATAGTGGAAATTTGATTCGTAAATTATTAAAATCAAATCTATGAAATATTAGCCTTTCAAAATTTTAAACATAGGCGTGGTCCCCTCAATTATATTTTTGAAATTTTTTTTTAGTTTTTTATACTTTACATACTTTTTTTAATTTATGGGGTTATAAGACGTAAATTTCTGATATATGAATAATATTCTGAGGGTGGGGAGGATCAGCATAATTAAAAATTTAAAAATTAAGGAATACAATTAAATATTCCTCATTAATATTTCCACCAAAGGTGTAGGGTATTCCATAGTCGGGCCCGACCGACTATAAAAATCCGCCCCATGTGACCGAACTTACCCATGTGACCTAACTTTCCCAACTCGTTTTATTTTTACTCCATTTATATATTTAGCATTGTTACGAAAAATGATTAAAAAAAAGAGAGCTATATACAAAAATGTATTTGTACTGAAAACTAAAAAAGGTATGCACTTACTCATGGTATGCACTCACGTCAAAAGCCCCATTTTCTGCTTTACACATTATAATCAGACAGCTGTTTTGTTCCATAATAAGCAATATCGTTAATTATCAGCTTGATTCACAAAACGACAATACAGAATATCACTCCAACCAACTATTCCAATTACAAAACAATAACAACATGTTCACAGCTCGGTGGTGCACTCAGGAGAATCGCTTAATCAAGCAGAAGTCCATTATTCAACCACAAACAAAAGGTTTAAATACGGCAACACGAATAACATAAAACATTACAAGAGGGACAAACTCAGGATTTTTCCTTGTTGTTGTTGTTAAAATATATGTATTTGTGGCTAACAAATAAAAGGGGAACCAAAACAATTAATAATGTTCTTGGGGTAACCTGTAGCATTTATTACCTGTGTGCGTAGAAAATAGCCAGAGGGTGCGCTGTGTCCGTCTATATTTTTTATGTTTCACAAAGGCTGAAGCTGGAAAAGCTTGATGACATTAAGCAGTCAACAATGTTGCCACTTAATGCCAAACAAGTCAGTGTGGCAGCAGAAATGAGTGTAAAAATTAATTTTAATTAATTGCTAGTTTTATTTTTGTTATTTTTAATTATTCTTTATTGTAAGTTAAATGTCAATTAACCCATCGAGGACTATAATCCAAATCAATAAATTTATTGCTATTTATATTAAAGTATTTGGTACCTTATTAAAATGACAAAATCTTATTTAGCAAAGTTGTAAGGGAAATGTCATAATTTTTGATAATGCATACAGAGAAAAATTCATTAAAAAAAAAAAAACTACAGAAAAATAAAGAAGTTAAATATTATCAATTAAATTTACTCACATCGTAGAATTTATCTTCTTAACATAAATAAAGTCTAATTGTTTTTGTTGTACGATCTCTTTTGATTATTTTAAGATAGTTTGTGTATTTTAATAATTAGGAAGTTTTTATTTATTTTAAGATATTGTCTTAACGTGCTCAAGGTCCAGTCGGTACAAATTGCGTGTTTTGTAACAAAAAATAAAACAACAAACAATTGGCAAAATGCATTGAGTGGCAGGTCGTATTTGTTGGTACAAAACACTCAATTTGTTCCGACTGTACCTTGAGCACGTTAAGACAATATCTTAAAATAAATAAAAACTTCTTAATTATTAAAATATACAAACTGTTTGAAAGCAATAACGATCCTTTCTACCACTTATTCATAAAACTTCTCTTCTTCGATATCAAAATATAAATAGATATTTTTCTAGAGTTGAGCAATAATAATTATCTTGATTTTGTGAAGTTAAGTTCTTGACTACACAGAAAAAAGTGTACATCATATTGATGAATTCCGTCCTTCAAACCATGATTTATTGTTTTGAACTGCCATTCATAATTGTTCTTCAATATGATGAACTGTATGTGAAGAATACGTTTAATAATATTAATGAACAAGAATATAAAATACAAAACATTTTACTTCATATTGAAGAATGCTGTTCAGCAAACCAAATTCAAATCAAAATATTTATTTTTCGTTAATTTTTTGCCGTACTTCTCAGTTCTCAAGTAGTTCTTGTATGTTACTTCCTATATAATGCTTGCTCGACATACATAAATAAGTAAAATGTTTTATAATATATTTATTTATAATTACAACTTTTTATTCATAAAATGTTATATTTATAAATATATTTAAAAAACAAAATTTTTGTTTTAAATTTTTTCTATTTTAATTTTTTTTTTCGAAAAAAAAATTTTTTTTCTAAAAAAAATTTGTCTGCTCTTTTTCAAATAAAATTTTTACAATAACTCTTTTTACGAATTATTTTCTAAATTTTTTTTTTATTTTTTTTGAAAAATTCGTAAAAAATTATATTCATGAAGTAGTTGGTGAAAAATTCATAATATTTATGAATAAATTCATCATATTGAAGAATTTTTTTTTGTGTATAAACAAGAGATAATAATTCTTGATAATGAAAATCTAGATTATTACTTTTCAAAAACAATGCATGTTTCCACAAAATTGAACAACATAGTACGGACAAATAGCGTATGACGTCAACTCATACCCATAGCAACTTATGTCAATGAACATCTTGTACCAACAGAAACCTCATATCTAAACACCTCACACTATATACGAATGAACATCTTTTACAAGATATCTCATACCGATGAATACCTCATACTAAGTAAGAGATCTGAACCAATGAACGTCTTATAGCAATAGATACCTCATATCAACACAAATCATACCAAGACATGAGATTTATAATTCTTATACCATGACACCTCATAACAATGAACACCGTATATCAATGAATACCTTTCAATGGATCGCTCTCATACCATACCGAGGCATCTCATACCACGGTGCATGATACCAATGTTCATCATATAGCAACAGACACCTCATATCAAGATATACCATATCAATAGAAAACTCATATCAAGAATCTCATTATCATACCAATGAAATTCCTATATCAAAAAGCATATCATACCAAGACAACTCATAACAATGGACATATCATATAAAGGCACGTCATACCAATTGACATCTCATACCAAGACAAGCCATACTGAGACAACTTATACCAATATATCTCATACCAACCAGGGCTGTGCTGCCCACTCCACTCCATCCCGATTTTTTTTTGATTTTATCCACTTAAAAAATCCATGATTTTTTGACTTTTTTGGATTTTTTGGATTATATTGATTTTGGCACATTGTTTGAATTATAGAATAGGAAACATATTTGTGGTTTTCAGAGTACGATATATTTTGTGAAAATTTAAGAATTTGGTATGAACCATCAAATCTAAAAAAATTATTAGGACCACTGCTGGATGTAATCTCTAGAGAAATTGATACTGAAATCATTCATATATTATATTAACAAACATAGCCAACATACTTATAAGCCAAAATAGGCCTTTATGTAGATTCAAATAATTTAATGATAAAGTGTTTTTCAATAAGAGCGCAACAAAAGTTTTTTTCAAGGATTTTTCAACAGGGACGCTACAAAAGTAGAGCGATAGGGGCAGCAAACGACGCCATATTTCTTGCCGCTCTTTTGACATTTCTCTTCAGTAAGGTTTGCCATTTCATGATGGAAAGATATACGAGCCAACAACGAGTCGAAATTATTAAAATTTACTACCGAAATTCGAATTCGTATATCTTTCCATCATGAAATGGCAAACCTTACTGAAGAGAAATGTCAAAAGAGCGGCAAGAAATATGGCGTCGTTTGCTGTTCCTGTCGCTCTACTTTTGTAGCGTCCCTGTTGACCCTTTACAATACCCCCTAATTTTACAGAAGAAAATTATGTGTGTCTATTTTATAATGGTATATTTATTTATTTATAATTACAACTTTTTTTTTTATATTTTTTTTTTTGAAAATAATTTTATTTTTAATTTTTTTTTCGAAAACATAATTTTATTCGGACAAAATTAAAAAAACAAAAAATTTTTTAAAATTTTTGAATTTTGAATTTTTTTTTTTATTTAATTTTTAAAAACAATGTTTTTTTTGGAAAACTCGTATAAAAGTTTACATTTATAATTTATTTATTAAAAAAATATTTATTCAACAATATTCATTATATTTAATATTATATTCATAAATTTTATGAACAATTTACAGTATTTTTTAAATTATTCGTAGATATTATGATTATATTCATCAACATGATTGTATTGAATATTTCGTTCTTTACTATATGATATTATGAAAAAGTTCATATATATAATGAATGCATTTATAAATATTTCATATAATGAACGGTGATATCAATACGATGATTTTGTTAGTTGGTAGAAATTTATGAATAATTTCATTATATTTATGATTTTTTTCGTGTGTATATCATCATTATGTTTATTGGATATTTAAGATAAGTTATCAACACATTTTAAAGTTGTAGCAAGATGTCGAAAATGGGTGTGAACTATCTAACAGAAATATATGTAAAAATCGGCGAATAAATTATGAATGGTTGGATCGAAATTTTGATAACTTCATTGAAATCTGTAAAATCTGTAAAATCCAACCAAAAAATAAAAAAGTTATTCAACTTTAATCAGACCTACCTACTAATGATTTTAAATGGGCTAAAAACAGAAAATCGCGATGCGCGACATCTAAACGATTTTCGATTTGGCCAAAATTTTTTGTGAATTACTTTTTTAAGGTGCTCAAACTTTTTGAGGGGGGTTCCGTGGGAATTTCGAAAAAGTCGTTTTTTTGCACCACTCTAATGTATTCTTCTATAAACTTCCTGTTTTCTTCAAAATCAGGAAATAAACATGGCTTTGTTTGGGTCAATGGACATTAAAGGGTTAACATTTTTTTTTTTTTGTAAATGTTTCGGGCTCTATACAATCGTATACTTATGTTTTATTTTTAATTTTTCGCAATTTCCAGTGCTCATAAATAGTTTAAAAATATAATACTTTTCACTTAATGAGGCTTCAAAGTTACCCCAGGCAACACAACCAACAACAAAAAAGGTACAACAAAAAAAAAGGTAAAAACTCAAAACCATCACTAAACATTTTCCACCCAATGTAACCTATTTTTATCTCTTTACGTCATCAGCGCCATTAACACTTTTTCGAGCACCCTCTCAATACTCTTTTTATTTCCTTCGTCTTGTTGTTGTTGATATTTTGACAGTTAAAAAGCTTACATTATTTGCCACAAGCAACAGAAATCAAATGTTGCTGTTGCTGCTATTACTGTTGTTGCTGAGTCATTAAAAAGTGTTGCCACCCTAAAGTGCAGACAACATTTGAAAGCTGCTGCTGCTCCGTTTTTCCCTCTATTCATTGCTTGTCTTGCGTCCTGATCCAACTCATCTGCTCTTCAACAAAATATAGTTAATGTACGCTTTATTGATTTCGAAAGTTTTCAACAAAAGTTTTGCACCAACAACAGAAACAACAACATAAATAACAACTAAAAATAACCAGAAAGAACAAAAAATCCTTGAAAATATTTTGGTTTTTATTTTTGTTTGTTTATTTGTTATTGTCTGCATACGTACTTTGGTACCGGTTGAATTGTAAATGAAACCCTTGAAAGTAGAAAATATACAAAAATAAAAAAATCCTTCAAAACCCTGCCCCCACCTTTTCTTTCCCACGAGACGTGAGTGAGTCTCATGGCCGACGGTAAAAGGCTTGGCTGTCGACTGTCGACGAACGTTTTATTACAAAACGAGCGCAAAATCAGTACAGAAACCTATACTAAAATCTATACTAAAACCTATACTATATATATGTATACGGTATTATTATGGCAAACTCATGGACAATGATTGAAATTAATGGATTTCTAAATATTTCAAATATTGTTCTGTGTTGTTTGCAGTTGTTGATTTTGGTTTTGGCAATATGTTTCTGTTTCTGTTATTGTTTTCTTTTATTTTATGGTTATAGTTGCTGCAAACTATTAGTCAAGTTGTAGAATACATATTTGCTTATTGAAATAATAATATTTGAAATCTGTAAAATGCCATTTTATGCTCATGTGCAACAAATAGTATAAAAATGTTATAATAATAGTTTTGGTAACTATAACAAAATCCATTTTCATTTAGGGGTTATGCTTTTGTAGTGAATTTAGTTAGTTGTTTTTTTTATACAGTACTCATTTCAATGGAAATATTTGGTTATACGTTGCAATAATGGGTCCCTTGTTGCTGTTATTGTTTTCTCGTGTGTGTAATAATTGCCATTGTTGTGACAGTAATAAAATGCATTAATAATAACTATCGGAATGTCGAGTTTAATATTTTTAATAATTTCAAAATATTTCATTATAATCGAATCAGTTTTCGAACGTTTATGTGAAAACATTAAGTTAAATTTCTTACTGTGTTTAAATGAATGTTTATAATTCAGTTATACAATAAAATTTTAAATTCATTCTATTAATATGAATAATATGATGCACTAATATAAACAATATACGCACTCGCCGAAAATTCTTTGTCATCAACGCGTTTCGGTCAGGTGCTTAGGTTTCGTTTGTATCTGCACACATTCGCAGTGAGTCCGTCGTATGCGCTAGAACTTGAAATGTTTGATAATATCGAAGAAAATATATACCACACACACGTATTCAAGTACAGCCATCAGCTGGCAACAATAACATCTTGTACAACAACACAAACGAGTTTTGTGTGTTGTACAAACATATTTCCGCGAAAAACAAGCTTGGATGTTGCGTTATTGTATTTGCAACAACTATGTTGTTGCACTTATATCAGAGATAAAGTAAAATCTAGAGATCAAATGAATTGATGTTGTGTTCAATTTAACGCTAAACAAGAGATCGAAGGAAACAATAACAAAACATAAGCAAAGTTCGCGCCCCTATGTAGGAAATGTCAGGCCTGACGACGGGCTGAAGATTCTAAGTATCAGCACTGGCAGACCAATGCTTAGTTAATAAACCTTCGTCCAAGACTCAGCCAGAACTGGGAGACCATGCCCTGGTAATGTAGTTCTCGCCAAAGACTCTGCCAGAACTGACAAACCAATGCTTGGTTAAAAAACCTTTGCCCAGGACTCAGCCAGAAGTGACAAATGCAGGTCTGGTTAAGTAGTTCTCGCCCAAGACTCAGCCAGAACTAACAGACATATCCCTGGGTACCCAGGTAGGAAACGCCAGGCTTGACAACAGGCGTAAGGCATATCCAACCTTGGCCGTCCAAGGGATGGCTGATTAGACTTTAATTACCAAGTCTTGAATAACTGATATTTTTCCAAAAGTCAGCCAAGACTTATTGAATATGTCTTCGTGAATGGAGATTTATCCAGGACCAAGCGGCCAAATCATACTTCAATTTAAAAAAAAAAAATATTAAAAAAAAAGCCGGATGGGGCTCGAACCCGAATTTCGCTATCACGCTCACTTGTTTCAAATTTTTTTTTTAAAATCTTTAACTTTATAATTTACATCAGAAAAAAATTGCCAAATTAGAAAAAAACATACATTTTGTTTTTGAGGCAAAAATCTCAGAAAATATGAGTTAGATGCGTAGCCTAACGGGGAGAGCAGTGGACGTTAACTTCCGAGTCAAGAGTTCGATTCCAGTTTGTGACAACAGAATTTTTTCTACAATTGTTAAATTACTTAAAATTTGAAAAATTGGAAATTGTATAAAATAAATGAGAAATAAAATAAATAGAATGGAAGAAAAAGAAATGAAAATAAAAAAAATATATGTTTTTTTTGCATTTTTGAAATGGTCCAGTCCTGCCACAATATTGTTTTATTATATTGGCCAAGTATTTTTGCCAGTCTTGGCCGAATACTTAGAGTCAGTCTTGCGCCCTTCTCATCATTTCAAGGCTTAACCAGTATTCAGTTCTGGGTACCAGGACCTGGCCCAGAGCAATGCATTCGTGGCGCAAGACTGGATGAACCATGGCCCATCGTTTTTTCCTACATGGACCGTCGTTCTACGAAATAATGTTAATGTTTTTCTTTTTTTTTTGTTGCACAAAAAGATGATTTTTTATGCGAACCGCAGATTTAAATGACATTTAAATAATTTAGTAGCGTCGGTAGAGCGATTGGTTAGTTCGTTGGACTACGAGCGAAAAGTTGCTGGTACTTAAAGATCCCGGATTCAGTGCCAGAAATTGTCAACATCTTTTTCATAGAAAACATTTTTCTATACGATGCTACCTCTCGGCAGTCAATGGCAAACCTACGAGAGTCAAACATTGGCTTTTTTGTTTTTAGAAAAACATAAAAAATTGTACTTAAATAATTAAAATCAATAAAAAAAAATTTCGAAAAAAAAGATCAAAAAAAATTTGTTCGAACAAAAAAAATTATCCAAAAAAATTCATATAAAAAATTGTTTTAAATTTTTTTTATTTTATTATTTTTTTATTTTTTAATTACATTTGTTATATATATATATATATAACTTTTTATTAATAAAATGAACGAAAAATAAATAATTTGATTGAAATTTGGTTTGATGAACTGCATTCTTTAATATGATGTACATATATGTAGCAATTTATGTATTTGTTCATTAATATAATGAAACGTATTCTTTACATACTGTTCATCATGTTAAAGAACACTTTTTCGACAGTTACCAAGAGTTTATCATATTAATGATCGCGTTCATAACATTGATGTCGTTAATCATTAATATTATGAATGGTTCTTCAATACAGTGTATCATGATTTGAAGAACGGAATTCATCAATATGATGTATTTTTTTTTGCGCAGTTTCGGCATTAAACTGTAGGTCCCACCACCTTGAGTACATATATAACACGCACAGCTCAAATGGTGAGAGAGCTCGGCCTGTAGCGCCAAACTATTATTATTAAACATGTCTTGTAGTATAGAGCTGCTATATAAATTAAATATACTTTATTCTGTTTGTTTTCATTCGTTTTTAAAAACCGTTTTTAAACTGGTGTATAACAAAAACCGTTTATATCGATTTTGGATATCGGTTTTTTTTGTTAATTCCATATAACGAATTTAAACGCTTATCCGTTTCGGTTACGAATTCAATTATTGTGTAAAACCCACACAGAAAAAAAGTGTACATCATATTGATGAATACCGTTCTTCAAACCATGATTCACTGTATTGAAGAACCATTCATAATATTAATGACTACCGACATCAATGTTATGAATGCGATCATAAACATTATGAACGCTTGGTAACAGTCAAAAAGTTTTCTTCAATATGGCGAACTGTATATGAAGAATACGTTTCATCATATTAATGAACAAATACATAAAATACAACATATATGTACTTCAAATTGAAGAAGACTGTTCAATAAACCAAATTTAAATCAAAATATTTTATTTTCGTTTATTATTTGCATTACTTGTCAGTTCTCAAATAGTTCTTGTATGTTATGTCTTATATAATGCTTTCTCGACATGAATAAATTTGTATAATCTTTTTTAAAATATTTATTATATAATTACAACTTTTTATTAATAAAATGTTATATTTATAAAAAACATATTTAAAAACGAAATTTTTTTTTTTTTTTATTATATTTTCAAAAAAAAAATGTATTTAAAAAAAATGTTTTTTTACATTTTTTTTTTAATTTTTTTTTTGGAAATTTTTCGGACATATTTTTTTTAAAACAAATTTTTTTTTCGAAATATATGTTTTTTTCGATTTTTTTTCTTTCAGTTATTTTTTAAATAAAATTTTTACAACAACACTATTTTTTTTAGATATTTTCTTTAGATATTTTTTTTTTTGTAAAAAATTATGAACAAATTCATCAATATGACGATTCAAATTCATTGTATTGAATATAATTTCATATCATATAATGAATATATTCATCAATATGTCATTTAATGAACGGTGGTATCAAATATGATGAATCTGGTTGTTGGTAAAAATTCATAATATTTATGAATAAATTCATCATATTAATGAATTTTTTTTCTCTGCAGATTTATATTCAGTTAGGATTTTTTTATTAAACTTTTGTTAAAATAAATCTAACTTACTAATGTTTTAAACATATTTTCATTTTAGTATTGCGTGCAGTAAGTTGGGAAGAATGGTGGACATACGATGGTATTTCAGGTGAGTAACCATAATTACAACAATAAAATAATTTAAAACTTAAATTAAGACAAAAAAAAACAATTCAACTCGTATTGGTCGGTATTTGTATATTATTGCTTTAACCATTTGTCTGTTTTTTCTGTCTACTGGTCTGTCAGTCAGTCCATCAACTTGTCCGTTTATTTCTCTGCAGCTGAACACATTAAATTCTCTGTGAAATTGTGCTGCGAAATGTTGCAACAATGCGCCACGGCAGTCGGAAAATCATCAACGCAGCAAGTATAACTACAGCAAACCTACCAAGGCAACATCAATTCCAATGTTATTTGTTTGCCAAGGTGAATGCCGGCAGTCTTCAACTGTCTGACAGCAAGTTGTGAACAAAAAAAAAGTTGGAAAAATTGTTGAATGCGCTGAAAAATGACATTCATAAATTTTCAGAAAACTCGTAGAGTGCTTTAGAACAAATTTTTTTAATTTTTCACACAAAAGCGCTTAAAACTAAAAACAATATACGTGGCAAGATACGAGACACTCAAGTCTCGCGTAAATCCTGTCGTACCTACCTTTTAACTTCGGTTCGGCGCGTAAATCAATCCACATCCGCTGCGCGTTACTTTTTACGGATGTCAGCGGGTTTCTTGTCGTAAAGTCCTTTTTTGCACCTAGTTTCGCACAGACAATGTCAGCGAAAGGATAAAAAAATCATTTTTAAACATCGTTTTCACAAAATTTATTCGCTGTCACTCATTCGCAAGACACGGGCCGTTCTTTGGTTGAGTTTCATGTCTACCGAGTACTCTAGTTTCTCTTCAACCAGCTGGAGTCATATCAGCCTTCTTTGGCGTCTTCATTCATTCGTTTCTTTATTCATTCATTCATTGCTATCTGCTCAGCTGTCTCCGCAACACTACTCGTATTGTTCCTCCTCCGTCTATAACGTGTTGTTCACAGCACCAACTCCAACACCATACTCTGCAATGTCCATAGCAGTATCTTTAGCACTATACTTATTGTCATCCTTTGCACTATTTTCGGCACCATACTCAACCCCCTCGACCATTCCCAAAAACAACTACACCAGCATTTCATTCGCCATTCTCCGATGAAGTTCTACAACTTCTACGACGCCTTCTACACAGTCATCCTTCCAACAACAATAGCAATTGCCTTTGGGACTTTGACAGTGCTATATTCCTCCTGCTTTCGTGAATGGGTGTCGCTTTGCCAATGCCTCGACTTGGCGACGTGATAACGACACATTTTCGTTGCGTTTTTGCCGTCATTTCCACCAACTGGCCCAGCATCATCTTCGTTGCGCAGCGACAGGCGATGCCAATGATGCCAGTTCTCGCATCGTAGTTTGTGTCTGGCTGTCCTCTGATTTGTCTGTCCTCTTATATTTCCAACTGAATATCTTTGCATCGTTATCTGTCTGTCGACGTTTGCTGATAGGGTTAACATTTTGCAAATTCCAGAATACGGTAGAAAATGGCAAAATATTGGTAGCAGTCTAAATCAGAATCATGTTGATTTGTGTAGTTTTAGAACTCTTTTTATATAAAACAATTAAATTGAAAGCAGTCTTTATTATTTTAATATGAATAAGATCATTTTGTTTTGGTAAAGGATTAGGCAAAGGATTTTCTTTTTAAAAAGAAAGCCTGTCTCGGTAACACAACTTTTTTGAGCATATACCCCTTTGAGAAGGTTACTGTGGTAGATAGACAAATGGGAGTACAAAGGTTTATGAAAGAATTTGGAAGACAACTATCGAGGCCAGGCAAATGTTTAGGAAGAACCACTGTAGTGGGAATACAATAGTTATTTGGAAAAAAACTTCAAAGACAATTTTCTTCGAAAGACATCTTCCGTAGAATCAACTGTATTTGGAGATAAATGACTAATGATGACAACTGTCGGAAGAAGATCACTATTGTTGGAAGGCAAGTGTCTTAAGAATACAATTTATAAGACGGCAACTTAGGTAGACGACCTACGGGGAAACGCACCGGTCCTAGACTAGGCACGTGACTGGTTTATCGAAGATAAGGACTGCGTCGAATAAAATTGTCCGTTACATATCTTCCCATTATGTGCTATTGCAAGATTCAAATTAAAAAAATTTGATCATAGTAGCTCTGAATTAAATGGCAGAAAATAATTTGTGTCAGTTATAGTCAATACAAAATTTATTTAACGCGAAAATGGCAAACGAAGTGGAAGTGCGAGAAAATATAATTACAATTTTTCAAAAACAACCTAGATGGTCTTTTAAAAAAATTGCCAAGGAGGTAGGGTCTAACCCTAAGACCATTTCTCGCGTTATCAACCGCTTTAAGGAAGACCTGAGTATTGATCGGAAGAAAGGTTCTGGTAAAAAAAGGCCCACATGATCGTGAAAGGTTGTGAAGGTTGTGAATATTTTAAAGAAAGATCCAAGCATATCCGGAAGGAAATTGGCGAGAAAGGCGGATTGCTCAGAATCTTTCGTGCGCAGGACTAAGAAAGAAGCTGGGCTGAAGACGTACAAGGACCAAAAAGTTCCGGATAGAAATGCCGTCAAGAATGAAACCGCAAAACAACGAGCTAAAAAGCTGAACCAAGATTTTTTTTTAAAATTCGATTGCTGCATAATGGACGACGAAACTTATGTTTTAGCGGACTTTTCTCAGTTACCTGGGCAGGAATTTTATACAGCCGATTCTCGAGGAAATGTCGCTGAAAAATTCAAATAAAAAAAATGAAAAAATTCCCAAAGGAATTCCTTGTTTGGCAGGCAATTTGCAGTTGTGGAAAAAGGAGCAGCTCATTCGTGACATCGGGTACGATTAATAGCGAAATATATGTGAAGGAATGCTTGCAAAAGAGATTGCTTCCATTTTTACGCCAACATGAAGTGTCCACATTTTTTTGGCCTGACCTCGCTTCATGTCACTACAGCAAAACGGCCTTAGAGTGGATCCAACAAAATGCAGTGATTTTGGTGCCTAGAGAAGCCAATCCACCAAACTGTCCAGAACTCAGGCCGATTGAGAGATACTGGGCTTTAGTAAAAAGAGAGATGAAGACAACAAAAAAAGTGGCCAAAGACCTTCAAGACTTTAAAAGAAAGTGGTCTTCAGCAGCTGTGAGGGTGTCGGACACTACCATTACAACATTAATGGAAGGGGTTCCGGAAAAACTTTTTGTTAAAAAATATTAATTTCTGTTTTTTTATATTTTTTTTTTAATCTAAAAATAATTTGCAAAATAAAATACTTTATTCTATAAAAATTCGATTACTAGATTTCTAGATTCTTTCATTTTTGTAGCGGACAATTTTATTCGACGCAGTCCTTAGTTAGCCGGTCCTAGTTCTGACTCTTTTATATGAAACCTACCGGCAACTTTAACACGGCGTTGTCCTAGGGAGGGGTCAATTATCACCTTCTGCAGATTTTTAGACCTATCACAGGACTGGTCTTAAAAATCCTGTTCAGTGACCTATCACAGAACTAGGCTTCATCCTGTTCTGTGTGCCTGTGAATGGTATCAATGGTATATTATATTTTAGTTTACCTTCTCTTCATGCAGCCTTGCATGCGTGCATTACTTGGAAGCTATATTGTATTTAAATCAATACAGTATCGGAAAACAGTCTATGAATTATAGACGAAAAAGTCTCGTGACTATGGCGCTATCTAGCGCCTATTCGCTTCACTAGCCACATGATCAGTATGGACACGATCCGTCTCCTCATGCATAGACCTATCACAGAATTGGTCTTCAAGATCCTGGCCTTAGTGGTACCAGTCACGTGATAGGTAGTTTTAGACCAATTGACACCTTTTTCATACAGGGCAATTGTGGTAGAAAGACAACTACTTTAAGATGACTACTGTTTTGAGAATACAACTTTTTTGAAAGAAGAAAACTATCATGAAAAGAGAACTGTCTAGGGAAGGAAACTATTTTGAAAATACTACTGTCTCGAGGAAACAACAATATATAACAAATTTAGAAGACAACTTTTGAGAAAAGACAACGGTCTTCAGAAGATAAATGTCATAGGAAGTAAACTGTCTTAGAACGATAACTGTCTTAAGAAAACACCATTCTTTAGTACACAACTGTCTTTTGAAAGCAGTTTTTTGAAAGAAGTATCTTAAAAAGTATGAGGTAGAAAACTGTCGTGAGCAAGTATTTGAAAAAAATAGTATGGAGAACTTTTCTCAAATCCAGAAATATATAACTTTGTAGAAGAAGAGGGTAATGTCTAAATACGTTTCTAAAACTTTTATGTATATAGTTAGTTCTCAAGAATCAAAAATCTTCTGTTTGAACACAATTTAAAGCTCCGAAAATTTCAAAATAGTTTCTTAAACTCATAGAGATTGCAACCCTGATTTTGCGTCAGGTACTCGTGCAATTCCCACGTTACTTTTCTGCACCAAGTTGCACCGAAACTTTGCAAACGGCTGCATATTTGCCACATTCTATATGGCTCTTCCGCAGCGTCTAGTGGGTGTTTCTCTTTTTTTTTTGTATTTTATTTTTGTTGACGTTGCTTGCTAGACCAGTCGTTTGCCTAATGCCTCATCCTAATCTCATTAGGATATTCTACGTTCTCACATCCGTTGCGTATTTCTGGTGAATTTCTGGATGCTGTAGTTGGTTTTGGTATTTTATGTGCCTGCCTCGCTCAGTTCAGAAGTTATGTGCCAGTCGTACGTTTGTGTTGTACCAACAAAACCAACGACCATTCCTACCATTCCACCAAACAGCCTCCCACCACATAAATAAGTTGAAGTGTTTTGAATATTGCATTGCATTTTAAATGTTTTTGTAGAGCATTTTGTGTTGTATTTGTTGTTTTATTATTTTATGATTTTGTTGCATTGCGGATTGGGTCGTCGTCGTCGTGGTGCCGGATGTGGTATTACTTCCACTAGTTCTTTGGTTCACCGTTTGCGCTCTGGTTATGCGGAGTTGTGGTTTTGACTTGCAACTGTTGGTACCTTCTGGTGAGAAAGTGCGAACAGCTATTTTTTGGTTAATACATATTACATGGTATCATGTAACGTTTTAAACTAAAGCATTCAATTCAAGTGTGAAATAACAAAAGAATTACGAAGTAATGTAACTGAAAAAAGCTTGACAAATAATTCGGATAAATATTAAAGAATTTAATTCGAAACATCAAGATGGATAAAAAGTTACTCTTCGGAAATAAAATAATTCTATAGTTGTCGAAGGTTTTTATACTTCATACCATTGAGGTCCATTTTCCCAAAAAAAAAACTCCTCCATTTTCCCAAAAAAAAACTCCTTCATATTTCCTAAGATAATTCGTTTTCGGGGAAGAACTATCCTGAAAAAGAAGAATTGACACTATTGAAAAGTTTTTTCTGAAAATTATTGTTCAGAAAAAAAATAGCTTCGAGGAAATAATAGCATTGCAAAGAATTATCTCGGAGAAAAAATGTCTGATAAGAATTATCCGAGAGATATTTACTTGGCAAATATTGTTTCGAGGTAGAAATTTGTCTTTGCAAAAATTAACTGATGAAGAATTGTTTGGTGAAGATCGATCCGGGGAAAAATATCCTAAATAGCGATATGGTCCATCACACTAAAAGCCTTTCTTCCGTCAATTACAAAGTGATCAAGTTGGTTGCACGTGTCCTGATCGGGTGACTGCCGCGTGTCCTTGTGAATACTAAGCTGATTGAATATAATACTACAAATTACCATTTATCGTGCTGTAGTGAATTCGATCAGCCTCATTCCATTGTCACATGTGTTGTCGTGGAGGCTGAAATTTCCGACTGTTGGGCCAAACATACCTCTGTAATATACCTCTCAAGTCGCCAATCACGATTTTGATGTAATGACGGGGGCAGTGCTTATAATCTTCGTTGAGGTCTAAAGATCTCTTTCTTCGTCGGAGCGTGCGATCGTCGGAGAATTCGTGCCTCTACGCTGGATTCTGTAGTAATATCACAGGATACCAGCTTAAAACAGTTCTGTACTGTCCACCGAATTTCCTGGATTGTGGTGATGGTAGCTTAATATTTTTCGAGGACATCAACCAGCGAGATAGATGTGCCTTCTCTATAAAGGGTTCGGAGGTTCCAGTTGCATAACCGTAAATCATGGTCTTTTAACGTTTGCGTTAAAAATCATCGTGTCATCGTGTTTCGGGTCAGATCCAAGGCATTTTATCTGACTTCGCTGACTGTCTTTTTTGCATGGCGGGTTTCAGGCCCAATGCAAAAACCTCCATTTTAGAGAATAATAAGATTTTGGCGTTGCAGTCCTATAAGAACATAGGTTGAGCTCTCTCAACATTTTGAACTATGCGTGTTATATTTGTACTCAAAGTGGTGAAACCTACAGTTTATTGCCGAATCCGAACGGCGGGTGAGAGCTTTTCATAGGCAATGTTTTACTCTCGTAGGTTTGCCATTTACCGCCGAGAGGTAGCGAGGTGTAGACATCCATCCATGTCGATTTCCAATGTTTCTATGTCCCAGGCATGAACCAGGGACTTTTCGTCTCGCAGTCCAATGCACTTACCTTGAGCTACCGATGGAGGAATATGTAGTCCTGTCACTATCTCAATTGTTCCCGATCAGACCTCCTTCCAGAGTTGGAACCCGATTTTCAAGGGGTTGCTCGGGTTAACGGGATTCACCAAGGCGAAAGTGAGACTAAGATTTGTATAAACGAGGCTACATACATATTTCTATTTCTGAACCAAAACGTTATGTCGAAAAGGTTAGTTTTATAGGAATAGTCCATAGTATTATTTCTATATAAATAGTTCCATACTGAAAATTAAACAGAAATATCCGATAATACAGGTGAGCTGGTCTAAGATCCGTAAGCTCCCATAGCCTAAATTGATATCTGGGTCTATGGGTCTATGAATGTAAGAACTAGCTTAAGATTTTCAATACGGTGTTACCTCTCGAAATATGAGAATCTCGCATAGTAAACATTGCGTTGATACTAATTATTCCGACCGTTCAGAGTCGGCATTGAACTGGAAGTTGACATTAAACTGTTCCGTTGAATAGAAAATATAGCACGCACAGTTCATATGGTTAGAGAGAGAGAGCTCGGCATATATTCTTCGGAGCTGTTGTGTCAAATTAATAATTTGATAAAGGTAATACGTCTGTTAAACTCACTGGGATTAGTTCCATATAAGACAATGGAAAATCTCTGAGAGTAAACATTGTCTTGACAAAGTCTCTCACTCCATTAGTCTGTAAACGGCTTTAAACTGTTCAAATGGTGAGAGTAAGCCCGATCTACATACTTTAAAGCTGTTGTGCCAAATTATTATTTTTATTATAGAAAAACTAATGTTTGACTATTAAATGAAGAGCTATATCATTATCACGAAAAAAGTAACAAAACTTCTCCATAACAAATCATTTTCGAAACATGACACAAATTAGCTAATTTGCGCAGATATAAAATGAACATTAGCTCAAAATAAAACTACTACAACAGCCTGTCATCGCCGACGTTTCACATCCACACAATGCCCCAAATAGATGAAGTGTCAGGACATTCCACAACACATAAACACAAACTAAAACAAATGATGCCGCTTCACACACCACCACCTAAGTCGGACTGTCCAGCATAGCTTCATAACTCATAAACATTTCAACGTGTGATTTATTTTCTTCAACATTCGCATGCAACAACTTTTCGAAATGTATGTCGTCTGGTATGTATGACGTACTTGGTAATGTCGCCAACATGGTGAACAAAACTTTTGTCATTTCCCTGCTGGCAATCATTGCTCCTCTTGTTGTTGTATTCCTATTGCCAGATGTAGGTGGGGGTTATAGTTCCAACCAAAGGACCACTCATCCCAAGTTCAGTCCCAGTTCCCGTTCGTTGGAGTTGCTGTTGGTGTCGGTCATTCGCTCATTGTTTGTGAGCTGATAAATAGACGTGTTTGGACATTTTGCTAAATCCCTTGTTGCACATCCAACGCTCAATGGTGGCCCGATAGAAGTACTCAGACGGTTGCTGGTTACTATTGTTGTTGCTTTCGCATGTTTGAAGAGTTAGACGTAACCACAAAGCCACAAGTTTCAATGACAGCATAACTTGTGCACGATTGGGAATTGGCGCCGCAGGGAAAGGCTGTTTGGTAGACTCCGATGGCTAGTTGCAAAAATGCTATGCATCAAATAGCATTTCGTGCAATGCATTGCTCTAGGACAACAATATTTAAATCATATTTTCCAAAAACCCAAACCTACTACATCACCTTTCTCTCAAATCCGGTGCTCCGCATAAAGTTAGTCCTCTCGTAGGTACTCGTTATAGCAGTCGGAAATGAACTTGTTTGCTCAGAGCATCGAAAGGCTTAGAGAGTAACAAACAACCAGAACATCAACCCAACCACTGAGTGGAGAACATTTGATTTTTTGCTCTTCTCTGCTTCATCTTCTGCACTAACTCATCCGCCAACTGTTCGTATCCCCTGCGTTGGCCATAAATTTTGACCACACAGCATCCAGCAGAACAGCAGGACGCAATGCGAAATAAAATTCTCTATGCAGTAGTACTGTTTGCATAGAACGTAGTCAACTTTACAACTTCATTACCACATTCGATCCATGCCCAAGGATATTGCACTCTACCGTACGATACCACTCAACTTCAATGAGTCCGTGTGGGTGTTGGCACTATTTTGGGGTAACCCTAAAATTGCGGACGTTTAAGTGCATAAATCTTTACAAGCGCTGAGTTCATAATACGACATGATAAACAATAACTATTATTGCCACCCAGCTCCCCGAGAGGCTAAAACGTGAACTATGGCAAGATTTCACTGATTGTAGGTGCAAAAAGTTTTGGAAATTTACGACACCATCGTGAGAGCGTAGTACAATTTGTGGGGTAATTGTTGCGAATTGTTTTCTAAATGGGGGTATATGAAATGGTCTTTATTTATACGAAAATATGAACAATACGGTGGGCGCCCAACCGAGTGGGAATTTGTAATGGTTGGTCTTTTTTAAATCCGTTCCTGATCAGATGACGGTTAGGCATTCCTATCATTGGTTATCTGATATCATTCAGATCAGAATCGACTAGGTTAGGCTTAATTTCAAATGCACGTATGCCAACCTTATCGATTTTTATTTAAGAAGAATTCTAAACTAAAGGCTTCTTTAGGCAATATAGTTTGACAATTATGAAAAACATGTCATGTTCCGTGACATCTATATCGTTATGTTTCGAATCAATATCAAATTGATAATTTTTTTTTCGAATCGTTCCGATTTCTAAAAATTTCTCGTGCCGCGAAAACTCCGACATGTAGGTTCAATTTGACACTTGATATCGTTATGAGAAAGGGTCCGATATCGTGTGAATTCTCTCCTTCTCACAACACGATTAGTATGCCTAGGGTATGTACTAATCGGATCGATTAGAACCACCAAAAAAAAAACACCGAACTACAATCACAACATATCTTAAAAAGATACACAAATCTATGTTGAATTCAACTGCCCCACTTGGACGATATAAAGCGTCAGTCTCTATCTACACTAGAGATGGGCGCGTGCCTGTTTTTGATGGCACGGGCACGCCAATAGGTGACACGCACGAGCCCGACGAGTAAATTTACAGGCACGCACGAGAAGTACGGTAAAACACGGAATTTTAAAAGACACGAAGAAACACGGAAAAACATGGTAAAACACGACAAAACACGGAAAAACGAATCACGAAAAAAGCACGTAAAAAAATGAAAAAGCAAGCGAAACGTATAAAATAATAGTGGAACCGTTTAGATTTTTGGAACCAGAATCGTTATTAAAAATGTGTTGAACCGGAACTGCAATCGGAACATTTTTTTCTGGTTGGAATCGGTACCGCTATTTTAAAAATATCGGAACCAGAGCCGGAATAGGTCTTATAGTCCCTGTCAAGGAACGCAAAGAACCGGAACCGTTAATAAAAATGTATGGAACCGGAATCGAAACTCATTTAATTTGTTGGTTGAAACCGGAACCACAATTTTAAAAATCTTGGAACCCGAACCGATATTCAAATAGATTTTAGTCCCTGTAATAAATATTTCAAAAAATAAGTTTGATACTGTTTTATTCTCTTAAATCAATAAGTAAAACTAAAACAACAGATTTTTAAAAAAAGGTTAAAATACCAGGAAATTTTTATTTTCTGAAGCTGGAAGTAAGGATATTTTTAAATTGGGGTTGAAACTATAAAAAAAAAATCTTTAATGGACGCGTGCCTGATTTTGGAGGCACGGACACGCACGGGCACGACAGCAACTAGCACGCACGGAGATTTGCACGCACGAACTCAGATTTTCGGGCGTGACACGAAAAAAGCACGGCACGCGCCTATCTCTAATCTAAACCCTAACTAGACCCTATCTTGAACTTAATGTAACCCCTGCAGACCGATCGTATTTTGTAAACTTGCCCCTACTATTCGGACGTAATTAATCTTATCCCTGAAAATGGCTGTATGCTAGTAGGGAGATATTTTGATGGCATATGAAGCAACCATTCCTGCTCTAGCTGACAATTTAACAAAGAAAATGTAACCCTCGACATTTGAAATATACTTGAAATGGATTATTTTGATTATTTTTAAGAAATTGCCCTTGAGTGATTTTCTGACAATTTAATATGGATAAATTTATTTTTTATAATAACGTAAATGTACCTAATTCAGTCACCCTTAGGAAAATTAAAATATAAAACAAAAAAATAGGAAGAGATAAAATTTACAAATAATGTTGCCAATTGAATATAATTTAGTTTTTAATAAATGCACACTAATAAGTAACAATAATAGCCGCAGTAAAAATAATAAACAGATGATGGAATTATGAACGTTTTTTGTAAATTTCATGATTTTGGTGATCATCAAATTTTGACCAAATAAAAATAAGGAATAAAAAGTGATTAATGTCAGTAAATTTGAATGAATAATAGGACTTTGATTGATTTTAAATTGACAAAAATATTTATAAAATTTTACTTTTAATAGTTTTTTGTGTGCAAAGTCAAACATTACTTAGACTAATGAAATTAATTATTTTTTTTGCAAGAAATTTTAGTAAAAATTATTGTTAATGTGCTTGACTTACCATAAATTAGATGCATGTCATTCAAAAACGTCTCCAAATTTTTTAATACATTTAATTCAACTTCACTTTCATTTACTAATTCAGCTTATGAAATTGATGCATTTTCACATTTTAAAATATATATGTTGCAAATATTTATTTACATTATTTATTAATTAATTTATTAATTAATTTATTAATTTATTTATTTATTTATTTATTTATATAGTTATTTATTACATTTCATTAATTACCTTTCACTGTGCAGACGCCTTCACAAACCTTCAATAAAACATAGACGTGTGCAGACTGCTTTACACTTTTCTTGACACGAACCAAAAATGACGCGAACACTAAAGCAACGAATCGTGCAACGATCGTAACTCATTGTTTTTTTTTTTTAATAATGAATTACATTGGTATTTATTATGCTCGATGCACATATTTTTTAACTAACATCAAGGAAATCTCACTTTTTACACATTCGTTTTTTTTTTTAACACTTATTTGCAAATATGTGAAACACTATATTTTATTCACTTTATAATTTTATTATAAATAATTGCAATTATGTTTTAGCCCTTAAATAAATCGACTGTAATTGCAACAAATACAAGAAACCGACACGTACTAAAACAACACACCGATGCCCAGTGCAAAGATTACGAATTAAAATGAAATTTGCATTTACTGTGTTGCTTTTTTTATAAATTGATTTGTTTTACATTAATTCACACTTATTTCACTTTTTTTATTGCTTATCACTTATTAATGCTTTTTATATATTAATTTAAATTTTTTGTATTAAATTGTCTCGAAATCTAAATACGCACGCCGAAGCAAACAGCGACCAGCAAACAACACGAACCGAATGAGGACTAAACCAACGAGTTGATGCGTAGTGCAGCGAATTTTAAAATCACTCGTTACTCGTTGTTGCACTAAGAGAAAGGAGAAATGAAAAAAAAATATATTAGAGCCTTTTATTTTTAATTAAAACCTTAAATATAAAAAAAAACATTAAATGCACTAGGGTCATTCTACGACAGAAATAACAATGTTTACATGATGTTTGCCGATTCAGATAAAATTTTGTGAAATATAAAAAAAACTGCATACATTTTTGATAAAAAAACAACTTAAAAATCGATTAACATATTTTAATGAAGTTCATAAAAGTTTTTATTTGCATGATTTCGTAAAAAAATAACAATTAAAGAATAGAAAGTAAATTTAACTTAGAAATAGTTAATCACTACTACATATACATACGCCCCACTAATTTAAAAAGCAAACAAAAATATATTTCTTGAAATCCTTGGGTTTTTCCCGTCGACTAAATTATAATTTCAATCGACTTTCACATAGTTTCTGAAGTTTCTAAAAGATGATTTAGTCTTTTCTCTTGTTCGAATTTTAAAAATAAAATAATACCAAAAAAATAAGAAATTGCAACATCTGAAAAACTTATGCCAGGAAAATATTCGAAAAATTGAAAATATTGTTATGCCAAAAGGAAGAATCTTTCGTTTTTGCTATAACTATTTATTGGTGCGAGATAAAATAGTGATGTAAAGGCATTAATTGTTTATTTTTAATGCACCCATCGATTGGCATCATTATTTAAAAAATAATTTGCCAAAAATGTATTTGCCATTTGTTATTAGCACGAAAAATATTTGGCAAAATATTTTTAAATAATGATGCCAATCGATAGGTGCTTTAAAAACAAACAATTAATGTCTTTACTTCACTGTTTTATCTTATCCTAATAAAAAGTTATGGCAAACAAACGAAAAGATCGCCCTTTTGGCATGACAAGATTTAAAATTTTTTGAATTCTACCTTTTGGTTTTGTCTTTTGTGGCTAGAAATATCCAACAAAACCACACACGATTTTGGCACAGTATACTTGAGGAAAAACTACTTGCGAAAAAGTAAAAAAAAACGCAAATGTAAAAAATTTCACATTGGCCTCTTTAGCATGATATCTTTCGACCTCCATTATTTTAAATTTTTTTCTTACACCAAATAAAAAATAAAATATATATTCGGGATCCTTGCATCCTAATTGGCAAGTCAAAGCACCTATCGGGTTAAGTTATTTTCTAATAATAAACTTTTTTGAATGTACATTCTAAAATTTGCAAGAAATGCTATAGTCTTGTAGAAAGAACGAGACTAACCCTGCAAGAAGTACGACCTGCCAATGGAAGTACAAAAACAAGAACGACCCTGGAAGAAAGAGATTACCTTAATAAATTATATTTTTAATATGCTAAAATATGGAGTATTTCAAAAGTGTAAATAAACCTCTGAATAAGTAATACTGCGATGGAGAAATTTCTCAAAATATCCCTATACTCCCTCCCTTTCATATACCACATATCGAAAGTATCATCAAAACCAAAATCAATGCCTCAATATTTTATGAATCATAATTCAATCCCTCAATTATGCTGTTCCGTGTTGCTGCGCAGCTAAATGTTTATATCATGCCGGCAGCGCTTCAATACATGGATAACCCTTTTGGTTCGAAATGCAACCAATCCCTTCCAACACATATCAATGAATGGTATATTTCGTAACCTAATGCCAGCTACCCCGTTCAATTATACCAAAGCCAATTGATTTGCTGCTCTGTTGTGTGTTCTATTTGACTTGGACGTTTGGCTCGCCCAGCCCAGCCTCGCCTGCAGGACGTACATTTCGTTCTGTTTATTATTTGAAGAAAAACAAAAAAGTTCTTTGCTTTTTGCTGCACCTTAAAAAAAATTGTATTTTTTTTACTGGCAAAGGCATGGTGTTTGTTTCGTATTCCTTTCTAAATACCCTACAGTCTGCGAGTTAAGTTATATTTATTTTTTAGGGATATTTTGATAGCTGTATTATTTAACTCAAAAAATACTAAAACGTTTTCAATAAAATTTTGTTTAGATAGATTTTTAATCTAAACTAACCCATTAAATTATCTACACCTTAAAATAGGAGATCCTCAAGTTACTCCCACACAAAGTCCTATACATTTATTCGGGGAAAAATTAATCTATTTTTTTCTATTATCCAATTTTTCCCCGAGATTATTCCATACTCGAGAAAAAATTATCTTGAAATATCAGAATTGTCGGGCATAACATGTGTCCAGTTATGCTGGCTAAAATTGTCTTCGAGCGCATTGTCTTGACTCGGAAAAATGAAGATATAGTCTCGATGAAGAATTATCTCGGGAATAATTGTCAATGGAAGAATTGTCTTGAGAAAGAATTGTCTGAGATGGCTTGTAGGAGGATTATTTGTCTCGAGGAAGAATTATCTCTGAGAAGAATTGTCTGGTGATTGATTGCCTTGGAAAAGAATTGTCCGGGGTATAAATGTCAAGAAAGGATTGTCCAAGGAAGATCAATCGCGACGAATAATTATAACGGAAAAGAATTGTCTGCTGTTCTGTTGAGAAATGTTCGAGGAAAGATCATCTCATGGAAGAATTGTTTCGGAAATGTACTTTCTGAGACGAATTGGAGGATTTTTATAAAGGAAGAATTATCACGGGGAAAAATTGTCTTGTGGAAGAACTGTCTTGGTAATGAATTGTCTTATGGAAGAATTATCTCGGAACTGCCATGAGGTAGGATTAATCGGGGAAGAATTATCTCTGGAATAATTTTTCCACGAGGAAGATAATTCGCGAAGAAGAATTGCACCGGAAAAGAATTGTGTTGGAGAACAATTGTCTGGTGAAAAATATTTCGGAGAAAAATTTCGGAAATGAAATGTCCGAGCTAAAATATTCGGAGAAAGATCGTCTCATGGAAGAATTCTATCGGGAATGTACTTTCCGGGACGAGCATTTCTCTGGAGCATTTCTCTCGAGGAAGAATTGTCACGGGGAAAACTTTGTCTCGGGTAGAATTGTCTCGGAACTCTCATGAGTTAGAATTTATCAGGGAAGAATTATCTCTGGAATAATTTTACCGGGGTAAAATTCTCCGCCAAATAAGCTCAATGAAGAATTGTCTCGAGAAAGAAATGTCCGTGGATAAATAACTTATCCAGTGAATATTAGAATCGGGAAGGATTTTCTGAAAATAAATGTCGGAAAAGAATTACTGAGAGAATTTTCTCACCAAAGAAATGTCTTGAAAATGAATTGTCGGAATAAAGAATTATCTAGAGAAAGAAATGTTTCGGGAATTTATTGTGTGAGGTAGACTTATCCGATGATAAATTGGGTCTCTCTTTCGATTTATCCGGATGCAATTCTCCGGGGAATAATTGTCTAAAAGGACAAAATCTCGGGACAAAATTTCCGGGGTAGAATAATAATAGTTTGTCGCTACAGTCCTGTATAGAACTTCGGTCGAGCTCTCTCACCATTTCGAGCTGTGCGTGTTATATTTGTACTCAAATTGGTGGGACCTACAGTTTATTGCCGAATCCGAACGGCGGGTGAGAGCTTTTCATAGGCAATGGTTTTACTCTCGTAGGTTTGCCATTTACTGCCGAGAGGTAGCGCGGTATAGAAAAATGTTTCTATGAAAAGATGTTGTTAGCCTCAGTCCAGGCTTGAACCGAGGACCTTTCGGCACGTAGTCCAATGCACTAACCACAGAGCTACCGCGGCTCTGTGGTTAGTGCGCTGCTACCCGGCTAGAATTATCCGGGAAAAATTACATCGGGGAAGTATTATCGGTGATTATAATATAGGTTTAGTTCGAGGAATTCGATTGTAAACCACAAAAAATCGATAAATACTTGAATAAGATTTCCCATTCTACTATATGACCACACAAATGTAAATTCACTTGGACCAACTATAATTTGCTTAACTTTATCCTACGTCGTTCGTGAATTGATTCCGGTAGTTTTCTTCATTTTTGTTTGTTTTTTTTTCTTCAATTTTCAGCTTCATCTTCTGGCCAGCTATTTGGCTTATTTGTTCCCTGTAGTTTTTATGCTTATTGCGTTGTTTGTTTTGAAGTTTGTTTGTTTTTTTTTTTTTTTGCTTCGATGTTTCTGTTTACTTAAAACATCGATATTTTTCAGCCCGAAATGCATTTTCCATGAAGATGATACCCAACCTCGTAGTGGGTCCTATGGGTAAAGATGTTAAAGTTTTCTTTGCCGTTTTGCTCATGATTACATTTCAATAAACTTGTCTTATAACTTATTCATAGGCGAAAATTGTATGACTTAAGTCAATTGAAATTTACAATTGAAAAATTACAAAAGTTGATTTCTCTTTTGGTTTCTTTGAAATATTAAAATTTTATATTTTTTCTTGTTACAGGTCCTGCCTTTTGGGGTCTCATCAATCCAGAATGGTCACTGTGCAACAAGGGACGCCGACAATCGCCAGTTAATCTGGAACCACAACGTTTACTCTTCGATCCGAATCTAAGACCACTACATATCGATAAACATAGGGTAATTATATTGAGTGCATAAATCAACAACATTGATGAATTTTTCACAAATTCATAAAACAATTTTTTCATAATATGTAATCTCGAAAGAGTTATGAATTTGAATTCATCAAATCTTTATACTGTATGTAGAATTGTGGATGAATCGAACGAAGTGTTTATGAACTTCAAATTGAACTGTTAATCGATACTGTGATATATGATAAAATAATATGAACTATTTTCAAAACGATGAACTTTTCATTATTAATATGAACTATGAAAAAGAAAGTATTCATCAAACGATGATGTATCCATCACTTTTTTGAACATAAAACTATTCCTTAACTGTAATAACTACTTTTAAAAATATAAACTATTCATCTTTCTCAACATTTTTATTCATACAATAAAATATTCAGTCACAGTTTATACTACTAATGCATACTAAGAACTATTCATAAAATTAATGAAATTTACAATGAACTCATAAAACTTCATTATTATAATGAATTGTTGATCTGTACCATCAGCCAATTATCCAAATATCCATATATACTATTCATAAAATGTATGTACGATTCACAAATTTTATTTAATTTTAAATCATGTTATATCTATCAAAATCTATCAAGATTTGAATCAGTATTTATTTCTTTTTATTTGCTGTAATTTTTCTAGATAAGCGGCATTATCAGCAATACAGGACACAGCGTCATTTTCACCGCTGGCAATGAGACGGTTGCCAATTACGATGGTATGCAGACGCCCGTTAATATAACAGGAGGCCCACTTTCATATCGCTACCGATTTCACGAGATACACATACATTATGGGCTGCACGACCAGTTTGGTTCGGAGCACAGTGTTGATGGTTATACGTTTCCAGCGGAGGTAAGTGTATAAAATGCAAATTTCCAATGCAGAAATTAATGAAAAATTCTAGAGATAAAGTATTTATCACATTAATGAATTATGCATTAAAACTAAACTACAAAACAAAATACACGCAGATAAATAATATGGTTGCAACATGAACTTGACAACTACACTATGCTCTCTACAATCATAGATGTTTGTCGCAATCAAAGTATAGTATTTTCAATTTCATTTCAACAATAATACGGTCTACATAATTATATATATGCTATTATAATGATACTATAATATGATTGTCTCTCTGTAAAACCAAAATATGTTTGATAAAAACCATGTTATCATTTCCAAAATTATTGCCGTGATCAAAATATGGTAAATACCAATCATAATATGATATAAACAATTATTCAGTTAATATAATATAGTGAAACTATGAAAGAGAAGAATCACTTTGTGGTTACGATAAAGACTGCCAAGAAGAAAACATGGTCAATACAAATCATATCATGATAATCATTGACTGATCATAATATAGTAATGGTCACTGAGGAATATACACAGAAAAAAATGAACATCATATTGATGAATTCCGTTCTTCAAACCATGATTCAGTGTATTGAAGAACCATTCATATTAATAATGACTAACGACATCAATGTTATGAATGCGATCATAAATATGATAAACGCTTTGTAACTGTCGAAAATGTGTTCTTCAATATGATGAATATTAATGAACAAATACATAAAATACAAGATATATGTACATCATATTGCAGAATGCTGTTCATCAAACCCAATTTCAATCAAAATATTTATTTTTCGTTTATTTTTTGCCGTACTTTTCAGTTCTCAAGTATTTCATGTATGTTTTTTCTTGTATAAAGCTTGCTTGAAATGCATAAATTAGTAAAATGTTTTAAAATATTTATTTATAATTACAGCTTTTATTACTAATTAGAAGTTATATTTTAAAAAAATATTTAAATTTTTTTTGTTTTTTTTGAAACAAATTTTTTTTTTTTACAAACAAATTCTCTTTTTTTGAAAAACATTTTTTTTCAGAATTTTTTTTTCGAAAAATAATTTTTGGATTTTTTTTTTAAATTTTTTTTTCTGTTATTTTTTAAATAAATTTTTTTTCGAATTATTTTTAATTTTTTTTTTTTGAAAAATTCGTAAAAAAATATTATATTCATAAATATTATGAACAGATTCATTAATATGAATATTTAAATTCATTGTATTGAATATTTCGTTCGTCACTATGATGTTCGATAGTACGAAAAATTACATATATATGTATTTATAAATATGTCATTTAATGAACGGTGGTATCTGGTAGTTGGTGAAAAATTCATAATATTTATCATATATATTTATCATTCATAATATAGTAATGGTCACTGGTGGTGTAATTACGTATATGGTCACTGAGAACCAAAACGTTTCATAGTATTGTTCTCAGTGATCACGGGTTGCTTACGATTAAGACTTCCAAGAAGATAATATTGTCAATACCATTGCTGTGAATGGGCACTGATTACCATATTATAGTGGTGTGAAATTGTATATGGTCACTGAGAACCAAAGTATTGTTATATGGAATCATAACAACGTCAATGAGGACCATAATTTGATTGCATGAAATCATAATATGTTCTTTATATTGTACACAATACTTTTCTGAGCATCATATTAGAGTGCATACAACCATAAGCACAATAATTGTACACGTCTTTCAAACTACGATTCATTGTATTAAAGAACGATTCATAATATTGATAACTACAAAACATCATTGTTATGAATTCATAATCAATATAATGAATGACGAAAAAAGTGTTCTTTAATATGATGAAGTAATTTAAAATGTGAAGCATACGTTTATGCAAATTGATGAACAAATACATAAAAAACAACATACATGTACATCGTATTGAAGTATGCTGTTCATCAAACCAAATTTTAATCAAAATATTTATTTTTCGTTCATTTTTTGCCATACTTCTCAGTTCTTAAGTTGTTCTTGTAAGATATTTCGTATATAATGCTTGCTCGACATGCATAAATTGTAAAATATTTTTTTATAATTACAACTTTTTTTACTAATTAAAAGTTATATTTATAAAAAATATATTAAAAAAAAATAAATTAGTCGGACAATTTATTTTTTTTTTCAAAAACATTTTTATTATTTTAAAAAAAATTGTTTGTTATGACAAACAACTTTTTTTTTGAAATTTTATTTTCGCACAAATTTTTTTTTTTTTTTGGATATTTTATTATATTTTTGGTTTTTTTTTTTTAAATTTCTAAAAAATGTTTATCAATTAATTTAGTTTGAAAAAATATTAGTTTTCTTTTCAATGCAATATTTTATAAACTGATCAAGCAGTATTTAAACAATTTAATAACATAAACCTTATTGGAATTATAAATACATACCTATACGTGAAAATGAAGACAACTTTTATTGTTTATATTTAATTTTTAAGAATATCATATTGAACATTAAAAACTTCAATTTGCAATTCAATGAATGAAATCATCCGTATGATGAATCTGGTAGTTGGTGAAAAAATTCATAATAATTATGAATAAAATCATCATATTGTAGACTTTTTTTTGTGTATGATGACCTTCAAATATTTATTTATTTATTTATTTATTTATTTCTCTTACCTTCTGAAATATAAAATTCAACATACTTTAAAAAGTTTGTAAATAACAAAAATATATATACATAATTTTTAAATGCTATTTTTTCAGTAATAGTTTTTAGAAACCTTTAAAGAATTTACCTACAATAAGTAGGCACATTATTTGAAGCAATAAATTGTAAGAAGTCCCCTTTATGCGCAAATCTATGCCACAATTAAGTGCTTTATTCAACAAATATAAGACATATTAAACTCACACTAAAGCAAACAAATAAACATATAAACAGATTGGCGCCCATTTATACAAACGATACACATACTTGTACATTTGTTGACATACAAACGAAAGGATATCAATTTATTTTCAAACAAACAACAACTACATTGTACAGATTTCGAAAAAACATGACAAATGACAACGTGCTGTCAAATGGTGATCAAATAAAAATACTTGAATGGCTCATTGAATACCGTCTGTTAATGTGAAGAACACAAATGTTTTAACACAGAATTTACAAATATTAGGTTAGTATTTGCAATTATAGCATATACACAAACCAAACTGTACTTCAACTGTTTTAAATTGGTTGCAGTCTGAACTACAACATTTCAGATTTAGTTATTACAAACGACTTAACATTTGAGATTACCAAATGTGACTTCAATAATATATATTACATGAAAAAAATAGGACAAAGCCTAACTTTTTCTAATTATTCGTAGTTAAAGTGACTGTAAAATGATATTATTTAATTTTTAGCAAAGAAAAAAATTCAACATTGAGCTTGTATAATTTTTTTTAACATATAAATCCTTTTAGTTGTAACAACTAAAAAGTTAAATATAAATTTATACAAATTGGAACTGCCGTTAGACGGTTGGAACTTAAAATTATATCATATACACAAACCAAATTATTCTATAACGGGTTTCAATTGGTTGTTGTCCAAACTACAACCTTTCAGTTTTGGTTATAAGAAACGAATAAACATTTGGGAGTACCAATACGACTTCAATATGATGTTAGTATAAGAAATATAAATTGGAAAAGATGGAAACTATTTAGCTAAAAATTAATTTTACTAAGTGCGCAATTAACGAGATATTTTCAACGCCTTAACTAAGAATTCAAGGCATTTCTGCATGTGACACAAGTGTTGACACGAGCGAAAAGCTACGAAGAATGAGAATGACTTAAAATTGTAGACTTGAAACGTGCTGCCAGACAGCAGCTGCAAATGGCGACAAAGTCAAAGGCTGGCTGTGAATTTATCTGACTGTCTGCGTGTGTGTCCTCATGCAGGATGTCAGTCAGAATGTCAGTATGTCAGCCAGTCACTGAGTCAGTTGTCTGACAGACACACGCATTTTCATTGACTCAGTGTCGCATTATTTGCGCTCGTTTGATTCAGTGCGTTGTTGACAGAGTCGCGGCGTTTTTTTTTTTTTTTTTTTTTCAACTGAAGATGGCGCCACTGTTGCTGGATCCGTTTTAAGTGCGCTTCAATTTTGCGCTAAGTCGTTTTCAGACACAGAAACGCAAACGATTTTCACTGAATGCGCTTTTACGATGTTTTGTTTAAGATTTTTCTATTTTTTTTATTTTTTAATTTTACATTTTTTTCTTTTTTTTTTCTTTTTTTTATATAATTAATTTTTTTTATTTTTCCACTGTCTCAAATACTCGTCTGTGCGTGTTGGCAACCATGTCAGCAATCTTTTGTGCTTTGGAAATGCCTCTCAACACAAACATTGGCAATAGCGTCCTCTGTTGTTCAAATAATGATGAAGATGTTGCAAGTGCCGAAGTGAAGTAATTTTTAAATGTTTGCATTAATCTTTATTTTGTTTGCCGGATTGAGTCGTCTTCAGTCCATAGAGTAGTCAAAAGAAATAAATGCTGCGTGGGAGCATCTGCTTTAAAATATCCTTGACAAGGATATCTGTGTCAGGCGACTACGTTTTTCGAGCAAGCACTTGAATGGCTGAGTGTGTTCTTACTTTAAGAATAGTTTCAAGTTCGTTTTTAAGTACGCTAAAATCTACGAAATATAAAGAAAGAGAAAAAATATATATTTGGCAAAAGATGTTCCCAAATTACTACCAGTTAAGAAGTTTAGCTTAAGGGCGAAATTTTGAAGTAGACACTTTTTAAAATTATCTGTTATAAAGAGAGTTGTTGTGGAATATCTTGGCAGACAATTCATCCCGGAACAATTCATTCCGGACAGTACTTTCCCGAGGGAAGAATTGTTCCGGGGAAAAATGTCCGGCTCACCCAGATAGATGCATTATGACAGATATTTCTCGAAGACGAATTGTCTGGGGATGAACTATCCGGAAAGAAATTGTCTAGGGAATGAATTGTCCCGGGAAGAAATGTCCGACTCCCCACGACAGATGTATTATGAAAGATGTAGTCGGTCTCATGCGATTGGAAAAATTGGTGAGGGGAAGAATTTTCAGAGAAAAATTGTCTTGGAGACGAATTGTTTGAAGATCAATTATTCGGGAAACAATAGTCTCGGGAATGCATTGTCCCGGAAAGAAATGTCCGGCTCCCTATGATATATGTATTATGAAAGATGTAGTCGGACTAGGGCAATTGGGAAAAATTGTCCGGGGAAGAATTATCCGAGAAAGAATTGTCTTGGAGACGAATTGTCTGGAGATGAATTATACGGGCAAGAATAGTTCACCAAGATAGACGTATTATGAAAGATATAGTCGGTCTCGAGTGATTTGTAAGAAATGTCCGGGAAAGAATTCTCCGAGAAAAAATTGTCTTGGTGACGAATTGTCTGCGGAGGAATTATCCGGAAAAGAATTGTCTAGAAAAAGAATTTTCTATGGTAAGAATTGTCCTGGGAACAATGGTCCGAGAAAGAATTGTCTTGAAGACGAATTGTCTGGAGATGAATTATCCGGGAAAGTATAGCTCGCCAAGATATACGTATTATGAAAAATATAGTAGGTCTCGTGCGATTGTTTTGAAATGTCCGGGAAAGAGTTCTCTGAGAAAAAACTGTCTTGGTGATGAATTGTCTGGGGCTGAATTATCCGGAAAAGAATTGTCTAGAAAAAGAATTTTCTATGGTAAGAATTGTTCCGGGAAGAACGTATACTGGATGTATTATAAAAGTTACAGTCGGTCTCGGGCGATTGGGAAGAAATGTTCGTGGAGAATTATCAGAGAAAAAATTGTCTTGAAGACGAATTGTCTGGAGATGAATTATCCGGGAAAGTATAGCTTGCCAAGATAGACGTATTATGAAAGATATAGTCGGTCTCGAGTGATTTGTAAGAAATGTCCGGGAAAGAATTCTCCGCGAAAAAATTGTCATGGTGACGAATTGTCTGCTGAGGAATTATCCGGAAAAGAATTGTCTAGAAAAAGAATTTTCTATGGTAAGAATGGTTCCGGGAAGAACGGATACAGGATGTATTATAAAAGTTACAGTCGGTCTCGGGCGATTGGGAAAAAAATGTTCGGGGAGAATTATCAGAGAAAAAATTGTCTTGAAGACGAATTGTCTAGGGATGAATTATCCGGGAAAGAATTGTCTCTGGTAAGAATTGTCTCAGAAAGAATTATCCGGCTCCACAAGATAGATGTATTATGGAAGTTAAAGTCGGCCTCATGCAACTTAAATACTCTACATATGTGTGAAAAAATTAAACGTTATCATGTTCAAAATCTTTTCATTTTTGAAATCAGTATTACAATAAACTATAAAAACTAAAAAGTACAAAATGACAGATTTGGATAATATATAAAAATATATTAAATTTATAACCCTTAATGTATAAATATGGCTTGAACATAGTTTAAGTTCACCCATACTATTCATAAAACTGGATTTCTTCTTTTTCAACCTTCAACTATAACAGCTTCATGTCTGCCAATCGCTTACATTCAATCAAAAGCACCTGTACAAATTTTAGTCTGTCATCAATTTGAACCCCTCAGACATATAGACGCGCGACGTTGACGCAGCAGCCGGATTGTCGGCAAACATGCAAAGGATTTTGCAAGGATTAATTAAAATTGCTAATTAAGATTTCATTAAAAGACTCAGACTGCGAGTCAGTGTTAGACGTGCCCGATTTACAGAGACGTAGTGACGAATTCGTTGAAAATGCAGATGAAAACTGTCTGCTGGGTTTTAGCGGTTAAAGTAATTTGGCGAAAACACAAATACAGACAGACAGTTGCAGACAATTGGCATACAAATTGAAATATAAAAAAAATAATTAGAGCAAAAAATTGAATATGAAATAAAAAGGCAGAAAAAAGCAAAATAAAGGAAAGGAAAATGAAAAGGCGAAGGTAAAGGTAAAAGGAAAAGGAAGTAAAATGTAAAGGGCAATGTAAAAAGAACAGAAAGAAACAGTTAAAGAAAAAGGCAATGAAAAAGGTTGGGAAATCAAAAAGCATATATAAAGGAAATGCAAATGAAAACGCATAGGAAATGACATTAGAAAAGGAAAAGAAAAGGCAAAGAAAAAGCAAAAGAAAGAAAAAAGGCAAAAAACCAAAAATAGAGGACATACAAAGGCAAAGGTAAGGAAATGCATAAGGTAAGGAAATGAAAAGGCAAAAAGAAAAAGGCAAAGAAAATGGCAAAGGGCAAAGCAAAAATAGAGGAAATACAAAGGCAAAGGAAAATGCAATGCATAAGGTAAGGAAATGAAAAGGAAAAAGCAAAAAAATGGCTAAGGGCAAAGAAAAAAGCAAAAATAGAGGAAATACAAAGGCAAAGGAAAATGCAATGTATAAGGTAAGGAAATGAAACGTCAAAAGGAAAAAGGCAAAGAAAATGGAAAAGGGCAAAAAAAAAAGCAAAAATAGAGGAAATACAAAGGCAAAGAAAAATGCAATGCATAAAGTAAGGAAATGAAACGGCAAAAGGAAAAAGCAAAAAAAATGAAAAAGAAAAGGCAAAGAAAAGACAAAGAAATGGCAAAGAAGTGGGCAAAAGAAAAAGCCAAAGGAAAAGGTAAAATGTAAAAGGTAAAAACAAAGAAAAAAACAAATGTAAAAGAAAAGAAAAGTAAAAGACAAGGGAAAAGGTTAAGAAAGGCGAACGAAAAGGTAAAGAAAAAAGCAAAGGCTTAGATAATTAAAAAGGAAAAGGCAAAGGAGATGAAAAAGAAACAGACAAAGACAATGGAAAAGGTAAGGACATGAAAAAGCATAGATAAAGACAAAGGAAAAGACAAAGGAAAAGGTAATGGAAAAGAAAAGGCATAGTTAAAAGCAAATGAAAAGGCAAAGGAAAAGGCAAAGAAAAGGGAAATGAAAAGAAAAAAGAAATGGAAAAGGAGAAGAAAAAGAAAAAGGCAAAGGCTAAGGATTCGATAATGAAAAATGCAAAGGTAAAGAGAAAGGAAATTTAAAATGATTAGGCAGAGGTAAAGGCAAAGGTAAATGCAAAGAAAAAGACAACTGAAATGAAAAGGCAAGGGAAAAGGAAAGGAAGTATAAAAGAAAAAGCCCTAGACACATTAAAAGGAAATGGGAAAATAATGTAACAAATTATGAAAGTAACAAGAATTTCGCGCAAAAAGGCATTTGTTGACGACAAAAGAAGAAAACAATGTTTTTGCCACAATGTATGTTTTTTTACAACATTTCTATACATTTTCTAGTGTGTCTAGCAGCACTTTCATATCCTGCGGTGCAACATTTTGTCATTTTGACGACCACATGATGTCTATGTATTTCATTGTTTCTATATTTGTTTTGTCTTATCTATGACTACGTGTACAACTCTAACAACAACTCACGACTGACAATAGTTAAATGGTATTTTTTTTTATAGTTTCCGGTTTCGTGACTGACAGTCAGGCTGACTTTTGCATGGCACCACAAGCGGCAAAGCGCAGTTGTTTGCGTGCTTGGATTTTTTATGTTTTTCGCTGGCTATACTGTAAATGCCGCCAAAAACTAGCACATGACATAGAAGCGCAACCTATTTTAAACCCATAAGCAACTCATCTGCAACCCATTTGCTACCCATCGAGTGACAGTTTTGTTTTTTTTTTTGTAGTTGTTTTGGTTGACATTGCGTTGCGTCGTATTTCATGCACGCGATGTATTTGCGGTCGTAAAGTTTAATGAATGATTGCGCTGTTGATATTGTTGTCGTTGTTGTAGTTTTTGTTAGTTTTGTCAGTTGTTTCCTTGTGACGGAAGATGATTTTCAAGGCAATTGACAAGCCAATTCGTCACGCGTTTTGCTTTCCGCTGTGCATTTTCAATGAGCTGCAGCAGTTAAAATCAGTTTATATTTGCTTGGGAATTGAATGAAAGTTGGTATTTCAAGTGGAAATTGAATAGAAAATAAAAGATGTAATAAAAAACATAAAAATCATAAAAATCATAATATGATAAATTTTTAAAAAATACCAAAAATTATTTAATATCCGTAAAGTTTTATTAATATAATTAGAAAGAACAAAAAATAAAATTCTTTACTAACTGTAAAATCACGTTCATTTAAAATATTTTATATAAATTTGAATAATATCGAAAATTATTCGATTTTTCATTTGCATTTATCGTAATATTTAATATCGTAAAATTTCAATATATTTTTTTTTTAATTCGTAATTTTTAGAAATGTTCTTCCATATCGTAAAATGTATCTATAGCAAATTGTAAAATATCGTAAATTTTCAAAAGTGTCATTAATATTCAAATGTATTTTAAAAAAAATTATTCAATCATGAAATATCGTAATAATCTTTCGTTCAAAAAAATGTTACAGGAAATCGTCAAATGTATTTGAATCATTTTATAAAAAAAACGTAAATTATTAAATAACGCTAAATATGTATTTCGTAAAATTCTATAATATCGTAAATTTCGATTTAATAAAATTTATAAAACCGGAACCCACATAATTGTTTTGGTTGAAGGAATCGGAACCAGAACCTGAGCCGATATTCCAAAGGGTTTTGTTATTTTTTTTAATAGCAGGTTTTAAAATTTCGCAATTTATTAAAAATAATAAATCTTAATATTGTAAAATACCATTATTTTGAGAATATCGTTATTTTGAAAATAACGTTATTAAAAAAAAAAATAGGAATATTGAAAATATCGTAATTTTGAAAAAATATTAATATTGAAAAAATATCGTAATATTGAAAAAATATTGTAATATTGAAAAAATATCGTAATATTGATAAAATATCGTAATATTGAAAAAATATCGTAATATTGAAAAAATATCGTAAAATTGAAAGAATATCGTAATATTGAAAAAATATCGTAAAATTGAAAAAGTATCGTAATATTGAAAAAATATCGACATGCTGAAAAAGTATAGTAATATTGAAATAATATCGTAATAATGAAAAAATTTCGAGATATTATAAAAATAACGTAATATTTCAAAATATAGTAATATTGAAAAATTCGTAAAAATATCGTAAAATTAAAAATATTGAAATTATGATAAATATCGTTATATAAAAATATAGTAATATTAAAAAACGTAGTATTTCTGAAAAACATTGAATTTTTAAAAATATAGTGATTTTGAAAAATATCATAAATGAAAGTGATAAAAATCGTAAATTTTAAAATATAGTAATTTTGAAAAGAATCGTATATTTGAGAAATGTCGAAATTTTAAAATTTATCGTAATTTTGAAAAATATCGTCATATTGATAAATATCGCAATTTTTAAATATCTCGTTATTTTAAAAAATACTGAAATTTTGATAAATACCGTTGTATTAAAAAATGTGTAAGTTTTTAAAAATCGTAATTTTGAAAGACATAGCAATTTTGAAAAATATCGTGATTTCAAAAATATCGTAATATTGAAAAATATCGTAAAAATAAAAATAACGTAATTCTGTATTTCTGATAAATCTCGTTATTTTTAAAAATATCGTAAGATTGAAAATATTGTAATTTTAATTATTATTTTAGAAATATGGTAGTTGTTAAAAAACTTATTTTGAAAAAACTTAGCAATTTAAAAATATCTTTACTTTGAAAAATATCGTAATATTGAAAAATATCGTAAAAACAATGTAATTTTGTATTTCTTATAAATCTCGTTATTTTTAAAAATATCGTAAGATTGAAAATATTGTAATTTTAATTATTATTTAAAAAATATGGTAGTTTTTAAAAAAACTTATTTTGAAAAATTTTAAAAATATCGTGATTTTGAAAAATATTGTAATATTGAAAAATATCGTAAAAATAAAAATAATGTACTTTTGTATTTCTGATAAATCTCGTTATTTTTAAAAATATCGTAAAATTGAAAATATTGTAATTTGTTATTGTTATTTTAAAATATGGTAGTTTTTAAAGTATCGTAATAAAAAAAAATCGTCATTTGAAAAATATCGCAATTTTGAAAAATATTGTAATATTCAAATTTATCGTAATTTTAATAAATATTACAATTTTGAAAAATAAGTTAATTAATTTTGAAAAACATCGTAGTATTGAAAATGTTCGTAATTTTAAAAAATATCGTAAAACTAAAATAATCGTATTTTTTGAAAAGTATCGCAATTTTGATAAATATCGTTGTTTTGAAAAATATCGTAAGTTTGAAAAATATCTTAAATTTGAAATATATCTTAAATTTGAAAAAAAATGTAATATTGAAAAATATCGTACATTTCTAAAATTATCTTTTATGTCATTCGGAATTGAATTTATTTTAATATTTTAATTAATAAAAGCTGAATTTTTCTGAATAAATAAAATATTTATAGTTTTAAGTAAGCGTAATTTTGAAAATAATCGTGAACTATAATACCGTTAATATTTCAAATTTAATTTAATTGGAATTGAAAATATTTAATATTTTTAATTTGTATTTTATCGTTAAAGTAAATAAAATCTATATTTTTTTAATGTATACTCTATTTTTAAAGTCGTAGTAAATTGTTCAAAAATCCGAATAAAATCACGTAACAAAAGTGAAATCAGTAAACATTCAATTACGTATTTTGCTGTAACTTTAAGTCTGAAGCCTTAAACATATTTTGTGCTCTTTTCTTTTCCTCATATTGTTGACATGTGGCAACAGCTAATATTTCATGCCCAACGTGACGTACTTAATGCGACCTGGTCAGCCTACAACTAATTAGACAGCAGAGCTCTTTAAGCCTGGCCAACAACTGCTGCAACTAATTTATAAATTGACATTAATAGGGGGAAGTCTGTTCACTTCAATGCCTACTTATACAACTATTTTCTTTGCTACTATTTTCTTTATTAAAGGCTGTGGATCTGGACAGTCGGATGCTTCTGTCTTTGGTCTGCCTCGCTGGCTGCCATTAATTGACGTGTCACATGTTGAAGTTCATCAATAACACACACACTATAACATGTGCAAATTTATAAAAAGACAAAACGAACGGACAAACATTAACTTGACCAACATGACAGCGCAGTGTAAACGAGGCAATAAAATCAATGGCCTTCTGTCAGAGCTCATTAAACACAACGCCTCCGAGGCAATGTCAAAGTGTTGGTCTGTTTGCATTGAACCGAGAATTTAATAGTTGAAACTGTTTGTATTGAAGCAAACAATTTATACATATCATTATTTGAATAATTTTATAAATTATATACTTTTTTTACATTTATTTAAATTTTTAAAATAAAACATATTTACTAGAGAATCGATGACTAAATGCAATTTATTTGCTTTTAATGCATCATCAACTGTGCAGCAGGCTGAGGCATCAGGAAGCTTTTGACGCCCATTGCCGACGCAAAATTGCATTGCAAAAAATAGGTTGGCTAATATATTTTTTTTTTTTTGGTATTTTCATTTATTGTGATTTGTAATAAATATTAAAAATATATTTTTTTGTCATTTTAGCAAAACAATTTACATATTTGTATTAAAAGCAGAGTCATTAATTGATTTAGCAAACTTATTTGTATTTTTTACAAAAATCTGTAACAATTTTACACAATTAATTTTGTTGTAACTATAGCAAATTTGTTTTGCAGCATTTATTAAAATCTTCATTGTTGCTATATAAATGGATTTATTCAAATTTGTTTAGTGTATGTGTACCATTGCAGTTGTGTGCATGTGGTGGCGCTTTGTCTTGTAGTGGTGTATATGCTTGTGTTGGTGTTGTCGGCCTTGTGCCGAACAATTAGTGGAAATTGCTGCTAGTAGACCACAAAGACAAAGCCCATTGCACACACACACAGAGGCAAAGACAAATGTGTTTTAACCAAATACCAAGACACATACACACACAGACTCAAACTCATGTTAACACTTAACCAAGTGCACGCTTGATCGTGTTGAACAAACACTGATGTATGTTGCCTATTGTTTTTGTTGTTGTTGTTTAAGTTGTAGTTGTTAAGTTTACTAATTTACTTCGTTTGTCTTGCAGTCGACATTTTGCTTTTGTACGTTTGTAGGTTGTGGCATGTAAATGCGTGTTTGTCGTCAGTAGCAGCAACAACTATAACAACAACAATAACAACAACAATAACAACTGCAACATTGACACAATCAGCACAAACGGCTTTAGTATTTATACCCAGTAGAAAACTTAGTAAACACATCTTTAATTAAATACTTTATAACAGTTTTACTGTATAACAGTTTTACTGTATAACAGTTTTACTGTATAACAGTTTTACTGTATAACAGTTTTACTGTATAACAGTATTACTGTATAACAGTTTTATTGTATAACAGTTTTACTGTATAACAGTTTTACTATATAATAGTTTTACTGTATAACAGTTTTACTATATAACAGTTTTACTATATAACAGTTTTAATATAAAACAGTTTTACCGTATAACAGTTTTACTGTATAACAGTTTTACTATATAACAGTTTTACTGTATAACAGTTTTAATTTAAAACAGTTTTACTGTATAACAGTTTTAATATAAAACAATTCAAATGTATAACAGTTTTACTTTATAACAGTTTTACTGTATAACAATTTTACTGTATAAAAGTTCCTCTGTATAACAGCTTTACTGTATAACAGTTTCACTGAATAACAATTTTACCGTATAACCGTTTTACTGTATAACCGTTTTTTTGTATAACAGTTTTACTGTGTAACAGTTTTACTTCATAACAGTTTTACTATAGAATAGTTTTACTGTATAAAAGTTTTACTATATAATAGTTTTACTGTATAACAGTTTTATTATATAACAGTTTTACTATATAATAGTTTTACTGTATAACAGTTTTACTATATAACAGTTTTACTGTATAACAGTTTTACTGTATAACAGTTTTACTGTATAACAGTTTTACTGTATAACAGTTTTACTGTATAACAGTTTTACTGTATAACAGTTTTACTGTATAACAGTTTTACTGTATAACAGTTTTACTGTATAACAGTTTTACTGTATAACAGTTTTACTGTATAACAGTTTTACTGTATAACAGTTTTACTGTATAACAGTTTTACTGTATAACAGTTTTACTGTATAACAGTTTTACTGTATAACAGTTTTACTGTATAACAGTTTTCCTATATAACAGTTTTACTATATAACAGATTTACTGTAAAACAGTTTTAATATAAAACAGTTTTACTGTATAACAATTTTAATATATATCAGTTTTACTGTATAACAGTTTTACTGTTTAACAGTTTTACTGTATAACAGTTTTACTGTATAACAGTTTTTCTGTATAACAGTTTTAATATAAAATAGTTTTACTGTATAACAGTTTTACTGTATAACAGTTTTACTGTATAACAGTTTTACTGTATAATAGTTTTAATTAAATTTTTACTGTATAACAGTTTTTCTGTATAACAGTTTTAATATAAAAGAGTTTTATTGTATAACTGTTTTACACTATAAAATTTTTCATGTAGGCCAATTTTAGTGCAGAGCTGTTTTACTGTATAACAGTTTCACTGCATAACAGTTTTAATATAAAACAGTTTTACTGTATAACAGTTTTACTGTATAACAGTTTTACTTTATAACAGTTTTACTATGGACCAGTTTTACTGTATAACAGTTTTAATGTAAAACAGTTTTAATTTAAAACAGTTTTACTGTATAACAGTTTTACTGTTTAACAGTTTTACTGTATAACAGTTTTACTGTATAACAGTTTTACTGTATTGCAGTGTTACTGTAGAACAGTTTTACTGTATAACAGTTTAACTGTATAACAGTTTTACTGTATAAAAATTTTACTGTATAACAGTTTTTTTGTATAGCAGTTTTACTGTATTACAGTTTTACTGTATAACAGTTTTAATATAAAACTGTTTTACTGTATAACAGTTTTACTGTTTAACAGTTTTACTTTATAACAGTTTTGCTTTTAAACAGTTCAACTGTAGAGCACCTCATTCATTAAAAAACCTTTTGTTTCCCACTGGGATCCATTGAGATTTATGGTTTGGCTTGTCTACTCCACTCGCACCACACGAAACTTCTCCACACTCTGGTTGGTTGCTGCGTGTGCACTGCAGACAAATGTAATGGATTTGATTATATTCCTTTTACAAATGTCTGCCACAAACAAAGTATCAAAAGGCAGCAAGCAACAGCAACTCACTGATTAAGGTCGAGGGAGGCTTATGACTGTTGCTACTGTCACCACCTCTTGGTAAACTTGCTGAGATTGTATTGCAGCTGATGACCCGAGTGCTGCCAAGTAATTGCCTAATAAAATCTTAAAATATCTGTTTGATTTATTTGTCCGATACAAATATGTAGTTATGTTGATAAATTTATTTATATTCGTGACATTGATGCAATTGTATTGCATTGCGGCACAGCACAATTTGTTATCTTTGGCATGAACTGCAAATAATTTAAATGCAATTACATGATATTGTCGTGTTTGCGTTTATTTAGAACCGTTTATAGCCTTGAATTAATGATGCATTAATGATGAGCAATACTATTAAAAGGTCACTCATACGCAATGCGTAGCGTATAATACTAAACGTTAATGTAAAATATCACACATACGTAATGTGGTACTCATAACAACAAAATTTTACTGAGTTGTACACAATATCCCTCTGCAAAATATGCAGTACTGTACTCTACAAAATTGAGTGCATTTTGCAATGGCAGTAATATAGTGAAGTCTCTCCAGTTCACTGCAGTATTTGTTTCATTGGTATCAAGTAGTGTCAAGACATTTTTTTTTTCAAGACATTCAATGTCGCTGCAAATGCAACAAATACAATAAGTGAGCGCAACGAGTAAAGAGTGAGAAGACGAACATTGAAAACCACAACAAATCTGCCGCTCGGCGTTTGACGGCAGTAATGTTGTTGTGTGGTTTTATACGTATAAAATATACAACAAACATTATTTAAAAAAAAAAAAAAAAAAAAATTGTGCGATAAAAAGCAATATATAAAACAAACAATTTTTTTTTAATAAAATTAAATAATGAAAAAAAAATTGGTGATAAATAAAAAACTTAATAAAAAATATTTATCACATGATTTTCTTATGCCTTTCGATTTTTTTTTCTATATTTCAATATTATGGAAAATTCCTTAGAGTAAAAATGATAAAATAAATTTAAAATGCACTGAGTACTCAGTAGGGACGTCAATGCCAGGTACCCTGGATTCCGGGATTTGAGTCAAATCAGCCCGAAAAAATTATCCCGGGATTTTCGGGATTACAAAACATGCTAGCTGATCAATTTTTAATAGTTTATTCAAAAGTCTTTTAATGTTTTTAGACACATTTCGTGAAAAAGTATGATCCCTGAAAAAAATGATCCCGGAATTTTCGGGATTACAAAACATGCTAGCTGATCAATTTTGAATAGTTTATTCAAATGTCTTTTAATGTTTTTAGACACATTTCGTGAAAAAGTATATCTAACATTCAATCTGCTGTAATCTAAAAACACTAAAAGCCTCTTTCTGTTTTGCGTACGAACGAATGAAGCCAAAATGACGTCAATAGTAACGAATTACGTCACTTTCGACTAATAGTAATTCTTGACATTTTCAACTAATTTTTATTTTGAAGACAGTCGAAAGATTTACTATCAACATTATTGCCGAATTAAATTCTTGTTTCAGATAGCGATAAAACTGAAACCGTTTCCTATGGACGTAACCTTTATTAATAAAGTATTTAAAAAATGGTTTTATGATACACTTTATATAACGTGAATTTTGTATTTTGAATACCATACCCAACCTCAAAACACATTCATTTGAATATATGAGTTTTGTTTGAGCCTTAATTGTTTATTATTAATTGTTTATTATTCAAAGAAAAATATGGTTATTTTATGACTTTTCTATTATTTTTTTAATCCCGGGATTCAAATTTGTTAGTCCCGAAATTTCGGGATTGAAAAATAGTCCGGGATTGACATCCCTAGTATTCAGTGTCATTAGTAGTACATTTCAGTATTTGAATTTTTATTGCACTTCATTATAGAGCTCTTCACTACAACTACGTATTGTTTTTGTTTTGTTTTGACACTACTTGTCAAAACAAAACACTTGTATATAACGCAAATTTTGTATTTTGGATACCATACCCAACCTCAAAACACATTCATTTGAATATATGAGTTTTGTTTGAGTCTTAATTGTTTATTATTCAAAGAAAAATATGGTTATTTTATGCCTTTTCAATTATTTTTTTAATCCCGAGATTCACATTTTTTAGTCCCGAAATTTCGCGATTGAAAAATAGTCTGGGATTGACATCAGTGTCATGCAGTACATTTCAGTATTTGAATTTTTATTGCACTTCATTATAGAGCTCTTCACTACAACTACGTCTTGTTTTTGTTTTGTTTTGACACTACTTGAGCTTTGTTGTTGTGAGCAACACATTCATTTGATTTTCAAGCATAGAGCCGGCGTCAGAACATGTCTTGAAGTAAAATAAAATGAATGTTTTGAAAAAAGTGTTTGTTTGAAAAATTTTTTTTTTTAATATTTTTATTTTTTTATTTAGATTTTATTTTCTAAAAAAAAATTTTTTTTTCATTAATAATTTTTTTTGTTATTAGTTCAACAAAATTCATCATATTATTATATTAGAAATATTATGAACAATTTACAAAAAAAATTTAAATTATTCATAGATATTATGATTATATTCATCAATATGACGATTTAAATTCATTGTATAAAATATTTCGCTCTTCACTATGATGTTCGATAGTATGAAGAAATTCATAAATATAATTAATGCATTCATCAATATGTCATTTAATGATCAATGACTGTATCAATATGATGAATCCGTTAGTTGGTAGAAAAATTCATAATAATTATGAATAAATTCATCATATTGATGAATTTTTTTTCTGTGCAGATTTAAATGATATTTTAACATGTATTGTATTTTAGAGCTTTATAAAATAAAATAATTGTTTTCTGTTTGTTTTTCATATTTAAAAGAAAAAAAAAACCTTTTAAAACCGGCATAAAACTGAAACCATTTATATTGGTATCGGTTTATTTCAATTTTTTTTAAAATGGTTTCGGTTATAGTTTCGAATTTAAAAATGAAACGGTTTTATACGGATAACGGTTTCAATGCATTATATTTAGAAAATTGGTCGATATCTCAAAAACCTATCCATAGATATTGTTTTAAATCTACATTTTGACTCGGTGAGTCATTTTAAGTAATATAAAAATAGTCTTAACTGCAGCGCTGAATGGCTGTTGTTTAGTCAGTTGTATAATCAGTTATATATTTTAGAATTCAGTTGGTGCGCTTTACTTGAGATAAAATGACGGTATTTGTAAAAAAATAATACAAATATCACGCAATTTACATTTTGGAGTAGAATTTGTTGAAATTGTGTAGAAAACATTTACACAATGATGTAGACAATGTGTATAGTGATGTAGACGATGTTTATAATGAAGACAATATATATAATGACGTAGACAACATGTATAATGACGTAGACAACATGTATAATGACGTAGAGAATGTATGTAATTACGTAGACAATTTATAGAAAGACGTAGTCAATGTATGTAATAACTTAGACAATGTAAAGTACAAAGTCTAAAGTATCTACGAAAGTATCTACATTGTCTACACGCATTGTAGACAACTAAAATATACGTAATATGCACAAAAATTAATAAATTTAATTTTGCATTAATATCACTCACTTCCGCCACAACATAACAGCTCATTTTTTATGCGGGTCGATGTCACATATGAATAAAAGAAAAAAAACGCTCAATTGTTATGCGTAAAATGAATTTTATGAATTCGATTACATCGAACTATAACTATAAAATATAATAATAAAAATGACCGGCAGACATATTGTATGTACTATATGCGTAATAATTAATGCATGGCATGAATGGGCATCAGAACGCATCCTTGTTAAAAAAAAAATATACAAAAAATACAAAAAAATAATAACAATTGGGCAATGCTTTTCTGCGCCATTGCGCGCCATTCACAACACAATAATAATAAATGTAAGTGTATGGCATATGTATGGATATGTGTAATGAACGTGTGTGTAATGTAAATATGTGTGCGTGTGTAAATTTTGTTAATTGTTGTTGTAGCAACTACTCTTTATTGTTATGGTATTATGCTGGATACTGGCGATGTTGTTGCTGTGATATTTCTTTTTTCTTTTTGTAGCTGTTGCTGCTGCCAGTGTTTGTGTTGCTGTTGTTTCCGGCCATAAGATTTGCCCTGGTCAACCGAAGAACAAATATGCGTACTTATTTTTGTTGTTGTTGTTGTTGTTATTGCTATATTTTATTGTTGCCTGTGTGTGGGATTTTTGTTATTTGTTTTTTGTGGGATTTTACAACAGCAACAGACAGACAGACACCAACATGTAGCAGCAACGGCAATAAACACAAAATAAAGCTATTCGCAGTTGAAGCGTGTTGCATGAATGAATGAATGTGAAAAGTTGAAAACCTTTTAAAAGGGGCGGCAAATAAACTTCCCAGAAACAGATAACAACCACATACTCTCTCACATATATCTCTGGCACACGTAAAACACACATATAGGACTCATGCACGTAATGCAGGACACAAACACATGTAGTTTGTTTGTGATTTAAAGGATACTTTTACATATCCTGCTAGCATATTTAAGGCTTAATTGTTGTTGTTGGTGTTGTTGCTACTGTTGTTAACTCTGTAGCAGCTTAAAGTTTCTGTTGCTGTTGATTGATTTCGAGTGTATTGTCGGATTTAGCTAATTGCGAGCTGATTGCTTGCAATGCAAAATTGCCCAACGAACCAGTTGCCCATTTCAAATAGAAGCAACCAAATCACCCAGTCACCCACCGAGCAATTAGTTTGCAAACACAAATTCGTAACAAGTTGCCAACAACTTTATGTAGACAGACGGACACTACAAATAAAACTCAATAGAAAATAGTAACAATATAAATTATTACAGCAAGGTTTTATGTTGCTGACATGTTAGTCAGTTGTGTTGAGGGTAATCGGTTTTGAAAGTGGTTACTTTTAAAAATGGTTTTACATAATAATTGCATAAAGGTTACAAAAAACTTACAAAACTGTTACAAAATACTTACAAAAATATTAGAAAAAGGTTACCAAAAGATTATAAAATGATTGCAATAAGTTTACAAAATGATTTAGAAAAATATAAAGAGTTTACAATGAAGTTACAAACAAGTTGAAAGAAGAAAGTTACAGAAAGACAAGAAGAGCTTACAAAAAGGTTGCAAAAAGGTTACAAAGAGATTACAAATAGGTTACAAAGAGGTTAAAAAGAGGTTTCAAAGATTTTACAAAGAGGTTACAAAGAGCTTACAAAGAGATTCCAAACAGGTTCCAAAGAGGTTACATAGAGGTTCCAAAGATTTTACAAAGAGATTACAAATAGGTTTCAAAGAGGTTACAAAGAGGTTAAAAAGAGGGTACAAAGAGGTTGCAAAAAGGTTACAAAGAGATTACAAAAAGGTTACAAAGAGATTACGAAGAGGCTATAAAGATGTTACAAAGCGCTTACAAAGAGGTTACAAAGAGTGTACAAAGAGGTTAGAAAATGAGGTTCCAAAGATTTTAGAAAGCGGTTAAAAAGAGGTTACAAAGAGGTTATAAAGAAGTTACAAAAAAGTTACAGAAAGACAAGAAGAGCTTACAAAAAGGTTGCAAAAAGGTTACAAAGAGATTAAAAATAGGTTACAAAGAGGTTACAGAGAGATTCCAAAGATTTTACAAAGAGGTTCCAAAGGGGTTACATATAGGTTCCAAAGATTTTACAAAGAGATTTCAAAGATGTTACAAAGAGGTTACAAAGAGGTTGCAAAAAGGTTACAAAGAGATTACAAAAAGGTTACAAGGAGATTACGAAGAGGTTACAAAGAGGTTACAAAGCGTTTACAAAGAGGTTACAAAGAGGTTAGAAAAAGAGGTTAGAAAAAGAGGTTACAATGAGGTTCCAAAGATTTTACAAAGCGGTTAAAAAAGTTACAAAGAGGTTACAAAGAGGTTACAAAGAGCTTCGAAAATAGTTAGAAAAATTTAACAAAGATGTTAAAAAAATTAACAAAACAGTTACAAAACGTTTACAAAAAGTGTCAGAATGGTTACAAAAAAAAGTTACAAAAAGGTAACAATATAGTTACTAAGTTTTGTTTACACAATTCTGAAAAATTATGACAAATCGATTACAAAATGATTACATAACATAAAAATTCTTGGCAAAAGTCTACAAAATTTAGTTTACAAAAATATATATTGCAAAAATATAACATAAAGTTTACAATATTGTTAGAAAAAAGTTACGAAAATGTTACAACGATGTTACAAAATGTTTATTAAAAGCCACTTTTAATACTTTAAGTAGTACTTGTAAAAATATAACTAAAAAATTACAAAAATGTAAAAATGTAATGTTAATATGTCAAAATTGTATTGTATTGTTACGAAAATTCAGTCTACGGAAAACTGTTCTACAAGTTCGTATCTCTGGATTGTGTACAAAATAAAATCACTCTTATGTTTGGTTTAAATTATAACAATTAACTTTATTAATTCACTTTAATAAACAACTTTACTAATAACAAATTCTAACAACTGCTGCATGTCAACTATTTAAATTTAACATGACATTGTTCTCACATGACACGTACTCGACCACTTTCCAATTACTACTGAAGTGCTGTTCCTCAGATGCGGCGGCCTTATATACTGCATGCATCAGTTCGACACGTTTCGACAAGCTTCGACTTATTTCGAGAACCTTCTACTCGTTTCGTAAATGACGCATGCTATTGGCATCTCATTCGCACTCATGTGTTTTAATGCGCTGATCTTCCATCTCTTTCTCGCACACTGCCTCAGTGCGCTGAATGATCTTCCGTCTCTTTCTAACACATGCTTAGTGCGCTGAATTGTCTTGCGTCTCATTAATTATTGTTGATTGCTTGCACTATGGGGCAAATTACTTCATTTCGTAACAGTATAAATAAAAAAAATAATAAAATGTTAATACTCATTTTTTATATAATTAAATAACCTTTCAAATCATATATCACATCTTTGAAATACATGAATTTTCCATATGAAATATATACGTTAAATGAAAATTTAGAAAAATAAAAAAAAAATAAAAAAAAATATAATTTTGACTTTGTTCAGAGAGTATATATTTGATACAGCGTTTCCATACAGGTGGTTTCGTTGCCACTTTTGTCAAATAAAATCAAACATTGGTTATGTAGAAATTGAAACGAAAATGTTTTCAATAGAAACATTTTCAAATCTATATTCTGATGTTTTCTGCCACATTTTTGGCCAGAAAAATAATTAAAATTTATAAGGCGTTGGATTCCAATATATCTTGGTAAGTTTTGTTGCAAATTATCCGCGGACAGATCCTTTTGTGCACTGTTTTCCTCTGTTAACTTCAATCTGTAAAATTCCACTTCCACATAACCAATGTTTTCGTCAGTGACGCCAGCAAACTCAGAAGGATTCTCTATTAAAAATGTATACACTTTGCTTTGTCATTGATTTTCTCCAAAATTATATCGCGATTATTTCAAATTTTTATTTATTTCAATTAATAAATCACAAGCATTTTTTACGAAGTTAAATTTACTGTGATTGGCAAGAAAATACTAGAAATGAACTTATCTATTAAATATTATAAATTAGAAAAAATTGGGTGGTTCGTATCGAAATTTTGAGAAAATCAATGGTAAAGTCAAAATTATAATTTTTATTTTTGTAAATTTTAATTTTACGTACATTTTTCAAAAGGAAAAAGCCTTGTGTTTCAAAGATGTCATACATCATTTGAAAGGTAATTTAACTATCTAATACATAAGTATTAAGTAGATAAATCATTTATCAAAATATAGATATTATATATCACAAACAATTTTCTTGACCAGGTTATGTCAGTAATATGCATTCTTTAAACAAGCTGTATCTTGCACTGGGGACGAAATTATACATATTTTTAAATATTTTCTAATTTTTTTGAGTCGTAGACTGATCTCCGGAATTATTGACATGAATTAACCAAACACCATGAATATAAAACACTTGGTCCGTTTGTCTTTCTGTCTGTTTCTTCTAACATTACGTCTAAAACGATGAACTGATTTGACTGAAATTTTTTAAGTAGAGACTATAGAGTCTGCAGGGTGCCATATTGTCACCTGAGAATTTGTGTGGCTCATACGCCATTGAGTCGATTTCGAGAAAAAGCGATAAACAAGATTTGCATTTGCATTAAAAAAAGGAGTAAATTCGCGATTTGGAGCAAAGCCGATGCTGAATATCTCAGATTTAAAAATACGAAAAACGGATAACGGCACGAGAAAGAGAATATATAAGTCATATATATCCATTTCCTAATTCACTTCACCCAAAAATGGAGTTTGAACCAAATTAATTCTCATGCGACGATATGCAATATATGGGCGAGATTGGGAAAAGGGCGTGGCAACTTCAGAAACACATTATCTATTAAAACCATATCACTAGTTAATAACACCAGCGACGTGCATGAAACAAAAAAGTGAAATAAAAAAAAAATATTACAAAAGAAAAAACTACAAAAACACAAAACAGGAGCAACATCAAAAACAAACTCAAATACAAAATGAAAAACACAAAAACATAAGCAGAATTACAAAGTCAATCTCAAAAACAAAATAAAAAGCAAATGCAGAAACAAAGAAATACAAAATTAAAAAAAAGAAAAAAAAAACAAATCAAAAGAATAGCAAAAACAAAAGCAAAAGAAAAACATATACATAAAAACAAACACAAAAACGCAAACACAAAAATTAATAAAAAAGCAAAACCAAAGTAAATGTTTACAAATTTTATATTTCTATATTTTTCAGATTCAAATATTTGGCTATAATTCACAGCTGTACGCAAATTTCTCGGATGCTTTAAATCGAGCGCAAGGCATAGTGGGTGTTTCGATTTTATTGCAGGTTAGTTTATTTTGCATATCTTAAATTTGAATTTATTTAATTCTCTTAGAATTTATTTTTATATTCAGCGCAATTTTCAATTGTTTTTATCTACATATTTCTTTAAATTAATAGTTGTTGTATAGAATACAGTTTTATTTCAATATCAAATCGTCGTTGTAGAACGAAAAGTCACCAAATACATTTTTAAAATGCCAAATATAACATTACAAAAATCTTTATTAATCTGTTAAGTTTTATTTGATGATCTCAATTTTTTTACCACATGATTAGAAAATGTAAAACTATCAATTGCTATTCCAACTTTAAAAATGCATCAATTACTTTTTATAATATTAATCAACAAACTCGATTTATTTTTTATGTTTTTCATAAAAATGTATTTAGTGACTTTTCGTTCTACAACAACGAAATTATTAAAAAAATCACATATATTAATAATTTTGCTGATTAGTATATTATATTAATATATAAAATATTATATTAAATTTTATATGTTTTATATATTTGAATTATTTATAAATAAAAAATTTATTTTTCCTCCACTTTAGTTGGGCGATCTCTCTAACCCCGAACTGCGCATGCTCACCGATCAACTGGAACGCATACGTTTCGGCGGCGATGAAGCGTTCGTCAAACGACTTTCCATACGCGGTCTACTGCCCGATACCGATCACTATATGACCTACGATGGTTCGACCACAGCACCCGCTTGTCATGAGACCGTTACGTGGGTGGTGCTGAATAAGCCGATTTATATAACAAAGCAACAAGTGAGTCAAAAAGCCAAAAAAACCTTTTAACCCTTTAAATTTAAAACACAAACACACCCTGTTCCCATTAATGAACCGCATGTGTTAATCTATCTGGGGTGTGTCAGCAAAAACTGTGAAATTAAATGTTAACAAGTTCTCGTAAATACTTTAATGTTTTTGCCAATTAGTCGTGTGTGGGATTTGTAGAATCACAGCTTATTGCCTTTTACAGACGACATTTGTGGTGTTTGTGAAGACGGCGAGACTTTGGCTGCGTCATTTAATGAGGTTACTTTAAAATGGCAGTGATTATAAAAGGGTTTTATGTTCTCTATGTTTTATTTGGTAGACTGTATTCATTTATAGTAGTCTAATGATAAAAGATTTATAAATTCCATGAAAATGATTTTGAAACCGTTATTCGAGTTATAATTTTAACTTTAAAATGAACAACATTTATTTTATACTGCAGTATTTTTTTTTATAATTCTTTAAATCAGTGTAAATATAAAGATATATAAAAATATTGTTACATAAATTCAGTCTACGAAAAACTGTTCCACAAGTTCGTATCTCTGGATTGTGTACAAAATAAAAACACCCTTATGTTTGGTTTAAATTATAACAATTAACTTTATTAATTCACTTTAATAAACAACTTTACTAATAACAAATTCTAACAACTGCTGCCTGTCCACAATTTAAATTTAAATTGACATTGTTCTCACACGACACGTACTCGACCACTTTCCAATTACTACTGAAGTGCTGTGCCTCAGATGCGGCGGCCTTATAAACTGCAGGCATCACTTCACACGTTTCGACAGGCTTCGACTTATTTCGAGAACCTTCTACTCGTTTCGTGAATGACGCATGCTATTGGCATCTCATTCGCACTCATGTGTTTTAATGTGCTGATCTTCCATCTCTTTCTCGAACATTGGTCAGTGCGCTGAATTGTCTTGCGTCTCATTTATTATTAATGAATGCTTGCACTACGGGACAAATTACATTTTTTCGTAACAATATAAAGTGTTTTTTTTTAACAGGGACGCTACAAAAGTAGAGCGACAGGGTCAGCAAACGACGCCATATTTCTTGCCGCTCTTTTGACATTTCTCTACAGTAAGGTTTGCCATTTCCTGATGGAAAGATATACGAATTCGAATTTCGGTAGTAAATTTTAATAATTTCGACTCGTTGTTGGCTCGTATATCTTTCCATCATGAAATGGCAAACCTTACTGAAGAGAAATATCAAAAGAGCGGCAAGAAATATGCCGTTGTTTGCTGTCACTGTCGCTCTACTTTTGTAGCGTTCCTCTTGAAAAACCCTTTATAATAGTCCATGCACATTCCATATATCAATTCTATATAATTCATGGGTGCTAATTTTGACGGCATATTTAAATTTATCCTATAACGTAAGTAAATTGCTATCGAAATGTTAAGCCATTTTTCAGCCAATTTTTTGAATAAAACAAAATAGTCCATTACACAACCAGTTTTATTTAAAACTGTAAACGCAATTTTTCTTTAATTTGTCAAAACTAAATCAATCAAGTATATCAATAAATAGTAATATTTCTATACGTTTTTAAAATATTTAAATGTTAACTTGTAGAATTTTATTTTTTATACAATTTTTGGATGATTTTTTCGCAATACAATACTAATGGTAATTTAAAAAAATGATATATGTTTAAGTAGAACATAATCCAAACTAAGGATCAAAATTACCAGATATTTTCAATCCGTTCTAGTTTTGAAAATATGCAGCACAGATTCCGTTAATATTTTATGTATAAATTACTGAAAAATAGCAGTGTTTACTTCTCAAAAAGGATATGTAATATGTAAAAAAATAGTAAGCAATAAAAATAAGCATACTTTACACATGAAGTAATTTTCAAATTACTTGCTTAAGTAATTTCATTGAAAATTATATAAAAGAGTACCAAAATTAATATCATAAGGAATTTTTACAAAGTAAAGCATCTGTTTTATTTGTTGAGTTTAATTCTGGTAAAAATAATACTAATAATTAAAGACTCCGATATCTTCGTCCGACTTCAGAAATAAAAAATTAGGTTATTTATATTAGCTGGGTTCCCGTGTTTTGATCCTGATCCGTAGATCATTTTCATATACAAAACAAAAACAAACAATGCTGTCAAAATTACCACGGGACCACGAGAGCGCAGCTATTGACATTGTACACTAAAAATAAAAATTTTGTAACAGTAACAAATAGGATTGTTAAAGTAGTAAAATTGTAAATGTAAAAAAGATAAAAGCGCCGGAATTTGCTGAAACGTCAAACGAAAGTTTTTGGTCCGTCTGTCAGTCGGTCTGTCTGTCTGTCTGTCTGTCTGTTTGTTCCAGCATCACGTCTAAACCGCTGAACCGATTTAACTGAAAATTTTCACCAGGATACTATGGAGTCCGGAGGGTGTCATTGGCTATATATGGGAGATATTGGACAAAGGGGCGGGGCACCTCCCATACAACCTAAACTTTCAAAACGACATATCTCGAATACAAAAAAAAAATACAAAAGCAAAAACAAAAATCAGACACAAAAAAAAAATACAAAAGCAAAAACAAAAATCAGACACAAAAACAAAAGTAAAAGCACAAAACTTAAGCAATAACTCAAAAACAACAGAAAAATAAAAAAAGGATAGAAAACAAAATCAACCACATTAAAATTCACCACACTAAAACTCATCACACTAAAATTCACCACACTAAAACTCACCACACTAAAACTCACCATACTAAAATTCACCACACTCAAATTCAAAACATTAAAATTCACCACACTCAAATTCATCACACTAAAACTCAACACAATAAAATTCACCACTCTCAAATTCACCACACTAAAACTCACCACACTAAAACTCACCACACTCAAATTCAAAACATTAAAATTCACCACACTCAAATTCACCACACTAAAACTCAACACAATAAAATTCACCACTCTCAAATTCACCACACTAAAACTCACCACACTAAAACTCACCACACTAAAACTCACCACACTAAAACTCACCACACTAAAACTCACCACATTGAAACTCACCACACTAAAACTCACCACAATAAAACTCACAACACTAAAATTTACCACACTCAAATTCACCCACTTAAACTGACCACACTAAAATTCACCACACTTAAATTGAACACACTAAAACACACAACAATAAAATTCACTGCACTTAAACTCACCACACTAAAATTCACCACATTAAAAATCACCACACTAAAACTCACCACACTAAAACTCACCACACTAAAAGTAACCACAATAAAACTTCTACTGAGAAAAACTCTACGGGGAAGAATTCTACGGGAGAGAATTCTACGGGGAAGCACAGTCTGAGAAAGAATTGTATATGAGAAAAGTTGTTTTAGCGGAGAATTAGTTTGGTTTTGGTTACTACATTTATAAAACCAATAAAAACGAGTTGGGAAAGTTAGGTCACATGGGGCGGATTTTTATAGTCGGTCGGGCCCGACTATGGAATACCCTACACCTTTGGTGGGGATATTAATGTGGGATATTTAATTGCATACCTTTTAATTATGCTGAACCTCCCCACCCTCAGAATATTATTCATAAATCAGAAATTTATGTTTAAGTATAAACAATTAAAAAAAAAATTGAAAAATATAATTGGGCGGACCACGCCTATATTTAAAATTTTGAAAGGCAAATATTTCATAGATTTGATTTTAATAATTTACGGATCAAATTAAACTATGAAAACCCGGGAAATAATAAAAAAAAAGGGGGCGGATCACGCCCATTTTTGGACCACATATTAATATGTGAATTATAACAATACCGTTTAAAAATACCTTGAATACTTTTCGAGTTATTAGTTCCGAAAGAGTTATATAAAAGTGACTTGTATGGGAGGTGGGCGTGTCCGTTGTCCGATTTGGCTCATTTTCAAACTCAGTTCCAACTTTTGGCTAATATATATTGAGTCGAAATTTCATCGCATTCTGATCAGTATTTCTCAAGTTATTCTGTATTCGGACAGCAAGGCAGCAAGACAGCAAGACGGACAGACAGACAGACAGACAGACAGACAGACGGACATGGCTAAACGGACTCGGGTAGTGATGCTGATCAAGAATATATATACTTTTCCATACCGGACACGCCTCCTAAGGGGCGTTACAATATATGCACAAAGTTAATATACCCTGTACCTCATAGGTGTAGGGTATAAAAACACGTCCACGGGTCCCCGATATAAATAATAAAAATGTTATTTATATTAATAAAATTGCTCCATAACCTTGCATTCACAAAATCTTTGCACGCGTCGTGTACGGGTCCAGCTAGTATTTTATATATTTTTAGAATTATAATGTTTTGACTATTTATTATTGCTAACTGCAATTCAGAAAAAGCACAAAAAAAAAGTTTTTTTTTTTATTTAAATATTTTTTATATTTCTTATATATTTTAAATTTTCTTTCCTTTATTTTACTTATATAATATATTTTATTTTACTAACAATTGCGTTCTTGTACACACTAAATTTCTAGCAAATTGTTCGCTATTTCAAATGAAAGGATGCTGCAATTAATATTTGAAGTTTGCTTAAATTTAGCAACTCGAGTTTGCTATTAATAACAAATTATTTATTTTTCGTGCAGTTTTCAGAATATTTTTCAAATAAAATTTAAAAAAAATGCAAATCCATCATTTTAAAACTTTCAGCTAATTAATTGATTATATTAAATTCTCAAAATAACTGAACATTTGAGGTCTTCCAAATATTTCGTTTACGATACATAATCTGTTTAAAAAAGATATTATTTTTTTGTTGTTATCGTGCCATTAAATTTAAATATTATTCATATCGAATTTACAAATTGTACAGCTTATCCAACTAAGTAATTGAATAAAAATGCCTATTTAAATGAATTAAAAATTACAGCAAAAATATGTTTACAACCAAAAAAAAAATTCTCGAAATATTTCAAAGTCATGTACAAAAACTTTGCTATACATATCATTTGCAGTGTTTTTTTTTTTTAAATTGACTGCAGTTGTTTCGCCTCTCGCCTAGCTACGCCACGTGCATAATTTATCAAATTAAAGTTCGCTGCTCTCTGCAAAAATGGTCCCATCTTCATTACACTCTCTATAAACTTCAAGCTACCACCTCCTCCTCCATAGAAGGTTGCACAAAAAAGAAGGTAAAATGTTGCAATTAAAGCGCAGCGGAAATGCGCAGCAACTTCATTTAATGAAAGCCAGGCAGCAGCAACAGCAGTAGCAACGTAGCGGAAATAGCGTCATGGTCGCCAAATTGTTTCCTGTGTCTGGCGGCGCAGAGTTGAAGGCAGATGGCTGAGTGGTGGGTGGTTCAATGGGCAAACATACGGACGACTGACTGTTACGGACGAGCTTTAAGTGCACACGGATGCGGATGTCGTCGTTGTCGGCGACACATTAATGCGAGACAGACGAAAATGTTGTTGCTGTTGCGCTTCGTATGGCACCTGAAAAGTGTGCCTATGTCTGAGGGAGGTGCATACAAATAAATATTAACACATATAATGTGTGTGTTTATGAGGTTTTAAATTTTTAAAGCACATACAAGCAGCGTAATTGATAAATTTGCGCTTACATTTTTTTCTTATTTCAATACGGTTTTAAATTATTTTAAAATTATTAAATAGTTTAATTAAAGCTATATGCAAAATATATAAAAATAAAATATTTATAAGTGTGGTGAGTTTTAGTGTGGTGAGTTTTAGTGTGGTGAGTTTTAGCGTGGTGAATTTTTACTGTGGTGAATTTTAGTGTGGTGAATTTTAGTGTGGTGAGTTTATGTGTGATGCATTTTTACTGTGGTGAATTTAGGCGTGGTGTATTTTAGTGTGGTGAATTTTAGAGTGGTGCATTTATGCTGTGGTGAATTTTCTATATTCTCATCAATTAATACTGAAATTTGTTAAAAAGAACTAATAAAAAAAACCTATTTATGTTTTCCAATCAACAAACGATTATTAACGAATAATTGAAAACACTCAATGTTATTGACATATTTATCGCAAACATATTAAAGCATATTGATGGCATGTATTAAAAATATTTATTGCATAATGTGGTGCGGCAACTGCTTTTGGGAAGTGTACCTCGAATGGTGCTATAGGTGGCATTATGTATGACCATCGTTCTCTGCAACATGCCACACTTTAATGCACTCTTCAAACTGTCGAGCAGCTGATGCTGTTTAAGAATTTATCGGATATGCTTGCGGCAGTACAGAAAATACTTGGCATAAATGTAACAATTGACCTTATAGCATTCATTTTTGCATATTTGAAAAAATTATGTCAGTGGGTCGTATTTGACTAGTGGTAATAATAGTTTAGTACTTTACACTATTTTATTGTTTTTTTTTTATATATTTATATTTGATAGTTATTACTGAATTTAACGATGTTTTTATAATCTTTTGAACATTTTAAGATGTTGCAATATTGTTGAATGCGGGAGAAAAGTTGTTAGGAATTTTAGTAGATTTTTTAATAAATTGCTGTTGCTATTTTTATTTCTTTGGCTTGCTACTTAATGTTGTTGCAGTATAAGCGGAATATTTGCACAATATTATTGCAATGTTTTTACATTTTTATGTTTGATTATTATAAAATTTGAAAGAACTACATGTTGTTGTTGCAATGTTTTCGCAATGTTTAAGCAATGTATTTTCTCTGTTAATTATTTACAATAGACGTTTAGTAGCAATGTTGTTGCAATGATGTAGCAATTTTGTGAAAATATTGTGTCTGTGTTAGCAATTTTTTTACCAATGTTTTAATACTGTTGTAGCAGTCGGTCGTGTAGCGCTGGTACAGGAATATTGTAGTAATGATGTATTACAGCATTTTTTTAAGAATTGTTTGGACACTGTTGTGACACTGTTGTAGCACTGTTGTAGTACTGTTGTAGCACTGTTGTAGCACTCTTGTAGCACTCTTGTAGCACTCTTGTAGCACTCTTGTAGCACTCTTGTAGCACTCTTGTAGCACTCTTGTAGCACTCTTGTAGCACTCTTGTAGCAATGTTGACGCAATTTTGTCGTAATGCTTTGGGCATGATGTAGAAATGTTGAAGCAATATTGTATTCATATTGTATCAATGCTGATGCAAAGATATAGTAATTTTGTAGCAATGTTTTAGTAGTATTGTAGAAATGTTGTAGCAATGATGTACGACCATTTTACTAATGCTGGATCAATGTTGTAGTAATGTGGTTAATGTTTTGTAGCAATGTTAATTAAATATTGTAGATGTTTAGTAGCTTCGTTGTAGTAATGTTGTAGCAATAAGGTAGCAATTTTATGGAAATGCTGTGTCTGCGTTGTGCGATGATTTTGGATTTTTTTTTTTACCAATGTTGTAATACTGTTGTAGCACTGTTGTAGCAGTGTTGTAGCGCTGTTTTAGCAATATTGTAATAATGTTCTAGCAAAGTTGTAGCATAACTGTAGTAATGTTGTATTGAAGCATTTTTAAGAACTATTGTGACACTATTGTGACACTGTTGTGGCACTATTGTGACACTATTGTGACACTATTGTGACACTATTGTGACACTATTGTGACACTATTGTGACACTATTGTGACACTATTGTGACACTATTGTGACACTATTGTGACACTATTGTGACACTATTGTGACACTATTGTGACACTATTGTGACACTATTGCAGCACTGTTGTAGCAAAGTTGAGCAATATTAAGGCAAGTTTGTAGTAATGTTGTACCAATACTTTAACAATGATATAGCCATGTTGTAGTAATGCTGTGGAAATGTTGTAGAAATGTTGTACTCATATTTTAGCAATATTGCAATATTGTAGTAATTCTGCAGCAGTATTGTAGAAATGTTGTAGGTTATGTTTTGAGGAAATAGCAGGTAGACCATAGTTATATATTGTGATAGATTGTATGTTTGAATATTTTGTGGTAATATTGTAGCAATGTTAATGCAACATTTTTCCGAATTTACATTAAAACTTTTATCCCTCACTTGAATCGATTTGATAATTATTGCAATGATTTTATATACAATGATTAGATATACAATTTTTTAAAGCAATATTAACACAATATTTTTATAATGCTAACACTATACATTACAGTACTCAATAAAACGAGAAAAAAAAATGTCCATGGACATTACATACATTAATTCTATTTGCTCATTTTGACTGCATACTTAGTTTTTTTATATTACATAACGTTTTTAAGTAAATTGTTATCAATATCTTAGGCTTTTTTCATCCACCTTTTAGAACTAAAAAAATTACACTCCTTTACACAATTAGTTTTACAAAAAATTGTAAACGCAAGTTTTCTTTCAATTGTCAGTACTAATTACAATTTACCAAAAAATACTATTATTTCGATAGGTTTTTCAGTTATTGAAAATTAAACTCGAAAAACATTAATTTTTTTAGACTATTTTTTGACGAATTTTTAGCATTGTAAATCTAATGATAAATAATAAAATGATTTGTAATTATACAGAGCATAGTTCAAACTAATAACGAAAACTACTAATTTCATTTTTAAAATATGCTCTATCAACATATTTTCCGTCAAAAATTGTTGAAATATAAAAAGCATATAAGCTTTTCATATAAATTAATTCAGAATTTACTCGAATTTTTCACAAAAACGGTACGTATTAGAAAAAAACTGAGTATGCAATAAGAACAAGCATACTTTCAATATTCAATAATGATATTTTAGGTTTACAGGCATAACTATTTTTGATTAAAAATTACATATAAAAAAAAAGTCTAAAAATGGGTTCACAGGACAAATTTTAAAACCCAGATCAATTAGTAAAAAGTTAGTAATTTTGATGGTTAGTTTAAACTATGCTCTAGATAAACATAAATCGTATTTTTTTGTTAATTATTGAATCATAAATGAAAAAAAAAATCTAAAAAAATCTAAAATTTCCGAGTATAAATCAAATTATCTTAAAAACTAATTAGAATATTAGCATAGATTAATATATTAATATTAGTATAGACAATTATTAGAAAAATGGCATTTACATTTTTGTCTTAAACTAAACTAGCGTATTAATCGTCACTATCATGCCAAAGGGGTGAATGTGCAATTTTTGACATTTGAGTTTTTTTACATTTTTGAATGTATTTTATCCTCAAGTATGCTGTGCCAAAATCACGTGTCATTTTGTTGGATATTTCTAGCCACAAAAGACAAAACCAAAAGGGCGAATTTGAAAATATTGTCATGCCAAAAAGGCGAATCTTTCCGTTTTTTCGTATTAACTATTTCAATTTTTCCAATTTCTCCGTTTTTTTGATATAATTTTATAATGGTACAGGATAAAATAGTGATGTAGGGGTATTAATTGTTTGTTTTTAAAGCACCTATCGATCTGTATCATTAATTATAAATATTTTGCCAAACATTAATTTGCACGAAAAAAAATGTTGGCAAAATATTTATAATTAATTATACATAGAAAGATCGATAGGTGCTTTGAAAACAAACAATAACTGCCTTTACATCACTATTTTATATTGTACCGTTAAAGAGTTATAGCAAAAAAACGAAGAGATTCGCCCTTTTGGCATGACAAGATTTTCAATTTTTCCAATTTCTCCGTTTTTTTGTTATAATTTTATAATAGCACAAGATCAAATAGTGATGTAAAGGTATTAATTGTTTGTTTTTAAAGCACTTATCGATCTGCATCATTATTTAAAAATATTTTGCCAAACATTTTTTTCCTGCAAATAACAAAGGGAAAAATAATGTTTGACAAAATATTTTAAAATAATGATGCCAATAGATAGGTGCTTTAAAAACAAACATTTAATGCATTCACATTAGTATTCATAAAAAGTTATAGCTTAAAAAACAAAAATATTAGCATTTTGATCAGGATATAGCCTCACAAAAACCGTATTTATAATTAATTTTGGTTGGCCAAATCTAAAGAAATTTTATATACGTTATAATAATTGACGAATTAACCAAAATAACAGAAAAAGATGAAAAAAATATAAATTTTGCTAATTTCACTTCAAACTTTAAAATTTGATTTCCCAAAATTTTTGAAAAAGCACATTCGCCCCTTTGGCATGAAAGTGACGATATATTAATTCTATAGGTAGTGTTATAATTTTAATTTTTTCTTTAATATTGAACTTTTGCTGTTGTTACTATTTTGCCAAACTTTAAGCGATTCACTTGTTGTCGCAACATGTTCTCCATATTGTCGCAGTATTTTCGTTGTTGTTGTTACAAAGTGCATTAAAAGTGTCGTTGACTGGCTGACAGCGACTTATGTCAAGTAATAAACCGCATTAAAAGCAATACCTATACCTCATTCTCATCTTTAAACCATGCTCTCACCCACAGCTGAAGGATACTAATCTGTGCTGTTGCTACTGCTGCTGTTGCTGATGTTGCTACTGCTGCTGCTGTTGCTACTACTGACGTTGCTACTGCTGCTTCACTTCCTGTCGCGCGCATTGATTGTCATTAGATTTTATTTTCAGATTAACAAACACAAATTTTTTGGAGAGTGCGCTGAATAGTGCTACTACTTCTATGCTAATATTATCTAAAAATGTTGCCATCCATCCATGTTTTTTTCAAGTGGATTTTGTTGTTGTTTGTTATTGCACTTAATACTTGGCTTAGGTATGTTGCTGACTAAAGCGACAGCGCACTACAACAGCATTAAGTAGTTCGTTAACGTTATTTATATTTCGAGATTGAATTTTTAGCGTAGCATCGATTAGAGTGCGCTTCAGCGGGAAGTGTTTTTTTTTTGTATTTTATATAATTTTTATTTTATCACTCAAGTGTCATCAGTTCAGTGAACCCACATTTAAAATAAAGTTTCTGTGTTGTAAAATGTTTATATTTTTTGTATTTTTTGCACAAATTTATAAAAAAAAAACACAAAACGCAGTTTTTGCTCTGTTTAATTTTCACTTGCTGTGGGATTTGACAACAAATTAAAGGAGATTTTTTACATATTTTTTTTCTCTCCCATCATTTTACATATGTCTAGCATTATATATAAATCTAGATATGTTTTCAACTTTTGTTACAAAAAAAAATAAATAAAAAATAAAATGTAACCGCCAGCATGCAGTGAATTTATCTCGACCAAAATATGCTGTCACTGCGCGCACCGACACACATGGACAGATATGTAGCATGTATAACGAGCGACAGATAGCCGACCACCATGTCTGCATAAAGGATACGCTGTGTTGTGTGTGTCAGTATTTGTGGCATAAGCACAAAGTACTTAAGTAGTTTTAAAAATACATATTTATGGCTTACCATGGTTGAAGTGCTAAAAATTAACAAAATTGTCGATATCTTCTAAAATGCAAATTTCTATAATATTTAGTACTTAAATTAATAACAGTGATTTCAACGATTGTACCAAAAATAGTTCGCACTCAATTAGCGTTGGTATACTTTTGAAGTTTTTTTAATGACAGTTTCAAAAAAAAAAAAAATAACAAAAAAAAATTTTTTTTTCGAAAACAAAAAAAAAATGTCAGAAATATAATAAAAACAAAAAAAAATTAAAAAAAAAATTCATAATTTATTATAAAACATTTTACTAATTTTAGAAATATAATAAAAGAACTACTTGAGAACTGGCAAAAAAATGAACGAAAAATAAATATTTTGTTTGATGAACAATATTCTTCAATATAATGTACATACATGTTGTATTTTATGTATTTTTTCATTAATATGCTGAAACGTATTCTTCACATACACTTCATCATATTGAAGTACACTTTTTCGGTCATTCATCAAATTGATAATGAGTTTATAACATTGATGTTTTGTAGTCACAAATAGTATGCATCGTTCTTCAATATAGGAATCATGGTTTGAAGAACTAAATTCATCAATATGATGATGATTTTTATTTCTGTGAAGTTTATTAATTGCCATGTTTGGAATCTGTTCATTGAACTTTTTCTTACAATAACCCGAACTGTTAGAAGACGAACATGTTCATGTTCTGATCAACTCTACCCTCACACAAAAAAAATTCTACTAATAACGAGTATTCATCATATAGATCCCAGGGGCCCTATTCTGGTTTGATGAGATATGTAAAATGAGAATGAAAATGAAATAAAAACTATTTGTTATATTATTAACAGAATATGAAAATAGTTTTTTGTCTCATTTTCATTCTCATTTTATATTTCTCATCAAACGAGAATAGGCCCCCAGTTAGGAATTCCCAGGCTGCAATAAAACTGCCAGACTTGACTACCAAGGCTTGGTATATCGGGCCAGATACAAGGCTTGCACAATCGTTAGTCACAGACTTCACACAGGCCTTGATATATCAACCTAGACACAAGCCTTGCACTTTTGTCATTCCCAGATTTCAAACAAGCCTCCTTAGTTTAGATCAGGCATTACACAGGCCTTGTTAGTTTAGGTTAGGGACAAGCCTCGGTATACCAAGGTTGACACAATCTTAAGCCACATACAAAAATTATCCAAACACCATATGCATAAGGAAAATCATAATTCCGTCTCGACAACTTTTCATCTCATGTCTAGTAAAGCATGTGTACCGACTTTGACTTGAGTAATTAAAAGTTTACTATGGTGACATTTTTGTGTTGTTTCCATATAAAATAACTCTTACCTGATGAAAACAAAAATGTAGTCGATTTTTAAAACGTCAAAAAATAAATTTGATAAACTAAACTCTTTGGAAATGTCTGAACAATAAGTCTTTAAATTAACGTAAGTATTACTGTTAAATTAGTTGTTAACCTCTAACATATTTATTTATCTAAAGACTCGACTCTCAACGAATGCAATGCCCATGACAAATTATGCCCAATAGCCTGAAGCTTCAAGCGGCCTTGTTTCAAGCCTGATGCACAAGCCTTGGTATAAGCCTGATGCACAAGCCTTACTGTTAAATTAGTTGTTAACCTCTAACATATTTATTTATCTAAAGACTCGACTATCAAGTGTAATGACGTGAAGAATGAATGCAATGCCCATGACAAATTATGCCCAATAGCCTGAAGCTTCAAGCGGCGTTGTTTCACGCCTGATGCACAAGCCTTGGTGTAAGCCTGATGCACAAGCCTTACTGTTAAATTAGTTGTTAACCTCTAACATATTCATTTATCTAAAGACTCGACTTTCAAGTGTAATGACGTGAAGAATGAATGCAATGCCCATGACAAATTATGCCCAATAGCCTCAAGCTTCAAGCGGCCTTGTTTCACGCCTGATGCACAAGCCTTGGTATAAGCCTGATGCACAAGCCTTACTGTTAAATTAGTTGTTAACCTGTAACATATATATTTATCTAAAGACTCGACTCTCAAGTGTAATAACGTGAAGAATGAATGCAATGCCCATGACAAATTATGCCCAATAGCCTGAAGCTTCAAACGGCCTTGTTTCAAGCCTGATGCACAAGCCTTGGTATAAGCCTGATGCACAAGCCTTACTGTTAAATTAGTTGTTAACCTATAACATATTTATTTATCTAAAGACTCGACTCTCAAGTGTACTGACGTGAAGAATGAATGCAATGCCCATGAAAAATTATGCCCAATAGCCTGAAGCTTCAAGCGGCCTTATTTCAAGCCTAATGCACAAGCCTTGGTATAAGCCTGATGCACAAGCCTTACTGTTAAATTAGTTGTAAACCTCTAACATATTTATTTATCTAAAGACTCGACTCTCAAGTGTAATGACGTGAAGAATGAATGCAATGCCCATGACAAATTATGCCCAATAGCCTGAAGCTTCAAGCGGCCTTGTTTCAAGCCTGATGCACAAGCCTTGGTATAAGCCTGATGCACAAGCCTTACTGTTAAACATATTTATTTATATAAAGACGCGACTCTCAAGTGTAATGACGTGAAGAATTAATGCAATGCCCATGACAAATTATGCCCAATAGCCTGAAGCTTCAAGCGGCCTTGTTTCAAGCCTGATGCACAAGCCTTGGTGTAAGCCTGATGCACAAGCCTTGGTATAAGCCTGTGGATCAAGGCTTGGTCCCAGCCTGGGACACAAGCCTTGGTACGAGTCTGAATTACAAGCTTGTAACATAGTTATTATTCTAGTCTTGACACAGTCTTGGAACGAGGTGTTGACACAGCCCTGAGAAGCATTGGCAATCTTGTGCTGGTCGTTAATTCCTACTTGGAAATATTTTACTCATTGAACTAAAATCTTATTTTTCAATATGTTTTTCATTTTGAATATTTTTTTAAACATCAAATTTCATAATAAAAAGTTATACTTATAAAAAATATATTAAAAATATATACTTTTTTTTTAAATTTTTTTGTTTCCGAAAGTAAATTTGTTAGTTTTATTTTTGTATTTTTATTAAATTTTTTTTGCACAACATTTTTTTTCGAATTTTATTTTTCAAGATTTTTTTTTAAGTTCGTAAAAAAAATCGCTATCATTTAATTTTGACGGATTCTAGTTAAGTGTCAAAATTTGTGGACACTTCTAGATTTTTTTTTAGCTTTATTTTTTTTTTTGATTTTTTTCGTAGAACTTTTTTTTTTCAATTTTTTTTGCACAACATTTTTTTACGATCTATATGATGAATACTCGTTATTAGTAGAATTTTTTTTTTATGTAAGGGTAGAGTTGATCAGAACATGAACATGTTTGTCTTCTAACAGATCGGGTTATTGTAGGAAAAAAGTTTAATGAAACGATCCCAAACATGGCAATTAATAAACTTCACAGAAATAAAAATCATCATCATATTGATGAATTTCGTTCTTCAAACCATGATTCCCATATTGAAGAACGATTCATACTATTTATGACTACAACACATCAATGTTATAAACTAATTATCAATTTGATGAATGACCGAAAAAGTGTACTTCAATATGATGAAGTGTATATTAAGAATACGTTTTATAATATTAATGAACAAATATACGAGCACATCTGCACAACTCCAGTCGTATTTTTGAAATTAGTTAGCGAAAATATAGAAAGATTTGCTAAAATATAGTAAGAGGAATCATACAATTAAATATCTAGTTTCATATATAATATAAACTTTTTTTTTGTAATGAAAATATATATGTTATGCTATAAATAAAAGGTTTACCTTAAAATTTATATTTTTTTGTTTAACTGGTCAAACCTTTTGCCAGATGCAACCGATTTATTTGGGTTTATTTTAAAAAATAATATTTTAAAATATCAACTGAAATACAATTAATGAAATACAAAAAAAACATCACAGACAAAATTCAAAACGGTAAAAAGTGAAAATTCAAAATACATAGAAAAACACGAGAATTTTTATGTATATTTATAATAACTCCGAAAACTTTAGGCAATATACAAAAATCAGTCTATGAGATCTTGTTTAGAATCTCAGAGTCCAACACAATACCATATTAAAATCGTGGTTTAATATTAATAAAATAAGTCCAAGGAACATTTATGAGTCATTCCACACCAGATATATCAATCTTGGCAAGATTCCGATTTAAAAAAAAAATTGTGAAGGAGAACTAAGATTTTTTGTTTGAATTTCACAACAATAATAAAGTTACGCACTCGGACAAATGGTTTATTACATATTAACTTAAATATATTTAAAAAATTAATATTATGCATACGACTCATTATTTTAAAATTCAAATATAAAAAAATTTAAAACAATTGTATTTTTTCGGTGATTTGATGGAGTCTCCCAAATTTTTAATTATAAAGTATTATATGATCGTATGAGAAAGGTAAAGAAGATAATACAGCATTGCACAAAAATGAGATGGAAATAGCGTGTGAAACAATGTAGAAGTTTCTGGAAACTTCTCGAAACCAGATATGTGTTGTATATGAGTGTAAGGGAGAGGAGATGCGACATTAAGAACAACAATGCCTGTTTCTAATACAAAATTATTACAAACAAAATATGAAAGTAAAGCAATGTGAAGTTCATGAGAAATTCTCAAAACAATTCATCAATGTTTTTTTATAATAATATTTATCGAAAAATGTATTTAATTTAATTTTATATGTGAAACAAAACTAAAAATATTTTCATAATAATACCTAAATGAAAATAAAATACTACAAATATTTTATATTACAACTTTAAGCAGCACAACAAATAAACATTTGCATCAAACATAAACATTATACTTTCTGAATATATTAGGAATTTTCGACATCTAATATTCACAAAAATAACAAATGCTCAGAAAATGTAACTTTGTACATTTAAGCTCGTTATTGTGGCAGTCAGTCGGTACTTAGAGATGCATAGAAACTAGTTAACATTCCATTTGCAAAAACTTCAGACTCAAAACAATGCATGCGAAAATGTTTAATGTGGCAACTCATTAAGCAAAAAGTTGCAGTCAAAGTTAAACTTGTAGGTGGCCAATTATCGTTTGCACTGCATTAAAGTGAATTTTTGGATTTGTTGTTTTTTTTTATGAAGTTGTCGTGATTTGCATTTGAAACTGTTAGTTTCAAAATGGTTGTAGGTGATTTGAAAATTGAAATTGTTGCATTTTAAACAACAATTTAAATATATTAACATAAAATTCTTTGAGACATAAGTACTTTATGGAATAAATTCGTATGAAATATGTTTAGATTGTATTGAATGAAGACTGGTATAGAGAAGCAGCTTCGAACAAATTCAATTGAATTGAAATTTGTATACGATTTCATTTGGAAATTGGAACAAAACGGGCGAATTGAGCATGTATGCATAGATGAGCAAAATAATTTAGCGCACTGAGGCAGTGAACGATTAAGAGCTGGAAATAGCGTGTAAATTATTGTAGAAGTTTGTGGAAACTTCTAGAATCATGATATGGAGAGATGCGCCATTTTACGTATTTTCGTGAAGTGTAGAAGTTTGTGAAACCATCTAGAATTCAGTTCTCCAGTCGCATCTATGATGTAGCACTCAGTAGGTATTTGAAAGAAGCAGAGTACATTTTGCAAGGAATAATGTTACCTAAGATAAACTAAAAGTACAGCATGATTTCAACCAAATAAGTAAAAACCTGTAAAAGTTCAACAATATCACAATTATTACACGAATTTAACAGATTTAAACTTCTATAAAGCCAAAAAAAAAACCAATTTGGTATATTTCAAAATCTAAACATTATAAATGTTACCTTTTATAATGAAATTCTAAAATGTGCATACATTTTTCTCCATTTCCAGTTGCACGCTTTGCGTCGTCTAATGCAGGGCAGTCCTGATCATCCTAAAGCGCCACTTGGCAACAACTATAGGCCTCCGCAGCCGCTTTTACATCGACCCATACGCACGAACATCGACTTTAAGTCCGCGTCAAAGGCGAATAGCAAATCAGCGTGTCCGACAATGTATCGTGAAGTTTATTACAAAGGTTTGTACACTTTTATATATTATTTTTTCACTGTAACACATTTGCTGTACATTTTACAGTTTAAATTAAAAATAAATGTAATTTATAACAGTATTATTGTAATATAGTTTTCTTTATAAAAGTTTTTTTTTGTATACAATGTTTACTGTATAAGAGTTTTACAGTGTGACAATACAGTGACAGTTTATTTTATAACAGTTATACTGGATAATTGTTTTACTGTATAAAAGTTTTACGGTATAAACCTTTTACTTTATAAAATTTTAATGTATAACAGTTTTACTGTATAATAGTGTTACTGTATAACAGTTATACTGTATAACAGTTTTACTGTATAACAGTTATATTGTATAACAGTTTTACTATATAACAGTTTAAATATGTAAAAGTATTACTTTATAACAGTTTTACTGTATAACGGTTTTGCTGTATAAAAGTTTTACTGTATAACAGTTTAACTGTATAACAGTTTTACTGTATAAAAGTTTTACTGTGGAACAGTTTTACTGTAGAACAGTTTTACTGTAGAACAGTTTTACTGTATGAAAGTTTTACTGTAGAACAGTTTTACTGTATGACAGTTTTACTGAATAACACTTTTACTGTATAACGGTTTAGCTGTATAAAAGTTTTACTGTATAACAGTTTAACTGTATAACAGTTTTACTGTATAAAAGTTTTACTGTGGAACAGTTTTACTGTAGAACAGTTTTACTGTAGAACAGTTTTACTGTATGAAAGTTTTACTGTAGAACAGTTTTACTGTATGAAAGTTTTACTGTATAACAGTTTTACTGTGTGACAGTTTTACTGAATAACACTTTTACTGTAGAAAAGTTTTACTGTAAAACGGTTTTGCTGTATAAAAGTTTTACTGTATAAAAGTTTTACTGTATAACAGTTTAACTGTATAACAGTTTTACTGTACAACAGTTTTACTGTACAACATAGTTTTACTGTATAACAGTTTTACTGTATAACAGTCTCACTGTATAACAATTTTACTGTATAAAAGTTTTTCTATATACCAGTTTTACTGTATCACATTTTAACTTTTTTTGTATAACAGTTAAAACATCTTCATAATTTATTCGATTTTATTTCCTATTATTTCGCTTGCAGCCACCAGTTGGAAACAACATTGAGTTCGAACGTATTAAGAACAACTACGACGGCAACAGGAGCTTCCACTAAATGTAAAAACAAACCATGAACACACACACACATCTCTCACTGTTCGTGAAATCCACAACAAAATCTGGTGTAACCAACAAGTAAAACTAAAAAATTAGCAACGGATTAAGAAAAGCTAAAACCAGCAGGCAACAATTTAAGAGATTAAATTAAAAGCTGATCGCGACATGAGGACAATTAATGAAAAAGTAAAATCTGTATAAAGTTAGTGTTTAGCTGAAATATTTAGATTAAGGATATTCAATATGAATAAGTACAGATTGTGTAAAGTAGTTAAATATGGAGAAATTAAAAAGACGTAGTAAAAATCAATGATCAAAATGCAAAAGTGGCAATGTGTGCAAAATATTTAAAATACTAACTTAAAATGCAGAATATAAAGAAAACGAGATATGAAAAATTAGATTAATACTACAACTAAATAAATTAAATACCCACCATAAGCTGATGATGTTAAAATGCTGCTGTAAACTGGCGCAGAGTAAATGCAGTGACAAAAAATAAATACGTAATAATTGTAAAGAAGGTCTTTATTAAGAATTTTTAGTGAAATATTTTGGAATGTGGGAACTATTATTAGTTTTATTAACGAAATATTACAAATATTTTAATTTTATTTTTTTTAAATAATACGTAATTCTAGTTACTTTATGTTTCTATGCATTTTATTTCTATTTAATAAATTGAATTTGAAAGCAAACTAATTTATTTATATTTTTTTTTATTTATTTAAAATCTAAGTAAATATAAAATGTACTTCTTTTGTATTACCAATGTAGTAAAATGTTGCAAATGTATGTTGTTGCTTTTCATACTACAACATATACAAAAACATATATTTATACTATATTTATTTATTTTTTAAGGGCATTTGTATTTATTTCTTATGATTTGACTACACAATGTATTAGAAACTCGTTTGCTGAGTACTGCAGAAACCGTGGTTTGTTTTCATTTTTTGTTTTTAGTATGTTCAGTGTCTTAACCCTGGAACAATTTCTACCAGGTCCTTCTAAAAGGTTTGCTATTCCTCTTACGTTTAAAGAATCGGTAGTTATGGCATTTTTAAATAGATTCCAGTAATGTAATGGAGGAATTATTATAGAAACTGAAATCCGATAAAAGATTTAATAAATTGAATTTTAAAGAAATCTAATTTATTTATATTTTTTTTTACTTATTTACAATAAATACACTTCTAAGTAAATACAAAATGTACTTCTTTTGTATTACCAATGTAGTAAAATGTAGCAAATATATGTTATTGCTTTTCATACTACAACATATACAAAAATATATAGTTAAACTAAATTTATTTACTTTTTAATTGCATTTGTATTTATTTGTTATGATTTGACTACACAATGTATTAGAAACTCGTTTGCTGCGTACTGCAGAAACCGTGGTTTGTTTCCATTTTTTGTTTTTAGTATGTTCAGTGTCTTAACCCTGGAACAATTTCTACCAGGTCCTTCCAAAAGGTTTGATATTCCTCTTACGTTTAAATAATCGGTAGTTAAGGCATTTTTAAATAGATTCCAGTAATGTAATGAAAGAATTATTATAGAAACTTAAATCAGATAAAAGATAATATTGTACTCACTACATTTCTTATAATATTATAATGGAAAATGACGTGCAGTTCTACAAAAAAATTGTGTGTTTCAAAAATATTTCTATTTCTAAAAAAAAACCTACAGATTAAATATTTTTGACATACATTTCACATTATTTGTATTAATTATTTTATAACTTTTTATATATATATTATTTATAAAATTCACCACCATGCGGTGACGAAAATACAAATCCGTTGCGGTTGGCTAAAAGCACGCGTATAATATTTAATTCAATATGTGATATTATTTGGTTTATGCTTTTTTGCGGTTTTTCCACATGAACACAAATAAGATTAAAATGAATATAACAATAATATGCAAACAAAAAAAAATGTAAAAATTTAAATACAAATTTATCAGTTCATGAAAATAAAATTGTGTCTGCACATCGCAGCGCTGATTTTGCGGTCACTGCACTGGAAAGTCGTTATTATGCACACCCATAATATGTGCAAAAACAAAAGGATACCAAAGGATATTGAAATGTTTCCACTAACGTAAATAAAAATAATAAAAAAAAAAATACGTTGGTGAGCTTAATTATTGGTTGACAAAATGACAAATTCATACGTGTACACAGACATAATTTTATATATTTTTTATTTATTTAAAAAATATGCCCTTATTTATATACACATCATAAAGGATACAGGTGCGTTGTAAATTATATGGGGGCCAATTTTCAGGAATATTTCGAGTATATTTTCAGCAGACTTTTTTGACAAAAGTATGAAAGATTATAAAATTTTGTGAAATTTATGGCAGGTACTAAAATCTTTTGAAATATCGCTACCGGTTCCGGTTCGAACCTAAAAACAACAAATTTTCGTTACGCTTCCTTTTCGGTTCCACACATTTTTTTAATAACGTTACCGACTGCCGTTCCAAAAATCATCCGATTTCGGTTATTTGCGGTCCCTGACACACAGAAAAAAACGTTCTTATATATCATGTATTATACGCATTAATTATGCAAAAATAATCATGATATCCAGCTAAGAATAAGTATTCATTATGGTTTGGTTTTTATTCATAAGATATGATTATACAAAAAATCAATTATTATGATTAATTCACCGAAAAAATTACTGTAGTAAATTATACTACAATTATGTCTTCGTTTTGAAAAAATGCAGTTCTACTACATTTTGATCGTTTTTTATACATTTCTATTAATTTTTCTGGATTTTACTACACAATGTATTAGAAATTCGTTTTCTACATATTGCAGAATATGTAGTATGTATTATGATTAATTCAACGTAAAAATTACTGTAGTAAATTATACTACATTTATGTCTTCGTTTGGAAAAAATGCAGTTCTACTACATTTTGATCGTTTTTTAATACATTTGTATTAATTTGTCTGGATTTTACTACACAATGTATTAGAAATTCGTTTTCTACATATTGCAGGATATGTAAAATATGCAGAGTATGTATTTGTTTTCTGTAGTTTTTATTTTAGAAATACGTGTACTACATAAAATGTATTATGCAATTATTTTGTGTATTATAGTTAAAAAATTAAATTATTCACTTATTATTATAAATTCTTCTATAAAATATATTTTATAAATTTACTATAAATTCTCATGTATTCAAAAATATGTATCACTTAAAGTTAATTGTTTTTATATAAATAAATAATATAATAATAAAATAATATAATAATATAAATAAAGACAAAATGTAGGTTTTTTAATACATATGTATTGAAATTTTATATAGAAAAGTTGTTAAATTGTGTAGAAATTTTCCATATAAAAACAACTACATCAGTTTAGTAAAAATAAATACATATGCTTTTGGACGTAAAACAAATACATATGTATTTATTTTAAAGACATTTTTAGTTATTTTTAATACAGTATTTTTTTCGGTGTTGAATAAAATTATGCGTAAGTTTACTTATGTTTTATGTATACTATATTCATAAGTCATTAGTAACTGGAATATGTTCTGCAATACATTTTGTGATTTATTATTCATAATTCATGATTAAAATATCATAAATTGTGCTAAATAGCCATAGCGTGCAGATAGGAAAACAAATCCAAATTATTTTTAGTTTTAAAATTTATAAATTCTATTCATAATAAATACATAAGCTCGAATCATACGATTGACTAAATTTTATCAATTTCAGTTTGCATCATGATACAAATATTTACAGGTACGATCACTCTGACATTAGGCAAGTTTTTTTGACAAATTTTGAAATATTTTGTTTTGATTCAAATTCAAATTTTCAAAAATTGAAATTTATGTTTAAAGAAAATATGAAAAATATTTTTCAGATTTTGTTTTAATTATAAAAATTTTTGTGAACATTTTTAAGTTATCTCAAAGCATACCTTGATAATTATTTTTCATTTCTATAGAATTTTATATTGTTTTTTTTTTTTAATTGTTTATTTTGTTTTGATTTTAAAACTAAACTTCAAAAAACTTGCCTAGTGTCACCTAAAGTAAACATTGAAAAAAATGAGAGAGTGATCGTACCTGTATATATTTGTATCATGGTTTGCATCAATTCCAAAATTGATGTATATTGTTGATGCTCGAGTCGTCAACAAAAATTGACACAATTTGACTGATGCTTTTTCAATTTTTGTATTTAAATTGACACAAAATTAAAAATTTCAAATTGATACAAAATTGCGTCAACAGGAAATTCCCGCTCATTTATTGATATTTGACAAAACTGTGTTGATGCTTTGCATCAATCGTGTGATTCTAAATATAATGAATTCAGTTTTTATTGCATTTTTTTAAGTATTATACATAATTCATGAATATAACTCATAAATAAGAAAATTATGAAAAAATGTTTTATGAACGTCATATTCATAAATCATCAGTAACAAATTTTCTCCGTGCCAGGACCGCAAGAATATCGATTCCGTTTTTGGTTCAAAGATTTTTAAAAGAGCAGTGTCGATTTCGGTTCCAACGACAAAAAAATATATGGGTTTCGATTTCGGTTTCACATTAACTCAACATATGACGTTTGTTTGTTGTTGTGTTCGATTTAGTGCGACATAAGTGATCGAAGAAAGCTATAACAAAACACACAATAACAAAACACTTGCAAAACAAAAAAAAAAAACACTTTTGATTATTTTTGTACAACACGAAGTTTTTTGTTGTGGAAGGAAAAAACTCGAAATTGCAGATTGTTTGTCAGCGTAGCAGAACACAGTCAATAATATTGAATATTCACAGCCAATAAAATTCAATATTGAAAATTTTTGTACGATAATTTCATATTTGTCAAACAAAAAAAAAACCTGTCAACAATTATTTGAACAAGCTGTCGATATACATCAATAAAACGCGATAGTAAAAAAATATAAAATATTGTTCATCAGTTGAAACCAGAGAATAATAATTGAATAATTATCTTTCGATTAATATTAAGCAAAAATAATTATGTTTTTATAAAAATTTCACTTTTAAGGGCCCTTTAATACGCTCCTTGTTGTGCAGTGTTTCATTTGGCATAAAGTGAGGCATGCCTTGATGAACTAATTTGTTCATTAATTCATAATGAACCACAATATGAGTGTCTGTTGCTTGTCATACACATATCAGATGTAGCAGGACAATACTAATTGCAATGAGAGTGCAATAAATTAACTCAAGAACTTCACATAAATATTTTTGTATACAAATAAAAAATTTTCACTTTAATGATATATTTGTAAATATATTTTAAGTATTTATCTACAGTACTCATACTACCGATTTTTTATATTTTTTGAAAGTGATGAATATATTAATTTAGACAATTTTTGTAGAAGTTAATGATTAATTGATTCTTTACGACAAATGATCACCGGCAATATTATGTAGTCTAATTAAATACATTTTTTTGTATTTGTTTTTAAAAGTGTAGTTCTTTCTACAACTTTTACTTATTTTATAAGGCCATTTGTATTTATTTGACTTGATTTTACGACACAGTGTATTAGAAAATCATTTTGTACATATTGCAGAAACCGTAGAATGTTTTAGTTTGCAGTATTTAAAGTATAATAATAATAATAGTTTGGCACTACAGTCCTATAAGAACCATTTTGAGCTGTGCGTGTTATATTTGTACTCAAAGTGGTGGGACCTACAGTTTATTGCCGAATCCAAATGGCGGGTGAGAGCTTTTCATAGGCAATGTTTTACTCTCGTAGGTTTACCATTTACTGCCGAGAGGTAGTATAGAAAAATGTTTTCTATGAAAAGATGTTGTTAGCCCCCAGTCCATGCTTGAACCGGGGACCCTTCGGCTCGCAGTCCATCGCACTAGCCACTGAGCTACCACGGCTTAATTTTTTAAAGTATGCTGTATTTAAAGTATAAATAAAATACAAGCACACAAAAAACTGAACATCATCTTGATGAATTCCGTTCTTCAAACCATGATACATTGTATTGAAGAACCATTCATAATATTAATGACTAACGACATCAATGCCATGAATGCTATCATAAATATGAAGAACGCTTGGTCACTGTCGAAAAAGTGTTCTTCAATATGATGAACTGTATGTGAAAAATACGTTGCATCATATTAATGAACAAATACATTAAATACAAGATATTTGTACATCATATTGCAGAATGCTGTTCATAAAACCAAATTTCAATCAAAATATTTATTTTTCTTTCATTTTTTGCCATACTTCTCAGTTCTCAAGTAGTTCTATGTTATTTCGTATATAATGCTCGACATGCATAAATTGGTAAAATGTTTTAGAATATATTTTTTTTATAATTACAATAAATAAAAACTTATATTTATAAAATCTTTAAAAAACAAATATGTTTTGATCAAAAACAAATTTTTGAAAAAAAAAGTGTTTTCAAAAACAACTTATTTCGGATACATTTTTTTACATAAACCTTTTTTTTCTGAAAAATTTTATTTCTCGGATAATTTTTTTTTTAACATTTTTTTCAAGAAACATTTTTTTAAAATTTTTTTTTTTTTAATTATTTTTTTTTTTGAAAAAATGTTTTTTTTAATTTTTAAACTCTTTTTAGTTTAATATTTTTTTCGAAAAATTTTATTTCTCGTATAAATTTTTTTTAAACATTTTTTTCAAGAATTATTTTTTCAAGAAATATTTTTTTTAATTTTTTTTTTTTCAATTATTTTTTTGAAAAAATGTTTTTTTTTTATTTTTTAAACAATTTTTTGTTTAATATTTTTTTCGAACAAATTTTTTTTCAGACGAAAAATATATTTTTCGAACAATTTATTTTTTGATAAACATTTTTTTTTTTTGATAACATTTTTTTGAAAAAAAAGATTGTGTCATGTATTTCATTAATGTGATACAACGAAGCCTTCGTATGCACTTCTTCAAATTGAACTCTTTTTATACAATCATCAACAACATATCGTATTAACAGTTTGAATATTATTAAACTAATAGTATGCATACTATTGACATACTTTTATAGATATAATTGTTTTTCTATTTCTGCCAATTTAAAACAATTTATTTTATTTTAATTTGCAACTGTTTAACCTCAAAACCGAGAATTTTTCAAGCTCTATGAAAAATGAGATTTACTCACTACAGAGCGATCAAATTAGTTATTGTGAAATTGTGCTTATAGAAGCAATCAATTGGTTACATCGGACATTGTGTCAACCACAGTTGCAAAGTTTTACCCACATCTCATACACAAACACACACACACACATATACTCACACACAGACAACAATCAGCAGCACACATATACGCATACAAGATGAATTTAATTAATCTACGTCTGTCTGTCCGCCGTCAGTTGCACACAATCGTAATTAACTTGCAACGCGCATAATTACACATGACCTCATGTTTTGCTACTTATCATCATCATCATCAATGAAGGACCAACCAACCAACGAAGACCAATACCAACAACAGCATTAACAGCTCCAGCACCAGCTCCAACACCATTATACATCAACGTTACACAACGTAGCGAGGTTACGCGCCCGTTAAGTTCGCGTTACATTGCGGTTAACGCCCCAGGGCAATAAATAAACATTTGCAACGCTCGGGGCGCATTAATTTCGCACTTTTAATGAAATGTTTTTCACAGTGAAACAACAGCTTGTTTGGTAGGTTGTCGGAAGTGAAAATTAAGTTTCTCGATGTGGTGTGAAATGGCTGACGGTGCGTTGAAGAGTATACGACATACGACATTTTATATTAAAAAGAAATCTCTCAAAAAAAAAAAAAAAACAATTTTAACTGCTGCTTTTAACTGCTGATTTTGTGTTTGATTGACCCATTTAATGAGTATGATGAATAAAAATATTTCAGAAATTCATTAAACGGATTATTATTTTAAATAACAAAAAAGATATCTCATGGTAATAATTTCTTTTATTATTGTTATAATGAATCAGCTTTGTTGTCTATATTCATCATATTTATGAAGGTATACTTAAAATAAAAAGTTTGTAACAGTACACCCAGAAAAAAATACTATATAAATAATAGTTTTTTACTATTCAAATAGCCAATAGGATAAATTATTATTTTAAACGGAAAATACCATTAAATACTGGAAGATACAATGACATTTCCATTAGGTTTATATGAAAAGATTTATTTTTTGTATACTATTAAATCAATAATTGTCCTATTGACAAATTTCAATGGGATTTGATCAATAATCAATAGGATAAATTATTATTTTAATCAGAAAAAACCATTAAATACTAGAAGATACAATGACATTTCCATTAAGTTTATATGAAAAGATTTATTTTTTGTATACTATTAAATAAATAATTATCCTATTGACAAATTTCAATGGGATTTGATCGAATTTTTTTTCTGGGTATAGCAAAAAACGTTGCTAAATTAACAAAAATGTTTGCTGAAACTGAGAAAGTGCGGGATTTGGCTGAAGCAGCAAACGATAGTTTGTTGTTTTCAATATTTGTTTTATGTCATTAGAACTATTTTATCTGTGTTTTAACTAATTTTTTGTTGCTAACTCCAATTCATATCAAAAACAATAACACATTTTTTTTTTATTTAAATACTTTTTTTTATTTAAATTTTTTTTTATATTTTTAGATTCTTATAAATCAAAAATATATAAAATTTTCTTTATTTTTTTTTTTACTTCCACATTAAATTTTATTTGACCTTTTTTACATATCATTCGTGCTTTGACATTTCACTGACGATTGCACTCTTGCACGCATTATTATTACGTGAAAGAAATATTGTATTTAAATCAACTGTTTTTCAAAAAAACAGTCTACGAATTATAGACGCATTAGCTACAGCGTGCATAAATGTCTCCTGACTATGGCGCCATCTAGTGCATGATCGATACACCAGAATTATGCTTAGCAGGGACATGAACTGTTATTGTACGCACTAGCATTCGAGCAAATTTTCGCTATGTCAAATAAAAGGTTGCTGTAATTTATAGTGAAAATTTGCTATTACTACACCCAGAAAAAAATATTATATAAATAATAGTTTTTTACTATTAAAAATAGTCAATAGGATAAATTATTATTTTAATCGGAAAATACCATTAAATACTAGAAAATACCATGACATTGCCATTGAGTTTATATGAAAAGATTTATTTTTTTTATACTATTAAATTAATAATTATCCCATTGACCAATTTTAATGGTATTTGAGCGAATTTTTTTCTGGGTGTACAAACTAATTTATTTTAAATTTATACTTAGTAACGTAAGTATAGCACCTTCGTAATTTGAACCAATTTCTATTATTTCTGTGTTTTTTTTTTTAATTACTACTTAATTTTGTAAAGCAATATTTTAAGTATTAGTTTTATTGTAGATTCCCACATTTTGTAGCATCTAAAACTGAATCGCATAAATAAAACAACATACAGTAAACTCTTCTTGAAAAATCAATTCCATTTAATATTTAAAATAGCTATAACAATGTGGTGTACACCGTTTTGTAGTCTATATTAAAACTTGCAAAAACACAATAAATTTAATAAATAAAAATCAATTATTTTTAAACCACAATAGTAAGCTTTGGTATACTCAGATTTATACATATATTATATGCTTTATATAAAATTGAAAAAAAATATATAAATAATCAAATTGTATATTATACAAGTGCTTATATAGTAAGTAGTACATATATAGATAGTAGTTAAAAACTGTACTAAATACTTGGAATTTGTAAAAAGTGTAGCAAATAAGTGTGCGTGTTTTCGTAGCAAAATAATATAAAATAAAATAAAAATGTATGTTTGTAAAAATATTAATTAAAATTTAACTAATGTCTAAAATATGTAGCAAATATAATATGTAATAGTAACAAATATTTATATATAATTAATTTGCATACAATTAAATGATGTATGTACTACATACATAGTAATATTTAATTATCAAATATACTTTAAGTATACATACTACATATATCTATATGAAAAACAAAAATTCGCTGTATTATGAAGGTTTTGTTTGATGCGTTTAATCTAGGACAGTTATGAACAATAATAATTTATTGCAATGATTTGATGAAGAATAAAATTCAATGACTAATGATTTTATGGCATTTTAATTGCTAGAGCTGTAAGTTCGCTTTGAAAACGTAAGTATTTGAGGAAAATTGTTTTGGAATATCAAAAAAATAAAACCAAAAAAAAAAAGATATATAAAGATATATAAAAAATCAGCATCTATAATAAAATTGCCAGTCGGACTCCTGGTGATTTTGATAAACTAAAAAAAATGGCTGCAACTTCACGGATGGAAACTAACTGCAAAGAAGTTATTACTACTTAGTATGCATTTAAACGGAAAAATTATTAATTGTATGAAACAGATCTATTTAGTTGTCTAAAAAAAAAGAAACTAAGTGGAATTATTCTTGATATGCAGATAGAAATTTCTTAGATATCAACAAGATAACTAAGTGGAAATATTCTCGATATGCAGATATAAACTTCTTAGGTATCAAAAAGTAATTAAGTGGAATTATTCTTGATATGCAGAGATTATACAAGACATATGGACAGACGGGTATAAAATAGGAATTGTTTTTCTATCCGACACTCATTTTGGCATTCAGTGAAGTTGTTGCGTGAAGAGCTGTAGCTTCAAACTATTATACTACCCAACACAATTTTTGCCATGGACATTCCATACATCAATTATATACCAAATGGTGTTGGTGGTTTTAAGTGTATACGCAGTTTTTGCATATAACGTAACGTTTTTGATAAAAATGAAACTTTGAATGAAAGTTTTTTAATTGTTTTTCTTTTACGACCTCTTTTGATTATTTCAAGATATTGTCTTAACGTACTCAAGGTCCAGTCGGTTCAAATTGGGTGTTTTGTACCAATAAATAAAAAAAAACAAACAATTGATAAAATGCATTGAGTGGCAGTTTGTACAGCTGTTGCAGAGGCAGCCAAGCCCCTTCATCAGCGATCTTTCTCTGCAGATTCTACTTTTCAAGTCGCTTAAGTTTTTCTTCTCCAATAAACAAAATAAGAATTATGAGCATTGAAGAAAGAACCAAAAGCAAAAATGCAAAAACTGCATCAACTAAAGATTTTGCCAATGTTGTTGTTGCGTGCAAAAATTTGCTACGTATAGGCTGCAGAGTTTCCACAGAATCATATACGTAGGCTGCATTTTGTATAAAAAATGGGTTTTTTATTTTTTTTTTAAATATAAAAAATCCTTTAGATTTTAAACGCCGTGCTCTGCGTTTTTTTAAATATTCAAGACTAATTTTAGTAAACAAGTTAATTCTAATATAATAATAATAATAATAGTTTGGCGCTAAAGTCCTGTATAGAACTTCGGCCGAGCTCTCTCACCATTTTGAGCTGTGCGTGTTATATTTGTACTCAAAGTGGTGGGACCTACAGTTTATTGCCGAATCCGAACGGTGGGTGAGAGCTATTCATAGGCAATGTTTTACTCTCGTAGGTTTGCCATTTACTGACGAGAGGTAGCGCGGTATAGAAAAATGTTTCTATGAAAAGATGTTGTTAGCCCCAGTCCAGGCTTGAACCGGGGACCTTTCGGCTCGCAGTCCAACGCACTAACCACTGAGCTACCGCTGATAATATTACAATACGTTTTAAAGAAAATCTAAACTAGTATTGTCTTAATGTGAACATAATTTTGGTACTCTATGATATACTCATTTTCAATGATAATATTTTTGTGGATACTTATTTTTCCATATTACGTATCCTTTTTAAGAAAAATTATTGTTAACACTTCTATTTTTCTGTAATTTATACACCGAAAGAATTACGGTTTTGAGAAAAGTGCAATTATGATTATTGCAATTTTCACTGCATTTTACAAAAAACTTTTTTTTTATGAAAGTACTGAAGAGCTACTGAATAAAAATTAAAACAGTTATTGTCCATGAACAAATCAAGGAATGTTATGTCTTTAAGAAAATTTGAAAATAGTTTAAGATTCGGTTGCAATAACCGGTTAAAATTAAAAAAATCAGAAAAAAACTGTTTTATGAAATCACCGGAAAAGCATATTTAATAAAAATTGTTTTAAAAAATGTTTTATTTTAAATTATTAAAATTACTAGAGATTCTACGCATTTCGACAATGGTATTACTTTTTTTGGCTGCTTTTTGGTTTTTGAGATAAATAATTTTTTTGATGAATATCAACTGTATAAAAATAATTCACTTTTTTTTAAACAGTTAAGTTTTTTAAATGCATATAACTCAAAAAAAAGGAAAGGACAGAGAAAAGGCAATAGCATTGTCGAAATATGTATTATCTCTAGTATTAACAATTATTTAAAATATAAAATTTTTACTGAATATGCTTTTCCGATGAATAAATAAATTGTTCTTATTTGCTAAATTTTTCAAATTTAATAGTTTATTTTAACTAAAACATTAACCATATTCAAGTTGACTGAATGCCAAAACATTCTTTGATTTATTCCTGGGCAATAACCGTATTAAAGTTTAATCAAAAGCTGTCTAGACTTTTCTTAAAAAAAATTGTATGTAAAATGCAGTGAAAAATGAATAAAAACATAAATGCATCTTTCTTCAAAACGTTACGTATAGGGAAAACTCTAGTTCGAATCAGCACATTAAAATTAAATAGAAATGATATGAATGAAAACAGGGAAAATTCGCTGCCAAACGGTGTAATTTATACTTGTGCATTTATTTTTTATTAAATAGTAGTGTATTCAGTGTCGAATGGATTAGTTATAATATTTGATTAAACAAAAAATTACACTATATAGACTGCCGTTTGCCGTATTGTTATAGGGCAGACAACAGGCTGGTTTTGCTACAAGATCCGCGTATGACCTGTCTGTAGGCTGCCGTCTGCCGTATTGTTCTAGTGCAGACAGCCGGCAGGTTTCCAGCATTGTCAAGCATGCTACATTGAATACGAAGCTGCCTTCACGTTCTAAAGGGTTTTTCAATAAGAGCGCTACAAAAGTTTTTTTCAAGGGACAGCAAACGACGCCACATTTCATGCCGCTCTTTTAACATTTCTCTTGAGTAAGGTTTGCCATTTTATGATGGAAAGATATACGAGCCAACAACGAGTCGAAATTATTAAAATTTACTACCGAAATTCGGAATCGTATATCTTTCCATCATGAAATGGCAAACCTTACTGAAGAGAAATGTTAAAAGAGCGGCAAGAAATATGGCGTCGTTTGCAGTCCCTGTCGCTCTACTTTTGTAGCGTACCTGTTGAAAGAACCTTTATAATCTGGCTATATGCTGCCCTTTGCCGCATTGTTCTAGTGCAGACAGCAGGCAGGTTTCGAGCATTGTTAAGCATGCTACATTGAATACGAACTTGCCTTCACGTTCTATAATCTGGTTCTAGGGCAGAAACAGGCTGGTTTTGCTACAAATTCCGCCTATGACTGCCAGAAACATGCCGATATCATGTTGTTTATCACCTTGAAGGCTGCTATGTTGTCTGCCTGATGTGCGTCTGCCGTATATTTTGTCTGAGGCATTTTTATATTTTTTATTAAAAACATTCCGTATTGTCACATTCCAAAAAATTATCAAAAAATATATATTTTTTTAAACTTGAAGTGAATTAGTCTTATTGGTCTTAAAATGATCAAAAAAAAAACGTTGTAAATATTTAAGGTTTAAGGTTTAAAATAAAATATATTTACTGCTGGGTTAATGAGAGAATAGTAGTACATAGTGATGCCTACTAATTAAGATTTCCGATGTTCATTTTGGTTTTGAGAATAAATACACGAAAATAAAAGTTGTCAACTCTGCAGTATTGAAATATAACAAAGTTGTTTAAATGATATATATATATGAATTAACTGAATAGAGCGGATTTTAAATTGATGAGATTGCCTATCTGAAGAATTAATTTATAAGAATGGTGTTCGTCTGGATACTGAAAAATAACTACCGAAAATAAAATTGAGTGTGACTTTACATCTAATGCCTACTACTAAAGTGTGTATACAATCACGGATTTTGTCGTGTTCATATATCCTTGAAAAACTAAAAATGCCATTGATCTTTGTATGCCGGAATCCATATTATTATATAAAGGGTTTTTCAACAGGGACGCTACAAAAGTAGAGCGACAGGGACAGCAAACGACGCCATATTTCTTGCCGCCCTTCTGACATTTCTCTTCAGTAAGGTTTGCCATTTCATGATGGAAAGATATACGAATTCGAATTTAAATTTTAATAATTTCGACTCGTTGTTGGCTCGTATATCTCTCCATCCTGAAATGGCAAACCTTACTGAAGAGAAATATCAAAAGTTCGGCAAGAAACATGGCGTCGTTTGCTGTCCCTGTCGCTCTACTTTTGTAGCGTCCCTCTTGAAAAACCCCTGAAAAAAACGTTTGTAGCGCTCTTATTGCAAAACCCTCTAATTTTCATTTCTGGTGGTACAGTGTAATTTAAAATAATATATATATATATATATATATATATATATATATATATATATATATATATATATATATATATATATATATATATTTCACGCGGTACTAAATTTTACACTAGCAACAATTTTAGTATTTAAATAAAAATTGTTTTTTGCATTAATATCGCATTTAAATCCACTGCGGTTGGGACGCTTTGTATGGTTGTTATTTGCCAAATCAGATCAGATACCAGTTTAAATCAGATAAAACCACGCCATAAACGACAAACAGAAATAAATAAAAAAAAAGTATAAACGAAATACACTGACACATGCACACACGAATACGCAAACACACAAAGCTAATCACAGCGGAAACGGAAATGTGATTATTTCACTTACGCACACAGTCGATAAATGCGATTAATGGCGGTGCGCTGTGAATAAAATAAATACCCAAAAGTGCGATTGCGATTTTTAAACACTTTTATTTGTAACGATGACAACGACAGCAGCATAAAACTCTAAATACAATAAAGAACAGCATATGTTCGATGAGAGTTTTTTGAGTTTAAGCAATTTTTCATAGAAAAACTAGAAGATTTTAATTTTTTTAATAATACAAAATAACTTCTTACCAAATCAGAGTCTCTATAAAAAATATTATAAAAATATTATTACTTGACAAAAATTGATTATAGTTCAAAAAGCACTTAAGCGATTTAAAAGCTTTTGCCATAACTCCGGCAATAAAATAAGGTGTTTTTCCACATAAACACACATGTCTGCTTTTGAGGTGCGTCAATTCAAAAAGAAAAATGTTTCAATAAACGAAAAAAAACTTGGCGCAAACAGAAAACATATAATAAAAAATGATAAACAATGAAATAAAATAGAGTGAAGAAAAAGTGTCGTACCCGCGAAGCTCATTAAAAGGCATCCACCTGTGTCAGTGTGCGTGTATCTGGATTAGTGTAAGTGACTGTACGTGAGTGACATACACACGGGTGGGTGGTTGTGTGCGGGTATATTGTGTGCGTGTGCGTCTATTTATCCGAATGCGTGCACGCATAATGAGTCATAAAATTAAATTTTGTCCTCATGGGCATTAGGTCCTTTTACACCTGCAGGAAGTGCGCTCGTTGGTGGTGCTTTATTGATGAAGGTGGTGCGCAATGGTGCAAATGTTAAATGTTCTCATTTGGTGTTGACTTAATCTGCGGTCGTCTGCAGTCAGATCACGTACTACTATGTTGTGTCAAGTCATTAAAATTGTATTTTTTTTTCATGTCATTTGTCAATGGAGTTGCATTGGTATTAAGAAAATTTTGTTTAACTCTTAGAAATTCAATTATTTTGAAAAATTTTAAATTATCATTTTCCAAAAATATTAATTGATGTAAATATTTTTTTTACGAATTTATCAAAAAAAAATCCAAAAAAAATTTAAAAAAAAAATTCTTTAAAAATAAAATTGTAAATAAAAAAATTGTGCGAACAAAAAAAAAAAAAAAAAAATTCTCCGAGAATAAGTTTTATGTAAAAAAAATTTAACCGAAAAAAAAGTTTTTTTTAAATATATTTTTTATAAATATTACTTTTTATTACAATAAAATAATTACAAATAAATATATCGTCGTTGTAGAACGAAAAGTAACCAAATACATTTTCACAATGCCAAATATTGATTTACAAAAATCTTTATATAATTATATTCTTTATATTCTTACGATAAGAAAATGTAAATCTATCAATTTTTTCTTTATATTCTTATGATTAGAAAATGTAAATCTATCAATTGATATTTCAGTTTTCAAAATTCATCAATTACTTTTTATAATATTAATCAACAAACTCGATATTTAAGTTTTTCATAAAAATGTATTTGGTGACTATTCATTCTACAACGATGATATTATAAAACATTTGTTTACTAATTTATGCATGTCGAGCAAGCATTATATAAGAAACTAACAGGGATCCGTGCTTCGTTGTGGACTTTTTTTATTTGTGTTATAAATGTAGTAACCAAAACAAAAATAATTCTCCAGCAAAACAACTTTTCTCAAAGAAAAATTTTCCCCGCACAATGCGTAGAAATCTTTCCCGTAGAGTTATGCTAGTAAAAGTTTTAGTGTTGTGAAGTTTAGAGTTGTGGGTTTTAGTGTGGTGAGTTTTTCTGTGGTGAGTTTTAGTGTGGTGAGTTTTAGTGTGGTGATTTTTAGTGTGGTGAGTTTTGGTGTGGTGAGTTTCATTGTGGTGAGTTTAGTGTGGTGATTTTAAGTGTAGTGAATTTTAATGTGTTGAATTTTAGTGTGGTGAATTTAAGTGTGGTGAATTTAATTGTGGTAAGTTTTAGTGTGGTGAGTTTTATTGTGGTGAGTTTTAGTGTGGTGAATTTTAGTGAGGTGAGTTTTTGTGTGTTGAATTTTAGTGTGGGGTGTTGTAGCCGCGGTAGCTGAGTGGTTAGTGCGTTGGACTGCGAGCCGAAAGGTCCCCGGTTCAAGCCTGGACTGGGGCTAACAACATCTTTTCATAGAAACATTTTTCTATACCGCGCTACCTCTCGTCAGTATATGGCAAACCTACGAGAGTAAAACCATTGTCTATGAAAAGCTCTCACCCGCCGTTCGGATTCGGCAATAAACTGTGGGTCCCACCACATTGAGTACCACGCACAGCTCAAAATGGTGAGAGAGCTCGGCCGAAGTTCTATACAGGACTGAATTTTAGTGTGGTGAATTTTATTGTGGTGAGTGGGTGAGTTTGGTGACTTTTATTGTGGTAAATTTTGGTGTGGTGAGTCTTGGTGTGGTGAATTTCGGTGTAGTTAGTTTCAATGTGGTGAGTTTCAGAGTGGTGTATTTCGGTGTGGTAAGTTCAAAGAATTTTGGATGGTGTGAAATATCTTGATATCACTATAATAACTATGGAACACACCATCTTGAAAATGTACCTTCTGTGGGGGGTGCCACGTTCAGTGGTCCAATCCAATTTTTCTTAAAAATTAATGAAAAATTACAAAAAATAATTTCTCATAAAGTGATTAAATTTGATATTTTAAAAGCAAATTTCCTCATAATAGCAGTTTTCCGTCCCCAGAGTCTCGCCTTAAAAAGTAGACTTCGATCAATATATTCCAAGTGTATTTTACTTATATTAAAAACAGTATTTTTACGCTATAATATAGCTTCCTCCTTTCAATAAACTTTCATTGTGAGGCACGTGCAGTCGACACGTTAAAAAATAAAAACACGTTAAACTCGTCTTAATTGTCACACGTCATAAAAAAAACAAGTCATCAACACCATTCACCAATAGCAACAATAATAACAACAATCACAACAACAACAAAAAAATAAGGTGTAAAATACAAGAGAAACTCTACACCACCAACCAACCATCTATCTGTCTATTTAACCATTAATCGAACTTTGTTTGTTATTACCTCCCAGCGAGGGTCTTTTTAAGGTGTGACAGCAAACAGAGCACCAGAATACAGTCACGTGCTGGTTCTGGAACCTGGAAGTGTCGTGGTACCGGGTGTACTATGTATTGCTCTAAATTAATATGTAAATCGTTCAAAATGAGTCGTTTGCGTGTCACTATTTAAATGAGATTTTATTCGGTTTCACCATTGTGAAAAATGATAATTGTCATGCAATATGTTGACAACAGAAGGAAGGAAGTATGGAAGGAAGGCAGCCCATAAATTTGTACCCCATATGTATATGGGCAAAGGTGAAAAGTTATATGAATACATGTTGGATAATTAATTATAGATACAACGTTGACAAGTTATTTGCACTCGACTCATCAAAGTGTTGGTGGGTTTAATACGGCGGCAACAGAAGGCCTTTCATTAACTGAAATTAAGTTAATTAAGCGGTTAAATAAACTACAGCCTGTATTTGGGGTCTTTTTTTTGTATGTATTGTATGCAGCACGGATTCAATCGAAAACATATAATTTTATGACTGGCCTTGTGAGTATTACTCATGGAAATATATTGTTCAATATGAACTGATTTGAGGTTTGTAAGTATATTTGTATAATTATGCATCATAGACGTTCAATAAACGTAATATTAAATAAAATAAATTTAAGTAATATTAAATAAAATAAATTTAAATTTATATTTTTTTTACTCTTTTACAATATTATTATGGTAGGTGATATAGTTGGGTCAAATTTTTCAACTCATTGAACCTCTTGATACCAGATATAAATTCTGATTCATAATAATATTTAACAAATACTGAAACCCATAACTGGTATCAAGAGGTCAAAAAAATTGATAAATTTGACAAAACTATCTCCATTACCCCAATAATATTATAAAAGAGTAAAAAAAGAATTCGAGTTATTAATATTTCTACGAATTTATTTACTTAAAAGTTTTTATTTTATTTTTTAAAAATTTTAAATTTTTTTAATTTGTATGACCAATTTTGACGTTTGCGATTTTTTTGAATAAAACAGCTATAAAATCTATGAGATTTGCTAAGTTATAATGCAAAGTACAAGAATGGTGCACAACTGGGTATTGAGAAACAAATGCTCAAAAATGGGTTTATTTTTCCTAAAAATCAGTCCTTTTTGCATCATATCTCAGGTCTTATTAAAGGAATTTGGAAATGTTTAGAATAAAATCAAAATAAGTCTGACTTATAATCAACGCTTACCAACCAATAGAATCCTCAAAAATCCCATTCACAGTAACGTGCCGGTCTTGATCATCATGGAAGAAGTACGGCCCAATGACGCCGCCGGCCTATAAACCGCACCAAACTGTAATTTTTTCGGGATGCAATGACTCATGGAGTACGTGTGGATTGCTGTCTGACCATAACGCATATTTTGTTTATTGACGAAGCCATTCAGCCAGAAATGAGCCTCATCGCTGAAGATGATTTTTCGAATTTGCACTACCGAATTTCGATAGTAAATCGTTGTTGACTCGTATATCTTTCTACCATGAAATGGCAAACCTTACTGAAGAGAAATGTCAAAAGAGCGGCAAGAAATATGGCGTCATTTGCTGCCCCTGTCGCTCTACTTTTGTAGCGTCCCTGGTAAACCCAACATTCATTTCTGGTGGTAAAATGGGTGCGCACAGTGTTTTCTAGAGAAAGTTAAAACTTTTAAGGAAATAAAATTTTATTCGAAATTTTGTAATATTTAATTCAATAATTTGTAGTCAAAATTTATGTCTTAGTGAAAAGTAGTAAAAAAAATGGGAAAAGTCGATTTTATGTGAAAACTAGAAAATCGAATGAAAATTAATTTTTTTAATATTTTTTTTGAAGAGTCTTCTCTTCTTCCATTCTATCTTTTTTCTGCTTTCATTCATTATTTATTGCTTTCTTTCTTTTTTCTTTATATCTTTATCTTTATCTATATCTATCTTTCTATCTTTCTACCTTTCTATCTTTCTATCTTTCTATCTTTCTATCTTTCTATCTTTCTATCTTTCTATCTTTCTATCTTTCTATCTTTCTATCTTTCTATCTTTCTATCTTTCTATCTTTCTATCTTTCTATCTTTCTATCTTTCTATCTTTCTATCTTTCTATCTTTCTATCTTTCTATCTTTCTATCTTTCTATCTTTCTATCTTTCTATCTTTCTATCTTTCTATCTTTCTATCTTTCTATCTTTCTATCTTTCTATCTTTCTATCTTTCTATCTTTCTATCTTTCTATCTTTCTATCTTTCTATCTTTCTATCTTTCTATCTTTCTATCTTTCTATCTTTCTATCTTTCTATCTTTCTATCTTTCTATCTTTCTATCTTTCTATCTTTCTATCTTTCTATCTTTCTATCTTTCTATCTTTCTATCTTTCTATCTTTCTATCTTTCTATCTTTCTATCTTTCTATCTTTCTATCTTTCTATCTTTCTATCTTTCTATCTTTCTATCTTTCTATCTTTCTATCTTTCTATCTTTCTATCTTTCTATCTTTCTATCTTTCTATCTTTCTATCTTTCTTCCTTCTCGAATGAAATTTTTTTTAAAGTTTTTTTAAGTTAAAAGTTAACGGTATCAATATTTTTTTTCTCCATTTTACTAATTCTAATCTTTTTATAATTTGATTTTTTATATAAAACGCAGAAATTTTTATCAAACATTTTATTTTTTTAATGAAATTTAAAATATTCCGTAAAATTTTAAAAGTTTTATTTTAATTGCACTGACGTAATTAAAATTAAACTTGAGAGTAAAAACATTTTTTTGTAAATATCGATTTTTATTATAACTTGTACTATATTTCTATTAATACCTGTAAAATATTTAAATAACTGTGATGTATACAACATCTGTAAAATATTTAGTATTATCTGTATAACTTTGAACAATTTTGTCCAATCATTTTATTGAAAAAACCTCCAGAAAAAATTGCTGGCTTTTTTCGAATTGTATATTTCGAATATATTTTCGACAAATGGCCACAAAAAATCAAGGTTTCAAAGTATTCTCTAGCACGTTATCATTATCAAAGGTTGAATTTTAAACCCATATTCCTTGCACATTTTGGTGACACATTTTTGCTTTAAGCACCTCCACCTTTGTCTGCTTAAAATCTTTTAGAAAAATGTTTCCTAACTGCCTATATAATTTCGATGCTTATATTTATATTAAGTAACGTGGACAAAGCAGCCACTAATATATTATTCTAAGAATATAAATAATAACAGTAAGTTCTAACCTGCACAACAACATTGTCCAGATGTTTTACATTTTTTTTTCATACACTTGTGCTTGACTACCATGAAAATTCTTCAAGGTTAAAACTGCTTATCACAAATAGATTTCGACTGCGCGGCATAGCCGCTGCCACCTATATAGCACTTCTCTGTCTCGAGTGTTGTTAGCAAAACAGCACAGCAAATAAAGCACTGACCTTCGAAATCGTTGCCAGGAGTCTCAGTATTCGACGCACATCCGTCTGCGACAACGGCACTCAAATCCAGCGCAGACTTGACCAAGTCGTTGCCAACTCAACTCCTGCGCATTCGTTATTTTCTTTTACTTTTCTAACATTAATTGACACTTTTAAATATTTATTTTCACAATTTAACAAACAATTATACGAAAGAAATCAAAAAAAAAACCCTTTGGAAAAGTCAACTTTCAACCTTCAACTTACATTTCCGCTGCAAGAGATTTTGACATTTGCAATGTCACATTTTTGTTGAAAATTTTGCTAATGCCTAAAAGTATGCCTTTCAATTTATGCATTTAACACATTCACAGGGTGTTTAAGAAGTTTTTTTAGGTTATAGATTTCAAATATGAGTTTGTACGAAAAATAACTATTTCACTAAATTTTGTTAATATCGATAACACAGTGCAACTTCCCGGCTGGAAATAGGTGTTAATTGCTTTGTACCGTTTACAATTATTACTACTTAATGTTATTACATTAAATCAGCGCAATTTTATCAAATATCATTGCTGAAACTGCGCCGACTAATTAATTTGCTGCATTGACGTACAAATATTCATATTAGCAAACGGTATTGCTGATTTCACGAATAATAGCAAATGTTTGCATATAATTAGTGAATTTCATTGCTGGATTGATTAATGAATGCAATTAATATCGGTTGCTATATTTAAGTCGATTATTTTTTTCTGTGTATTACAAAAATGTCTCATGTGCCCTAACTTTACTTACGGTCAGTCAAAATTTAAAACATTTTTTTATATAAAAATTTTTGTATCCGATAAATTGAATTACTTGAAATTAAATTTCATTGTCTAAAAAATACAATATAAAGTTCCTCTCTTGCTCTTTTTTTACTTTATCTATATAGCTCTCTCTCTCTCTCTTTTTTATCGTCTGCTTATAAATCATTTATTATTATTTATATTATTTTAAAAATATTTCTTTCATTCTCTGCATTCATTGGAAAAGCCAATATTCTGAAAATAGCTTCGAGTGGCAATTTATTAACAGCACGATTTGTACTTCAATTTTATATTTTATCTTCGTCACCTACCGAGCCCTCGAACCATTGGAGGGAGCTGCTGTCGTTTCTACTTCTGCTATTGGTTTTGCAGTCGCGTCCTTCGCCACGCATCCTGCTACCTGAAATCATGATGCCGGCTACTCTGGCTGCTGGCTGTCGTATGCATTGAAACAAGCAAAACTAATATTTCAACGCCATAAATCATAAAAACACCGTTGGCACTAAACATCTGCGTATCCGGAATGAGCGCTGCATGCTGCATGCAGCACGTTATGAGCTGCAAGCTTCGCGCCGCTGTCCAGAAAAGTGAAGCTGGATGCGCCCAGAACTCAGCACCAGCAGCAGCAGTAGCAACAGCATCACAGGATGCAGCAGCAGCAATAGTAGCAGTGGCAACGGCAGCAGATGGCGAGGTGAAGCACACGAAAAGGAGTTCAATCGATTTTTATCTCGTATCGCATAAATCGTTTGCCACATGAACCGCAAGCAAAATACAAATATAAATTTTGATAGTAGTAGTTGCTACAAACACATACACTTACAATAGCATACGCACACACAGACCACACACAACCATAGACTTGAATTTAAACCCACTATCATTCAATATGTACCCTGCAGGAATTTCTGTCACTGAGTACACATTTAAATAATACACATAAATAACAATCGGTCTTACGATATTCTGATGATTATTAAGATTCTATTCAAGACCTCATACTCAGTTTTTAACAAATATAAATTTTATTTCATACTTAATAGCTATGATTTTTATAATTGAAGAAAGTATTAGTTTAGTGTTTTCAATGAAATACTAAAGAAATCAGTGAGAAAACTCAAATATATAAAAATTTTAAAATAAAAATGTATATTTATGTAATAATTCAAAAACTTTAGACAGCATTTAAAATATCTGAGTATAAAGTGTTGGTGAGAATTTTGATTTTTAAAATTGTACTTAGATCGTGGATAAATAAAAAAGTCCTCTATTTGTTGTTTGGGACAATAGGCCTTTTAAATACTCAAACTGCAAACTATGTGCTCTTAAGATTAAATTATATAACACTTTAAATTCTGACCACAAAAAAAAAAAAATCCGCATACATAATTTGCTAATGCTGATTAGACGGCATACTCTTTTTTTTTAAGTATAACAGATGGAAAAGTCTGTAGTTAAGGATATGCTCTGAATTAACATAAATCAAGTTCTTCCTTGTTATTAGATATGAAATACAAATAAAAAATCCAAACACAATCTAAAAAATAAAAAATTTCGATTTTCGATTCAAATATCTTAATATAGCAGCACTTTCATTGATATATTTAAGTTCTGCCCATTACACACTAGGAAAAATTAAAATGTATGGCCAAAAACCAAGTAAATCACATAAACATTTTATTACCGTCTATATACAGATAGAAATAATCGATGTAAATATAGCAACCGACATTTATTGCACTCATTAATCAATCCAGCAATGAAATTCACTAATTTAATGAAAACATTTGCTATTCGTTTTATAAACAATTGCTTTCGCTAATATGAATATTTGTACGTCAATGCAACAAATAATTTTGTTGGCATAATATATGACTGTAAAATTTCAAAAAAATAAAAGCTAATAAAATATTTTTTTGTCGAAAAGCACTCGGTTTCAATCACAAATATAATTGCTGAAACTGCGCCGACTAATTTAATATTTCATATTTAATTCCAACCACAAAATCACAACATCCACCACTGTTTAATTATTTCTGCAGGATTGGTAAATTTATAATAATAATAATAGTTTGGCACTACAGTTCTATAGGAACTTAGGCCGAGCTCTCTCACCATTTTGAGCTGTGCGTGTTATATTTGTACTCAAAGTGGTGGAACCTACAGTTTATTGCCGAATCAAAACGGCGGGTGAGAGCTTTTCATAGGCAATGTTTTTACTCTCGGAGGTTTGCCATTTACTGCCGAGAGGTAGCGCGGTATAGAAAAATGTTTCTATGAAAAGATGTTGTTAGCCCCAGTCCAGGCTTGAACCGGGGACCTTTCGGCTCGCAGTCCAACGCACTAACCACTGAGCTACCGCGGTAAATTTACCAGGTAAATTTACCAGTTTAAATACACTGTAATTGGTTAGAAAGTATTGGGAATCATTATAAATTTAAAAATCGGGTGAGCAATAACGAAATTTTGAGTTAATCAATGACAAATTCAAAAATTTTTATTTTTTTTCTAAATTGCAAATTTACGAAGGAAGAAATCATACGAATCAAAGATGTGATACTCCATTGGAAAGGTAATTTATTTGTCAAAAGCACAAGTGAAAAAATGATATTCATTTATTGACAGATTATACTTGATAACCAATTTTCTTGACTAGGTAATGTCAGTAATAGGGATTTCTGAAACACCCTGTTTCTTAAACTGGGTGCAAAATCAGATGTTTTTTTAAATTAATATTTTCTAATTTTTATGAGTCAGAGAAAGACCCCCTGAATTAGTAACATCGATAAACCAAAACCCTGTAGATTTTACAATTTTTATTTTAAATCTAATCCATAATGTCAGTCCATAAAGTATTTTGCATCTTGAGTCAGACCACCCTATAACATTTTCTGTCCAAATCATTGCTCGGCTTCATATAAGTTTTAAATTTAGAGATGTTGATCTTTTTTTATTATTTAATTTCTCATACTTTAATTACATACTTTACATTTAATTTCTTATACTTTAATTACACATACTTAAAAACATTATTACAAATTTATAATAATCGGAAAATTACATTTATTTTTGGCTATGAATTTTGAATTTTTTCCCAATCTGCATTAAAAAAAAAATATATATATATATATAAAAAACAATTTTTTTCCTTTCTTTGAAATAAAACTTTTTGAAAATTATTAAACTACCTTAGACCTAAACCATTAGTTCAATATGGTGTACCCTTTTTTAAAAACCTATGTTACAAACATAAAATGAAATGATGTTTCAAAAATTTAAAACCCGATTTGGTTTGCCAAAGTGAGCACCTATGTTTTATTTTTAACCATCTATAGTTTTACTTTTCCAAAGTAACATAATAAGAATTATGTGCATTGAAGAAAGAAACAAATTCATCAACTGAAGATTTTGCCAACGTTGTTGTTCCATGCAGCTATTTTTTCTACGTTTAAGCTGCAGAGTTTCCACAAAATCTAATACGTATGCTGCACTTTAGAATACAAAAATTGGATGTCTTATTATTTTAAAATATATCAAAAAAAAAAAGTATGAAAACTTAAAAAGTCATCTATGACAATTCTCTCTAGTGGGCACAATTCCATTGAACTAATAGTGCTCTTCATGCATGTTTCAGTTAAATGTGTTGCCTTTGTATTTGTTTTTGTTGCTGCTGCTGTTATTATTATTGGTGAGCATTACGTTGTACAAAATCTAAACAAATGGATGCCACGTTACTACCACAACCATGCATGGAAGGCACCCAAAAAAACAAAAAACAAAAAAAAAAAAATACCTCCCGATCATAACTAAAAGTCGTGCCTTCGCAACCAACAAAAGCACGGATGCGTGGGAATATTTTAATTTCCTTTCGCCATCGACAGTGTTGCCAGTATAGAATAGTTTATTTTTTAAGGTTCTCTTTTTTATTTTTATTTTTCTTTTTTTTATATTTATTATTTATTTTTTTTATACAGCGATTTAGCTCGCAGGATATTTTGTACCCGCTCTGTTTCTAATTTCATTTTTGTATCCTGTTCATGGACCCTGTTGCACCGGGTAGACAGAGCAAAAATAACTTCACAATAAGTTTTACTGATGTTGTTCTTGTTGCTGTTGTTGTTTTAGTTGTTCTTTTTGGCCATTTCATTTCTATTGAAATTGAAAATCCCGGCGTTTTGAATTTTCAATTTAGATTTGCATGTCCGTTTCTGGCGGATTTGAGGGCCAGCCGTCGGATTTGGCTGGTGTTGTAATCCGATTCGACTTTGGTACAGGGGATGCTGTGCCGCTTAGAATATATATATAAAACTATTCACATTTTATTTGGTTTCATTTTATTCTATTTTCTGTATGTTTTTCCCGACTGTGTAGAGTTTATGAATTTTAAAAATATTGCCAATGGCTCAATGCACAGAGGTGGGTAAGAGATTTAAAGTGTATTTGTAGAGATTTGCTAAATTCAAATATGCATCAGCGTTTTTTCTATTATGAAGAGGTTCTAAATGATACCACGCAGCTCTCTATAAAGTACTCATGTTAGCAAAAGTGTTTTTTATGCAAACAAGATTTTAAAATTTTATTAAATTGATTAAGTTAAAAAATGCATAAAATTCATAAAATTCATAAAATTCATAAAATTCATAAAATTCATAAAATTCATAAAATTCATAAAATTCATAAAATTCATAAAATTCATAAAATTCATAAAATTCATAAAATTCATAAAATTCATAAAATTCATAAAATTCATAAAATTCATAAAATTCATAAAATTCATAAAATTCATAAAATTCATAAAATTCATAAAATTCATAAAATTCATAAAATTCATAAAATTCATAAAATTCATAAAATTCATAAAATTCATAAAATTCATAAAATTCATAAAATTCATAAAATTCATAAAATTCATACAATTCATAAAATTCATAAAATTCATAAAATTCATAAATATCATAAAATTCATAAAATTCATAAAATTCATAAAATTCATAAAATTCATAAAATTCATAAAATTCATAAAATTCATAAAATTCATAAAATTCATAAAATTCATAAAATTCATAAAATTCATAAAATTCATAAAATTCATAAAATTCATAAAATTCATAAAGTTCATAAAATTCATAAAATTCATAAAATTTCTAAAATTCATAAAATTCATAAAATTCATAAAATTTATAAAATTCATAAAATTCATAAAATTCATAAAATTCATAAAATTCATAAATTTTATAAAATTCATAAAATTCATAAAATTCATAAAATTCATAAAATTCATAAAATTCATAAAATTCATAAAATTCATAAAATTCATAAAATTCATAAAATTCATAAAATTCACAAAATTCATAAAATTCATAAAATTCATAAAATTCATAAAATTCATAAAATTCATGAAATTCATAAAATTTATAAAATTTATAAAATTCATAAAATTCATAAAATTCATAAAATTCAAAACTTTACAAAATTCATAAATTCCACCTTAAAAACGTGCGCATCCTTAGCTTTATGTTTCCACCTTAGCTAAGTGTTTAAGACTAATACGGCATTAGTCTGTCAGTACTCTATGGCATCCTCACCGTCAAACAACGCAGGGAAATAGAAAGATTTTATCTTCTGCGACATAAAAAAAGCAAAACAAGAAAATCCATTTTATCTTGTTATCATTTTCTTGTGTTATTATTTTTTTATACTTCACACTTCTTTTGTTTTCTATTTTTTTAATATATTTTCTTTTTAACTTTAATGCGACAAAGAAACTGTTGCTTTGACGCACTTGGTGCTTTTAAGGGGGCTGTATTAAAAAAGCATTAAAACCATCAGCATAAAGGTGAAAATTTCATCAATGAACCCGAGATCGGACAATGACAGATATGCCAAAAATTAGCTGACAACAAATTCTTAAATTTTTTTTCTAAACTTGTATTCTAGACAACAACAAAACATATACTTCATTCATAAAATATTGCTATGTTTTAAACCTCTTCCAAAATACTGTCATTCAGTTAGGTGTCCTGAGTGTCTCTTCGGAAATTAGTTTGGTTGCTGTTGCCAGTACTAAATCTGTCCGAAAATTCAATGTACAGGACAGAGCAACAGGCTATGCCAACAAAGGACATAATCTATTGTCCAGTCAAAGCAGGTAATTTCCTCTCCGGAGGATTAAATGCCTGTTGCTCGTTGCACGAGATACAAGTCCCCCATATAATTATGCAAAGACTTGATGAAGAATATGTCGCCGAATACAAAAGGCTGACATTGGGGAAGAATGTGGGAAGTGAAAGGGCAGCAGAGAAAATGAAGATAAAGAAAATGGGAATGAAGATGCGAATATAATACGAAGAAGTTGAATTAGACTCTTGCTTTAAGAGCAAGAAAATCATATGGACACAGTAATTCCGAATTAAATTAATGGCTTTTTGCTCCAATATCAGTCGTGAGTAAAATACAATAAACAGAAATAATGGGTATAAATTTGGCGGAAATAAATAAATTATTTTGCTATTGCGAGCAAAAATGGCAAAACTTTGGAATACAAATCGACGCCTCTTACGAAAACCCACACGTTTCAATTTGCTTACGAAAAACAGCACCTTTTTCGAAACTACGAAAAGAAGCACAAGTTCAGTTTCCCCACGAAAACAACCACATCTCTATTATACCCAAGAAATAAAGCATATATGTTTTATAGTCACGAAGTATAACTCTATTTTCGCCACGAAAAGAAACATTTACCTATGAAAAAAAGCTCATCTATCAATTCCCCAAGAATAAATGCATATATATTTGTTCAAGAAATTTATCCCAGTAGACTGTTTGTGCACAAGAGCAAATTTAGTTATAACAAATTTAGTTATAACTCAATATCACCTCCATCATCAGCATTGTGTGACTTCCTACCCACAAAATTGTCTATTGGGATATCTGTATCGAAAATACATATATGCTTTTATTCGTGGTGAAATTAAAAATGTGCTTTTGTTCGTAGATAAAATATAAATGTGTTTCTGTTCGTGGGAAATATAAAGTTATGCTTCTGTTTGTGGAGAAAATGTGAATGAAGTTCTTTTCGTGGCTAAAACAATTTAATTCTTCTATTCATGGATAAAATAAATCTATGCTTGTTTTAATAAATTTTATTTTTAAAGTGAAATTTGGCATAGATATTTTTAATTTAATTAAAGAAAATTTAAGATTTTTTTTCGATTAATTATATTTTTAAAATAAAAAATGTTACAAATTTCTGTCACATCTTACTATAAACATATAGTCGCGAACGTCTCCGAATAGCAGTTAATAAAACTTAAACACTTTTGAGGTCTTTTCGATTTATCTGAAAATCTATAAAATCATCAAACTTTCAGCAGAGTCGGAGCGCTACACGATGAAAAAAAAAATATGATCAGAAACATTTAATATTTTTAAAGTTAAATTATTGCCTTGCAAAAATAATAATTTGTTATATATTTCTCAGTTCCATATAAATTCAACTTGTGCACATGAGAAAATACACGTGTTTTCCAGATTTTCTAGATCAATTCGTTATATCAGGTTCAAATTGAATATGTCAAATAACAATACACAACAAAATGACAACAACAGTCAATTCCATTATTTTTGTATTATTGGAAATGATTCACAGAATTTGAATATATGAATTAAAAAAATTTCTATGAATAAGTTTACGAGATTTCGGGCAATAACTTTTGTACTGAGCTTTAAAAAAGGTGGTCGCATATATTTGTCAATATCTCGCGTTTTATAAACCACATATACTCAATTGTTATATCGAATGAAAGGTAATAAAATATCAAATAATCATTACTTACAACACTTTGGAATTGGTTCACTGATTTAAGAACACTCTATAGAAGAACTCGAAAAATGTAAATTTTTTTGACCAAAATTTTATTCAAAAATACATTGAAAAAATGTCGAAAAAACGCAAGATGATGCACAGTTTGTAATATTCCAAAATTTGCATGCTCATTTTTAAAGAAAATATTGTGAAAATAAAAGAAATCTATAAATACATTTTGAGAACAGAAAAAATCATGTGAAAGCATTACAATTCAGTATTAACTTTTAAAAATCGCATTTTATATTTATACCCTATACACATGGGCTACATGTTATAAAATGTATGTGAGGATATTTTAGCGCCTTTTAGTAGGCGTGACTGGTATGTAAAAGTATATATTTTCTTGATCAACATCACTTTTTTTTTAAATGAAAGTTTTTTTAAATTTTTTGTTGAAACAAATGCTTTTGTCCAGTTCTCCTATCGACTTCGCTGAAACTAATGAACCAATTTAAAAATGTTCTGAGAAATGTTCATTGGATATTCAATTACCTTTCATTCGATATAACACTTGATCACATGTGTTATTTAGAACACGAGATAGTTACAAATATATGTGAGCACCTTTATGTAAGCTCGGTTCAAAATTTATTGGCCCATATTTTGTAAACCTATCCAAAGAAACATTATTAAACCATATCCGGGCGTTATTTTACATAATACAAAAATAACCTTGACTGCTGCGCAGAATGGCTGGTGTGTAGTGTAATTGATCTCCAATTTGTTTTTTTTTTTAACTATTCGCAATACAGATAAAAACGTAATTATAAACAAAAGTTACATCAATCCAATTAAATTTGTGCTGAACCTGGGTCGACTAAATTATTAATTGCCTTAGCGTACACATCTTCATATTAGCAATCGCATTTGCTGAAGACAGCTATTACAGAAACACGCCGGTGTTGTGTGTATTCGCTTACAATATTGATGTGTGTATTCGCTTAGAGCGCGTAAAGTGTATTCGTATTCGCTAACAACGGAGATGTAACGAATTCCCTTTGAATTTGACTTTTAAGTTTGCGTTTGGTGGCGCGCACATCATTCATATTGGATTCAAGTCAAAAGAAAGACTTACAGTGCTTGACAGGGTACTCATTCTACTCATGCGAATTCATTATATGGAATACGGGTCGTATGAGTGATACTAGTAAAATATTAAAATGCATTTTAAACGAATTGATCTAGAAAAACTGGGAGACATGTGCATTTTTTTAGCGTATTTTACGAATATATAGAATTTTCTCATGTGTACTTGGACGGTGTTTTCAAAATTGTATGCAATTGTACAAATAATTATAAAATTTTTATAATTGTGACACACAAAAGTAATTTTAACAAATTTAACCATAATATAATTGCAATAAACTAAAAATATATAAATACACAATACACTTAACAAATATATTTTTTCTCTGCATATAGTAAAAGTTGCATAAATAGTTGTACTTGTCCGTAGTAGGAGTGCTGAAACTCAAAGTAACTTTGAGATGCTTTGTGGCGCACAATAAGCCCTCATAATAGTTGTAGTAGCTATAGTCAAACGTTAACATTATCAGCAGCAAGTATCAGCAGCAGTTGCAACACCATTTCCTCCGCCTTCGCCTTCGCCACCATCACCATCAGCAACATGCCGGTTGACAGCATTATCAACATCAACATTATTATTATTTGTTATCATTATTCACAGCATTGGCATCACTGTCAACAACATGAATGGACTGCATTGAAAAGACTTTGGTGCTGCTGCAGCAACAGTTCAAATAATGGGCTTCTATCAGCGACCCATTCTAACAGCGACCTAAAGTTTATTCGCCTATTGAAGAAGTTGAAAGTTGTTTAAAATTGCAAAAAAAAATTGCTTTAAGGCAGTTGCAATTGTTCTTAAGTAATGCATATAAAGCAATTTGACTTTATCGTTTTTCGAATTTCATAAAAACGCTACTTTTCGAAGACTGTTGAATGGATTTATCTAAAGATAGAAAGCAAAAGAAATAAAAATGCTTTTTTTTCGATTTCACATTGATAAAAACTATTCAAAAATTGCAATTCAAATTAATATGGTCTATAATCTCGGCTCGAAAATATAATTTTTAGAAATACTGTTTTTTAGAACAGCAAAATTGTAATTTAAATTTTTCGAGTTCGATCGAAAGCAGTAACATCTGGGTTATTATGTACTTTAAATATAATAAAAATGTTTGAAATTTAGAAAAAAAAAATTATGACCGAAATTTTGTGAAATATAATAACCAAATGTAGTAGTGTGTTAAAACTCATTTAAAAATAGGGTTTATTATTGAACAGTTTTAATTTATATCACAAAAGAAAGGCAGTTAAATATTTCGAATACCAGACAAATTTTAATTTTGATTAAACATTTGTTGAACATAATAACCGAATGTATGTATAAATGTTGATTTTATTAGATTTACTATATTTTTGTCAACGTTTGAGCAACTCTTTTATTTTAGTTTGTGGCTACTTTAGTAATTTAAATGTATTATGTTATAATTAATATCATACAATATATCAAATTATTTAAATGAATAATATTTATATTTTCCTATACCTATATTTTATTCATCAAATAATTATAATCGCTTAAAACAGACAATAAAATCACTAATGATGACAAGTAGTCTCTGCAATTTAATACAATTAACATCGACATCCAAATATTTGGTTATCTGTGTGGCGATATTTAGCATGGGGTATAATTAAATATTGTCATTAAGTGCACTTGAAAAAAAATTTTGAGTTGCTTAATTCTTAAATTAGCTTTCTATATTTTTTTTTATTTAAGAAATAAATTTTAGTTATACATTAGTGTAGTAGAAACGGAATCTGAATCCATATGGTATGGATCTTTACGTCTCGACCAGGTATGTTACGTTCATTATATACATTTTCAAGATGTACTCATTTATCGAAACATTACGTCCCGTTTTGTTGACATTTGAACACGATACGTAAATAGAAAACATCTGCATGCTTAAAACGGGTTTCAAGTCAATTATCTTATTTTTCGAATACTTACTGTCTTGTACTAACAGTTTCAAAAACAAATATATGCATACTTTCTTTGATCATTCGTTTTACAAATGAGTTCAAAACAAAATAGAATCAAAGCATTATGGCAGGATACTTACAAAACATTTGTATAGTAGATAGTACAAAAGTGCATGAACTGCACTACACGCTGTAGTAAGCCGAGTGCAGCTAATATTCAACTGTTTAAAGAGTGCAGCGAGTATACGATTACAACGAGTCATATTTAATATTAAAAAATAAATAGAGGTCTCTGGTTGAGATTTATATAAAAGCATTTATTTCAAAGGTCTTTGGTTAATGGTTGTTAGTAGGCAGTTGACATCTGCACAAATGCATTTGAAACCTACTTCAGGACATTCGCTTCGTTTCAAAATATTTACTGTCGTCAACTCTATGCTTGAAAATCAAATGAATGTCTTGCTCTCAACAACAAGGCACCAAGTACTGTCAAAACAAAGCACAAACAAAACAAAACTGCAGTGAAGAGGTCTATGATAATGTGCAATAAACATTCAAATACTGAAATGAACTGCCTATGACACCGTGTACTTAGTGAATTTTTCTTTATCATTCTTACTCTAAGGAATTTTCGATAATATTGAAAAAAAAAAACAAAAGTTATAAGAAAATCATTTAAATATTATATATTAATTTTTTTTATTTATCGAACATAATTTTTTAATTATATTTTTTTTCATTATTTACTTAAAAAAAATTGTTGGATATATTTCTTTTGTTGGATATTGATTTCGAACATTGATTTCGCTGTTCTGTCGTCCAATAACTTTTTTAATAATTTTATTTTCAAAATTTTTCGAACATTGTTGTTTTTATCGAATATTATATAAAAATTATTTTTTTTTTGGAAAATTGTGATTTCGGTGTTTTTGTGTTCAAATATTATTTTTTCACAATATTTCGAACATTATTTTTTTTTCGAAATATATTTTTTAAATGGTGATTTCGACCTTTGCGTTGTTTTTGTCACGCAAACAAACATTTGTTTAACAAATTTTATTTTTTCGAACATTGTTGTTTTTCGAATAATTTTTTGTTTGTGGAATATGTTGAACATTGCATTGTTTTTACGACCAAAATATTTTTTTTTCGAAAATGTTCAAACATTGTTGTTTTTGTCGAATATTTTTATTGAAAAATTGTGACTTCGTCCATTAATTTTGTTGTTTTTGAGGCCCACTAATTTTCAAAACCTTTTTTTTTAAATTTGTTGATCATATTTATTTTTTCGAATATTTTTTTTTTAAATATTTTTTTCGAACATTGTTATTTTTGTCGAATAAAAGTATTTGATGGAATATATTGTTTTTGAACATTTAACAAATTATTTAGAAATTTTTCGAACATTGTTCGAAATTATACCCAAATTTTTAATCAAGGGTGGGTGTCATAGGGTGTCATATATTTCAAATGAAATCAGTACAATAAATTATTAGACTCATTTTATTACCCGCTTTCATGAAATGTAGCATAATTTATAAAAACGACAAACTAAATGAAAGAATTTTTCAGTACTGCGCTCGCTGCATTTCTTAAAATTTCTATTGTTTTTGTTTTGATTTTAGAAACAAAACCTATTTTCTACAACATTAAGCAGTGCAGTGCAGTGCTTGTTTGAAAGCAAACGAGTATTGAGCAGTAATCGTTTTCTCTTTTGAGTTTATTCTATTAGAGAGAGTACTCTCTCAATTACATGAGTCAATCAAACAGTGCTCAATAAAGTACTGTGCACTACTGTAGGTGATAAACCGAATGCATTCATGCAGATGTTTAATAAATAGTCAGTCTTCGTTCATTTCTAGATGTTATGCATGCTCGGTGCAACAAGGTCGTTCATTTTTTTATTCATGGGTACCAGTAATCGATAATGACCGTTCTCCTGCAGAACCGGATTCAATTGGAGTAACCTCTATTGATCTTTTGCGTTTTGCAGTAGAAGCTGAATATGAAAACATTTGTCCGAGTCGCCTCTTACGACTCTTTCAGCTCATTTTTACTTAAGCCTCTCTATTCAAAGATCCGGTTGCAGTTTCCAATAAATGTTTAGCTTCTAGTTGAACGTTGGTGTTTCTATGGATGATGCAAAGAACTGGGGGGAACGGGGAAGAATAAGACAGAGGCAAATTTTGTTGAAGAATTGTCTAGGGAAAGAATTATCTCGGGAAAGAGAGAGAGTATTTTCGTTGATTAATTGTTCGGGAAAGAATTGTCTCGGGAATAAGTTGTCCTGAAACGAATTATCTCGGGATTAATGGTCCTCGGAGAGACAAGTCGTGGAAAAAATTGCATAATTGGCATAATTATCGGGGAAGTATTGTCCCCATTCCGTATTTATTTCACACTAAATCAATTAAAAACATATTTTTATATTGGTTACACACGATGGCACGTATTTGGTAAAATCAAAAATTTTATAGACATGTTTGCAAATTACTTTTTTTGCAGTGCATTCAAGTTGTTGCCATCAACTTTATTACGCATATTGCACCACGATTTAGTGTAGGTCACCAATATGACCAACCCACCATAATATGCATTATGTACTTTGTAACAGTGCCGACCGACCGACCGAGCGCTTTTGTTCAATTGTTTTGTGTGCTTTGTCTGATTTGTATGCTCATGTGTTTCAAGGAATTTCAATCACATAAACCGCTAAATTGTGTTGAAATTGAAATTCAATTTTGACTAATTTACCTACGAGTGCTGCCACTTTAACAGGAATTAATGTTCATGTGTCCGCATAGTTACTAGAATTTGTTTCAATTATGCGCACAATTCACAGTTGTTGTCAATATTGTTGTAAATACTGTAAAAAAGAAGAAAATAAACATATATTAAAAATTAATTTACAATAAATATATGATTTATGACTTATTTTAAACTTTGACAGTTTTTGTATTTAAATTTGTTAAATTTTTGAATTTCTACAGTCTATGTTGCTGCGAAATTCTATACCACTTTTAACACGAAAAACTATTTACCACAACAATGCTGCGCTCAACCCATTCAAGTTACACAAACTAGCAAAATGGCCAAAGTTATTCCAACACCAATTACGTCGCTACTAACTATGTTACCAACAACTTTACTTTTGAGTAGGTATCCATGATGTTGTTGTGTACCTTGGTACTGTAGTGTTTTACACAGAAGTTAGTTACCCAGTTTTTCACTTCACTATCTCACCTAACCACCCATCAATTCTGCCTCTATTGCTGGACCCTGTCATCAACACTATGCTCTTTCGATGCTACTTTATTCTATTCAAATTATGTGTTTTACACCTCAACTGGCAACAGAAACAAACAAAACGAAAAAGTGGAAAACTTTTTGCGAGTCATTTTGTTTTTATAGCTAAATTTTGTTTATTATTTTATTTTTATTTTTTTTTATTTTTTTTTTTTTTTTGTTTGCTATTCGGTCAATTGCAAAGTTTTGCATCAAAGTCTCTGAAGGAAGTTTTATTTCGATATCAAACAGAAACAATTGAATAATATGAGCGTTGTTCTGGCAAAAATACATCAAAAATAAACCATAAATATATGAAGTGCTTTTGTGCATACTCAACAAGAAATTCTTATTAGACCTTTTGGAATAACGAATATTACCAGTTCCTAAGTAAATTTTGTAAGTTCTTTTGTTGTTTTTTATACCATCAATTAAAATATTTTTAAAAATTCAAATTCGATTTTTTGTAGTTAAAAAATCTATCGAAGTCGAATTAAAATTTCAATAATTTATTTGTATCTGCCTGAAATTCGGCATATTCCTTGCAAAAACGCAGTATTCCAGCATTTTTTACACAGGACACTTCACAAATGGCAGCTAAACGCCAGACAATCGGCATCTTAAACACAATCGGCATATTAAACAAACGTTTACGTGACTCGGCGGATTTACGGAATATTGCTGAAATTTAAAAAAAAAGGTTATTCAGAATATCTGCCTCAAGAAAAATTTAATGAATAGAAATACAGCACTGTATAAGACACAGTCTAAAGAAGATAAATATTTTATTAAAAAAAAATTAAATTTCCTGCATAGTAGATTAATGGAATTTTTCTGAAAGTATTTTAAAAAAGGCTACATTTAAGCAGTTATTTGGTAGAACATCAGAAGAACAATTTTTAACTATTCAGAATATCTGCCACACAAAAGATTTTATGAATTAAAACACAGTGTAAGACACAGTCGAAGGAAGACAAAAATTTTATTGAAAAAAAAATATAAATTGCCTGCCTCGCCTCAGAATTTTGGCATACAATGAATGCCTCATGCATTCCAAATCAGATATACAAATTTTTGAATTTTATTTTAAAATGTCTGCAATTTTCGTGTTATTTTCATTTATCTGTCATAATCTGCCTTTTCGTTCCAAATATCTGCCTCTTTACCTTTCCATTAACTGACGTTCGACTGCCGTCTGTCTTTTTGTTCAGGCATGCTATGATAAAATATCACCGTTGTCTGCCGTAAATCTGTTGATTTTCAGCTTGACGAAGAAGAAGGTTTAAAGAAAAGAGTACCCAAGACAATTTAGTTTTTAATTTATCAGAAATAATTCGGTAGTCTTTTTGGAAAACACGAAGATAAAAGGTAGATTTTTGTGAAGTGTCTACTTTTTACTTCCTAAAATCTAACATTTACTGTCAAATATTTTGGAATATTAAAAGCAGATTTGAGGCATTTTTTGGGATCGAACTGAAAACGAACACCTCTTCATATAAACTCCGCCATCGTCTGCTTAAATTTTTTTAAAAAAAGTCTCTAAACTGCTTGGAGTCTACCAGATATTTTTTCTAAGGTAGATAGGCAATAAATAAATTCAAAATTTAAATTTTTTGTTTATTTTTTTAAAATTTGTATTTTTTACTAAATGAATTAGGGATTAAAAAAAATTTATAAAAAAAATTTGGATCTTGTTTTAACTGGATTAACTAAGATTCCTTTCTCCAACCTGCTGTTCGACTGGTTTTGTTTTGTTATATACCGGATAACAGACAGGCTTTGATACAATTATAAACTTTGTCCGGCCCAAAATCTGTTGATTTCCTGTTTGAAGACGAAGATTCAAAGATAAGAGTAACCGAGACAATTTATTTTTAAAATTTTAAGGAATAATTCGGAAATTTGTTCGGTAATTTTGTCTACCATACACTTCCCAAATTCTACTCATTTTTTAATATTTGAATATTAAAGGCTAATTCCTGTCATATTTTGAGACTGAGCCTTTGATACAAACTCTGTTATCGTCTGCTTAAAATCTGTAAAAAAAATGTTTCTCATTTATTTTATGTGACCTATTAAATAACATTATATGCCTTTTTTAATTTGTGTATCTCTTTTACCTCTTTTACTAAAAGCAAATTTTTGAGTGATGAATTGAAATTTTAAAAAAGATGGATTTTGTATCAACTGGATTTACTGAGATTCAGTTTTGAAATACTTAATTTTTTATAAATTTTGCGATAATCTATGTTCTAAATTACAAAATGTCCTATAAATGTTATGAGAAATATTTGGTGAATAGTTTTCAGGGCGGATCAAAAAACTGTGTTAAACCGCATAAACGAAAAACTTATTGAATTTAATAAATAATCTACTAGAGTCGCAGAAGTTAATTTCTTGAAGATCTAGTAGTAAATACAAATATTCTACTTGATTCCAAGAAATTAATTTCGTAGCTATCAAGAAGTATAAAATTCTTAAAATAAAAAAATCAATTAAATTTTATTAAAATAAAAAATCAATTAAATTTTATTAAAATAAAAGTTTAATTCAATTTTATTAAAATAAGATATTCTGAACCCAGAAAAAAATACTATGTAAATAATAGTTTTTTACTATTAAAAATATTCAATAGGATAAATTATTATTTTAATCGGAAAATACCATTAAATACTAGAAAAACCGTGACATTGCCATTGAGTTTATATGAAATGATTTATTTTTTTTATACTATTAAATCAATAATTGTCCTATTGACCAATTTTAATGGGATTTGAGGGAATTTTTTTCTGGGTGTGAAATAAATTAAAATGTAAATTTTGTATTTCTAGTTATTTAAATACAATTTTAAAATAAAGAATTAACCTTATGTAGTTTTGTTGTAAGTTGATACATTTATGTTTTTATCTAATAATGACTTTTGAAATTATTCCTTTCCAACTACTACTTGTTGTAGTTTTGCTTGTACTTGATATTGCTATAGTTTGATTTTGTTGTGCACCACAAAATATCTATGTTCTTCTTAGACTCAACGTTCGCCATTTTGTTTTATTTTTTATTTAATATTTTAATTCTTCATCTTTTCTTCATTAGTTTGTTTTTCCCACTACTAAGTAGCAATTTAAAATTTTTGCTTTTATATATTTGTTCCTTAAATTCTAGAATTTTCTTCTACATCCTTTCTGTTATCGTTTCATTCTCGGTCTACTTGTATTTTTAAAAATATTTGTTATTCCGCGTTGTTTTCATATACATTTTTGCTCTATTTTTTTAGTTTGAATCTGATTTTGTTTTTATTGTCTCCTCTCGACCCATGAATAAGTTATTGTCTAAAGTTTCTGCAGCATATGCTGTGTGTTGTCCATGCTCTGTCCTACCTTTAGCAGCTAGAACCATCCATCGTTTTGCTTTCATGATCAACGCTGCCGTTGCTACCATCGTAAATTCTTTTCACATCCATGCCATTCTTTATTTTTCTTTATTGTTCTGCAATTTTATCTCCATTACATTGTTAAATGTGCATTCCTTGTTCACACAGCCATTAACAAGGCCTGACATTGCTAAACATCCGGGTTGTGACCTGATTTTAAACATCGATATTATGTTTTACAGGTAATGCTCTGTATATTTTTAAAATTATATATAATTGTTATATATTTTTAAATATATTTTTCAAAATAACTTCTCAAGCTACAATTTACTTGGCAGCTCAAATACTGTTTAGTTTCTCGTAGTAATTTGAGCAGTATACACTCGCCAGTGAAAACTAGTCAAAAACTGGTTGATTTCAAGTATTGATTTGGAGAGTAAATCCCTGCCAGTAAAACTAACATAAGGCTGGTTCAAAATTTGTCTGCCACCAGTTAAACTTGCCAATAACTGATATGTAACTGGTAGGGTTTTGATCCGTGCCAATGAAACTAGTTTTTCATCAGTAAAACTAGTCAAAAACTCATCAAAAACTGGTAGGTATTTGGATAGTAGATTTCTTCCAGTAAAACTAGCTCAAAACTGGTCAAAAACTGGTCTGTCACCAGTGCAACTAGTCAAAATCTGGTAGGGATTTCAAACGTAGATTCTTTATTAATTTTTGATTGAACAAAACACGACGAGATTTCGACTAGTTGCTAACAGGTTTTTTTCTAGTTTTTGACAAGTTTTTGGCTAGTTTCTAACCAGTTTTTGGCTAGTTTCTGACTAGTTTTTGGCTAGTCGAAACCGAATCGCTTGCGAGAAACTGGTAGGTTTATTTGAATTGCAATTTAATGATTTTAAACTAAAAAAGAATGTTCGTAAAAAAAATCACCGAAAAAAAAATGTTTTTTCGAAAAAAAAAAATTCAAACAATTTTTTTTGAACATTTTTTTTCCAATATTTTTGTTTCTTTAATTTTTTTTAATTTTTTTTAAGGCGAAAAATTAACGCAAGATAAATATTTTGATTTAAATTTGGTTTGATGAATAGCATTCTTCAATATGATGTATTTTATGTATTTGTTCATTAATATGATGAACGTATTCTTCACTTAGAGTTCATGATATTAAAAAACAATTTTTCGGTCACTCATCTTAATATAATAATAATATAATAGTTTGGCGCTACAGTCCTGTATAGAACTTCGTCCGAGCTCTCTCACCATTTTGAGCTGTGCGTGTTAAATTTGTACTCAAAGTGGTGGGACCTACAGTTTATTGCCGAATCCGAACGGCGGGTGAGAGCTTTTCATAGGCAATGGTTTTACTCTCGTAAGTTTGCCATTTACTGACGAGAGGTAGCGCGGTATAGAAAAATGTTTCTATGAAAAGATGTTGTTAGCCCCAGTCCAGGCTTGAACCGGGGACCTTTCGGCTCGCAGTCCAACGCACTAACCACTGAGCTACCGCGGTCACTCATCTTACTTATAATAAATTCATCATTATTATGAATAGTTCGGCAATGAAATGAATTAAAGTTTGAAGAACGAAATTCATCAATATGATGATGATTATTTTTCGGAAAATATTTTTATTTCGGACCAATTTTTTTAAAGTTATTTTTTTTGAATTTTTTGTTTCTTTAATTTTTTTAAAATGCTTGTTTAAATTTTTTTTTTTGTTTTTTGAAAAAATTTTAAGAAAATTTCAATCAATTTTGATAAAAAATATTAGTTCATCAATATTCATCATCAACAATATTCATCATCAATAATATTCGTCATCATCAATATTCATCATTAATAATATTCATCATATTCTTAAATATTATGAATAATTTACCAACAAATTTTAAATTATTCATAGATATTATGGTTATATTCATCAATATGACGATACAAATTCATTGTATTTATTATTGCGTTCTTCACTATGATGTTCGATAGTATGAATAAGTTCATATATAAATATAATGAATTTATTCATCAATATGTCATTTAGTGAACGAAGGTATCAATATGATAAATCTGTTAGTTGGTAGAAAAATTCATAATTTTTATGAATAAATTCATCATTTTGATGCATTTTTTTCTGTTTAGTTTGGACCAACACCAAAATAGATTAGTGTTAGATAAATTTGGTATGTGTATATGATATTATTTTAAGCATCAAACCAATATGACAGTTCCTTCAACCAAATCATAGAAATTATGTTTTGGCAAAATTAAATTTGGTTCTTAGCACTAATTTTCATTCGCTATTCCAAACACATGCCAAAATGGAATTTTTCTGTGCGTACATTAGTAGTCATGATCGGGTAAACTAAACTTTGAATATTTTAAATTTCATAACTGGTTCTTGCCATGAACAACGTGATCTTTTCATAGTCAGTATTACATTAACAGATTAATACACACTGAAAAATCCTCTTTTGGCATGAAGTTGGAAGAATGAAAAATTTAGTTATACCAACTAATTTCATTCGGATAAATCGAATGGTTTACAAATTTGCAGGCGTAACTGCCATATTAGGCTATACACATGAAATATTATCTAAATTGTTCTAAAACAGTTTGAAATTGGTTGCAATACAAACAACAACTCTTTTTATTTTGACAATAAGAACCAACTAAGCGGTTGAGAAAACCGAATACGTTGGTTAGGCAATGAGTTGGTTGGCGCAACAAATCTCTGTTTTGTGTGTACAGTATCATTCAGTTATTGTATAATCAGCATACACATTTTTTGCACCCACCAATTTATTGTCCAACCAATATATTCGGTTATCTCTACTATTACTCGGTTCTTATAGACAAATCTTGAAAGTTTCATAATCTAAAAGATGTAATACATTAATTTAGAACAGTTTTAAAAACATTTACTTGTGTGCGTATGCTAAATTTCATGTGTCAACAGAATAGGGCAGTTCCTTCCACCAATTTATTGCAACTTTCTTTTTCCAATCTCATAAAAAAAACGAAGATTTAGGAACTTTTCAATATATTTTTATATCAACATTAAAAACAACATAGAACAATCATGTATTTCCAATCACATGTTTTCAATAACATATTTCCGATCACATATTTCCAATCATGTATTTCCCTTTCACATATTTCCAATCATGTATTTCCCCTTGAAAAGATATCGTCAAAAATTCATTTAAAAATTAGTTAAATATGGTGAGATTCGTGTTGCTGTCGTATGTTGTATTTGTAACAACTGATAACATAAAATTACTAAATATAGCAGTAGATAAAAATAAATTATTTCATAAAACAGGAATGACGATGAAATGTTGAAAACAAGATATATGTGACATTGTCTTTCATTAACATAAAGCCTAAATGAAAACCAATTTGTATCGTTGTAAAATATGCGTTTATTAGTAAAGCTATATTTTTTTTATAAAATACTTAAAAATTAAATAATAAAAAATAAATAATACAGTTAAAAAATACATAATACTAAATGAAAGCATTAAAGCATTTCATGATAAAAATTTTGCAATGTTCTATTTTAAAAATATCGTTTCGTTAGTACTATCACAATATATAGCAAAATATAACAAAGAAAAAAGTGCTAAAAATTTAGAATACTGTTTTATAAATAGCACTAAATGTTATTATCATTTAATCGAGCATTTTCACAATTTGTTCGGAACATAATTCGTTTCTACAGTTCACACAAACTAGTTTGGTAATTGGCTTAAACTACTTGGCTTATAGTGTAGTTTATATGACTATGTTTGTTTAACAATAACAGTTGATAAAATCTACTATTTGCAACTTAATCTAAAATTTGTTTTTTTTTTTTTATAGTAAATTCTCGTTCCCGATAAGCGCCCCCTCGTTGTGTGTGAAGTGTACCGCACTACACTATTATTTTCTAGGTTCTGTAAAGAAAAAAAACACAAAATGAGTGGGTGTTAAAATGAAACCGTTTAAACAATTTTGAATGCTTTAAATCAATTCATTTGTTTATGGAGTGTCAACTTTTTTTTAAGCGATTGTTTAGTACTGTATGTGTCAAAATTAATCAATTCTACATTATATTAAGTGGCACGCAGTTGGAGTTATCGATGTTCCGGCTGTCATTAATTTAAATGAAATTATTTGAATTATTTTTTTATAACTAATTAACAATTACAATATGAATGTTTTATTGTAGCCGATATTTCAAGTAATTTTAATGTTTTTTTATTTATGACAATTAAATTATATTGTCATCGATTAAATTAATCTGTGCACTATTACAAAGATTATTTTTATACTGCACATTTGAATTATTAAAAACGCTTTATTTAAATATAATCAATAACAAGTAGGTGTAATTATGATAGTTAGGATTATCAAAATTATAGTCGGTCTAAGCCGACTATAAATACCCTACACATATGTGTGGTTACCATTCAAAGTGATATATAGGTCACCAGGGTATACGAATCCTTAAAATAACTACAAACATTCAATCGCTGAAGAATTTCCATTCATTTGATACCCATATTTACAAATGGGTAGGTGTACCGAATTTCGATTTTTTTTCTGTGAACCACAAGTCTTTTCGCCGGAAAACATTATTATCATGTATTTGAGCATGATGTCAATATATATTAGACCAAAAAAGTTTACCTAAGCACGTATACATAAAAATTGATCTTTATATGTACATTTTATATGAGGTATTTGAACATAAGTGGTCGGATCATATGTCACAATGGACCGATCTCGCCAATTTTTTAGCACATACAGCGTAGGTATATTAGTAATCTAAGTTATAAGTTTCATTTATCTATCTCTTCAGTTTTAAAAGTAGTAGAAATTTCAACAGACAGACGGACAGACAGACGGACAGACAGACGGACATCGCTAAATCGACTCAGGAGGTCATGTTGATCAAGAATATATATACTTTTCCATACCGGAGATGCTTCCTTCTGGGCGTTACAAACGGCATACCAAACTGAATATACCCTTTCAGTCTTAGGGTAGGGTATAAAAATATAGTCTTTTAAACATATAGTTTTCCAAAAATCTGTAAAAATCTGTTATTTTCTAACAACTGTCAAGACTAATTAAAATTTATCCAAGAATACAAATATTGTTAAATTTTTAAGATATTTCAATCGAAACTCGAAATTTTTTGAATTTTTTAGACTATTTTTAGGCGATTTTTTTACATTTTGGATCTACCGATATATAAAAAAATGATTTATGATTATGCAGAGAATAGTTTAACCTAACGATCAAAATAACTAACTTCTTTTTACCGGTTCTAATTTTTAAAATATACCCTATCAATCAAATTCGTTTGTAGTTATATGTATTATACCTACCCATACTGCTATGTCTACCCATACCGCCTCGTAATTTTGTCGAATAACTTCGATATTTAAGTTCGATATCGTTTCTTTCTCGATTCTAATATTTCAAATTTTTCATATATTCAAAATTCTATGACAAGATACGACATTTTAACATTTATCACATCGATATCGCTATATTAATCGCAGAAATCTCGAACTTTGATAATTTTCTTCTTTAATATCGTTCCGATTTCAAAAAATTTCTATTATAGAGAAAACTCTGATATCTACTTATCATTGTATCGATATCTAATAAGTATGTAGGTCCAATATAACGTTCATTATCGTTACGAGAATGGTACCGATATCGTGTGATTTCTCCATCTACTCGCATTGATCTCTTAACAATAGCGAAACGACTGACATACTACGTAATACGTAAAAAAAAATTTCGACAAGATTTTAAGAAATAGTACTTAATTTCATGAATAATAGAAAATTTCGAAATCTTTTTAATATTTTAAATATATTTATCAACATATGAAAAAGATGATTTCTTGTATTATAACTTTTAATTCAGTGAAACTTATTTTTTAGTCATTCTTCAATAGATTTTTCGAGTTATAAGAATCCTGTACTATAACAAAATTTACAGGAGAGTTATTAAACTCAAACTCGATCGAAATTTAAATATTTGAAAAGTAAAAATTAAGTTTTTTTTTAATTTGGAATCATTTATTCAGTTACAATCGTATTTTCATTTGACAATGTTAATGTGTTGGGCTGATTCTCGAATTGAGTTCTCTAAAATTTCTTTAAATAGACAATAGTCACACGTAAATGTCGATAAATCAGCTAATGCTATTTTGATGTCACGAAATAATTTTTTTACCTAGTCTCTCTCAACCCCAATTTTTTTTTCAAAAACATTTTTTTTTTCGGACAAATTTTTATTTTAGAAAAAAAAAATGTTTTGTATAATATTTTTTTCCAAAAAAAAAATTTTTTTTTTCAGATTAATTTTTTAGAATAAATATTTTTTCAACAACATTTCTCAAAAAAAAAAATGTAAGGACATTTTTTTCAAATTATTTTAATTTTTTTTTTTTTTTTTTTTTTATTCATTCATAAAATAAAAAATTTCATAAATTAATTTATTTTGAAAAAAAATAGTTCAACAATATTTATTATATTGAAAATTATTTTCATAAATATTATGAACAATTTAACAACCAATTTTAAATTATTTATAAATATTATGATTATATTCATTAATATCTCGATTCAAATTCATTGTATTGAATATTTCGTTCTTCACTATGATGTTCGATAGGATGAATAAGTTCATATATACATATAACAAATGCATTCATACATATATCATTTAATGGAATCAATATGATGAATCTGATAGTTTGTAGAAATATTCATAATAGTTATGAATATATTCATTAACCCATGATTCATTGTTTTTGAAAATAAAAATTTCAAATTCATAAATATGACGATTCCAATTCATTGTATTGAATATTTCGTTCTTCAATAGTATGAATACGTTCTTATATATAATAAATGTTTTCATCAATATATCATTTAATGAACGGTGATATCAATATAATGAATCTGATAGTAGTAAATCATCATATTGATGATTTTTTTTTTTGTGCAATAATTAGTTCCCGATCATGAAACAACTTAAATTTCAACTACCCAGAATTTCAAATAGCCAGTTCATCTATATAACAGGTCTCTTCGTCCCAAAATAAAAATATCAAGATCGCCTCTCGATAATGGGCTTCACTAGTAGAAATTATGCAAGGGCTATTAATGGGAACTAATCATTGACATTTTTCCTTAGCCGCAGTAGCTCAGTGGTTAGTGCGTTGGACTGCGAGCCGAAAGGTCCCCGGTTCAAGCCTGGACTGGGGCTAACAACATCTTTTCATAGAAACATTTTTCTATACCGCGCTACCTCTCGTCAGTAAATGGCAAACCTACGAGAGTAAAACATTGCCTATGAAAAACTCTCACCCGCCGTTCGGATTCGGCAATAAACTGTAGGTCCCACCACTTTGAGTACAAATATAACACGCACAGCTCAAAATGGTGAGAGAGCTCGGCCGAAGTTCTATACAGGACTGTAGCGCCAAACTATTATTATTTTATTAATGGGAACTAATCATTGACATTTTTCCTTGACATAACCCGACTAGTTATAAGTTCAACAAGAACAGCATGTTTCCCTAATACAATTTATACTATGATTCACTTTAAGTGTTACTTGTCATTAACCGATATAACCAATGTCATGGTCTACCCTTAAAGAAAAACACGAACATTAGGCACATAAAATGATACCAGAATTTTAAATACTATTTAGAGCGAAAATTGAAGAATACCCGGTAATTTTGGAATAATCTTTCGTTCAAACTTTAAATTCATTTTTAATAGAACTGCTGCACTTATGTAAAATTGATTAATTTTGCCATTTTCTGTTTCTCTTATAAATATCACATTACTTACTTCTGCCATATATGATCGCCTTCCGACAATTTTGCCGATGATCGCGCATCATGCCCGGTCCACACTTTTTTGGGCGTGCCCGCGCCGTCAATAGCTGGCTGCCATACACGGAGGCCTTCTGATTATAGAATATAACACGCGCCGATTGTGTTTCCCAGCACATGGAACCCAGTAATATTAACACGGTGAAAATTGCATGTAGCCAGTATTTTGTATTCATTGCGTTATATTTTATATATATATTAAGTATTTTTAACTTTAAATAATTTATACACTTTTTTCTTATTTTTATTTTTTGCAATTAATTCTCTGTTGTGCTAGTGCGTGTTGCTGCGATTCAATTAAGCGAATGAATATTTAGTAATAATTAATAAATACCTTTAGCATTGAGTCGTACATTATCGATATTTTGTGATAAGATAACAAAAAGCAAGCGAAATACGGGCAAAAGTGTTGTGTTTTTTGCACATTACTAAAAATACGTGTTTTTCCGATAATATTTTAAGTATAAGGTATAGAAAAAGATTAATTATAATAGAAACAAACTGAATTATTTATCATTTATTGCATACATTAAGGCTTAGAAAATTTGTTGCGTCAACCAACGCAACGTCCAAACAACTTATTCGGTACTCTCAAACGTTAATCGTTTCTTATAGCCAACAAATATAATATTAGAGTTTGTAATGCTGAATTCTGAATTCTGTTTTAGAATATTTGCAGTTCATATTCGGCTGTTTTAACAAAATCAATTTGGTTGTAAGCACTAAATTTTTTATATTTTTCAACTCAAAACAAAGGTTTTTCTTTTCAATTTCAAAGAATTACATGTGCATCAACATGCACAACACTGACACCCCGTCCGTTCACTCACACTTAATCTGAAGAAATAACTTTCTTAAGTATGCATTTCCACCCAATCGTTTGGCGGCGCGACCGCAATCACCGCGCACACACTTTCGCCATTTCTATTTCCGTTCTCGCATGTCGTCATCTACACTCTGGTCTATCGTTTCTGCATATCATTCAAGTGACGTTACTTTCCCAGGAATTTATTTAAAAGTGAACCACACTCAATGGAATTTTAACAATTGATTTGTTGTTATATTTATTAGGTGCTGTGACGTATCAAATTACGCTACGACACACTTTTGTTATCTGTCGCCATGCGATCGAATTTTTGTTAATCATCCAAATATTTATCGCCATGTTATAATTATTGTACAGCCTATAAATATACTCGAATTTCTATAAAATTGTTGTATTTTTGAAAATAACTAAAAATGTCGGTTTATTTTTTATATTAGTTATTCTGTTAATTTTCAATACAAAAAGATAATGAGTCCATAAAAACAATCATATTATTTCACCATATTTTTCATGCTCAATTTTTCTTCCCCAACCAAAAATTTAAGTAAAGAAATACACTACAACAAAAATCAAAAATTGAAGTTTAAAATAAAGTCAGAGTGTAACATATATCAATACAATAAAATTGCATCGATAAGAATTCATTCTACAAAGAAGAAGAATGTTCCAGAAAAATTGAATAATCATTTTAAATCATTTGGTTAAAAGAAAGAAAAGTTTTATTAAAGGTGTATGCAAGTGGGTTCTGGCCAAATGTCAAAGGAACAAATTTTTCCTAAAAAATTTCCAATGACCTGAGTGGTTTCTGGCCAAATCCCAAAGGAACAAATTTTTTCAAAAAATTGTCCAATGACGCAAGTAGGTTCTGGCCAAATCCTAAAGGAACACATTTTTCAAATTAAGTTTTCTCTTGTGCACAAACAGTCTACTGGGATAACTTTTTTGAATAAATATATATGCTTTTATTCTTGGGGAAATGATAGATGAGCTTTTTTTCATAGCTAAATGTAAAAGTGTTTCTTTTCGTGGCAAAAATAGAGTTATACTTCATTTCGTGGCTATAAAACATATATGCATCATTTCTTGGGTATAATTGACATGTGGTTGTTTTCGTGGGAAAACTAAACTTGTGCTACTTTTCGTAGTTTCGAAAAAGGTGCTGTTTTTCGTAAGCAAATTGAAACGTTTGGTTTTTCGTAATAGGCTTCGATATGTACTAAGTAACAATATAATCAGTTTTGCCAGAGCGTGATTGAGTTTTTATTTTATCTTTGAAAATGAAACATAAATAAAAAAAAAAAAAAATACAGTGAACATTTTTTAAAATAATAACATTGAAAAAACTTTATAAGTAACAGATATAGATGGCTGCATTACAAACAAAATTTAGTTTTTATGGATTATAAAATAAACGATTCAAAAATTGATCACAAATTCGACAATATCTTTTCTTGCAATTGTTGAGAGAGTGTGGTGATTAGTTGTATACATATGACAAAAATTGAGTGATGTCATATTATAGATAATTCAATTTACTATACAATGAAAATAAAAATTAGTGTCTGAGGTCAATTTTTTTTTAAATGGGTCAATTTTTGGAAAAAAAAAGTGGCCCCTATCCAGTCAGAGATGAATGTGTATAAACTGGACCTAGTACGTTGGATAGGTAATGGATACAGCTTTGCAAAAATATATACTAAATTGATTCGATCTGACTACCTTTTTTTTAAAAACGGTTCATATTTGGGATAAAAATCTGACCAATAGGTTACACGCACTAGCACGAGCCCGACGACTAAATTTAAAGGCACACACAAGAAGCACGATAAAACACGGGATATAGAAAGATAGGCAAAACGTGAAAAATGATATTATAAACAGAGACAAAAATGCTTTAAAATATCGGTTCCGGTTCTGGTTCCAAGATTATTAAAATAGCAGTTCTGTTTCCGGTTTCAAAAATCGAAACGGTTCCGGTTACAATTCCGGTTCTTTGCGGTCCCAGAGTGGAACTAAAACCCTTGGAACATCGCGTCATCACACGTGATTCACGTGAATCACGCTGAATCACGTGTTTTTTTGCTATTGTTTGTTGGTGAGATTGGTCGACCGAGCGTGGCACCTCCAATACAACCTACATCTTTAAAACGCAATGTTATGATGTTAGGGATTTTGATAAAATATATTTCACTTTTTAACGGAGATGGAAATGTGAAAGACCTTCGATGTGCTGTTCATATAAAAAATTAAAAATTTCCTAAAAGAATAATTGTCCGTTAAAGAATTCGTGTAAAATCTTTGAGAATTGGACCACTGGGCGTGGCACCCCCAATAGAAAGTATATTTTTCAGATGGTGTATGTCAACAGTTATTATAATGTTACCAAGATATTTCGCACCAGGGTATCAACCACCACAAATTTTTTAAACTCACCACACCAAAATTCACCACAGTGAAACACACCACACTAAATCTCACCACACTAAAACTCACCACACCAAAATTCACCACACTAAAACTCACCATACTAAAACTCACCACACTAAAACTTCTACTGGGAAAAACTCTACGGGGAAGGATTCTACGGAAAAGAATTCTACCGGGAAGAATTCTACGGGAAAACGTTCTACGGGGAAGATATAAATAATAAAAATATTCTTTATATTAATAAAATCACTACACATCCTTATTTTTGAATAACTATTTTTGAAGCGATTTTTTTGGTTACTACATTTATAACTCGAATAAAATCGGAACACCACACGTACCTCTGGAACAAACGAAAGTTTATAAACAAAAGGAAATCAATACAGAGTTATCATGTATAGTTTTTTTTGAAAATTGAAAATTCAACTTTTTACAAAAATGGGTATATCGAAAAAAAAATGCGTTCCATGAAGGGTCGTATGAAACCAAGCAAAAACTATTGACATGACCCCACAAAAATTGACTAGCCCATACTAAATACGGCCGGTTTGCAGGGTTAGATAAATTGTTTACTGAAACCTTGCAACTTTTTCTGAGTCGAAGAAGGGGTGGGTATATGACGGTCGTTAGAAAGGGTTTGATTTATTATAGTTCTGAAATGTGGGCAGTTGCCTTTCCGAAGCCTTCTGAGTTCTGAGCCTTGTTCTGTAGTTCAGCAAAAATATATAAAATCGCTAAAAATTAAAACTGAGATTTTTTATTTTATGAAATATTCGACTCACGCACACTCACTCACGGTATTTTTTGGTCTACTCACACTCACTCACAATCACATGAGCAAAATTAGGATTCAATCACACTCACGCGTGATTACGCATGATTAACGTGAATCACGCTGAATCACGCTCACATGCCCATCTCTAGTCCCGATTTTAAAAAATGTGTGGAACCGACACTGATGTTCCAAAGTGTGCTTGTCCCTGGGTAAAATACCACGAAATTTTTAATTTATTATGCTGAAAGTAAGGGTTTTTTTTAAATTGGAGTAGAAACTAAAAAAAAATCTTGCCTGCCTGATTTTAGAGGCACGGAGACGCACAGGCACGACAACAACTAGCACGCATGGAAATTTGCACGCACGAACTCAGATTTTCGGGCGTGACACGAAAAAAGCACGGAATGCATCCATCTCTAGTATAAACTAAGCCTAGTAAGTTGGATAAGTAAACGATAAGGCTTTCTAAAACTATATACCAAAATTTGACAAACATTTTTAATTTAATTTTTTGTTCGAAAAAGAGTAATATTTGGGGAAAAAAGTGATAATAATAATGTCCTGTAGTTGGATATGGCTTTCCAAAAATATTTATGATAAATTCTGGTTGAATCCTATTTTCCAAAAAGCAACATTTTCAAAACGTTATGACTCCTTTTCCGCGGTAGCTCAGTGGTTAGTGTGTTGGACTGCGAGCCGAAAGGTCCCCGGTTCAAGCCTGGACTGGGGCTAACAACATCTTTTCATAGAAACATTTTTCTATACCGCGCTACCTCTCGGCAGTACATGGCAAACCTACGAGAGTAAAACCATTGACTATGAAAAGCTCTCACCCGCCGTTCGGATTCGGCAATAAACTGTAGGTCCCACCACTTTGAGTACAAATATAACACGCACAGCTCAAAATGGTGAGAGAGCTCGGCCGAAGTTCTGTAAAGGACTGTAGCGCCAAACTATTATTATATGACTCCTTTTAAGAAAATACAAAATTAAAACAACATTTACATTTCAAATAGGAACTTGTGTGTATATTCAATTTTATTGTACAGTTATTTTAAAACTTATTTTCTAGTTAATACTGTTAATAAATAAATTAATAATAATAATAAAATATTTTATGTAACATTATGAATGGAAATAAACATTTCACTCAATGGAGATTCCAATAATCCGAAGACACCTACTGGAGACTGCACAGCAGGTCATAATGCATAAACTCCAAACTTAAAATTATTCGAAGAGCGATCCATAGCAGTCTTTAGCATTTCACACCCTCTGCAAGATAAGAGAATAAAAAACAAAAATATTATTTCAAAAATTCTTATAGAGAGCGAGAGAAAAAGATAGAGAGTTGGAGAAATAGAGAGTGCAAAAAACAGAGAGTGTAAGTAACGATAAGCAGTCATGACGTCAGACTCAAGAACACGAGACCTTTTCATGCATTAGCTATTACTAGGGGAGGCAGAACCTCGTATTTCTTACCTGTATTAAATGAAATGATGCGACGACAGTTGCCGCGATGATCGCGTATTTGACACTTTGGACACGGCTCCTTTTTGCGACGTGACGCCAGAATCTGTGAGGTTAAAACTCTTTGCGGTCCATAGAAGATCACACGTGGTCTTGCCTCGGTATCGACGGGCGCACAGATCACGATCAGGGCGCACATTAGCATAGCGTAGAGAAACAGCATGCGATGCATTCTTAGAGCCATTATTGTGATTTATAACAAACAATTGTTTTTTTGTGTAGAAAATTATATTCGAAATTATTAGTAGTTATTTTTTTTATGCAGAGTTATTTTTTTATAGTTTTATTTTTTAACTATTATTTGCAAAGTTTTATAACTGCTATTTGTTTTCTAAAGATAACGCAGTATTAAATAGTTAGTATTTTTAATTACTTGTCACACTTAAAGTCACGTTTGGCACGATAAAATACTTCGGTCAAGGTTTTTAAGACACTTTTATTTGATTTATTTAGTTAATATTTTTTATTTTCACTTATAAGTGTTGCGCACTAATGCCGACTCCTTACTGATAGCTAACGATTTCTTGTACAGCTACTTAAGACTTAAATAGGTCTCCAAATACACGGCCAACACGGCGAGAGCGCGATAAACAAATTGACACTCGATAGATAGTGGTGGCCGCCCGATAGACGAGAGCATGAATATTCCGAAAGATAAAAATTGTGGGTCTGCGACGTGTATACAGGGTCATTATTAAAAAAATACGCTAAATATTTTTGCAAAATTTATTAGAGCTTCCTATTCGCTAATATAGACACACACAAAAAATCACCAACAACCAGGGATACGTCATATTGATGAATTCATTCATTGAATTAAAATCGAATTTTTAAAATGTTTTTCAATTTAAATATTTATATTTTTATAAGTATTTATAATTCTTATAAGATTTATAATATTTAATTGTGCGAAGGTGCCATTTTATCGCATTAATCAACAAGTGTACATCATATTGATGAATTTTGTTCATCAAACGATATTACTTAAAAAATTATAAATTTTAAATGTATTAAAAATACATAATAAATAGAGACACATTTTAATTTAAAATTTGATATTATGAAAAATATAAAAAATGAAAAACATTAAAAAAATACAATTTTAGTTCAATGAATAAAATCATTATTATGATGAATACTGTTTGTTTTTGTTGTGTCTAGGAATCAGAATTCTTGAAGATTAACATTTTATGTTGTATGCATCGTTTTTACCCCAGTATAAATTATACGAAGTTTATAACATGGAACTGATCACTGTATTTTATTTTGTCATAACTCGCCCAATTACATGTCAAATCTGATCTGTCCATGGTCATGTCTTCACTTGAATTAAAAAATTAAATTTGTATAAGGTTTTAAAGCTATTAAATAATATTTTTTTTATGTAAAAGAAAATTTCTTTCATTTAAAATATATTGATTTACACATGTAGAATTTTGTTTTTCCTATCACTAACAGAAGTGCCAATCATTAGGCATGACAATGACCTGATCTTGTTAGTCCAGGTTCGTGATCAATAAAATGATCGGAAACTATTTGGAGAATTTTTGTACATCACAAGTAGAATATTAGAAATTGTGTTATGGCCATGATAGGGAATTGATCATTGCCATAAACCGATCAAACACATAACGAACATGATATAGGCTTGATCATGTCTATCCCAAAAGGTTATATATCTACTAGGATTGCTTATGAATTTTATGAATGATCATATCATAACATAGGAATATCAAGATAGGAAATTGATCTTTGTAATATTCCTTTTCTAGTAGAAATTGTAATAAGGTCATGACAAGGAACTGATCATGGAATTTTTTCCTTGTCATACCCCGATCAGTATTACCCCGATCATGTAATAAGATCTTGACAAGGAACTGATCATGGAATTTTTTCCTTGTCATACCCCGATCAGTTACATGGCGAACATGATCTAGACATGATCATGTCTATCCTAATAGGGTAAAGTTCTACTAGGGTTTAAACAATCCGACCAATTATCATAACTCGAACAGTTACACGACAAACATGATCTGGTCATGATTTTTGTCCCCAATTGATTCAATTTCTAAAGACAAGTTTGTAACTGTTCGGCTTATAACTAGGAAATAAATAAATGATCAGTTTTTCGTTATAAAATATTCTTTCCTATGGATAATTAAAATGTTGTATCAAATTTATGTGGCATTTATAATAATGAAAATAGTTTTATTTAGTATATTTTTTAATTAGCAAATAATAAAATTAAGAATGATAAATTATAAAAAAAAACATTTCCTCTAATTCCATCACAAACACCATTAATAGGTTTCTTAGAATACTAAATTATACCATTTTCTATTTTCGTTTTTATCACTATGTATAAAAATAAACAATTTTCTGTGTGTAGTATTTATAACTTGCATTATCTAAATATTCTGTACCAATTTGTGGAATTGTGAAATTCACTAAAATCACAGAGACATTTTGCTTTTTGTATGTATCTTTTTTATTACATGTTTAGCGTAAGCTTTTTATTGGTTTTTTAATTAGTTTCAACTTGACTAAAAAATATGAATGAAATAGCAAATTAATGAATGAAAGTGTTTCCTTAAGTTTCGATTTGTTTCCATAGTAACTTTTCGTTTTTTTGACTACTAAATAATATATTTTAAAATAACAAACTTTGTGTATTTCGATACCCTAAAGAAAGTAAAATTTTAATACCCAAACTAATATTTATTTTTTAGTAAAATGATTTTTTCGTTATAAAATATTGCATTATGGAAATTTTTAAAAATAACTGCTCGTGCCCAGCAGAAATTCAAATTCAAGAACATTTTTGAATTTTAGATTACTAGCCTACAACTCTTATTTTTTGCAAACTTTATCTAACACTACACAACAAAATGAGAAAAAAAGTTTGCGCAGTAAATTCGATTATTTTTGTATTATTGGAAATGACTCGCAGAATTTGAAGTAGAAATCGAAAAATGTAAATTTTGTCGACCAAAATTTTATTAAAAAATGCATTTAAAAAACGGCGAAAATTTGAAAACGCAAGATGATGCACAGTTGGTAATATTACAAAATTATCCTGTACATTTTTAAAGAAAATGCTGTAAAAATAAAATAAATCTATGGATACGTTTTGAGAACAGAAAAAATCATGTGAAAGAATTACAATTGGGTATTAACTAAAAAAAATCGCATAATATGTTTATAGCCAATACCCATGGGTTACAAGTTATAAAAGTTATAAAATATATGTCAGGATATTTTAGCGCATCTTAGTAGGCGTGACTGGTATGAAAAAGTATATATTTTCTTGGTCAACATCACTTTCCGAGTCGATTTAGATATGAGCGTCTGTCTGTCCGTCTATACACGATAACTTTAAAACTGCTATTCCGAATAAAGTGAAATTTATTTTCAATATATTTTAGTAGAATAGTAATTCTAAGTTCGAAAATTAGTCGATTTAGTCAACGTAATCTACTACATCCACTACGAAATATGGGTTTACTTTTTAGGATCACATATCTCGTCAAGTATTAAAGATAAAGTTATAAAATTTGAAATTAATTACAAGCAATCATCTATGCTCAAAAAATAATCATGATCCGCTCACATTTTTTATTTTTTATTTTTATGCCTATTTGTATAGCACTCAATTATATTGCTTTCACATAACTTTTTTTATCCTCAAATGTTACCCATATATTTTTGTCATTTATAGCTCAATTTCTTCGAAAGAGTGTGAACTAATTTTGAAAAATTAAAATTTGTGTATCATCTTACTTTCTCGATTTTTTTCCATTTTTTTAAATGAATTTTTTCTAAAATTTTTGTTGAAAAAAAAATGTTTTTTTCAAGTTCTCCTTTCGAGTTCTCTTAAATTAATGAACCAATTTAAAAATTTTGAAAGAAATGTTTATTCGATATTCAATTAACTTTCATTCGATATAACATTTCATCATATGTGTTATTTAGAATGCGAGATATTTGCAAATATATGTGACCACCTATATGAAAGCTCGTTCCAAAAGTTATTGGCCCATATTTTGTAAACCTATCCAAAGAAACATTATTAAACCATATTTTAGGAATAATGGCTTCATTTTACATAATACAAAAATAACCTTGACTGCTGCGCAGAATGGCTGTTATGTAGTGTAATTGAAATAAAAATTCGATTCGATAAAAATTCGAAACCTGCAGATGGAAAAGCATTTTATGAAATACGTTTTATGATTTATTATTCATAATTTATGATTAAAATGTCATATATTGTGCCAAATATCAGTAGCCTGCAGATGGAAAAATAAATCCAAATTATGCGGAACAAAGTGAAAAATAAGGCATTTGAAAATATTCTAAGTCAATGGGAAATTAACATAAGGAAAAAATTAACAATAAAAAACAAATTAAAATATAAATAACTTCAAGTTATCTGCTTCATAAATTCCACATTCATTTTTAAATGACACATTTTTCACTTTCTTCACACACTTAAAGTAGCTTTAGACTGCAGCTACGATGTGGTTTTTCACAAGTGACGAGAATTGCGCATTAAGAAAATTAATATGCAATATGAAACAAAGTGATGAATAAATATTCATAATTTCGTCTGTTTTGATTATTATTAAAATTGTATAATTTATGAATCATATTCATTATAAATACATAGTGATTATCAGTTTCTTATGCATGAAATTTACAATTTTTTTAGTTTTATACATAATTTATGAATATAACTCATAAATAAGAAAATTAGAAAAAAATATATTTTATGAATGTCTAATTCATAAATCATCAGTAAACAATTTTCTTCATGTAGCTTGACAACCCATAATACTAGCCCATCTTTCTGAACATGTTTTAATGAGTTCCACTTATATTACAACATTTCATTTAAATCGGAAGCAAAAATACTTTTTTTAGCTCGCTAGGATCGCTTTACAAATGTTTACCCAATTGAAAAGGAAATCGCTAGAAGGTCTCTGATAATATAAAAATGTATATAATAGTTTATTTTTAAACAATAAACTTATGGTTTTCGCGGTAATCGATTTAATTAAACCGATATTGATTTATATACATATATTTCTTAAAAATAGACCCAGTATCCCGATGAAAAACAAAACTAAAAACACAATTTCGTAGAATATTCTTTTTTTAATCGATTGCTAGTACCAAAATTCCCCCGATTTAACTAAAGTCATTATTAAATAATTTTCTTTGGAATTCCCAGTCATCAATATATGTATGTTTAAAATTCTGCAATGTAATCAAATTTTAAGTAAATATCATTGAGTTCCAAAAACACCCAGTCTAATTGAAACGTGCCAAAATACAGGTTATACCATATTCTATATGTTTTATGACACAAACTTAAGATAGGACTTAACGAGGTTGCCAGCCAGCTGTCTTGCAATTCAAATTCATTGATAACACAACGCAAGAATGTGATATACGCCAAACTATGTGTATATGCCCCTAGTTATGACGCTATTAAATCAAGTTTTCTTTTTTTTTTTCTAATATTATTTTTTTAATTCCCCTGTCGTCTAGAGCATTTTAATCTCCAATTGACGCCAAACATAGTAATTATGATACCAACGATGATGATGGCGATGAGCAAACAGTCTTCGCACGGGACTTACACAGCTGACGTATAGTGTGAGAACTGATTAAATGGACTAGAAATAAAATCACAATTTGACAAATTAATGCAAAATAACTATATAGGTTTCAGTGAGTAATGGCGGCATACAGAAGACGTGGAAAGCAGCTGACAACATGTAGTGCGTCAGTATAGGAAAATTTTTTAAGCAAGATAGTAAAAAATCAATTAGGAAAAAAATAAAAAATAGAATAATAATTGAGACATATGATATATACCATAATTGTGTTATGTGAAATTACTTGAATGGAGTTATTGTACAAAATGTTTTCAGGAACCGGAACAGGAAAACGAAAAAAAAAGAAAAGGAAGAAAAAAGCAAAATGAAAAGGAAAAATAAAAAGAAAAAGAAAGGAAAAAGAATATGTGAAGAAAAAGAAACTAAAAAAGGAGAAGAAAAAGAAAAAGGAACTGGAGGTAAAGGTAAAGGTAAAGGTAAAGGTAAAGGTAAAGGTAAAGGTAAAGGTAAAGGTAAAGGTAAAGGTAAAGGTAAAGGTAAAGGTAAAGGTAAAGGTAAAGGTAAAGGTAAAGGTAAAGGTAAAGGTAAAGGTAAAGGTAAAGGTAAAGGTAAAGGTAAAGGTAAAGGTAAAGGTAAAGGTAAAGGTAAAGGTAAAGGTAAAGGTAAAGGTAAAGGTAAAGGTAAAGGTAAAGGTAAAGGTAAAGGTAAAGGTAAAGGTAAAGGTAAAGGTAAAGGTAAAGGTAAAGGTAAAGGTAAAGGTAAAGGTAAAGGTAAAGGTAAAGGTAAAGGTAAAGGTAAAGGTAAAGGTAAAGGTAAAGGTAAAGGTAAAGGTAAAGGTAAAGGTAAAGGTAAAGGTAAAGGTAAAGGTAAAGGTAAAGGTAAAGGTAAAGGTAAAGGTAAAGGTAAAGGTAAAGGTAAAGGTAAAGGTAAAGGTAAAGGTAAAGGTAAAGGTAAAGGTAAAGGTAAAGGTAAAGGTAAAGGTAAAGGTAAAGGTAAAGGTAAAGGTAAAGGTAAAGGTAAAGGTAAAGGTAAAGGTAAAGGTAAAGGTAAAGGTAAAGGTAAAGGTAAAGGTAAAGGTAAAGGTAAAGGTAAAGGTAAAGGTAAAGGTAAAGGTAAAGGTAAAGGTAAAGGTAAAGGTAAAGGTAAAGGTAAAGGTAAAGGTAAAGGTAAAGGTAAAGGTAAAGGTAAAGGTAAAGGTAAAGGTAAAGGTAAAGGTAAAGGTAAAGGTAAAGGTAAAGGTAAAGGTAAAGGTAAAGGTAAAGGTAAAGGTAAAGGTAAAGGTAAAGGTAAAGGTAAAGGTAAAGGTAAAGGTAAAGGTAAAGGTAAAGGTAAAGGTAAAGGTAAAGGTAAAGGTAAAGGTAAAGGTAAAGGTAAAGGTAAAGGTAAAGGTAAAGGTAAAGGTAAAGGTAAAGGTAAAGGTAAAGGTAAAGGTAAAGGTAAAGGTAAAGGTAAAGGTAAAGGTAAAGGTAAAGGTAAAGGTAAAGGTAAAGGTAAAGGTAAAGGTAAAGGTAAAGGTAAAGGTAAAGGTAAAGGTTAAGGTAAAGGTAAAGGTAAAGGTAAAGGTAAAGGTAAAGGTAAAGGTTAAGGTTAAGGTAAAGGTAAAGGTAAAGGTAAAGGTAAAGGTAAAGGTAAAGGTAAAGGTAAAGGTAAAGGTAAAGGTAAAGGTAAAGGTAAAGGTAAAGGTAAAGGTAAAGGTAAAGGTAAAGGTAAAGGTAAAGGTAAAGGTAAAGGTAAAGGTAAAGGTAAAGGTAAAGGTAAAGGTAAAGGTAAAGGTAAAGGTAAAGGTAAAGGTAAAGGTAAAGGTAAAGGTAAAGGTAAAGGTAAAGGTAAAGGTAAAGGTAAAGGTAAAGGTAAAGGTAAAGGTAAAGGTAAAGGTAAAGGTAAAGGTAAAGGTAAAGGTAAAGGTAAAGGTAAAGGTAAAGGTAAAGGTAAAGGTAAAGGTAAAGGTAAAGGTAAAGGTAAAGGTAAAGGTAAAGGTAAAGGTAAAGGTAAAGGTAAAGGTAAAGGTAAAGGTAAAGGTAAAGGTAAACAATAAGAATAAGAAAGTGGTAGGTGGGCGTATCTGATGACCAAACTAAAACTTATTTAGCTAAAACTTATTGTATTCTGACAGTATTTTTGAAGTTACTATACCCAGACAAAATTGAACGCAAGAAAGTGCAAGGAAACAGTCAGATAAGCAAACAATTTATACGCATTGAAATCACATTTTATAGGAAGGGTTTAGGTAGGCAAGGGTGGAAATGTAGACAAAACCGGTATATTTTCTGCTGTAGTGTGAAAGTAAAATTTGTTAGGAAAAGTAGAGTATGGTGGGAACACGCAGCAAGGGGCCGGCTTCAGCAGTCCAGAGGTAGCGCGCTGGACTTGCATTCTGAAGGTCCCGGGTTCGAATCCCGGCTTGCGCATGGGCACTCGTGGTGATATTAACCACAAAATTGTAGGGAAAGTACAATGTACAATGGATATAGTCTGTCTGAGTGCTGTGGATCTTAGTAGATATTCCAAAAAAAAAAGTAGTGACTATTAAACTAACAATCGATTTCCGTAATTTCAAATCGAAGAAAGATCAACCCCTAAAAATGCTCCATTGGATAAAATAATTGATCTAGATAATTTTCAGCTAAATACGAATATGAAAATAGACCTAAAAATTCGATTTTTAACACCAAAATCGACAATTCCCAAATTGAATTAAAATGACGTCTGCCAAACGAGATAAATGAAGAACTGTGTATGCGATTCAAAAGCAGGCTTCGATACCGGTCAAAATAACTGCAAAATTTCATTACACCCTGTATCTCATGAATGTATAATGAACTTAAAATTATAATTAAAATAAAAAATAATCAAAAATGAATAAAAACTAAAAACAAATACCAATTGCAAGATAAAAACAGTTTTAAATATTTCACAACAGTCAGCATTATGACGCAATTTTACGACTGAACTTTGGTTCGCTACACAGGTGAGCACTACGCAAAAACCCGCACGATTTATTTTTTAATTAGATAAAAAAAAAGGAAATGTATAAAATATTTTTTGGGGGCTCAATGTCCGTAACTTGGCAAAAGCATTATAAAGCGATTTATCAATGTAGATTCTTTATTTGCAATAAAATCAGTATGGGCAAAAAATAAACTCAATAAAATGCAAAGACTCTATAAATATATAATAAATGTTCGACTTTGATTTCATTTGCGCATAACAAGTACTAATAAATCAATTTTTTTTTTTGATAATTTATTATGACACACTAAAAATTGTTGATTTTTTCTGACAAAATATCTTATGACGTTTTATTATCATTTTTTTTCCTTACAAACATGAATATATAAATGACTTCATTTGGCACACGTTCATTCAAAGCACACTTCTCAGACCATCTGGAATGAAATCATTTTATAATATGAATTTTGATTTTTATTGAGGTTCGATTTCCTCTACCTTTCTGCAGCGCCCGCGATAGTCCGTGACACGACAGCCTCGACCGCGCAACGTGAAAAGACTTCCCTCTTTTACTTTAACCGAATCTGAATAGAATATAACTTTTTGTGCCATTATTTGCGTGGGTCCGATTAGAACTAGTAAACATAGACTAATCAGTAAATTCACCAGTAATAAATTCACATTCATTTTGAGTCAAACGCGTTGAATGACTGAACTGATACTGACTGAACCGCAACGTCTTATCACGGCCAGTCATATTTGTTCGACAAGTTGTTTATTCAATGCCTTTGTAATCTTTAATCTTTGCGTCCATATTAAAGTGCTCTTTAAATTCGTTACTCATAGACACTTAAATTTTATTAAATTTCTGCTATGAGGCTCTTTAGATAATCTTCTTTCAGTGTAGATGAAAAAATATTTGTTTTAAATTTAAAGCATAATTTTAGGCATTGCATAATAATTAATTTATGGTATTTTAAAAAATTAATGAAATTCATAAAATTCATTGAAATTCATAAAATTCATAAAATTCATAAAATTCATAAAATTCATAAAATTCATAAAATTCATAAAATTCATAAAATTCATAAAATTTATAAAATTCATAAAATTCATAAAATTCATAAAATTCATAAAATTCATAAAATTCACAAAATTCACAAAATTCATAAAATTCGGAAAATTCATAAAATTCATAAAATTCATAAAATTCATAAAATTCATAAAATTCATAAAATTCATAAAATTCATAAAATTCATAAAATTCATAAAATTCATAAAATTCTTAAAATTCATAAAATACATAAAATTCATAAAATTCATAAAATTCATAAAATTCATAAAATTCATAAAATTCATAAAATTCATAAAATTCATAAAATTCATAAAATTCATAAAATTCATAAAATTCGTAAAATTCATAAAATTCATAAAATTCATAAAATTCATAAAATTCATAAAATTCATAAAATTCATAAAATTCATAAAATTCATAAAATTCATAAAATTCATAAAATTCATAAAATTCATAAAATTCATAAAATTCATAAAATTTATAAAATTCATAAAATTCATAAAATTCATAAAATTCATAAAATTCATAAAATTCACAAAATTCACAAAATTCATAAAATTCGGAAAATTCATAAAATTCATAAAATTCATAAAATTCATAAAATTCATAAAATTCATAAAATTCATAAAATTCATAAAATTCATAAAATTCATAAAATTCATAAAATTCTTAAAATTCATAAAATACATAAAATTCATAAAATTCATAAAATTCATAAAATTCATAAAATTCATAAAATTCATAAAATTCATAAAATTCATAAAATTCATAAAATTCATAAAATTCATAAAATTCATAAAATTCGTAAAATTCATAAAATTCATAAAATTCATAAAATTCATAAAATTCATAAAATTCATAAAATTCATAAAATTCATAAAATTCATAAAATTCATAAAATTCATAAAATTCATAAAATTCATAAAATTCATAAAATTCATAAAATTCATAAAATTCATAAAATTCATAAAATTCATAAAATTCATAAAATTCATAAAATTCATAAAATTCATAAAATTCATAAAACTCATAAAACTCATAAAATTCATAAAATTCATAAAATTAATAAAATTAATAAATTCATAAAATTCATAAAATTCATAAAACTCATGAAATTCATAAAACTCATAAAATTTATAAAATTCATAAAATTCATAAAATTCATAAAATACATAAAATTCATAAAATTCATAAAATTCATAAAATTCATAAAATTCATAAAATTCATAAAATTCATAAAATTAATAAAATTCATAAAATTCATAAAATTCATAAAATTCATAAAATTCATAAAATTCATAAAATTCATAAAATTTATAAAATTCATAAAATTCATAAAATATTTAAAATTTATAAAATTCATAATTTAAATTCATTCATAAAATGTATAAAATTTCTAATATCTATTTACAAAAATGTTCAATTTTGTCTACATTCATTGGTTTTGTTTAGTTAATAATCACAACATTTTGGTTTTGGACGAATTTATTCACAGCATTTGTTGAACATCATCTCGCCAGTTGTTTTTCCACGGCACGCAGAATTCCATTGGCAGGATCGATCGTTACCAGTCCTGCAAATTGGAATTATGTTGAAAGTTTTATATTTAATTTTTTGACATTTATTTAACCTTTTTTACTTTGTCGCCTATAATCCGAATATTTACGCAGGGTTCTCCCATCGCGTGTCACGTTTTCCAGCTCCGTGTCCGATGATGACATTTGCTGCTGCAGCAACATATTGCCGTCACTGCGGTAACGACGCACTGGCAGCAACTTCTTGCGCGTGCGTTCAGGCGGCAACTGCAGCTGTCGCTCGACACCATTCATAGACGTTGTTCTCGAGGCAGCAGTGAAGTTGATGTTGTTGCTTGGTGACTTTAGACAGCTCGTCGAGCGACTCTTCCCCTCATGCAGCATATTCTCCGTGGACGAATTACGCAACTTGCGGCGACGTCGCTGACGCGAAAAGCTTTCCTCCTGCACGACCAAAGTACCCGCTTTGCTCGTGCGCAGAAAGTAGCGCGGCCCGTGCGACACCTCGTGTTCAGCAGCATATTCGGGTGATGAGAAGCGGCCGCGATTAAAGCTAAAGCGTTCGAGAATCGACTCGGAATGCGGCAGCGAACTGTGCGCGCGACGATAGCGCCGTTTCTCGCGCGTTCCAGACGATGTGGAGTTCGTAGCCGTTGTCGTTGCGGTCGTAGTGGTCGTCGTTGGAGTCGTTCTTGAGGTAGACGATGATGGCGTTGGCAGATCAATTATGTGCATACGGGTGTCAATTAGCGTCGACTCCTCTTCATCGGCTTCCTTAAAACGCACCTCTTTGCAAGAGAGCGCACGCCTCTCGCCCGGCAACTGTGTTGACTGCAGCTCAATTGACGCAGGCGATCGCCGTCGACTACGATGTGCCGCCTGTCGCCATGTTTCTGTCGGCTCTGGCGATGGTGTAGCCTCTGCTATTTGCAGTCCATCAAATTCACGCTCTAGCGCACGTCGTATTGCGGTCTCCAGTTCGGTGGTCGCGGCGCGACTGCTAATCTTGCGTTGCGTTTTACGCTCCCCTACCGCCTGTGGCTGCCTGTGCACCTGCTTCGGCTTGAACACCTGCTCCTGTTGACTGTCGGCGTCCACCAGCAGTTGGCCCTTGTGATCGTAGAGCAAAATACGCGGAAGCGCAATGTTCGAACAGGAACGTGACGTCGAGAGCTCCCATTGCCAGCCTTTTGGTTTCTTTAACTTTAGACTCAAAACATTTGCTAGAGGATCATCAACATCATTATTATCGATATCATTATCAACATAATTCGCATCATAATCAACACCATTTTGTTCAGCATCTTTGCTGTTGTTTGACGCGACACGCGATCCATTGCGTTGTCGCAGACGTTGCGACTCCGCGCGACATGGCTCAACGCGCTTTCGTTGACCGTTGCACTGATCGTGCGGCGCGTGACGTGTAGCGTGATTCATCAGCTGTTTGTCACAGCGGTTGCCACTGTATGCAGCGCACTGTATGCTGGCAGATCGCGATCGTGCAGCTGTGTTTTAAATTTGAAAATTTATTTTTAATTTTCTGTTTTATTAAAATTTGAATATTTTTCGAATTTTTTTGTATTGTTCTGTTGTTACTCAGCTGTTCCCAAATTCCACAATTGTCAAGGGATTTTTTTTTTTGGTTTGGGAATATTTGCTTGAAGATCAGCGTTTAGCCGCTGGCTGCGTGCCAAACGCGAAAAAATATTGTTTATTTCAATGGGGCGTATATTTTCGCTCGCAACAAAATGCTATTGAAACATAAAAATTGTGGGCATGTATTTTTAGCATAGCGTCGTTGACTCTTCCTTCTTCGCCGACTCTTCTGCTGCTGCTTCTGCTTCTTTTTCTTGAGCTACTTGTTCCTATTATGCTACTTTTGGATGCTCCCCCTACGGCGCGATCAGCATTGAATTTACTGTATTTTAATGCATTTTAATACAATAAATATGAAATATACGCGCTCATTTATATAAGGGCAATCAGATACTTTTGATACGAATACTTTTTGCACTTTGTGTTACTCAAGTGTTTAGTGATCTTTTGCACTTTTCCTTTGTTTATTTGACTTAATATTTTGTTAATTTGTTGCTATATTTGCAGTAGTGCAAAAACAATAAAATCAACAAAATATATTAAATTTTAAATCCGTATATTCTGCTATTATATAGAACGTTTATATATAGCATTTGTGTGGCGATCGTGAAAATGTATTTTAAATTTTGTGATTTTTCGATTTTTTTCTATTTTATTTTTTCTTTTTATTGTTTTTTGATTATTAAATTTATTGCAAATATTAGAAAACAAAGAAAATGTTGTTATGATTTCACCGAAATTTTCAACAACAACAACAATCACTATGTATAACGATCGCACCGCACCGAAAATGCCACCGCCAAGAAACGCGCTTCTCCGTCAACTGATCCATCATCAGCGGCAAATTTTCATTCAGCCTATGTGATACGTAAAATTCTTTGTATATTTTTTTCTTTTGCAGACTTTTCAGCATTCTTTTTTTCTCACATTTTGCGCTCTTTCACTTTCATCTTCAGCTTCTATAATTCTTTTCATTGCTGAATAAATATTTGCGCTCATTTTCTGCTCTATATTACAAAAAAAAAACACAGATTCAAAAACAAAAATTCAAAAACATATGTTTTGCCGTATATTTAAAATATTTGTTTTGGCTCATAATTTGCTGTTAGCTGCTTAACCTCAGAGTAGAGTAATTGTTTTGGTTTTCGCGCTTTTCTGATTATTCAAATTTGTTTATTGCATAGTAATTATAAACATGTATATATTGAAAATATATTAGGTTTTATCTAAACAAATAGGGCTAGTTGACCCTCGTTCCATGATTTTTTTTTTCAAGGTTAGCTTTATGAGCATTTTATTTAGTGATAGAATTGATTGTTAAAAATGTATATTTATAAATATTTTTATGTTGTCTTTAAATATTTGGCTAATTTTGTAAATTCTAAAATTTATTACACAGCGAAGCTAAAAAAAAGACAACAACATTTTAAGATATCACAATAAGTCGAAGTTTCCATTAGCCAAAATGGATAAGAAGTGGTACACATAATATTTATAATATCCTGAATGTGTTAAATGTGATCATTTCCACACTACAATCTTATACCAGAAAATTCTGACGGAATAGGTATTACCGATTTGGTCGTATTGACCTCCAAAATACAAATAGAAATTTTATTATTGAAACACATACTACATACGTCGAATTTGAAAATAGAAGGACCGGAACAGATGATGTCAATATAAAGCCAGTTTTTTAGGGCTCAACAAATCGGTTCGCGAATAAATCATTAATTTTATATACGGGGTATTCCATGACAAACTCAAACTCTTTCTGTGACTCATAGACTGAATAGAGATTTTTTGTGCCAACCAACTCTTTGCCCAACCAACTTATTCGGTTCCTTTAACTGCTTAGTCGGTTGTTATTGGCAAAATGAAAAGAGTTGTAGTTTATACTGCAACTAATTTTGAACTGTTTTACAACAATTTAGTACAGATTTAGAACGATTGAGAGTGTGTATTGACTAATATTTCAAGTGTATAGGCTAATGTGGCATTTCCACCGAATAAAGTTAGTTGGTACAACCAACTTTTTCATTCTACCAATCTCATGCCAAAAGAGGATTTTTCTGTGCGTACTCAAAGTGGTTTGACCTGCAGTTTAATACCGAATCCGAACGGTGTAGTGAGAGCTTTTCATAGGTTATGTTTTACTCTCGTACACAAAAAAAACCATCCACTTTTGACATGAGGTTGGAAGAACGAAAAAGTTAGTTGTAACAACCATAATTCGGTTAAAACGAATTATCAATAAATTTGATGGCGGTGTATATGTGGAACTGTTATATTAGCATATACGACTGTCGCTTTAAATATTAGTCTATACACAATCCAAACTGTTCTAAAATTGCTTGAAATTGTTCTACAACTGTTTGACAATAATAAGCGATTGGATAACCGTACAAACTAACATACAATTCAGTAATTTTTAATAATATCCAGAACAGATTACAATAATACTGATTTTTTTCAAAAGCGTCAGATCAGAAAACCATAAATAGGCTTTTGATCAGATTTCTTTGTAAAAAATTTATCAGTTTTTAATACGTGGATTTAAAATATGACTTAACCTAGTCTATTCCGACCAGGATTATGATAGGTAGCTTTTGGTATTCTGATTTGTCATTTCAGATTACAAATTTAATAAAAAATGTCATTTTAACAAGAGGTTGTATGAAAGAAAAGCTATTTTTAATAACCAAATATATTCTATTGAAATTAAAACTTTATTAATGAAGATGTCCCATTCGGTTGTCATAACGAAATTGTTCTAAATTTCAAAATTAAAATCTACAACTTTACACTTGTTACGATCATATAAAGGGTTTTTCAATAAGAGCGCTACAAAAGTTTTTTTTCAAGGGTTTTTCAACAGGGACGCTACAAAAGTAGAGCGACAGGGACAGCAAACGACGCCATATTTCTTGTCGCTCTTTTGGCATTTCTCTTCAGTAAGGTTTGCCATTTCATAATGGAAAGATATACGAGCCAACAACGAGTCGAAGTTATTAAAATTAACTATCGAAATTCGAATTCGTATATCTTTCCATCATGAAATGGCAAACCTTACTGAAGAGAAATGTCAAAAGAGCGGCAAGAAATATGGCGTCGTTTGCTGTCCCTGTTGCTTTACTTTTGTAGCGTCCCATTTGAAAAACCCATTACATAGCAAAGACACGAACCAATATGCTGCCTAGAAGTATGCAAAAAAAAAACATAATCACAAAATATCAATGAACCACCAAAGGTTATCTTTGCCAACAACACATTACAACTATACCATATATAAATATTGTGCTATTGAAATGAAACAATATATTTTGTTTAATTAAATCAATGTCAATGAAATAAAAACAAGCTCAGTATTGTTTATAATCGCAATATGTCTGCAACAACTACAGCGAGGTTTTCGATTTTCGCCGTACTTCTAACGCTCATTTTCAACGGACTCGAAGTGGATAGTGCCGCCATCAAGCAGGTGGCTGTACAATTAAAACGTCCCAAACATGATATTGTCTACAAACGTTATAGGCGCCGACGTCCAAGTCAACATAGCGATGAATTATATGTCGATGAGTTTTGGGAGGTTTTTAATGTAAGACATAGACCACCGATGTATTGGCTCAGCGATGAGGATGTTGATCGTATAATACGTTGTGATTTTGATCCCACTCGGGAGGAGTGTAAGTGACAATTCAGGATTTTAAATATTAAATTGTATTTATTATAAAACTTGTTATCATTCGAAAGGCAAAGAGATTCAAAACGCGTCAGTGCCAGAAACTCCTACTTATCAAAAACCAGCTGCGAGACCAAAACCTAAAACTACTACCACTCAAACAACTATAAAACCAATTACAACAACTGTAAAATACCATATTTCCACAACAAGTTCTCTTAGTATATTCGACGAAGAGCTGCCATTACTGCCCGAAATATCTTTAAATGACGTTGTCGATGAGACTGAACATGAAAATGAAGCTGACATCGTTATAGAAGAGATGGAGCCAGAAAACGGCGAAGAAGAAGAAGATGAATACGAAGAAGAAGAAGACGAAGATACATTTGCCGATGAAGATGATAATCTTACGAGTTTGGATTAGTACTTTGAATAGTTTTCTTTTAAGAATTAAAGTATTTTTCAGGTTTTAAAAGTGCTCTAAATTTTATCAAGCTAATATCTACAATAAATATAAACATTTTTGAGTACTAAGGTTATCTTGACATTATGAAAATTAATTAAAGTCGTCTTAATTTGTAAAATAATTTGAGATTAATAACAGACTTAAAATTATATTTTGTTTGTAAAATAATGTCAATTTTTAATTAAATTTAATACGATCTTGTCAAAATGATTTTTGTGCAGTTAATAATAATAACACAGTGCAACAAATGTACTATCTTCCGAATTGATAACGATTTTAGGGACCTCATGTTACCCTTTCAAGATTTAAAATGTGCCAGATCTCGAATCTGAAGTTCGTTTTGCTCCATCACATCTGGATTTCTCACAATTTGGGTTGAAATATGAACAATTAGGATGTTTAAAGGACAGTACAAAAAATACTTTAATTCCAAAAGAAAGATTTTATCTTTTTTTTATTTTTTATTTTTATTTTTTAAACCCCAGCCCAGATACAATTTTATTATATTCGGAATATTAATTAAAGATAATACTACATTTTAATATACTTAAAATAAACAATTAGTAATTGATTGCTCACAACACAGAAAAAAAATTCTTCAAAATGATGAATTTATTCATAAATATTATGAATTTTTTCACCTACTACCATATTCATCATATTGATACCACCGTTCATTAAATGACATATTAATGAATGTATGCATTATATATATGAACAAAATATTCAATACGTAGAATTTGAATTGTCATATTGATGAATTTGTTCATAATATTTTTAAAAAATAAAAAAAAAATTATAAAATAATTCGAAAAAAAAGTGTAAAAATTTTATTTAAAAAATAACAGTAAAAAAATTAAAAAAAAAAATGTTGAACAAAAAAAAAATGTTCAAAAAAAAAATTTTTTTTTTCGAAAAAAAAATAAAAAAATTTCGAAAAAAAAAATTTCATAAAAAAATAAAAAAATCGAAAAAAAATTTGTTCGAAAAAAATTTAGTTTAATGAACAGCATTCTTCAATATGAAGAACATATATGTGGTATTTTATATTTTGGTTCATTAATATGATGAAACGTATTCTTCTCATACAGTTCATCATATTGAAGAACACTTTTACGACACTTACCAAGCGTTCTTCATATTTATTATCATTGCATTCATAACATTGATGGCGTTAGTCATTAATATTATGAATGGCTCCTCAATACAATGAATCCTGGTTTGAAGAACGGAATTCATCAATATGATGTACATTTTTTTTTCTGTGAAATAGTCTTGGTAAGTGCAAACATTTAAATGATTTCATTTTACATTTTTAAAATGTTAATACTCCCGAATGTAAACTCTAAAAACATATGGGCGAACCCTTTACAATTATCTGCAATAAATTTTAACAACTTAGTTATTTCAATTCATTTGTTTTAATTTTAATAAAAAATAAATTGCGCAGTATAGAATGTGCGCTGATTGTAAACGAAAAATATATTAAAAAAATAATTAATATTTTTATCAAATCAATATTTTTATATTTCGAGGCACTGAACTTTAAAAAAGCAAACAAAATCCGGAAGTAATTCAAATTGTTCGACTCAGATTTTAAAAAAACATAATTAACTAAAACTCATGTGTACTAAACAAAATATATACAACTTAAATATAATCATTTATGTACTCTCAGTCAGAACAAAAAAAAAGCTATAATTAAATTTAATGCAATGTTATACAGTGGTATTGACATTTTTTTTTTATTTTTTCATTTCTTGTTATCAGATTTAATTCAATTAAAGTATAATGCATTTAAACGAGTTTTGTGTAGAATCCAAATTAAGAGCTGCTTGAGTCAATTGCGGTTTTATATGTTCTAAACATATATATTATATTGTGGTTATATTGCACTTTGCTGGAAATACCATGTATTGTAATTGAAACATTTTATTTCTCGGAATCCCCAATGGGTAAATTTAGTTTATTGTTTTGTTATATCACTAAATTTCAAAACATAAAGATTACCACACACAGAAAAATACTATTTTGGCAGGAGGTTGGAAGAATTAAAAAGTTAGTTGTGCCAACTGACTTCATTCGGGTAAATCGAATGGTTTACAAATTTGCTGGCGGAACTGCAATATTTGCCTATATACATGAAATATTAGTCATTACACACACCCAATGGTTCTAAACCTGTACTAAATGGTTCTAAAACAGTTCGAAATTGTTTGCAGTACAAACTACAATTCTTTTCATTTTGACATTAACAACCGACAAAGCGGTTGAGAGTACCGAATAAGATGGTTTGGCAAAGAGTTGGTTGGCGCAACAAATCTCTATTCTATGTGTATCACTAGTGGGCAACATTATATTACAAATTTTCCGTAATTACGAAAAAATATAAAATAAAAACATTGAAAGTCGAAATTTTGCTGGGCCATGGATGGAAACCGACTGCTTCCACATACAGAATAGAGATTTGTTGCGCCAACCAACTTATTTGTTTCTCGTCTTATAGCAGTTTTGCCAGCAAATGTGTAAACCATTCGATTTAACCGAACGAATTTAGTTGGTACAACTACCTTTTTCACTCTTCCAATCTCATGCCAAAAGAGGATTTTTTGTGTGTATTAAAATAAAATTAATATGAAATAAAAAATATTATCTTAAAAGTTATTTGGAGAAATTGGTATTTTTTTTTTTAACAATTACGCCTAAAATTCACATTTAAAAAGATCCTTTAAATTTAATCTGAGGGGCATATTCATGTGGCATAATTCAGAATATTTGTTCAGAATATTTGTTGTTCAGAATAAAAGTTTCAAATTAGTAATTTATTAAAAGTCACGCCTAACACAAGCGATAATATTTTAGAATATATAATAATAATAGTTTGGCGCTACAGTTCTGCATAGAACTTCGGCCGAACTCTCTCACCATTTTGAGCTGTGCGTGTTATATTTGTACTCAAAGTGGTGGGACCTACAGTTTATTGCCGAATCCGAACGGCGGGTGAGAGCTTTTCATAGGCAATGGTTTTACTCTCGTAGGTTTGCCATTTACTGACGAGAGGTAGCGCGGTATAGAAAAATGTTTCTATGAAAAGATGTTGTTAGCCCCAGTCCAGGCTTGAACCGGAGACCTTTCGGATCGCAGTCCAATGCACTAACCACTGAGCTACCGCGGCTAGAATATATAGTTCTAACAATTGTTAAAATTTTTGTTTTTTCAATAAAAATAATGTAAGATTCATACTAGATGTAACTTCAAAAAATGTTCTGATTTCGGTGGGTTTGGTATGGAAACCACCACACAAAATCCATTCCAACAAAATCCACCTGTATAAAATCCATCTATAGAAAATCCTCCCAGCTAATAGATTTTTTACTGGTGGATTTTGTACAAGTGGATTTGGTAATTTAGGTTCCATAACTAATTTTATTCATGTATCGAACTACTAATTTTTAAAATAAGTGATAATTCTTATTGGATTCAGAGGAATGTTGTTAATGCAAGCAATACGACATAATTCATAGAAAAATTAATAGTGCGACTTTCTCATAAGGCAAACATTTAAAGGAATTACTTGTCCCTCGGTGCATAGAAAAAGTACCATCAACAAAATCATTAAAGCTGATATTGTTCCTAGAATTTACGTTCATCAATTTTGCACTTTTCTTGGACCAAATAAAATATTGATTTTGTACCAAATAATTGTTGGATATGCACTCTTCAGGAATATCAAATTCGCAAGCTCATCAATATTTTTCTAACGTTGCACCAAATAAAAGGTAGATTTTGTTCCAAAAATGTGGATTTTGTACCAAATAAAAGATAGATATATATATAAAATTGGACTTTGTCCTTGTGGATTTTGTTCAGGTGAATATTTAGAATTTTTTGGAAAATTTTCGGAACTAATGCTAATAATTATATACGGTTATGAACATTATAGTTCAAACTAAAGATAAAAATTAAAATTTTTATATCGCTTCTCATTTTCCAAATATGTCCTATCAACACAGTTTCCCTCAAAAACAGTTTCCGTTTAAAATGCTTGTATATTTTACGTTTAAATTACTGAAATTTTGCAATTTTGGTTAAAATTGGTGTTCAAATCAAGAATTCGTGACATGCCCCTAAATGTATGCAGCATTTACGATGTGAAATGCAATGTATGATACGGTACAACATACATTTAAGGGCAGCATTTACGTATTAAACTGAAATTTTGTGTTCGATGCCACGATGCCATATAATTCATAGCCCCTTTTTGAGGGATCAAATTATATAAAACAAGGACAAAAAGTTAAATGATGACTGTTAGTAAAATAGGTTATTGGCTTTAGCAAGTACACATACCATTCCAAATGAGAATAGAGAAAATTAATATTAAAAAAAAATAATTAAATAACAAAAAATTAATTAAAAATAATAATATTAAAATAATAAAAAAAAATATATATATAAATTTAACAACAATTGATTTAATTTTAATAAAATTATTTTAAATTTTGTGTTAAAAATAAATGTTTTAAATTTAAATGAAATTATTTTAAGATATTTTCATTGTCGTTTGTGTTTAATTTTTACTCAATTTTATTTAATTTTAACACATTTTATTTCAGTGTACATAGCCATAAAAATTGTTTTGTTTATCATAAGATCGTACATGCTAAAAAAAGGAATTAAAAAAATTTACAAAAAATTAAAATTTACTAAATTCATATCCATTTTACTTAAAAACGTAATAGAAAATTAGGATTCATTCGTATACTGAAATTAGTATTGATAATTGCAAGAAAAATGGCGTTTTTTTTTTTGTAAAACAATTATTTAATAGTACTTTATTTTTTATTATTCTAAGTAGTGTGTGAGAACGTCTTAAAATTGCGATTGCAGTTTTCTCAAAAACATTACATAATTGAAAAAAACTGAGTATGTAACCAAAATCAGCACCAGCGAATTATATAGAATTGATGTATAGAAAGTAGCCGCGGTAGCTCAGTGGTTAGTGCGTTGGACTGCGAGCCGAAAGGTCCCCGGTTCAAGCCTGGACTGGGGCTAACAACATCTTTTCATAGAAACATTTTTCTATACCGCGCTACCTCTCGGCAGTAAATGGCAAACCTACGAGAGTAAAACATTGCCTATGAAAAGCTCTCACCCGCCGTTCGGATTCGGCAATAAACTGTAGGTCCCACCACTTTGAGTACAAATATAACACGCACAGCTCAAAATGGTGAGAGAGCTCGGCCGAAGTTCTATACAGGACTGTAGCGCCAAACTATTATTATTATTATGTATAGAAAGTCGATGGCAAAAAATTGTGTTGGGTAGTGTAATAATTATTTTTTTTCTTTTAAAATTTTTTTTTTTTGAAAAATTTATAAAAACTTCATGCATATCAACATCAATTCATAATTTATATAATATTTATATTTGAAACAAATTTTGCAATTATCAACAAATTTAAACAAAATTTCAAGGAAATGCCATGCACATCTCAATTTATCGCTTAAAGTTATTGTATATTATTCTTATATGTACCTATATTAGTTTTGTTCCCATTCACAGAATAATGACGATAAAAACAACGGAAAGCGAGCCGCCATTAGTCACTAAGAATTCCGATTCAACCGCAGTCGCGCGCTTCGCAGCCGTTATCAAATATGACGCACTCTGCGCAGAGTGCGCCCATCCAGAATTCTCAATATGTATTTGAACCCGCCGAGCACACTTCAGACGCCCTCTCAATCACCACAACACAGTAGAGTATAATCTACAACTACTCAAAAGATTGAAATACATAAACTTAATAAAATCAACAATAACCAGCCAGCCACAGAGTAAATGAGGCTGGACGAATAATAAATTCTAGATTGAATAACAACGACCAGTAGTACTGAATGCAATCTCCATTCTACATATTGTCGTTTAAATAAAAACCAAGTTACATATGCGAAATGTAACAGTTTTTGCAAGTAACGCCGCAGACGAACATCAACGTAAACGACTTGAATTAGTTTTGAAAATAACTAGAAATTTAGTCAAACTTTAAAAATTGTTTGAAGTAAATTTTAAAAATTACAAAAAATTATAAAAATAAAAAATAAATTAAAACAAAAAGTTCTAAAACATTGTGGAATTTATTAAACAACCAAAAATAAAACAAAATCAAATTAATAAAAATGAAACATCTAATACTCTTCGGCTACGCATTGCTGACCCTGACAGCGGTCTCCACAATTAACGCCGATTTTCTCGACTGCAATGAGGAACGCTTTGTCGCGCTACCCGACAATTCCGGTATCGGTCCAAAAACGGAGAGCGCAGAGTCTGCATGGGGCGTCGAGAAGCATGAAGTGCGTGAATTTTTGAAAAGCATCGGTTGTCAAATCAAGAAAGGTGCCAGCAAAGTCAAGGAACAGGCACAGAAATTAGGTAGCGAACTAAAGGTTCACGCACGCAAATTAACTGAACGTGCCAAGGTATTGGGTTCGGAATTCAAAACAAAATTCATTGACCTCAAGGAGCATCTCAAGAGTCAGGCATCGCCAGAGTCAAACGAATCGGAAAATGAGCGTAAAAATCATGCGCTCTTCGCCAATGTCGAACTCATCAATCCGGATATATTGCGTGCCGAACAAGAGTGTGGTCACGGACATATTTTGGATGCTTTGGGTAACTGCAGGAAATTAAGAAAATAATTCTAATAGCTTTTTGTATACAATAATATTAAGTTTTAATGATGATGAGCATGTGATTTTAAACAGTGAATAAAGTATAAGAATAAGAAAAAATTATTTATTTTTGAGTTTGAACTTTTGTGAGAAAGCGTTAAGTTCAATTTTGTTAATCAATATTCATCACGTGTGGATAATATGTGTTTTTTTTTATTTAAATTTTATTTACAGAAAGTATAATAAAGGTAGGTAAGTATTTTCTGACCGCAAAAGTTAAACCGGCTTTATGCTTTTCGTTGCTTGCTTTACGATATGAATAAATTACGCATACACTAAGAAACTAAATTTTTTTTATCACACTAACTAGTTGTGATACATATGAAAAAATGTTCTTGATTAAATTATTTATTTATTATTTTTATTATGTGCTTTGACATTTTTTTATAAGAAGCTAAAGCGATTTAAAAGTGAGTGTAGTCTTACTGTCCTATTCTGGCACGAGTCACAAACTCACATAGGTAACAATAGTGCTTAGTCACAATTTTCACTCAATTTTCTGTCAATTTCGTATTATGTGTTTTCGAGCAAAAGAAGACAAAAAAAAAATAGGCATACCTCAATAGAGTACAGATAATATAGGGTTTTTCTACAGGGACGCTACAAAAGTAGAGCGACATGAACATCAAACGACGCCATATTTCTTGCCGCTCTTTTGACATTTCTCTTCAATAAGGTTTGCCATTTCATGATGGAAAGATATACGAATTCGAATTTCGGTAGTAAATTTTAATAATTTCGACACGTTGTTGGCTCGTATATCTTTCCATCAAGAAATAGCAAACATTACTGAAGAGAAATGTCAAAAGAGCGGCAAGAAATATGGCGTCGTTTGCTGTTCCTGTCGCTCTATTTTTGTAGCGTTCCTGTTGAAAAACCCTTCAAAAAAAACTTTTTGTAGCGCTCTTATTGAAAAACCCTTTACTAAACTTTAAAACAAAATGTTCAAAATGTACTAATTACACTACCCAATAAGATTTTTCAATGGACATTCCATACAGCAATTCAATAAACTTAATTCGCTAGTGCTGAATTTGACTTCATACTAAGTTTTAGTATTTTTAAGTTCACTACTTAGAATAAAAATTATAGTTTTCAATAGTTCAGACTAATTTTAATATACTAATGAATGCTACGATTCTAATACGTTTTTAAGATAATTGGATCTAAACATGGAAAATTTTGTTTTTTTTAGAGATTTTTTTATCATTTAGGATTTAATGTTAAACACACTATGGTGTATGTTTTTCTAGAGCATAGTCCACACTAATTTTCAAAATTACTTACATTGATCCACTTTTTAAAATATTTCCTTAGAACTAAATTTTGGTACTCATTTATATAATTTGTTGAAAAAATATTGGAAAATTAAATAGTTTTAGGTGGATATTTTCAAAATGAGAACCGATACAGAAAAGTAAATAATTTTCAACGTTTGTTTGAACTATGCTCTCCATAACCATAAATCATTTTCATATTTATCACATGATTCACAATGTTAAAAAATTCGTCCAAAAATAGTCTAAAAAATTCAATATTTTTCGAATTTATATTCAAATATCTCAAAAACCTATCGGAATAAAAGTATTTATCGGTGTACTGTAATTAGTCTAGACAATTGAAAGAAAATTTGCTTTTACAGTTTTTTTTTTTGAAAACAAGTTGTGTAAGGTTTTTTTTTTTTTTTTAATATTATAAAGTGGCTGAAAAGGGCCTGAAAGCGATTTTCTTAAAAACATTAGGCAATAGAAAAAAGCTGGGTATGCAGTCAACATCAGCAACCACGAGTTATATAGAATTGATGTATGGGATGTCAGTATGGCAAAAAAAATCTGGTTTTGTTGAGTAGAGTAACTGTATTACCCGCAAACAATCTCCAAATGTTGTCTGCTAACTTTCAAACGAATGGATTCACCACTCCTTCTCTACAATATGGGTGTTGTGGATAATGCTGATGCAGCCGCTCTTGTCGTTCTGGGCATATCAATGCAATGTGTCATCCTTTGGAATGAGACCTCCATTGGAGCGACAATATATTCGATGTTTGGGAGGGAAGCAGCCATGTGTCTAGATTACGAAAACGACACTGTCTATACAATCTATATTCAGCCTATAGGGTGATAATATTTAATATAGATGGAATACAAAAAGATGGAATACAAAAAGATGGAATACAAAAAGATGGAATACATTTGAACAAGCGTTTGAAAACCATCTTTGGAGTGCCTGGATCGAATTCTACAAAATATATGAAATATATGTAGAGGATACATGTATTTCAAACTCTTTTGATTATTTTTAGCACCGAAAAACGTTAGCGTGTATAAGACTGTTTTATAGGTATTACAATCGTAAGTGTACGAGGAAAAAAACGCGCCCTGATTTCACGGTATCTCATTTTACTTGGTCATCGAACCAAGCGCAACCTTCGTAGTGCACTCGGCTCTCAATTGAACTACGCATTACTGTTTTTTTCGAGATTTTTTCATATTGCCGAGTTCACAATAAACATGCACTGACCCATCTCCAGAGCATTGTTTACTTTATAAACATTTTAATAATAAAACTTTTAATATTGTTACGAAAAGATGTAATTTGGCCCACTTTGCAAGCAATAAACAATAATAAATCAGACGCAAGACAATTCAGCGCACTAAGCAATGTGTTAGAAAGAGAGGGAAGATCATTCAGCGCACTAAGCAATGTGCAAGAAAGAGAGGGAAGATCTACACATCAAAACACATGAGTGCGAATGAAATGCCAATAGCATGCGTCATTCACGAAACGAGTAGAAGGTTCTCGAAACAAGTCGAAGCTTGTTGAAACGTGTCGAACTAATGCATGCAGTATATAAGGGAGCCGCATCTGAGGTACAGTACTTCAGTAGTGATTGTAAAGTGGTCTAGGGCATCTCGTGTGATAATTGTCAAGTTAAATTGTGGACATGCTGCAGTTGTTAGAATTTGTTATTAGTAAAGTTGTTTATTAAAGTGAATTAATAAAGTTAATTGTTATAATTTAAACCAAACATAAGAGTGTTTTTATTTTGTACAGAATCCAGCGATACGAACTTGTAGAACAGTTTTCCGTAGACTGAATTTTCGTAACAATATAAACAATACAAATTACTTACCGCAAACAAAATATAGATAAATTTTAAAATGTTTTGACTCTAACCATGATTATTTGTGTGCTGTACCATTTTGAAAAATGTTTGCATCACCTTAATGCATGGCTAAAATGTCCCCATAAACTCTACCACACCCAGAAAAAAATCATGGTAAATTAATAGTATTTCAATAGAAAAACAATAATTTATACTATTAAAATTAGTCAATAGGAAGCGTACCATTAGTTTAATAATATTCAAATTTTTAATACAATATTATGTTGTACCATACATTTTATATTGTATTCTTTTAATTACAATAAGCAAGACCTATAAATATTTAATTGATACGTATTATTACACCCAGAAAAAAATACTATATAAATAATAGTTTTTTACTATTAAAAATAGTTAATAGGATAAATTATTACTTTAATCGGAAAATACTATTAAATACTAGAAAATACCATGGCATTGCCATTAAGTTTATATGAAAAGATTTATTTTTTGTATACTATTAAACCAATAATTGTCCTATTGACCAATTTTAATGGGATTTGAGGGAATTTTTTTCTGGGTGTACTTTTATGGTATAGTCGAATTAAATTTTCCTAATAATTTATTAAAACAAAAATTGATTTTAGTTAATTTATTGTATATTTTGTTTTGTTTATATGTCGAAATAGAAATTAATTTTTATAAATCGCACACATAAAAAGACACTTCCCGTTGCAAAAGATTATAACACTTAAATGTTCGCTTCAGTTTCCAATAATTGATTGTAATACTTGATTTTTGAGTCCGTTGCCATTATAGAAATTCGATGTATTATTTATTTTTTGTAATAAATAAAACCAAAACGCGTCAAAATGTCGATTATCACAAAAAATGCATGCGACCAATTTGAGCAAACACGCAGAATGACGCACAAAACGAACATTCGTTTTTATGTATTTTTTTGCCACCTTTACTATTATAGGAGGAAACCATTAAAATAATAGTATTTATTCTATTAAAAATAATAATATTGAAATATTTAAATTTATGGTGCTGAATTTTTCGAATACTGTCAAATTAATAAGAAAACTTTTGATTTAAAAAGAAAAAACTACTTATACATGAACCATGAGATCAATGGTCGTACCATTAAGTACTTAATGGTACATTTTCTTCTGAGTGAAATTCAAATCAAAATAATAACTTACAATACCATTTCATCAATTTTTAAGTTCGAATATTATTTAATAAATTCGCCGTGCAAATGTCAGTGATACAGTGTAACGCGGGTGTACAAAATTCGCGTTTTGAACAAAATTCTCCAAAAAAAAAAAAAATTGAAAAAAAATTCAAAAATTTTTTTTTGAAATCAAGAATTGTCCAAAAAATAAAAAAAAAATTCCGAAAACATTTTTTTTTTTAATATATTTTGGATAAATATAATTTTTTATTAATAAAAAGTTTAAATTATAAATAAATATATTTATGAAACATTCTACAAATTTAAGCACACTGAGCAAGCATTAAATAAGAAATAACATGCAAGAACTACTTGAGAACTGAGAAGTACGGCAAAAAATGAACGAAAAATAAATATTTTGTTTGAAATTTGGGTTGATGAACAGCATTGATCATTGAAGAATAAATTCATGTTTTGAATGTTTTGAAGTTAACAATATTATGAATCGTTCTTCAAAACAATGAATCATGGTATGAAGAACGAAATTCATCATTATGATTATCATTTTTTTTTTCTACTAAAATTGTTAAAGATTTATCTGAATGACCTATATTAAAGTCAAAGACTAATATTAAAGAATTATGTTAAAGATTCATATTGCAGACCCGTGTTTAAGATTTATGACAAACCCATATATTCAAGAACAGTGTTATGGATATATTTTTAAAGCCTGTATTAAAAAATCTATTAGCAAGCCTTTACGAAAAACCTAAGATATACTATAATTGTAAACTTATATATTTCTCACAGTGTAATATTAGGTGGCCACTTTAAGTGAACCACAAAAGCACTTTATAGTCGAATGAAATTCAAGAACAAACCGTGAAAAAACAATCCAATGGCATCAAATTTACAACACAAAGGAGTAAGTAACAAATGAAAGAAGTTAAAAATTATGTCAAGCCGCACACAAAAAGAAATAAAACAAACAAAACATACAAAGATGGGTAAACAGAAAGGTTTAAGTGACAGTGGTTAAAATAGCTACAGATTATGAATTTTATTATATTATAGATGGCATTTTATTTAAGGCTAAATAAAAATAAATTAAAATGATAGCAAATGATTATATAAATTGAATTTCTTGTCAAATCATTCAATACACGAATATTGAATATAAAAACTAAAGTAACATTATTTTGAATTCCAGAATAATTCTTCATTATTTCATCAGAACTCTTTTTTTTAAATTAATATCTCGCAACAAACGTTCTGGCATTTTTCTGGAATAATTCCGGAATATTTTAGTCAAACACACAGATGGTTATGGGAAGCGTATGGCATGTTTTCAAACTTAGGGTATTTTAAAGGCAGATTCATTGGATATTGCATATGTGAAAAAAGTAGTCAGCTCTTGATACAATCTCAGCCTGTGCCCGCTTGAAAACTTTCAATAAAATGTTTCTTAACTGCTTTGACGTTGCCAAACATTTTAACTTGGGATGATTATTGATGTAGAAATATTAGGCTTAATAGGAAAAGTATTCGTCTTGATAAAAGACAGATTATTTATTGAGCGAAAAAAACTATTATTTTGATGTAAGAAATTTATTCTTGATGTAATTCTTGAATCTTGATGGATTCGGATTTTTGCTACGACGGGCCTCATGATTGCCCTGATGATCTACAGCTTTGACGAACCTAGTAGAGCTCTCACCATTTGAGCTTAGCGTGTTATATTTGAACTCAAAGTAGTGGGACTTACAGTTCAATGCCGAATTCGAACGGGGCACAGTGGTTCAGAAACGGTTGTCATCGGCCAAAACTCTGTGTCTTTTAATATAGTGAATATTTTTAAATGCGTTTGATTGGAAATTGATAAAATATGTTTTTAAAATACTAAAAATAAAAATCTACCGATTAGAATTCGCTGTATAATTAGCCAAATTTTATTTTTTTGCCTCTTTTTTAATTTTAGTATATACAACACTTTTTTTTAATAATAGATAATAATAGATACTCAAAAATATATATATTTTTAGGTTTGAAATTTTAAACCTCTGAAAATTTTTAATAAGTGAAAATTTACGAATTGGATTTTTTCACTTAGAGTTCTAATATCTCAGTGAGTTTTAAAGATATTGCGATGAAAAACGTTTCTGAACCACTACGCGACGGGGTGGAAGTTGTTCTTAGGCAATGTTTTAATCTCGTAAGTTTGCCATTGAATGCCAAGAGGTAGCGTCGTTTTCTATAAAAAGATTGACTGTCGCTGGGATCGAACCCGTGATCTTTCGGATCGTTGTCGAACGCACTAACCAATCGAGCCACCGACTCTACTTTATTTTGTCTAAAAACATTTTAAGAAATATACGTTTAACTTTAGTATATGAATAGCATAAAATATCATATAAAATAAATATTAAATAATTAACAAAAAGCATTATTGAAAAAACTTATAAAAAAATACCAAATTTCCTGCTTTTAAAAACAATATATACCACTGTGCGACTGTTTCCGACGGTCTTGAGGTGAAACGACGAGCGCTGTTGCCCAGACCTGAACAATAAAAATAAAAGATCATATAGAAGAAGAAGAAGACGACGAATAAGAATAAGTCGAAGTTGTTGAAGATGATGGCAAAGTTTCTTCTACCATAAATCATAAACCTTGCTCTTAGTCAAGTTGCTGGCGGTGCCGGCGTTGTTCTGACCAAAACTCCGACACTTGCGGCCAAACAAGTTTCAGTCTAGATTCGAACTTCGCATCACACAGAACGTTGTCTGCCTGCTTTCCCAAAAGAACCAACTATATAAAGAACAAGTACTACAAGAGCAACACCAACAGCAACAACTACACCTACAACAACATCATGTACTTCCAGCCGTTTGGAGCCTCCTCTATGCTGATACTTATTCTGGCCGCACTTGGCCTGATTCTGTTGCCAAACAAAAGCGGCATCGAGGCGGCTGCTATAATTTGCGGTGATGACTCAACACAAACAAAGGCAGCAACGACAGTGGTCGGAACAACAAATGAAAAGTCACCGTCAAATCAGGAAGCATCAGATGCATTAGGATTAGAAGCCACAGCAGCAGCAGCAACATCGTCACCATCACCAACAGCAGCCACATTACCTACAACCACCGAGCGCAGCGAAGTGAAACAATTCTTTCAGACGGTGCAATGCACGCTGGAGAAGGCAAAACCTTGGGTGGCAGAAATCGAAAAAGAGGCCAAACGTCTGGAGGCGACAGCCAAACGTTTTGGCGAGGGTGTAATTAATAAATTAGGTGATTTTATGCAGAGTCTCATCGAAAATGAGGGCGCGGCCGGAGCTACAGCTGCCACTGAAAGCAATAATAGTCCTACAAAATCGTTACTGAACAGTATTATTGATAGTATTGGCGTCATTACAACTGGTGTTGGCAGTAAAACAAAACCATTAAATAAACAACCAGTGCAAATTGCAGAAAATGAGGAGATAGTGACTGATGTGGTGGTGGTGCAGCAGCAGCAGCCGCAGGACGAACAGAAGAATCAACAGAATATAATACAACTTTTGGAGGATGAATCTGAAAATCAAATCGATACATTGTCTAATTGTCCGGAAGGTTTTGTGGCCGATGTGCAAGGAATTTGCCAAATTGTCTCATTTTAGAAATTAATTTAAGAAATTTGTATTTTTTTTACTTAATACTAATATAATATTTATTTATTTTTGGATTACTTATTATATATTTATGAATAAAACATATTTTTTTATATATATATGCAATGCATTGTTCTACTTTTTTATTATTTTTTTCGAGTTTAGCAAAAGCGAATTGTGCTACTTGTGAAATTGTGAAAAAAAATATTTTTCGAAAATAAAATTGGAAAAAATGTGCTTAAAAATAATTGTTGTTTAAAAAAAAAATCAATAAAAAAATTAAAAAAAAAAAAAAAAATTTTAATTCTATTTTATTTTCAATTTTTTTTTAATATAACTTTTTTAATTAAAAAGTTGTAATTATAAATAAATATATTACAAAACGTTTTACATTTTAATAGTGAAATTATATAAGTCGAGCAAGCAGAAGGTATAGAAGAAATAACATACAAGAACTACTTGAAAAGTATGGCGAAAAATAAACGAACCAATTATTTTTATTGAAATTAAGGTTGATAACAGCATTCTTCAATATGATGTATTTGTTCATTAATATGATGAAACATATTCTTCACATCATATTGAAGAATTATTTTCGGTCATTAATCAAACTGATAAAGAATTTATAACATTGATGTTTTGTAGTAATCAATTTAATGAAACGTTCTTCAATAAAATGAATGAATAAAAAACGAAATTCATCAATATGATGACGATTATCCATCCGAGACAAATTTGCTGACATTTTTCACGAATCTTTCTGCTAAACACACGATAAATGGGGGTTTGTTTGATGCGTATGGCATTTTATAAAATTTGATGAATTTTTAATGTCAGATTCCAGTTATATTTTTAAACGAGCGGAAAACAAAAAGCTTTAGATACAAAGTCCTACTTTGGCTGTTAAAAATTTGGCGAAAGAAGTTTCTAAAATAGTTTGACCCTGTCAAAAACTTAGCCTGGAGAAATTTTATGGAATTTTACAGTTATATTCCCGGCATATTTTGGAATTCAGCAGAAAATAGAATGCTTTTGATACAAACTCCGCATTTTTCTGCTAAAAATCTTTCGAAAACATGTTTCTTAACTGCCTCGACCTTGACAACTATTTTGTCTATAGATGCCATAAATAATAAAGATAGTTTGGCGCTACAGTCCTGTATAGAACTTCGGCCGAGCTCTCTTACCATTTGAGCTGTGCGTGTTACATTTGTACTCAAATTAGTGAATGCCATACGCTTCCCAAAATCAACCGATTAACTGCGTATTTGCCTAAAATATGCCTCCATGACTCCATATGACTCCATTGATACTTGAGATAGATTGTATGTCATTTTTCAGAATTGTTTCGGGCATATTACCGGCAAACATACAGTTAAATGGAGTATTTTACGAATTGTATAGCAGGTTGTAAAATTTTGTAAAATTTTAATGGCAGATTTACGGTATATTTTGGGAACGGGCAGTTTGCCATGTCTCGGAGCTCTTCGATGATCGAAGTTTTCTCGAACTAACTGCGATAAAAAACTTTGATCTCGTTTCTTAATCACTACTATTTTTTTAAAATTTTCGTACAAATATAATTTAAGAAAAAGATACGTTATCGAATGATCGAATGAATATTTTTCACATCGATATCGCAATATTTTTCGAATCAATCTGTATATTCAATACAATATCGATCCAGAATCGTTTTTTTTTTTCTTGTTACGAATAAACTTCATTATCTCGTTAACCGAGACAAAATGTCGAGCATTTTTCAGATATGTTTCAGGCATATTACCGGCAAACATACAGACAAATGGACTATTTTATGAATAATCGTATTTTTTTCTTGTTTCTTCTTGTTACTTCATTATCTCGTTACGAAATTTGCGTACATCATGGAATGAATTGTAGTATATTATAGATATAAAATCGTAATAGAGATCGAATGAATTTCCCGACATCTCGAAACAACTCGAAAAAGAATGGCACACTGAATTGATAAAAACTCCTCCTTTGTCTGATCGAAATCTTTTTTTTTTTTCAAAACATTTTTTTCTGTTATTTTTTGAAAAAAAAATTTATAATATATGTAATTTATAAAATTTTGTTTTTATCTTATTTTGTTAATAAAATAAGAGTTTTCGAATTATTTTCTAAAAAAATATTTTTTTTTTTTTTGAAAAATTCGTAAAAAAATTTATATTCATAAATGTTATGAAGAAATTCATCAATATGACGATTCAAATTCGTTGTATTGAATATTTCGATCTTCACTATGATGTTCGATAGCACGAATACTTTCATATATATAATTAATGTATTTGTCAATATGTCATTTAATGAACGGTGGTATCAATATGATGAATCTGGTAGTTGGTGAAAAAATTCATAATATTTATAAATCAATTCAGGAGAAATTTTTTTTCTGTGTACAATAAATGTATTGCGGTTGCCAAAATCTAACTTCGATTATTAATATATTAATGACTAAGGACATCAATGTTATGAATGCGCTCATAAATATGATGAACGCTTGATAACTGTCGAAAAAGTGTATGTGAAAAATACGTTTCATCATATTAATGAACCAAAATATAGAATACAACAAATGTTCATCATATTGAAGAATGCTGTTCATTAAACTAAATTTCAATCAAAATATTTATTTTTCGTTCATTTTTTGCCGTACTTCTCAGTTCTCAAGTAGTTATTGTGTGTTATCTATATATATAAAACTCTTGGTCCGTCTGTCAGTCTGTCTGTCTGTCTGTCTGTCTGTTTGTTCCAGCATCACGTCTAAACCGCTGAACCGATTTAACTGAAATTTTGCACCAGGATACAATGGAGTCCGTAGGGTGTCATAGGCTATATATGGACGGGACCTCCCATACAACCTAAACTTTCAAAACGACATAACTCAGCACATACACAATCTAAAAAGATGAAAGAAAAAACTAAAATTCACCACACTAAAACTCACCACACTAAAACTCACCACACTAAAACTCACCACACTAAAACTCACCACACTAAAACTCACCACAATAAAACTCACCACGCTAAAACTCACCACACTAAAATTCACCATACTAAAACTCACCACACCAAAATTCACCACACTAAAACTCACCACACTAAAACTCAATACAATAAAGCTCACCACACTAAAACTCACCACACTAAAAATTCACTAGACTAAAACTCACCACACTAAAACTCCCCATACTAAAAACTCACCACACCGAAACTCACCACACTAAAACTAACCACACTAAAACTCACCGCACTAAAACTCACCACAATAAAACTCACCACACTAAAACTCACTACACTAAAAATTCACCACACTAAAACTCACCACACTAAAACTCACCACACCAAAACTCACCACACTAAAACACACCACACTAAAAATTCAACACACTAAAACTCACCACATTAAAACTAACTACTAAAACTTCTACTGGGAAAAACTCTACGGGGAAGAATTCTACCGGGAAGAGTTCTACCGGGAAAAATTCTACGGTAAAGCGTTCTATGGGGAAGAATTTTACGGCGAAGATTTCTACTGAGAAGAGTTCTGCGGCGAAATATCCTACTGTCTGAATTGTCTTTGAGATAAGTTGTTTTGGCGGAGAATTATTATTTCATTACTACATTTATAAAACTAATAAAAACTTCCACACCGAATCACGGGCCCCTGATATAAAAAATAATAATAATGTTTTTTTTTATATTAATAATATCGCTTTATATCTATGAATTCACAAAATCTTGGCACGAGTCGTGCACGGGTCCAGCTAGTATCTTATATAATGCTGGCTCGACATGCATAAATTAGTAAAATGTTTTATAATATATTTATTATAACTACAACTTTTTATAAATAAAAAGTTATATTTAGAAAAAATATATTTTTGAAAAAAAAAAATTTTTTTTTGAAATACATTTTTTTAACAATTTTTTTTTTGAAAAACATTTTTTTGTAAGAAAATTTTTTTGTCGAAAAATTTTTTTTTCTGAACAAAATTTTTTTGTCCGAAATTTTTTTTGTTCATATAATTTTGTTACTGTTATTTTTTAAATAAAATTTAAACAAAACATTTTTTTCGAATTATTTAAAAAATATATATATATTTTTAAATATTATGAACAAATTCATCAATGTGACAATTCAAATTCATTGTATTGAATATTTTGTTCATATATATAATGAATGCATTCATTAATATGTCATTTAATGAACGGTAGTATCAATATGATGAATCTGGTAGTTGGTGAAAAAATTCATAATATTTATGAACAAATTCATCATATTGAAGATTTTTTTTCTGTGTTTATTCGAACGATTTGAACGCGATCGAAAACACTTTGTCTTGTTATGAAACTCAATTCAATCTATTGAAACGTATTTGATATATTAAGTAAAACAGCAAATATTTTAATTTCCAAATAAATATAATTGTTTTATTTTTATAAATAATAATAATAATAGTTTGGCACTACAGTTCTACAAGAACTTAGGCCGAGCTCTCTCACCATTTTGAGCTGTACGTGTTATATTTGTACTCAAAGTGGTGGGACCTACAGATTATTGCCGAATCCGAATGGCGGGTGAGAACTTTTCATAGGCAGTCCAGGCTTGAACCGAGGACCTTTCGGCTCGCAGTGCAACGCACTAACCACTGAGCTACCGCGGCTACATTATTAAATTAGTCTATTAATATTTATGGATTTGTGCTAAACAATACAAAAAGCAACCATCTTAAAACAAAATAACTCTCATTACAATTTTTTAAGTCTTATAATTACATAATTAATTATTCTAATTACTCATTATAATTTAATTTGATATGCACAAACAACTTATACAATATATAAATACCACTTTTAATTTACTCATATCACTTGATAGTTTGGCCTCTTTTATAAAATTTTTTGATTTTTCATTATGATATTTTGTTTAAATGACTTTTTTTTTATTTTACACGTTACTCTATGTGTTTTGTTAACTTCTTTTTGTACACAACACACATTTTCCATTATTATCAACCATTTTGCAACGTATTTCGAACAGTGCCATTGATGACGTATTTACAAGAATTATAACAATTAATATAATAAAATATATTATTGTTGATTTCATTATTAATATTTTTAATTTTAAATACAGCGTATATCACGTACAGAGCACACGTTTAGTTGCCAATGAAATTTGAATGAATTAAAAACTTTTGTGTCCACTAATATATACTACCAACATTTAATTCATTATGTCAGACAAGTTAAATTTATGATAAAGAATATGTTGATTATGAGACCCTACATTGTGAGTAATTATGTTCCAATAATGTGCTTGGAACATAACAGGAAATTTTGGTTCTTTAAAAACCCAAAGTGAACAAAAAAACAACTCCTGTATATGACAACGTTAATATTTAAATGAATAATGTAGTAAATTTAATCTAATGTCAACTTCAAACTAACTATATTTTTAAGATTTCTCAGAATTATTTAAAACATACTGATAATTACAAAAAAAAAACCAACCATGAGGCATATCAAAAAATTTGAACACAAGACCCGAAAATTATATAAAAATACAGTATGTGAAAAAAATCTTATTGAGTAGTGCTATTAAATTTATATTAAATCTATTATATTTTTTATATAAATTAATAGGTTACTATATATCAATATAAATGATGTAATAGGATTTCTGTAAGCAAAGAAAAACATATTACGTCATAAATACCCTAGACATAGCAATTTTATCAGCACGTCATTTTTTTTTTTCATTCTTGTTTCATATTTTTTTTTTTTGTATATAAAATGCATTTCAAAATGTAATGAAAGAATTGGTGCATCATAAGAACATTTATACACCAGTTAAGTAGTATGATTCAAACATACGCAAAGTTTTGATCTTTTTTATCTGAAGATTTACGAGAAAATTTAATTTCCCTTTGTGGTTAAATAAAAGGGGAATTTTACGTCATTACGCACAATGTGACATCACAAATATAAAATAATCTGACAAAAGTAACGAGCATAAATCATTTAAATATTAGTATGAACTGATCTTTCGTAAAACGTACATCTTTAGTTTACAACAATTAGTAAAAAGCGTGTTTCATAAGCGGTGGCAGCTAAATAAAATAAAAAATAATATAAATTAATAAAACATAATGAAGTTGAGTGCAGTATTTTTGGCAATATCTATTGTAATATGTTTAATTGTGGGAGCATCAACCGTACCCATAACTGCAGGAAGAAAACGTTGCAACATATTTGATAACAAAAGACGTCCTATTTGTAAATAAATAAGACACATATAATTGTGAAATAATTTTAGGAGAAAACAAGAAAATTACTAAAACATAGTGTAATTTTGTTTTGAAATTATTTAAAATTTAACGTCACAACTTTAAACTTTAAAAAAAAAACCAAGGGACATTTTCTAAATGGTTCACAATGTGTTGTCACAATTTTAATAAAACTGATAAAAAGAATCGACTCTACCAGCATATAAATATACGATAACGTATAAATTACGATATAATTCATTAAATATAATGAAGCTGACAGCAGTATTTTCTGTCATACCTATTTTCAACCAAGCTCGAAACTGAAGAAATATCTGGATGCCAAACGGTCGCTGTAAATGAAAAATATATATGCAAAAAACGAAGCAATTAAATAGAATAAACCTAATAAATTATTTTGTAATTTATATTATTTTAGAACATTTTATAGATTAATAGCTGGCTATTTTTACTATTTACAAGAGTTCAAATACTATAAGAAATATGTATATTTATCTTTAAATTATTTATTAATAATAAAATATATTTATTTATTTATAAAAATCAAATATTGAATTTTTACTACTGGTACTGTTTAATTGTTTTCTTTTTTTATTTTTAACGCAGAAAAAACACATCGTGGGAGACACGGCTATTATTATTTTTTTTTTAAGTTCTATTATTCGAATTTTAAACATTTTCATACGTTACGAATCTGTGCTGTGATGCGCGATGCATTAAATGTTTTCGAAATAACCTAGTCTGCCACGTCTCGGAGACTTTCAATGCCACGAATTTTTCTCAAACTAATTTCCATCTCGTAACTTTAAAGCTTATAAAATTTCTCGTACATTCATATTTAAGCCCAAAACGCAACATTTAAACATTCATAAAATCGACTTCGCTACTCTCAAATAAACTTCTTAAAATACACTTCTAAAATACACGAAATCGTTCGTGTATTTTACGATAAAAATCGTGAAATTTATCCACGAAATATTTCGTAAATACACGAAAGAACTTTCGTATATTTATGATAAAATTACAAATATTATTTTTTTTTTTTATGAAACTATTCGTAGATTTTATCTACGAAAACCATTCGTACGCAATACGAAAGATTCGTAATTTATTGAATATTTGTGTACGTTTTTACGAATATATTCGTATATTTTACGAAAGTATTCGTAGTTTTGGCGATCTCATTCGCACATTTATGAAAAACGTCAACCACGACCGAAAAATTCAAAATGCTTAAATTTTTGAAATAACGACTGATTTGGAATCTTAAATATCTGAATATAAATGTCTAAATAGAAATTTCTATTCCGTTAACGTTAACGTATAAAAAAATATTCATAAAGTTACGTTACTATGCAATATGTAAATATACCAATTTTTCATTTATTTTGAGTAATCAAATTAATTAACTTTAAAGACATACAGTTACAAAATATTATTTTCTTATTTTTCTGGTAACATTAATAATTATTTCTAAAACTAAAAAACAAATGATACAAATTAAAATAATGGAAAAATTTAAACAATTTTTTAAAGAGTTGAATCCACTGTTCTAAAGAAGAATTTCCTCGGCATTTCCAAAAATGTAAACATCTTTTTCCTAGTAATTCAAGAAAATTTTTGACAGCTAGTTGAAATCTGTCCCGTCCGGAACTTTGAGTACCAAAAGTGTAAAACTACTGTATAAAATATATCAAAAAAAAAAGTTTTTCAAAAAAGTAAAAAAAAATTAAAAAAAAACATCTTGAATAGCACATCACTTTTTATTTCGTAATAATGATTTTTAATATTGTTCATATACATAATTATTTAAAAACAAAAAATCGTAGTGCACATTTACATACGGAACGTCCGGAATTATTCTGCGATTTATTACGAAATAACTGTAAACTTTAGGAACAAAGTGTATATATTAACAAAAATATAGTAAATTAAAAAAAATCATTTGTACGTAAAATTCACTGACTTTTTGGAATATCCATATGAATCTCGATATTTACTTCCATTTTTGTCCCGTCCGGAACGCCCACCTTTTTATTTATATCTTTTGATCTACGGTATAGAATTCTATAATTTTTTGCAGATACTTAGTCATATTTAAATACTATATGCATCAAAAAAATCATTAATTTTCTTTCGAGATATTAAAGTTTTAAGCGTACGAATGTCCCGTCCGGAACCCCAAGAAATGCTCATATGAAACATTTTACGAATCTTTCGTAAAATACACGTACACTTTGTTAAAAAAACCTGAAGATGAAAATGACGATTCATAAAAATATGAAAAATGTGAAAATTGATACTTTTGACATAAACAAAACTAACACAGAACACATTATTTGCGCCCGCGGTACCAATTAAATAAAATATGTTAAAAAAAAGATGATTTATTCAGAAAAATATGAAAAGTTATGCACTGTTTTGATACTTTTACACTTAAACATTTTGTTAGAATTCACATAAAAATATGTGTTTCAACAATGGGCGCGATCCGGCCACTATTTTAATAAATTATTTTCCGATTTTTTTCTGGTTTTATTAATAAGACCTTCAAAATCATGTATAAAACCAATTATCCCACAAAATTATACCAGTAATATATCTACCAAGAGTGTGAAATGATTGTTGAAATTATAATATGAATATGGTTGTGTGAAATTATAATATGATCCCTTAGAACTATAGTATGGTTGTACTTATATGACAACTGAGCATCATATTAAGGTTCATAATATAATTACTGAGGAGCATATTAGACATATTATATGATTTCTTACAAACATAACCCTTTTCATACATTCACCACAATATGTTCACCACAACCTTGTTTTTTATGTGTTTTTACTACACGAACCCATTTATAATATGATACCACTGAAATATATAAATACCATAATCAAGCTTTTTTCTGCGTTTAAAATTAAGTACAATTACCACACGCTGCAAAAAAAAGGGCTCTCCCAAACATAATTTTTCAGGAATTACATATATCTTTGGAGCTTTATGCAAACAAAAGTATTATTTCATTGCCAAACATTATTATAATAACAGCCAAACATAATTTTGTTTTCGTTCAAACATATTTATGTTCAAAATGAATAATTTTCGCCGTTCTTGCAAACATATATATGTTTGAAAGTGAAAAACATTTTATTTACATGTAAACATATTTATGTTTACATTTAATTTTAATGTAAAAATAGTAAATTTAGTGCTAATATATTCTTTACACAATATTCGTTTTTTCCCTATTTTTAAATTACATTTTTTTATATATATATTTTATAATTATAAACTTAAACTTTTATTTTATTTTTATTACACATATTTTTTTTATACCTAATAATTTTATGTCCATCTATTGTTCCTATTTTGAGTTCAGTACTTTACGGATGAATTGAAAATTACACAAACAGTCACTATCTGGTATTAACAGTAATTGGCGGTACTTAAACAAATTCTTCCACCAAAAAGAACTTTTGAACTATATGAAAAGTATTAATGTGAGATTTTCTGAGTGCTAAAAGTAGGCAGCGCTGTTATTTAATTGTGATATCGTAATGCCAAACATACATATAATCAAAATAATGCTATTATTTTTAAATTCGTTGTCACCCAGTAACAATCACGAATAACCAAATACATATAATTCAAAGAACCTTTTATTGACGTTGGGTGTGTTAAATAGCGGAAATATCAAACATACATATATTAATATCTGATGAAAAATATATATTTGTATAGAAACATTAATATAGTAAATTCATTTAAATCCGCGATTAAAGCAATTTATGTTTACATATCGTATAATAATATTTCAATCTGAACAAAATAACAATACAATTCAATTATAATGTAATTAGATATTACTCCCAATATGTATATGGTCATTTCGAATAACATTATAATTACATTCAAGCATATTCGAACAAATCTTTTCTATCCGTGCATATAATTGATTTTTATAAATAAATATATTTTATTATTAATCAACATTTTAAAAATAAAAAATGCATATTTCTTATAATATTGTTGTACATAGTAAGATTAGCAACCTATTATTACTTATAATATTCTAAAATAATGCAAATTACAAAATAATTTAATATGTTAATTCTATTTAATTTCTTCTTTTTTGCATATATATTTTCCATTTACATCGATCGTTTTGCAGCTAGATGTTCCTTCAGTTATAGGTAAGGATGATGAACCCAGAATGATACAAATTGCAATTGATATGGCAAAAAATAATTCTTCACTATGTTTTAAATAATTATATCATAAGGTTTTTGAACAGTTGCTTCTATTAGATAAGTTAAATTGACCGTTCTGTTCTCGGAAAATATTTGAACATAATTACTCAAAACATGAGGTGTAGAACGTTTTATACTACGTTTTATACTACTGCATTGGACTTCTTCATTATCTCTTTGTAATATTTTCGTATACAATATGATAAACTCTATTTATAATAATTTAGTTTGGTCTTTTTTTACAAATTGGACGACCTTTTATATCCGATGTTCCGCAACTTGTTCCACGAGTTACGGGCACGGTTGATGCTCCCACAATTAAACATATTGCAATAGATATTGCCAAAAATACTGCACTCAACTTCATTATGTTTTATTAATTTATATTATTTTATTTATATAGCAGCGACCGTTTAAAAAACACGCGTTTTACTAATTTTTGTAAACTAAAGTTGTATGTTTTAAGAAAGATCAGTTCATACTAATATTTAAATGCTTTATGCTCGTTACTTTTGTCAAATTAGTTGTGACGTACAATATGGCGTAATTACTCAAAATTCATTTTTTTTTTTAACCACAAAGGGAAATTTAAGTTTCTCGTAAACTTTAGGATAAAAAAAGATTGAATTATTTAAACTTTGCCTATATTTGAATCATTCTTCCAAGCTTGTATATAATTATGAAAGATTTATGATACACCAATTTACTTCATGTTTTTTTAAATGCATTTTATAAAAAAATGAAATATAAATAAAAAATAATGAATGACATACTGATAAAATGGCAAAGTCTGGGGTGTTCTGTGACGTAAAATTCCTATAAATCTGTAAATTTTTCTTAATAAGTTTTACACCTAATACGACGATATATCATCACTGTCATGCGAAAAGGGCGAATGTGGATTTTTTTTTTAAATATTGGGAAATCAAATTTTAAAGTTGAAGTGCTTTAAAAAGTAGTACAAATATTTTTTTTTTCAATTTATTTTTGTTACTTTGCTTTATTCATCAATTATCATAACGTATATAAAATATCATTTGATTTAGACAACTGACTGAGTTATAATTTTGGACTTAGTGTGGCAATTTCCTGATCAAAACTCAAATATTTTTGATTTTCTGCTACAACTCTTTATTTGCGCAAGATAAATTAATGATGTCGAGACATTAATTGTTTGTTTATAACGCATCTATTGATTAGCTTCATAATTTAAAAATAATTTTCCAAACATTTTTCTTGCAAATTATAAAAATTTCAAAAATTACTTTAAAATAATGATGCCAATCGATAAATGCTTTAAAAATAAACAATTAATGCCTTGACACCACTATTTTATAATATACCAATAATAAGTTGTTGCAAAAAATTAAAAGATTCGTCATTTTGGCATCACAAGTTTTTCAATTTTTCGAATTCACCCTTTTGGGCTAGAAATATCCAACTAAACCACACAAGATGTTGGCACACAAAATGTAAAAAAAACGCAAAATGTAAAAAAAAAACGCAAATGTCAAAAATTGTACATTTGTCCCTTTGACATGATAGTGACGATATATTATTAAGATTTCAGTTGTCAACAGAATACATATTATATATCAATATAAATAAAACTCATTTTCCGTTTGTTTGTATGTTTGCATTGGATGGATTTCCTTAAAATTTAGAATATATATTCTGCAGACCCAAGGTCACTATATATTTTCGTTGACCACACCCATTTTTATTTTTTGGTGTATATTTTAGTTTCATTTGCTATGAAACTAAAATATACACCAAATATAAAAATGGTCGTGGTCAACGTGGGCATGGTTTTGCTAACAGCCTATTTTTCTGAAAATTTGCATTACTGCTATAAGGTACATGGAGTATCCTAAGCCATAAATAAACCATGTTTGACAAAGGTGAGTGGCGCATCCAATAACACTCAAAAATTCAAAATGCTATCTCTAATGTTATCGATTTCAACGATATTTAAACAAATCTTTTCTTTCCGTGCAGTTTCAGGCATCGAACCCGGGACCTTTCAGCTGTTCGCTCGTGGCGCAAAGCACTTACAAATCGAGCTATCGACGCTACTAATATTTCAGCAAATATACTAAAATTAACCTAAAGAAATTCGGGTGTACAGTCAAACGCAATATATATATATATATATACATATTGGGGTGCACACGAAGGGATAAAGTTATAAAATTCAGAAGAAATCAAGAAGTATACGTAGTGATATACAGCTAAACCGAAAATCTTTTCTTTCCGGTATAATTCTTCCCGTAGATCTCATCCCGGTAGATTTGTTCCCGGTAGAATTCTTTCTCGTAGAATTCTTCCCCGTAGAGTTTTTCACAATATAAATTTTAGTGTGGTGAGTTTTAAAGTGGTGAGTTTCAGTGTAGTGAGTTTAGGTGAGGTGAATTTTGGTGTGGTGAGTTTTAGTGTGGTAAGTTTTAGTGTGGTGAGTTTTAGTGAGGTGAGTTTTAGTGTGGTGAATTTTATTGTGGTGAGTTTCAGTGTGGTGAATTTTATTGTGGTGAGTTTTAGTGTGGTGAGTTTTAGTGTGGTGAATTTTAGTGTGGTGAATTTTAGTGTGGTGAATTTTAGTGTGGGGAGTTTCATTGTGGTGAGTTTTAATGTGGTGTGGTTGCTTTTGTACATTTTTTTTTGTATTTGAGTTTTTTGTTTCATCTTTTTAGCTTGTTTATGTGCTGAGTTCTGTCGTTTGGAATATTTAGGTTGTATGGGAGGTACCACGCCCATTTGTCCAATCGCGCCCATATATAGCCTATGACACCCTCCGGACTCCATAGTATCCTGTTACAAAATTTCAGTTAAATCGGTTCAGCGGTTTAGACGTGATGCTGGAACAAACAGACAGACAGACAGACAGACAGACAGACAGACAGACAGACAGACAGACGGACCAAGAGTTTTATATATATAGATGTATAAACCTTCCGCACGTTACCCATAAGCATTGTATAGTGTATTTAGATAACAATGGAATGAAATCAACTTGGTATTTATGCGAAATTTAATCCCAATTTATGTTTACGAACTGAAACCATACCAATTTTCGTAGGAAAATTCGTTTTTTCAATTTTTATATCATTAACATTCATACATACACCGACGCTTGCTTGTCTGGCTGTGCTTTGTTGTTCTATTTGTGAAAACACACACACACACTCAGCAGGAAATGTCCCCAATGATTCCTCAACGATTCCCCTATGTCAGGTCAGAAACATCGATGACCGATAGCATTTTCGCCCTGCAAAGCATTGATGACATTTTCATATAAATGTCCACTGATTCCTGCGTGATAAAGCATAAACGATGTCATGCACGTTATTCATTAATGAAGTCACAAATGATTGTCATAAATATGTATTTTTTTTTTTGTAAAAAAAAAAAAATTTTTTTATTATTTTTTTTAAATTTATATTATGTATGTTGTATACATTTCACATTGCATTTCACAACGTAAATGCAGCATACCTTTGGGAGCATGTGACGTGAATGATAAATTTCATCAATGACGTCATCAATAACATTTCGTCAATGACAAATTTTCACAATGTCATTGATATATGTATATATGACATATGGTGTATGACGTCTTTAATGCAATGTCATTTATGAAATCGTTGTAGACATAGTCATCAATGACAAATTTTCTAATCTCCTCGATTCATCATTGATGACCTTGTCGTCAATGAGGTCATTTCCTGCTGGGATGCATTGTATATCATGCGATTTATGATGCCTAAGAAAAAAACATGTTATCCAGACAAATTGTACTTAGTTACTTTTTTGATACCTAAGAAGATAATGTCTGAATATCTAGAAAATTTGACTTAGTTATATTCAATAGACAGACATGCACAGATGGTGACATCGCAACTCAAAGCATACGAGCGAATATTACAGACAAAGAAAGACCGATGAAAACAACAGCAGATACATGAACACGTCTTACTTTTGCGAAGAATACAGCAACAATTTTGCGTGTTCTTTTTGGTTTTTAATAATCAATAAATTAACTTCTAAAAATCCAGTGGAATAAAGTTTATTTACTTTTTTGACAACTAAGTAATTTGCTTTCTTAATATTCAGATGACAAATTCTTGAATTTTAGTAGTATTTTATTGATATTGGTCAAATTCTACTTTTTTGTCTATCTAACCGAATTCTTCTCGAGTTTTATAATTTTATTTCCCTCCGTGTAACTATTACACTACTCAAATCGATTTTTCCTGTCACATCCATCAATTCTTAATTCGCTGGTGCTGATTTTAACTGTATATTTTACTTATTTTCGTTTTACGTAAACTTTTTACGAAAATTGCATTCGTAATTTTATACACCCAGAAAAAAATACCCTCAAATCCCATTAAAATTGGTCAATAGGACAATTCTTATTTAATAGTATACAAAAAATAAAAATTTTCATATAAACTCAATGACAATGTCATGGTATTTTCTAGTATTTAATGGTATTTTCCGATTAAAATAATAATTTATCCTATTGAATACTTTTAAAAGTAAAAAAAACTATTATTTATATAGTATTTTTCTCTGGGTGTACGCTTTTGGCATACTATTTAGAATTAATAACTTATTACACTTTCAAAAAATTATTTTCCAAAAAACTTAAACGCAATTTTTCATTTAATTGTCAAGACTAATTGGTAGCCGCGGTAGCTCAGTGGTTAGTGCGTTGGACTGCGAGCCGAAAGGTCCCCGGTTCAAGTCCGGACTGGGGCTAACAACATCTTTTCATAGAAACATTTTTCTATACCGCGCTACCTCTCGGCAATAAATGGCAAACCTACGAAAGTAAAAACATTGCCTTTGAAAAGCTCTCAACCGCCGTTCGGATTCGGCAATAAACTGTAGGTCCCACCACTTTGAGTACAAATATAACACGCACAATGGTGAGAGAGCTCGGCCTAAGTTCTTATAGGACTGTAGGACTATTATTATTAATTTTAATATACTAGTGGATGCAAATTTTCTAACACGTTTTTTCAAAATTTAGATCTTAACACGGAACATTTTTTTTTTTTTTTTAGACAACTTTTTAGTTATTTCTTAAGCATTTAGGATATAATGATAAACAAGAAAATAAGTAATAGTTTTCAAGAGCTTAGTCCAAACTAACAATCAAAATATCTAACTTCTTTCCATATGGTCCACTTTTTTTTACGAATGTGAAAAATTAGAATGTGAAAACTGTGAATGTGAAAAGAGAATTGTTAGAAATGTTATTTATTGGTTATGTTTCGAGCGATTTCCAATCGAATTTCTTATAAAACAAACGGTTTTGAATTCGATGTCTAAGTACAATTTTTTCGTTTGTCAATGAATCCGATTGTTTTGACTTGAACGATTTGAATATGATTGGAAAACACAATTTTTGTATTGTGACATTGAATTCAAAACAGTTTGTTTTATATGAAATTCGATTGGAAATCGATCGAAAATCGAAACATGACCGATTTTATATGAAATTCGATTGCAAGCCGGAATATCATGGAATATTTATATTTATATTTACATTTTTTTAAGTTTTCGCTTGCCTACTTTTAGGCTTATAATTTATTCAACAGAAATGCCACATTTATAATATATACCAAAACCAGTAAGTAATAAGGATCGATATAAATTTATTAATTCTCATATTATGACTCAAAATATCAAGAGACCATTGAGTGCCTGAAATATCAACCGTATTGCAATTAGTGTTACTGCGAATTATCTTTTATATTTCAGAGTTTTGTTGAATTGAATGCATTTCAAATCATTGCCGATCGTCGGCAAAGACAGTATTTATTTGTGAACCATGACGAGCACGCTGCGATTAACTTGTATTCTGCTGGTTGTTATTTTGTTGATTTTACTTAGTGACCAAGTTAATGCCACGGTCTTGAGCGCACCGACACGTTGTATCAAATGGGACTTTAGAGGAATTTGCTTGGAATGGCGAACCAAAAAAGAGGATTAATTTCATGTGGTATTTATAAATTTTTTTTGGTTTATTTAAAGAATTTAATTTGTGATATATAAAAATAAATTACAATTAATTGTTTTAAAATGATATTTTTGAGATATGTTTTTCTTTTTTGTACTTATACTATACACATATATTATTTTACCTTTCTTAGTCTATACATCTATATATTTCCCCCGGAAACCGATAAAAAGAAAAACCTTCGAAAATGCTGAGAAACAGATGACTGTAAATGTTATGATACATTTATATATATTTTTTTTAATACATTGTAACATTTAATATAAAAATATGAATAAGAGATATAAGTTGCTATAAATTAAGTAATACCGAACGTATTTAAATTAAGTTGTTAAGTATTATAGACTAATGTTTTTTTTTATTTTTTGACAAAAGTTACACAAAAACTAGTTGTTTAAGTGCTATGTAATAACCTGTATATACTATAACAATAAAAACAATTTACAACAACTATCCCTACTTTAAAAGGTGTCAATTGCTCTAAAATTACCTATGAAGTGACTGGTGAAAACAGGACTTGTCATTGTTTTACTCCAAAGGTATGCCAGAAGGAGACAATTAGTAATCATTATACATATTCTGCCGACTTAGTACCGACTAACGACAGGATCTTGAAGACAAGTTCTGTGACATATCTAAAGGTCTACAGGAGGTGTTAATTGAACCCTTCCTAGGACAACTTCATGTTAATGTTGGTTTCATATGAAAGAGCCATAACTAGGATCGGTTAACTATCTCCGACGAACCAGTCACGTACCTACGCAGAAAAAAAAATCAACAATATGATGAATTTATTCATAATTATAATGAATTTTTCACCAACTACCAGATTGATAACACCGTGTATTAAATGATATATTGATGAACACATTCATTATATAATATATGAACTTATTCATACCATCGAACATCATAGTGAAGAACGAAATATTCAATACAATGAATTTGAATCGACATATTGATGAATTTGTTCATAATATTTATGAATATAATATTCAATATGATGAATATTGTTGAAGTAATTTTTTTTTTTAGAAAATAATTCGAATTTTATTATTAAAATAATATAAGACGAAAAAAAAAATATTATCCGAAAAAAATTTGTTTTCGAAAAAAAAATTTCAGAAAAAAAATCCGGAAAAAATATTTAAAAAAAAACCATAAATTTTTTTTTTCGATAACCAAATAATTTTTACGATTTTTTAAAATTGTAATTATAAATATATATATTATAAAACATTTTACTAATTTATGCAGGTCGTGCAAGCTTTATATAAGAAATAACATACAAGAACTACTTGGGAACTGAGAAGTACGGCGAAAAATGAACAAAAAAATATATTTTGATTGAAATTTGGTTTAATGAACAGCGTTCTTCAATACGATGAATATCTAATTTGTATTTTTTAATTTGGTTCATTAGTATGATGAAACATACAGTTCATCATATTGAAGAACACTTTTTCGACAGTTACCAAGTGATTATCATAATTATGATTACATTCATAGCATTGATTGCGTTAGTCATTAATATTATGAATAGATCTTCAATACAATGAATCATGATTTGAAGAACGGTATTCATCAATATGATAATTTGCTAACTTTTAGATGTACAGATGTTTAGAAATAATTTACTAACTTCTAGATGACATCAAATAATTCGCTATGGCAGAGAATGACAAACCTCTGAGAATAAAAACACGGTACATAAAACGCCCTCACCTCGCCGTTCGCACCGTAAATTCATGGGTTTTTTACAAAAAAGTTCAATTGGGCCGGTAAAAAGTAAAATTCACCGTAGGTGTAAGTGCTATGTGAGGTATTTGAACATAAATGGTCCACTGTTTAAGTTCACTTTCAATACCAGAATGAGTATGTAGGGGAAAAGACCGTATGTTGGACATAGTTTTGTATTTGGTCTATAACATTTTATGTAAAAACAAGTAAGTAGAATAATATATACCAATTTAAAGTGCATTTAATGGGCTACCTTTTATAGAAGAAACTTTTATGGTTACACACAAATTTAAAAAAATACAGCATACTTTTTGAAGAACAGAAAAAAATAAAAAAAAATTGGTCCGTAGGTTGGGCTACCACGACAATTCGTTAAATACCTTTCAAAAAAAGATCGAAAAGGAATTAAGGACTGCGTCGAATAAAATTGTCCGCTACAAAAATGAAAAAATCTAGAAATCTAGTAATCGAATTTTTATAGAATAAAATATTTTATTTTGCAAATTATTTTGAGATTTAAAAAAAATATAAAAAACCAGAAATTAATATTTTTTGATAAAAAGTTTTAATTTTTCCGGAACCCCTTCCATTAATGTTGTAATGGTAGTGTCCTACACCCTCACAGCTGCTGAAGACCACTTTCTTTTAAAGTCTTGATGGTCTTTGGCCACTTTTTTTCTTGTCTTCATCTCCCTTTTTACTAAAGCCCAGTATCTCTCAATCGGCCTGAGTTCTGGACAGTTTGGTGGATTGCCTTCTCTAGGCACCAAAATCACTGTATTTTGTTGGATCCACTCTAAGGCCGTTTTGCTGTAGTGACATGAAGCGAGGTCAGGCAAAAAAAATGTGAACACTTCATGTTGGCGTAAACATGGAAGCAATCTCTTTTGCAAGCATTCCTTCACATATATTTCGCTATTAATTGTACCCGATGTCACGAATGAGCTGCTCCTTTTTCCACAACTGCAAATTGCCTGCCAAACAAGGAATTTCTTTGGGAATTTTGTCATTTTTTTATTTGAATTTTTCAGCGACATTTCCTCGAGAATCGGCTGTATAAAATTCCTGCCCAGGTAGATGAGAAAAGTCCGCTAAAACATAAGTTTCATCGTCCATTATGCAGCAATCGTATTTTTAAAGAAAATCTTGGTTCAGATTTTTAGCTCGTTGTTTTGCGGTTTCATTCTTGACGGCATTTCTATCCGGAACTTTTTGGACCTTGTACGTCTTCAGCCCAGCTTCTTTCTTAGTCCTGCGCACGAAAGATTCTGATCAATCCGCCTTTCTCGCCAATTTCCTTCCGGATATGCTTGGATCTTTCTTTAAAATATTCACATCCTTCTTTGACTTTTCACGATCATGTGGGCCTTTTTTTACCAGAACCTTTCTTCCGATCAATACTCAGGTCTTCCTTAAAGCGGTTGATAACGCGAGAAATGGTCTTAGGGTTAGCACCTACCTCCTTGGCAATTTTTTTAAAAGACCAACTAGGTTGTTTTTGAAAAATTTTAATTATATTTTCTCGCACTTCCACTTCGTTTGCCATTTTCGCGTTAAATAAATTTTGCATTGACTATAACTGACACAAATTATTTTCTGCCATTTCATTCAGAGCTACTATGATCAAATTTTTTTAATTTGAATCTTGCAATAGCACATTATGGGAATATATGTAACGGACAATTTTATTCGACGCAGTCCTTATTTTAATTATATTATCGTTTTTCAACAAATCTGTATTATTTTTCATTTAATGGAACTTACGAAATCGGTAACTAGTGATAGTTATTCATTTTAATATTTTATACGTAAATGTGAACCGAAAACCCAAACTTGAAAAATCATTCAAAATTAACTAAAAATGTTTTAAACAGACACTCTATATTAAAAAAATCATTATGACACTTGCATTTTTATCAAATTTTGAGAAAAATTCTACATATTTTTTTTGCATCATATTTTGATAGAAAACTTGTTTGCATTATAAAAAGGTATTCATGAACGACATTTTAATGCATTTAACTTTGATTTTATAATGAAAGTTGACCACCAGATCAACACTTTAAAAAGTCAACAAAAAAACTTTTTTTGAGTACATTTTAGTATGCATCTAGATGGGTAAATTGGAGTGCAATGTTACTTGAGATGTACCATTAAAACTTTAAGACCGTTGGTGTAAAAAAACAAAAAAAATAGCGGTGGCCCAGCCTACGGACCTCTCTCCTATATAATTCATATTCGGAGTTTCATTGGTCTAACTTTTCTAGTTTTCCTGTAACCGAACCGATAAGCACACACAAAAAAATAATTGCTTGGCGTGCAGTTGTTTCAACGAATATTCATTTGCATCTATCAAATTTAGTCAGTTTCAATTGAAATTTATTTGTGGTAAACAATAATATGAAGCGTAACCAACTATTAGTTGAAGCAACTGCAACATTGATTGGGGAAACAAACTTTTTATTCATTTTCAATTTTTTTGTTTCCATTGCTACGGCAACTAAATTCAAAATGAGACCTAACCAATATTTAGTTGACTTAAAAGATAACTATATAACATTAATTTGTAGCAACCAATATTTATTTGATTCAACTGTGAAATTTGTTGTCTTGTATAATAGCGATGCCAAAGCAGGACAACACCAGTCGCGCAAGCTTTACATTTTTCACTCGTTTTGTTTTGTGCTGCGGACAGCGCGTGCCACGTCTTAGTCGTAAACAATATTTGGAATTGTTTTAAGGAGATTTCAGATTTTGTTCACTCGTTTTTTGTTTTGTGCTGCGGACAGTGCGTGCCACGTCTTAAACAAAATTTGGAATTGTTTAAAGGCTTGTTCGTTTTTACTGTTTGGTTTTTTCATGCTCAAATATACTTTCTTCGACAAGAGATATACTGTTCTACAGAGTTCTTGCTATTTTGTTTCTATATGTTGTTTTTCTATATGCAGCCCTAGCGCTTCAACGTGTTGCAAACACGAAGTCAGCAGCACAACGAATCATCGGCAATGTTCGATCTCGGGAACGTTGTTCTGACGCTGACTTCGTGTTTGCAACACGTTGGAGCGCTAGGATTAGGTAAAATGACCGATTTCTTATAAATAAATTGGCTACCACAACTATACAAATTGGTTGTGTCAATTGTATTTATTAGTTGTGTGAACTGATACGCGGTGTTGCAACAACTGAATCAGTCGAATGTTGACAGAACTAAATAAATCGGTTGGCAAAAAAAGACGGTTGCCCCAACTGATTCGTTCTTTGGGTGCAGAGACGGACGAACATACGGATGACCAAACATCTACTGTTGGCTATTATAACTATTTGTCATATTTATAAACATAAATATTTTGATGAAATCGACTAAACAATCAAGTACATTATAAAATATAACATGTAAAAAAAACATTATAGTGACAATCTTAATTAATACATTTTTTTTGCTCACAATGTTTTCTTTCAGTGTAACAATCTGATGAGATAATAATTTAGCAATGTCACTTTCTAATATAAGTATTTAAAATAAATAAATAAAAACACAATCATTTTTGTTTAATTACGTTTGCTCTATATTGTGTTGGCCTTTCCCATAAACGTTTGAACATCTACGTATTTATAATTGACATAATACTGCGTATATTTTACTAATTTAGTCAATAACCTTTTCCGGTTTCTAATACGTTGCAATTAGGCTAAACAACTGTAGAACACATTTTGTTATAAGTGGGACTTATATCTTTAAAAGAAATTTAAAGTGTAACTTAAAGGGGTTTTTAAAAAATAAACAGACAGAATAGTCGGTATGTAATCGGCTGATGCATTTTTTTTAATTCAATATCAGATAAGTATAAATATTTGTAATTGTAATTACGTATTCTGTACGACTTTATAAGGAGGGTAAAGAGAGCAATTAATTAAAAGTGAGTACGAGTCAGTTCTGTAAATAGATGGGGTTTTAGGAGTTTGAAAAGAATCAATTTTTCAAAAAAAAAAAAACATAAAATTCCAAAACCGAAGTTATAGCATAGGCTAATCCTAAATTGATTGGATTAGCCTATGCAATTTAACCACAGAAAGCTTCTCTCAGAAAAAAAAAACTAAAAGACAAAAGTTGATGAATAGGACAGTTTCATTTAAACTGTAAAATATTTTAATTTTAATTTAATAATTTAACCGATTAAAATATTAAATAATCCTATTGACTAATTTTTTAATATAAAGTAAAATAATTATTTTGTTTGTATTTCTGATTGTCCATTACTTAATTACGCACCATAGAATTCCAATTTTATTCTGATTCTCTCAAAAAGAAATTTATAAAAAATTTAAAATCTAATATTTGATACTAATCGTTTTGTAATTTTGATTTGGGAATTTATAAAATAAAATAATAAAAAAATGTCAAGGAAAATGTTATGAAAATTTATAGTAAATGTTAAGGAGTTATTAAGGAAATATTTTAAAAATATTATGAACATTTTAAGGAAATGTTAGGAAAAGTTAAAAATGTTTTAAGGTAAAATTAAGAAAATGTTAAAGAAATGATAAAGAAATGTAAATAAAATGTTAGAAAAATGTAACGTTACATAAAAATAGGAACTATGTTTAGGAATTGTTAGGGAAATGTTCAGAATATATTAAGTAAAGGGTTTTTCAACAGGGACGCTACAAAAGTAGAGCGACAGGGACATATTTCTTGCCGCTCTTTTGACATTTCTCTTCAGTAAGGTTTGCCATTTTATGGTAGAAAAAAATACCAATTCAAATTTCGGTAGTAAATTTTAATAATTTAGACTTTTTGTTGGCTCGCATATCTTTCCATCATGAAATGGCAAACCCTTGAAAAAAACTTTTGTAGCGCTCTTATTGAAAAATCCCATATATGTTAAGAAACATTAAAAAATGTTATCAACATTATACGGAAATGTTAAGTAAATGTAAGAGCTATGTTTAGAATTGTAAAAAAATTAAGGTAATATTAGAAAAAACTTATGGAAATGTTAAAGATATTTTATATAAAGTTAAGAAAAAGATATGAAAATGTTTTGGAAATGTTAAGGAATTGTGACACAAATGTTAATGAAATATGATGGTAATGTTAATGAAATTTTAAGGTAATGTTTAGAAAAGAACCGGTTCAAAAAAATACTAAATCAGAAAATAATGTATGATCCCAAAACAAATCCACTTCACAGAATCTATTAAATAAATGATCACCTCAAAACTAAACAAATACGACAAATCTTCTGGAAGTTTATTAGCTCAGACGCAATAATTCTATACAAAATGGTGGCAACACTAAACACTCAGTCTGCAAACAAATGAACCGGTTATGCGCTTTTTGTGCTCTCACGTTATAGCGGTTGTTGTTGTTTTTTTTAATTTCCCAACACACTGATCGAACTGGAGGAGAGCAACAAGCAGCGACTAGTGTTGTTGTCGTTGGCATAGCCCTCAACAATTTAGTAACTGCGTGACACTCAAAGTCGACGGTTCCAAAAATAAATTTTCAAATAAATAAATATAAAAAAAAGACGAAATTTGTTTTTTTGCTTCTACTTAAAACAAACAACATGAAATCTGCATTTTTATGGACATTACTTGCATTGGTGCTCTTGGCCACAGCTGCACATGCGGACTGTCAAGATGGTGCTGCCACCAAGAATCCCGATGATGGCGACGTAACCTCATGGATTAAGAATTTTGGCTGCCAGATCAAGAAGGGTGCCGAAAAAGCGCAGGAATCTGCCAAACCGTATACAGTTAAAATTACTGAAACCGCCAAGGAATTTGGCAATACTGTTGCACAGAAATACGATGAGATCAAGCACAAACTGACGGATGAACCAAAAACTGATGGTAGCAACAAGGTCGAGGCGAAACATGTGGATCCGGCACCAGCTGAAAAGGTGCCACTGGCGCCCTTAGCCGGTGAATTGCCTGCGAGAACAGGTGAGCCAACCACAGAAAGCACCCCTCTCAAATCACTTAAGAGCGATGATATGCCGATGAGCATTGATACACGTTTCATTTTTCAGCTAAATGAGTGTCCGAAGGGACAAGTTATGGATCATCTGAAACATTGTCGACCCAGCACGTAAATGTAAAAGCGGAGATGAGTAGAGTGGAGGACCAGTAGCATCACCAGCAGCAGCGCTATATTTAATAAAATAAAAAAAAAAATTATAATTTTTTCAAGTAGAAATTGTTTGTGATTTTTCTTATTCAATGTAGAGAGATATACACGATCTATGATCACAGTAAATTGTTTAAACTTGTGGAAATAATTTCAAAACAAGACAATAAAATATATACTATAAGAAAAATAATAACTAATTGACTGCATTTGAAGAATAAATTATTCATATACGTATTAGAAGCAAGATCACAACTGATCGCGCCGCACGAAAGATCACTGTGAGAAACATTGCAATCTAAATTACATAAAGAATACAATAGGCAGGTACCCTAATGGAAATTTAACCTATTAGGGTAGACATGATCATGGACAGAGCTGAACTGCCATAATCATTTCCCGATCATGAGTCTAGAGCAATTTCTACTAGGGTAGTTCAAAATATGTAGTTGAAAAAATATCAAAAAAAAAAAAGAGTACACAAAACCTGCTATAACTAGCTGATCTTGCCAACAGGATTCATTCGCAAATGTACTGACATTGAATCTTAATTAAGTTTCGTTTTTTCTCAATTCTTTCTCATTTGTTCTCAACTTTTCTCAGTGTTAATCACAAGAAAAACCTGTTTAATTGCATTCTGATAGTCGCTGTGTTTAATTAAGTATGAAGTTACCTCCTATTTGTTATTAGTGATTCGCTGTATTCTACGAAAGTCGCAATTGATCGCGTGATAGCATTGACTACAAGTTGCTATACGGCACAAAAGTAAAAAGTTCAAAAAAAGTTACAAAAAAAAAAAACAAAAATTGTAGTAAAAAGTACAATTTAATCTTTTTAGCAGTGATTTTAGTGCGATAAATTTGTTTATTCCAGAAGATCTGTTTCATTTAATAACGCATCCAGCAGTCTATAACGTATACGCAGTTTTCAGACGTAGCTTTGCAGCTGTTTTTGCTAAATACAAGGTATATATTTTAAAACTGACCTTGAAACCAGTATCTAGATGTACGCTAGTTGCCTAATTATGTTTAGTTTAGTTTGTTTTTTTTTTCGGTTTAATTTTATTTCGCTAAACTATGTTTTTATCGTTTACTCAAAAAACGTGACGTTCTTGAAATGTTGTTTACTTTAAAAATCAGTTAGTCGCCGTCAAATGCGTCCATTTGCTGCCTATTTGAAATTATCATAGTTTGCCATCAGTTTGTTGACATTCGTTGGAACTGTTTTTGAAATATTTGATTTTTGTTTTACTTATGTACTCGATAAATACCTATATTGTTTATAAAATGTATTATTTAGCTGTTGTTTGCTCAAGTTTTGTTGAGATTTGCGAAAACAATTATGTTAAACATGTTTTTATTCAAATCAAATTGATTTAAACATGACTCATTTTAAAATTTACTACACTGAGAAAAAATGCACTTTATATTATACTTAAAAGTGTATACTTTAAAATTTTAAGTAGATAAAGTAGAACATATCCTAATTATCACGTCAAAGGGGCGAATGTAAAATTTTTAAAAAGCCTTACTTCCAGCTGCAGAAAATATAAATATCGTGGTATTTTAACCTTTTCATAAAAATCTGTTGTTTTAGTTTTACATATGGATTTAAGAGAATAAAATAGTAAAATTGTGGTTCTGGTTCCAACCAAAAAATTAAATGGGTTTCGATTCCGGTTCCATACATTTTTAATAACGGTTCCGATTCCAGTGTTTTGCGTGTCCTGACAGGGACTATAATATCTGTTCCGGCTCTGGTTCCGAGATCTTTAAAATATCGGTTTCGATTCCAACCGATTCCAGTTCCGATTCCACACACTTTTAATAACGATTCCGGTTACAAAAATCTAAACGGTTCCGGTATTATTTTTGACGTTTCATCTGATTTTGCACGTTTTCGCTGCTTTTTTCGTGTTTTTCCGTTCTTTTTTTGAGTTTTTTCCCGTGCTTTATGGTGCTTCTCGTGCGTGCCTGTAAATTTAGTCTCGGGCTCGTGCGTGTCACCTATCGGCGTGTCCGTGCAATCAAAAATATAATAGCGGTTCCGGTTTCGTTTCCGGTTCCAACCCGAAAAATTATAAGATTTCCGATTCCGGTTCCACACATTTTTTTAATAAGGTTCCTAGTCCGGTTCTTTAAAAATAGCGATTCCGGTTCCAACCAAAAATATTAAATGGGTTCCTGTTCCGTAGTCGCGGTAGCTCAGTGGTTAGTGCGTTGGACTGCGAGGCGAAAGGTCCCCGGTTCAAGCCTGGACTGGGGCTATCAACATCTTTTCATAGAAACATTTTTCTATACCGCGCTACCTCTCGGCAGTAAATGGCAAACCTACGAGAGTAAAACCATTGCCCATGAAAAGCTCTCACCCGCCGTTCGGATTCGGCAATAAACTGTAGGTCCCACCACTTTGAGTACAAATATAACACGCACAGCTCAAAATGGTGAGAGAGCTCGGCCGAAGTTCTTTACAGGACTGTAGCGCCAAACTATTATTATTGTTCCTGTTCCACACTTTTTTTAATAACGGCTCAGATCCCGCGACTTTGCGGTCCCTAATATATATACCATATACGTATCCTTCTTTTACAAAACAATGGCCAAATTGAATATACCCTTCAACTTAAATGCAGGGTATAAAAAAAGTAGCCGCGGTAGCTCAGTGGTTAGTGCGTTGGTCTGCGAGCCGAAAGCTCAGTGGTTAGTGCGTTGGTCTGCGAGCCGAAAGCTCCCCGGTTCAAGCCTGGACTGTATATATATATATGTATATATATATGTATATATATATATATATATATATATATATATATATATATATATATATATATATATAAAAATGTCAGTTCATAATAAACAACTTAACTAAAAAAAAAAAAAAAATATGATTTGGTTTAAAGATATTTCCCAATAAATTCTGAGATTCCGGCGGGATTATTTCGCATAGCCGAATTTCGCTGAAAATTATAGATTTGTTCATACAATAGTGAAATTTTTGAGTTAACCTTTCAACAAACCATTATCAGTTAACTGTACGCATTTTTCAAAAATAAGTCTACGAGATATCGATCAATGATTGATGAGTTGCCGGCGTTTTTATTTCGCATAGCCAACTTTCGGTAACAATTCTTTTATATTGTTGGGTCAGACAAAAATGTATGATCTGAAGCTTATTCAGTTTTATTTTAATTTTAACAAAACTAAATGTGTCACTAAAATATGGAAATACCATACGAGAAAATGAAATTAATCGGTACTAGTTCTTCGACTTTTACACGAAACCATGAGGCAAATTTAACACTCCGTTGTCCTAAATAGGATAAATTAACACATCAGACAGACACATTAGACCTATCACTGAACTGTTCTACAATTGGATATTCGGATTACAACAAAAATAATATAAACACACAGAAAAAATACTATATAAATAATAGTTTTTTACTATTAAAAATATTCAATAGGATAAATTATTATTTTAACCGGAAAATACCATTAAATACTAGAAAATACCATGACATTGCCATTGAGTTTATATGAAAATTTTTATTTTTTGTATACTATTAAATCAATAATTGTCCTATTAACCAATTTTAATGGGATTTGAGGGAATTTTTTTCTGGGTGAACGTCAATAAGAGTAACATTTGATATGATAGATATTTGTATAGAATAGTAATCAAAAGTTAATCAAAACTTATGAAAAATTGCCTGAAAATGGTTTAAAAATTCTCATTTTACAATAAACATGAGAAAGATAAATGACTAATGTGAATGATAAACATACAAAATGTTAATTCGCAACAACCGTAAAAAAGAAACAACATTTTTAAAACTTAAAATTAGCCGCATTAAAACAGAATTTTAATTATAAAGTATGACCTGTTTGGGGTATTAACCAATAAAACAATAAAAAAAAAACTGTCAAAGTTTATTAAGTGCCAGCACTTTCAGAAACAACCATCAATGATCCTTCATATATTTTTTATAATTTTTTTAAATTATTTTGTTAATGAAATGATAACTATCAAAGTCATTGCAGTGCAGTACTATAATAACCACGTATAATCAATTTACGATTGCAATCTTAATATGTTTCCTGAAAATCTTATATTTTTTTTCTCTGTGATTATGAATTTATCTATACTTATATTAAAGTGTTTTTTATACGAAAACTTATTGACTCAGAGAAAATATAATTTCATCTTTGTGAAAATGCATTAATCATATATAAGTGTAATGTAATGTAATATAGTAAGTAATTTTAATTTAATTTGAGTTGAACGATTAAAATTCAATTGAAAATGGTCATTTTTGTATACATAGAACAGCTTATATTTGATTACAATATTAATTTTGTTAACTAATAAATTTATTTACGAAATATTTGGATTTCATCTTTTATGATATCATCTTTTATCTATTTGCATGATTGCAACCAATGTTCATATTCTAGAAATGATACACGTAATTCTAGTATTTTATACAGATGTCTCTTTTTATCGTATACGTAAGGTCCAAAGTACACTATGTTAATATCCAGTTTAAATTGTTTGCAATTCTATTCAATTGCACATTGTGCAACTGTAAATATAGTGTGTCACATTTTAATATAAAAATAAATATTTTCACTAGATTATCACTGAGAAATGTCGTATAAAATAAGAGCTAAGACCTCCTCTAGATTATAAAGGAATGCCCTAAATGATTCTACGAAATAATGGCATTTTAACTCTATTATAAATTTACCCTATTTGAAAAGACATGAGCACGCATGTTAACAATTATGGTAAAAGGTAAAAATCATTCCTTTTTTATACCTCTTTTAATGTTTTGCTTTTTACGGATTTGAATTTTCCATCAGTAACAGGCACACCTTAAAATTTATACCTTTTGCATTTGACATTGGAATTTGATTTGGTTTATTTCAAAATATTAGTTTATAGTATTCTCAATGAAATAAAATAGAAATTGGATCGATAACTCAACTCTGTAAAAAGTTAAAGTCCAAAATATGTAGAAAAACACGAGAATTGCCAGATATTTTGTTTTATGTAATAACTCAAAAACTTGAGGCAATCTGAAAAAATGAGTTTGAGGTCTTCATTAGAATCTTGAAGTCCATCAGAAAATGATACTAAGATCGCGTATAATTACTTTGATGGTGCTGTGTTAACAAACATCAATTCAGAAAACTGTTTAGAGACTTTTCATTTTTATACCCTACACTAAGAGTGAAAGGGTATATTCAGTTTGGTACGCCGTTTGTAACACCCAGAAGGAAGCATCTCCGGTATGGAAAAGTATATATATTCTTGATCAGCATGACCTCCTGAGTCGATTTAGCGATGTCCGTCTGTCTGTTGAAATCCCTACTACTTTTAAAATTGAAGAGCTAGATAAATGAAACTTATAACTTTGATTACTAATATACCTACGCTGTATGTGCGAAAAAATTCGGTCCATTGTGACCTATGATCCGACCACTTATGTTCAAATACCTCATATAAAATGTACATAAAAAGATCAATTTTTATGTATACGTTATGTATACTTTTTTGGTCTAATATATATTAATATCATGCTCAAATACATGATAATAATGTTTTCCGGCGAAAAGACTTGTGGTTCACAAAAAAAATCGGAATTCGGTACACCTACCCATTTGTAAATATTGGTGTCAAATGAATGGAAATTCTTCAGCGATTGAATGTTTGTAGTTATTTTCAGGATTCGTATACCCTGGTGACCTATATATCACTTTAAATGGTAACCACACATGTGTAGGGTATTTATAGTCGGCTTAGACCGACTATAATTTTGATAATCCGAACTATCATAATTACACCTACTTTAAAATTTCCCATGTGATCTAACCTTCCCAACTAGTTAACTTTTGTGCATAACAATTGATATAAAATAGATTGCGACTGAGTCTTATTAAAGTCATTTGAAATGGAATTGGAATGACAGATCAACTGATACTGTTGACGTAGCCTAGCTTTAGTATCACTGATACCACTAAAGCGAAATCTATTATGATCTTTGACACACAAAAGTGCTATATTGATAATGCAGTAAATTTATATATTTCGTTAAAATTTTGTTGTCTCCTGGTGCAAAGTCGACCAAAATGCATTGGAGCAAAGTAGACACCGCAAAAAGGAATTTATTAAATGCCTATTCTAGCGTTTTGGGACCATCATCGAGATTCTTATCAATAACTTGGATATAAATTATAAAATATAACAATGTTCAATAAGGTTCAATTTTTATTTAAACTATTTTATTTATTTTAATAAAACATATATTATATATTTTAATAATTGCACTACTCAACAAAATGAATCTACATCAATTCTTATTAATTCGCGGTATCAGATTTTGGCTGCATACTTTCACAGAAAAGAAATATACATCATATTGATGAATTCCGTTCTTCAAACCATCACACAAAAAATTTTACCAAAAATTTCACCAACTACCAGGATTCATCTATTGACGAATTCATTCATTGAATTAAAATCGTAATTTTTAAATGTTTTTTATTTTCAATATTTTTTTTAACATCAAATTTCAAACACAAATTTATCTCCATTTACACATTTATGTATTTATAATTCTTAAATGATTTATAATATTTAATTGCTAATTATTCGATGCCTCCATTTCATCATATTAATGAAAAAGTGAACATCATATTGATGAATTTTGTTCATAAAACCATATTCATTTAAATATCATAAATCTTATAGGAATTATAAATACGTAAATGGACAATTTTTGTTTCTTGATATAAAAATATTAAAAATGAAAAACACTAAAAAAATACGATTTTAGTTTAATGAATGAATTCATCAATATGATGAATTCTGGTAGTTGGTGAAAATTTTTTTTTGTGATGATTCATTGTACTGAAGAACCATTCATAAAATTAATGACTAACGACATCAATGTTATGAATGCCATCATAAATATGATAAACGCTTGGTAACTGTCGAAAAAGTGTTCTTCAATATGATGAATAGTATGTGAAGAATACGTTTCATCATATTAATGAACAAAAACATAAAATACAACATATTTTACTTAATATTGAAGAATGATGTTTATCAAACCAAATTTCAATCAAAATAAGTATTTTTAATTCATTTTTTGCTGTACCTTTCAGTTTTCAAGTATTTATTGTATTTTATTTCTTATATAATGCTTGCTCGATATGCATAAATTAGTAAAATGTTTTATAATATATTTATTTATTATTTATAACTACAACTTTTTATTTAAAAAAAGTTATATTTATAAAAAAAAAAAAATGTTTCCTTTTTTTTTTTGAAAAAATATTTTTTTCGTATTTTTTTTGACACATTTTTTTCCAATTTTTTTTTCGGATAATTTTTTTTTCCATTTTTTTTTCTGTTGTTTTTTAAATATAATTTTTCAACAACACTTTTTTTCGCATTATAAAATTCGTTACAAAATAAAATTTAAAATTATTTGTAAATTTATCATTATATTCATCAAAATGACGTTCAAATTCATTGTATTGAATATTTCGTTCCTCACTATGATGTTCGATAGTATGAATTAGTTCATATACATATATAATGCATACAATGCATTCATCAATATGCCAATTAATGAACGATGGTATCAATATGATGAGTCTGGTAGTTGGTGAAAAAAATTCATAATATTTATGAATAAATTCATTATATTGATGAATTTTTTTTCTTTGTTTTTTTATGATGTTTTAAAGAAAATCACTATCGAAATTTATGGCACTTTTCAGATACTTTTTGGAAATACAGTGCCTTACACAGCTCATTTCAAAAAAATTGTAATCGCAGTTTTTCTTTAAATTATTGTAGATAATTACAATATACCAATAAATACTACTGTTCAGATATGTTTTAAATATATTTGAATCTAAACTCGAAAGTTTTAAAATTATGTAGACGATTTTTGATTGAATTTTTTAGCATTTAAGATCTAATGATAAATAATAAAATGATTTATAAGTATGCACAGCATAGTTCAAGCTAACAATAAAAATTACTAACTTTTTCTTATTGTTCTATTTTTTTAAATATGACCTCAAGTAATGTAAATGTTGAAAAATGTTATATATGAATTCCTAAAAAATAGCCATTTTTGCTATAATTTTTCTCAAAAAGGCTATACGCAATAGGAAATTACTCAGTTACAGTCATACTCAGCAGCAGCGAATTATATAGAATTGATGTAGAATGTACATGGCAAAACTTATGTTGGCTAGTGTTATATAGGGTCAAGAGTTATTAAAATTCAAATAGATAATTAAAAATAACACATTGACGTGGAATAGCGCTAATACTACAAATTGTAAATATTATAATAGCACTCAAAAGAAATTTTCTAAAGTTTATGCACTATAAAAAACAATTTTAAAAATTGATAACATATTTAAATTCTGTTGAGTAATTAGATCAACGGCTGTCATCATGTGTGCTCCCCATTTACGGTTGATGTCATTCCACAAAAATAATTTAATTATTTTTAATAATCAATATAATGTTATTTGATAACATTTTTTATATATTCGCCTGGTAGTTTCAAAAAAATACCACACTACTGTCTCAAAAAAAACAGCACAAAAACCAAACAAAATCAACATCCGCACATGGATGGAAATTAAAAAAAAAAGTCAACTCCAAACACATTTAAATTTAATCAAGAACAATATTACACCAATTAAAACAGTGTGAATTAAAAAATATTCCAAACAAAAAAACCAAATTTTATGACTGACTGTCATTTGATTGTCTGAATCACAGCAATTAAATGGCATTTTTTTTTTGTTAGTTATTTTCAAATTAAGCACTAATTTGTGTGTTAAGCATGTAGCAAACAATAGTAACAAATGCTGTACAGAGCATTGACAGTACAACAAATAGATATAATTATATAAATTCGTGTTTACCAATCATTGTTTGTTGATTTGTGTGAACTACAAATAATATTAAATTAACACACAATCATTTGTTTCGGTTGTTGCTGTATTTAATAAATAAATGTTGTATCTGCATTTGTGTGGAAAAGGTTATCGCATGGACTGTAGTATATGAAGTAGCAGTATTGATAATTTATAATTTATATTATAATAAATGTATATAATCAATTTTAAATGTCAAATTAACATTTGGCAATACTAGTTTATTAACGAAATGCATATAAAATGGCATAGTTTTGGGCTTAGTTTTGAAATCTCTTTTAGATTTTACTGCCCGATATAATTCAAATTTTGATATGGTGCAGTAAAAGTTGCAGCAAATATTTGATACATTTGTGGTACTGATTACAAATATGTAAAGACATCAGTTTTGCATCTAGCTTTTGAGATATTATATATTTTATTATTTTATAATTCCTTTGTTTTTAAAAATCCAAAAGAAACTATATTTTCGTTAGAAGACGCAGAAAGCTTTGCGCTAAAGTACAACAATTGGATTTTATGTCCGAAAAAATAAGTTTTCGAGATACAAGTAAAAGAAATTCACAATTTTTCATATAATAAAAAATTGTATCAATAAAAAACGTTAAGACTTCATGGAAAATAAAATGTTAAAATTAATTTTTATACAGTGTTGTGTAGCGCCATATATCCTCGTTTAGCCCCTATTTAAGAAATTAATTCCGACACTTGGTTAAAAGTTATAAATACGAGATTTGTAACGTGACCGGTTCTCCGGGTTCAGAGCTGGGATATCCTCAGCGGGCTCCAGTAGTCCGCGCGTTACAAAATTTATTATTGTGCAGGGAAACCCTCATAGAAATGACCACACCGACACAAGTCTTTAATTTATGCGATATACATCGCGTTTATTGTGAGTTAGTATTATATTAATTAAGTATTTAATTATATAGCAAAATTCCCCGTGCGTTGTCTCTGCGTACTGTTGACGGGCCGCTGCTGCATACGGGCCTCTGCTGCATCCGGTCCCTCGCCGCTTCTAAATATTATATATAGGTTATCTTAACCAGACTTACTCCAGGCCGCCTTGCTGGAACTGTGCTTATCCTTGGTCCTTAACCAGGACGGGAAACTGAACCTCCGGTCACGGTACAACGCTCCTACGGATCTCGCCTGCAGAAAGCGTTGTAACCGATCGGTCTTGTCGAGGTCGAAGTCAGGAACAGAGAGAGCGAATTAACGCTGTGCAGCGCCTTTTAAAGGCCTGCGATTGGTGACTTGTTGCCTCAATTGTTGATTTGTTGACCGATCGTTGGTGACTTGTTGCCCGCCGCTCTTGTAGTTTCGTCCATCCGTGTGAGCTTTCTCGCTCACCAGCGAGAGTGTGATAGTGACGCTTTTGTCGCTTCGCTCACTGGTGAGTATGTGTTAGTCAAACACTTGTTGCTTTCTTCGCTTCACCAGCGAAAGCTTTGCTCACTGATGGGTATTGGTGGCTTTCGTGCCACGTGCCTGTGCCTCGCTTATGTCGACGGCTTTGATTCCCACGCTGATTCTTATTCAACGCCGTACAGCAGCGTAAATGTGTGGTTACCATTTGCCCCCCAAATGGTACCGTCACACCCCCTCCCTACTTCGGGGTGGATGAGAGTGGAAGTCGTATGATGCTCACGACGTCCGAGTAGTTGATGCGGATCCGCCACCGATAGGCGCCGTGAAAATGGATACATGACACCCGCTTGTGGGCTGGCCTGTCTCGCCTTAGTCGGTGCACCGCTGCCATCACCTCTGGGGGAACCTCGTCGAGTCGCTCCGATGATGGTGCGTTCTCTGGGGGGTTGTCCTCGTTTGCCCCCGCCGTTGGAGCATTTGGGCTGTCCATACTGTTATGGTGGACGCTCATCTGGCTCTTGTGGCTGCTCTTACTGTGGTGGGTACTGCTGCTACCTCCACTACCGCTGCCTCTGCTACTTCCGCTACTACTGCCGCTGCTACTGCAACTGCTACTTCCGCTACTACTGCTACTGCTACTCTCGCTACTGCTTCCGCTACTGCCGCTGCTGCTAGTACTGCTGCTACGCCTAACAGGCTCGTACTCCTTTCGTGCGGCTGCTGTGCGCCACGGTGTGGTCCGAGTTGCAGTGCTCGCTGTCGAATGTGGTGACGTTGGTTCGGCCGCCTGCCGCGCCACTGGTTCTGCTGTCACTGCTTCGTTCACCACCGGCCACTGCTTCAGTAGCTGGATCTCGGGAAGCGTCATATGTCGCGCTGCTTCTGCCGTCGTTATGCGTGGGGCCCTCCGTGTCGCCTCTGGCTGACCACTCTGCGTAGTAATCACCGCCGTCCGCGGTGTGGTGCTGGTTGTTGCCTTGTCCTGGGCAGCTGCTACAGCCGTCCGCTGTGCACTCTGCCAATCTCCTGCTCTCGGTGGGGCGCTGATATTTGCGCCAGCCACCTCTGACCGCGGCATTATTGCTATGCCCGCGCCTCTTTGATTCTTCGCCTGCACAGCCGTCCGCTGTGAGACGCTCGTGGTCGCTTCGTCTGCCGCTGCTACATCCGTCCGCTGTGCAGTCTGCGTGTTCGTCGCTGGTGGTGGGGCGCTGATTGACACGCCCGCCACCTCTTGGTGCGTCTGTGTCGTCACCTCTTCGCTGCGTCGCTGTTGCGCTTGTGCGGCGCCTTGCTTTGCGGCGTCCAAAACCTCCTCAATCTGGGTGCCTACAGCCGTCCGCTGCGCACTCCGCCAGACATCCTCCCACTTTGGAGCGCCGGTTTCCCAGCCTACGGCCTCTTGGCTCGTGTCCATTGCCACATCGTGGCTTTGCTGCTGCGTCTGTGTGGCCACTTGCTGTGCGACGCCAGTCGCCTCTGTCGTTGTCGCAGGCGCGACCCTCTGTCGCGTCATTACTGCCTCTGTTGCTGTTGCAACCATCTGCTGCGTTGGGGCCTTCACTGCCCTTTGTGCCGGACGTCTTGAAAGATCCGGCCATGCGATGCCTATCGCCGTTCCCGCTTCCCGGGCCAACTGGCGAATTTGCTTAGCCACGTCCTCTCGTTTGGTAGCGCCTTCTTTCCCCGAAAACCAATTCGCCCTGTTGATAGGCGGAACCAAGTTGTTCAAGGGGTCTCGTCGCAATGACTCCACATTGCGTAACAGATATACGCCGCAGTCCGTCAAATTCGGCTGTTGTGGTACTCTCACCTCGTAACACGGCATGTTCTTCTCGGTGAACTCATGCCCGGTCGCGCCACCTTTCCTTGAGACCTCCGTCAAGAACCTACGCACCTTTGTAGCAGCGTGTTTGCGCGATTGTATGGCCAGCGAGTCTATTATGAGGATGCACGGCCGCTGTCCTTGCATACCGTCGCCCTGTGTCGCGCGCCATGCGGGATCCTGTGGCGCCGCGCCCTGTAGACAGATCGCCGCCAAATACCAGTGCAGGTTCTCGTTGATTGGCACCAACAGCAGATCCTGTGAGAACGGATCCATCTTTCTGGTCCACGTCTTCGCGCAGCGTTCGATGTCATTCGTCATGCTTGTGTAAAAGAACGTATCATACGCATACATTCTTCTGCCCGGAACTACATCTTCGGTGTTTCGTAGTGCCCACTGCACCCCGAAATTCACGATCGTATCGTTCACGAATCGCCCTGCCGCTAAGAATCGGTAGTCGCCGATGGTCACCGCTACACCGCGCCCCATCGGCGGGTACGTGAACAAATGCCGGGTATCACCATCACGTTCCATGACTGCTGACAATTCTGGTATCACCTGCTGTCGCTCCCGCATTCCGGCAATCATTGCGGCACCTGCTGCCGTGTTCCGGATGCTCTGCGTTGTTGGTGCGATTGGGGCGCCTGCGTTTGCCCTTGCAACTGCGGTGCTAGTTGCCTTCGTTGCCGTCACGGCGCTTGTCGTCGCCGTCTCCCCCGCCGCCAGAAATGCTGGGAATGCTCCTGTGTGAGCATGGGCTTCTACACGCAGTCGCTTACCGCGTCCTTCGAGCACCTCGACGTACTCTGGGCCCAGCGGTTGAGTGCGTCTCGTTTGTTGGAGACTATCCAACAACTTCTGCCGATAATGCGCTGCACTTTCGGCCAATTTATTTGGATCACAATTATCCATCGTAATTTAAATCAAAAATGTTTGTTTAATTGTTTGCTGTGATTTACTGAAATCTTCACTTTTAATTTTTTTCTAGGTTCGTTTGAATTTAGCTTTTATTTCGCGGCGCACATGTGTCGTTGTTGACGATCGCGTAACTAATGACGCCGATGAGTCATGCTTGTTTCGTATGATGTTATGCTTCGTTCGTGCCACGCATTCGACTCGTTCGTGCCACGGCTCGTTCGTGCCTTCGCGAATTATTGCGAACCGAATTCCGCGAAATTTGACTATTTGAATTTTAACGGCCGTCGCCTACTTGCGCACTTCGCACACATTGCAATGGCCATGTGTGTGTGTGCGCGCGGTGCTCTGCTTTCTGAATGCGCCTGTGCGCCGGCGTCGAAAGCTCTGCTTCTCCCCGCTCTCTGTGCGTAGCTCCCTCTCAGCGTGCACGCACTTGGGGTTGATTTGTGCTTTTTCGCTGTGAGTGTCACGTCCGTCTATTTTACAACGGATTGGTTTGACATTTCTCGCCGCCTGCGTCGTTGTTATTTCCCCACCGCTTCTTTGCTCAGCGGTATTTAATGACTTAATCATTTTAGGCTCCTTGGAGCGTAGATTTTTAACACGACATTGATTATTACTATTAGGCCCCCTTGGGCGTAGATATTGATTATTACTTTTAGGCTCCTTGGAGCGTAGATTTATAACACGACATTTATTATTAATATTAGGCCCCCTTGGGCGTACATTTTCAACACGACATTTATTATTAATATTAGGCCCCCTTGGGCGAAGATTTTCGACACGACATTTATTATTAATATTAAGCCCCCTTGGGCGTAGATTTTGATTATTGGTTTTAGGCCCCCTTGGGCGTAGATTTTGATTATTAGTTTTAAGCCCCCTTGGGCGTATATTTAAACGATAATTACTAATATTTTCGGCGCTACATGATGGCGTTTTAGTGTGCATTTTAGGCTCCTCGGAGCGTAGATTTTTACTATTTCTATCAGCGCGTTTCACGTGTCTCTGTCGCGAGCGGTCGTCGCGCGCGTTTCCCTTCATCGATCTGACGTCCTTTACTTGCCCGCAAGCTTCCCTTGACGTCGTACAATTCACCTGTTGCACCTGCGCTTTGTTTCCGTTGTGGCCCTGATCTCCACTGAAGTTTCCATCGCGGAAAGGGTTCCTGTGGGCAGTGACCGTTGTGCGAAATGGATTCTTTAATCTCGCTGTCGCCTGGTGATCAACTACGTTGCTCTGGTGATTATTGTTTGACCGCTTCTCATTCTGCTGCCTCGGTGGCGTCCTTGCCGCTGCTGCTGTTTCGTCCGGCATCGCGTCTGCTTGATGGAACTGTTTTATTTCACTAAGATGAGCTGTCCTTGTCTTCGACTGGCCCAATCTCTTGACCACGGCTATCACCGGTGACTCGTACGTGAGTACCCTGTATGGTCCGTCAAACTTCGGTGCCAGTTTCGCTGCGAAACCGTCCACCGCCTTGGATAGATGATGCTGCTTGATGAGCACCAGATCACCTACTGCTGGTTTCCAAGATCTCCGCCTCAAATTGTAGTGGCGCGCCTGATCTTGTGCCGCCTTGGCCAGCTGTCGCCTTACAACTCCAAATACCTCGCGCAGCTCCGTGGCCCGCTCGTCGGGAGTCTGCGTCTCCACGCCTGTTCCCACGGTGACTTCATCGTAAAGGGCCTTGGGAAGCCGCGGCTCCCTCCCTTGCGTTAAATATGCCGGGCTGTAACCCGTAGTTTCTGAAATACTAGAATTTATAGCCAACGAAATTTCAGCTAACTGTTCGTCCCATCGGTTTTGCTGATGTCCTGACAACTGTGCGATGATGGTTTTTAACGTCCTGTTGGCTCTTTCGGTCGGGTTCTCCTGAGGTGTGTATGGCGCCGTGAATTGGTGCTTCACGCCCATAATCTGAAGAAACCGCCGAAACGAGTTACTCGTAAACTGCGCCCCGTTGTCCGTGATGAGTACCTTGGGGACGCCATATCGCGCCAATATGCGTTCACGAAATGCGCGCTGCAGGCTGTCGCTCGTGGCTTTTCGTAATGGCACCATTTCGGTCCATTTGGAAAATTTATCAAAGAATACGAGCAGCATCGTGTTTCCGTGTTTTGAACGCGGTAAAGGCCCAACAAAATCAGCGCACATCCATGCCCATGGCTCCTCCGCTATTTTGGTCAGCATTTTCCCTGCCGGCTTTTGTTGCGACACCTTGAATTTCTGACATGACTCGCAGTTGCGCACATATCGCCGTATGGTTCGAGTCATGCCTGGCCAGAAATATCGCCTTGATACGCGAGCGATCGTCTTACGGACACCCATGTGCCCTGCGGTGGCGTCGTCATGGTTCTCGCGCATCACCTGAGCGCGGCGTGGTGTCGGAACGCACAGCTTCCATGCTGCGCCGTCGCTGTCACTTGTGTGTTGTGGTATGTGCCTGTATAGATTCCCATCCTCAATGGCGTAATCTGCAAATTTCTCCGGTTGCTCTCGAACTTCCATCATTCGTCTGTCTGTCCATGCACAGCGTCCTTCGGCTGATGCCTCTTCTCCGGTCTTCATTAGCGTCTCCAGCGGCTGCCTGGATAACGCGTCAGCCACGACATTCAGCTTTCCTTTCCGGTACTGAATGTCAAAGGTGTGCTGTTGTAATTCTAACGCCCAGCGCGCTATCCGCCCTGATGGGCTCTCAATGGAATTCAACCACTTGAGAGACAAGTGGTCTGTTATGACCAGGAACCTGTAGCCTTCCAGATATGGTCGCATCTTTCTGATTCCCCACACTATTGCCAAGCACTCCTTTTCCGTCGGCGAGTAATTCTCCTCTGCCTTATTTAGCCTGCGGCTTGCGTATGCTATTACGCGTTCCTTATCGTCGATCTCCTGCGTCAGCACTGCTCCCAGCCCGTAGTTGCTAGCGTCGGTCTGCAACGTGAACTTTTTCGTAAAGTCAGGGCAGCCGAGCACCGGTGCCTCGGTCAGCATGCTCTTCAACTTATCAAACGCCTTCTGCTGCTCCTCCGACCAGCTGAAGTGCTTCCCCTTTTTTAACAATTTTGTCAAAGGTTGCACCACATCCGAAAACTCGGGTACGAATCTCCGGTACCATGAGGCAATGCCTAGACACTGGCGTACCTCCCGAACATTCGTTGGTGGTCGTAACTCACGTATTGCGGCAATCTTATCCGGGTCTGTGTGAATACCTTGGTCACTCACCATATGGCCAAGATATTTGATTTCACGTTTGAAGAAATCGCATTTTTCCTTATTGAGCTGCAACTTGGCTCGCCTCAATCTCCTGAAAACTTCCTTCAAATTTGCCATGTGCTCCTCCAGCGTGGATCCCGTGACAATAATGTCATCCAGGTAGGCGAACGCATGCGGCTCCATGTCTGGTCCTATGACACGGTCTAATGCGCGCTGAAACGTCGCTGGCGCTGAGTGCAATCCAAATGGCATCACTCGCCATTGATACAGCTCTCGTCCAGGCACTGTAAACGCGGTATACTCCTTGCTGCTTTTCTCCATTGGAATCTGCCAATAACCGTTCTTCAGATCCAAACTGCTGATATATTTTGCATTCCTCAAGCGGTCCAAAATATGATGGATCCGTGGCAGTGGATAGGCATCAGGCACTGAATGTGCATTCAGCTGCCTGTAATCGATACATAGTCGCCATTGTCCCGTCTTCTTCTTCACCAAGACTATAGGCGCGCTATGTGGGCTCCTTGATGGCTCTATGCATCCTTTTGCGATGAGTGCGTCCACTTCCTCATTGATGACCGCCTGCATCGCTGGGTTTTTGGGGAAATAGCGTTGCTTGATGGGGCAATCATCCTTCATAATGATTTTGTGGGTGGTGATGTCCGTAGTCCCTCCATTGTTCACAAATTTTTCCAGCTCCTCCTGTAAAAATTGTTCGATCATCTCCCGTTCGCTACGTGTGTCGGGTCGCGCCACTGTGCAAACTGGCGACTGGTCGGGCTGCCGCGCTGTCTCCCTCAGCGTGACGCTCTTCCCACCACAACTCAATGTGGCGCCTGCTTGCTGCAAAAAGTCCATCCCCAGGATGATGTGGTCGACCACGTTGGGTAACACCAACAGTGTCAAGGGACACTCCTTGTTGCCTAGCCTGCCCATCACTCGAATCTCCTCTCTTATGTGCCTGGTGGCGCCGTCCGCCATGCGTACGTGGACATCCGTACTTCTATAGTTGAATGGTGTGCGGATCATTCTCGCGCAGAACTCGCTTACGAAGCTGCGCGTCGCGCCTGTGTCCACCGTTGCGATTGCCAATTCATCGTTGATGGCAATCGTCGCCACGATGCGGGTCGCCTCCTGTTTCAATACGTCCGTGGGGTACGGGGTGAGATTGTAGGAACCGCCAGCCCTCGCTACTGGCGACTCCTTCGGCCATTTCCCGAACGTCGTCTGCAACAATCAGAAGCACGCACGCCCCTGCGCCCGCATTCCCAGCAAAACGTGACCGCGTCATTGCGGCAACCTGCTTGATAATGGCCGTCGCGCCCACATCGCCTACATGCCGTCCTCGGATTAATCTTCATCCTGCTGACATCGTTCCCTCGTTGATTAGGCTCCTCTCTCGGTGGTGTCGCGCGATCGCTCTCGTCTGCGTCGCTCAACCGCCTATCACTTTCTTCTCGTGGCCGCGCCGTGTACTGTGGCCGCGTCTGACTGCTCCTTCTAGCGTCGTTCAACCACCTATTGTTTTCCTCTCTTGGCCGCGCCATGGGGTATGGTTCCGCATGACCGCTCCTTTTAACATCGTCCAACCGCCGATTATGTTCTTCTCGCGGCCGCGCCGTGTGCTGTGGCTGCGTCTGACCGTTCCCTCGAATTACATCGTAGTCGTCTGCCAAGTCTACCAGTTCGGTTATCGTCGTGAAGTCGCGGCGCCGAATATAGAGTTGGTACTCCTGACGACAATTCTTAAATATCCGCTCCATCTGCGCCTTCTCCTCGTAATGCGTATGTCGCATCATATCGCGCATACTAATCACAAAATCTTTAAATGCCTCTCGCGGTCGCTGTGTCCGCTTACGTATGGCGTCATCTAAATCCTCGAAGAACCGTGGCGGCAGGAAAAACCGTAGAAATCCCTTTTTGTAGTCGCTCCACTGGTGACATGGTGCATAATTGGTCCGGTGCCATACTAGTGCCCTTCCCAGCAGAAGTTCCTGTATCGCGTATGGAACGCAGTCGGGGTCGACGTTATGGACCCGCGTTAACTGCTCAACGCGCTCTATAAATACCAGCGGGTCACTGGTGCCATTAAACTTTATTGGCCACTTCCTGATGCGGTCCATCGCGGCCTCAGGTGTCACAGACGCACCTGTATGAGCTGCCGATGAGGGATGGGTTGCCACCGCATCTGCAAGTGGTGGCCTGCTCTGTCTGTCCGATGATCGATACCCCGGTGTATCGTTACTGTTGAGCGGTGCCATATGCGCCTGTTGCTGTTGTGCCATATGTGCCATATGCGCCATATGCGTTTGTTGCTCCTGCGCCATTTGCGCCTGATGTGTATGCTGCGCCCCTTGCGCCTGATATGTCTGCTGCGCCCCTTGCGCCTGTTGTGTCTGCTGCGCCATTTGCTGCACCATTTGTTGCGCCATTTTCTGCGCCATTTCCATAATTCTTGTCTGCTCCTGTTGCTGAGCCGCTTGCGCAATTCGCGATTGCTCCTGTTGTGCCTGTTGTGCCTGTTGCGCCTGCTGCGCCATTGGCGTAATTCCTGTTACGCTTGTTTGGGTTGTGTACCGCATCGGTTGCGTGCCAGCCGTTGAAAAAATGCACGGTGACGTAGTTCGCACTGACATCAACGGCCTGGTGCTGAAGGTAGGTAGCGTCCACACCTGCTCACCTGTAGTAAAAATTTTAAATTTTGACTCACCAGAGTGTAGCGTTCCGTCCGTCGTTGACATCGTGTTTGTGGTTTGTGGGACGAATGGTAGATTGAAGAGCTCCTGAAACCCGGTGTCACTTGCTACCGGCAATGGCGAAGCCTCTTTGGCGTGTTTCAGCTCCAATTTTCCTAGGCGCTCCAGCTCCTCAGCTGTGCGCTTGCCGTCATTTACGTAAGCGGCAAAATTCCTACGCAGTTCTTCGACGGTACCGCTCCCGTCGAAACCGAACTCTGCGGCATACTTGGTGAGGTCCTCCCGGCGGAGACCGTATACCCAGGTTACTTTTACCATGGCGATTATCTTTTATGATATTTCTTTTTTTTTTTCCACTAGCTTTCGTGTCACCGACTTGTTCGTTTCACAGACTTTTTGTTTTACTGTTCTTTGTTCGTTTCACTGATTTTTGTTCGTTTCGGCGACCTTTTGTTTTTCGTTCGTTTCACAGACTTTTTTTTGTCTCACCGCGCTTTTGTTTTATATTTTTAGTGCGTTCCTTTAATTATTTTACTAGCGCTCTCTTTTTTTTTTTTCTTTTCCACTGTGTATCAGTTCTTTTTATTTCACTTTAGTTTCTTTATGCCGCACCCGTTTATGCATTTGTTTCTATGCTTATTTTAACTAGCGCCTTTTGGGTTTTATATATTTAATTTGTTCCTTTATTTAGTTCACTCGCGCTTTTTCTTTTAACCAACCGACTTCGATTCCTCGACCATACTTTTTTTTTTCACTGTCTCATTTTTCTCTGTTCGCTCTCTGCTCTTTTTTTTTTTCTTTGTTCTTTTACACGCACATATTTTCTTTTCGTTTTCTGTTCATCTTACACGCACATAATTACTTTTTAATTCTTAATTTCTTTCATGTCTTTTTACCGAAAATTTATCGACAACGTTCACTTTGCTTTTTTTTTTCTTTAACTCACTCGCGACGCAGTGTGCTTTCTATGTTTTGTGCACAATTCCTTTTGTTTTGCACTAAGGGTCCCTGCTCGGGCGCCATGTAACGTGACCGGTTCTCCGGGTTCAGAGCTGGGATATCCTCAGCGGGCTCCAGTAGTCCGCGCGTTACAAAATTTATTATTGTGCAGGGAAACCCTCATAGAAATGACCACACCGACACAAGTCTTTAATTTATGCGATATACATCGCGTTTATTGTGAGTTAGTATTATATTAATTAAGTATTTAATTATATAGCAAAATTCCCCGTGCGTTGTCTCTGCGTACTGTTGACGGGCCGCTGCTGCATACGGGCCTCTGCTGCATCCGGTCCCTCGCCGCTTCTAAATATTATATATAGGTTATCTTAACCAGACTTACTCCAGGCCGCCTTGCTGGAACTGTGCTTATCCTTGGTCCTTAACCAGGACGGGAAACTGAACCTCCGGTCACGGTACAACGCTCCTACGGATCTCGCCTGCAGAAAGCGTTGTAACCGATCGGTCTTGTCGAGGTCGAAGTCAGGAACAGAGAGAGCGAATTAACGCTGTGCAGCGCCTTTTAAAGGCCTGCGATTGGTGACTTGTTGCCTCAATTGTTGATTTGTTGACCGATCGTTGGTGACTTGTTGCCCGCCGCTCTTGTAGTTTCGTCCATCCGTGTGAGCTTTCTCGCTCACCAGCGAGAGTGTGATAGTGACGCTTTTGTCGCTTCGCTCACTGGTGAGTATGTGTTAGTCAAACACTTGTTGCTTTCTTCGCTTCACCAGCGAAAGCTTTGCTCACTGATGGGTATTGGTGGCTTTCGTGCCACGTGCCTGTGCCTCGCTTATGTCGACGGCTTTGATTCCCACGCTGATTCTTATTCAACGCCGTACAGCAGCGTAAATGTGTGGTTACCATTTGCCCCCCAAATGGTACCGTCACAGATTAAATAAAAGAAACATTTTTTTCTTGTTTAATGAAAATTTTCTGATTCTAATTTCATACAAATTATTAAAATTATTATGAAGAATAATGATTGATTTACAACAAAAGCATTGCGAAATAATATTACATAAAAAACACTAATTTAAGCAAGCTTAGAGAATTGCGATGACTTACTCCCTCAACCGACTTTTTCGGTAACACAAATTTCTTTTTAATTTTTAAACTAATTTTTGGACTAGGAATTGTTTGTAAATTTTTCGGAAGAAAAAAATGTTGTTTAAAAGGTTATCATATGCAGCATGCCGTGTTATATATTGCGTCATTGAATGGCATTTTTTTGAAATGTGATCTTTTTTTTTGTAAAAATCAAGAATCAGGTGACCGAAATCTACCAGAAGTTTCATTCGAATTAAAAATTTTTGTAGAATTCATAACTTTTATAATGTCAGAGATGTAAAGAAATAAAATGTTTATATAATATTTTTAATAACAATCCGATCAGATTACAATAGCACAATTTCCAAACAAGTTTTTCAAGAGTGTCAGATCAGTTTACCTAAAATAGGTTTTAGATTAGGTATCTTTGTAAAGGATGTATCAAGTTTCTTTGAGTAAATTTGAAAGTGGACTTAACATAATTGACCTGAACCGAATAATGCCAGTTGGCCTATGTTAGGGACGCCCTATCGTGTATTGATCAGGGGTGGATGTGAAAAAGGGCCAACCTTACCAAATGATCACTTGAAAAAACCTAAAACGTATGAAATAATGCTCAGATTTAACTCACAATTGCTCTCAATGTATAATACTAAGAAAACAATTGAAATAATCTCTAATTAAATCTCAGAAACAGTTTTATATAAACATTAAAGTTATTAAATAAAGGGTTTGAATATCAATGAAACTGTTTTGGATATCAATGAAATTCTTTATTCCTGTAAAAGTACGTTCGATGCCATTATGTATGGAAACAGATTTCTTTTGTATGGCCACCACGGTCGCGCTTGCAGAAGTCCAGACGCTGAACCCAATTTTCGACAGTTTTCAAGCATAAATCGACCAATACTGCTGCAATTTCACATTCGATATTCGTACGTTCATCAATCGTCGCTGGATTGTTGGCATAGACCATAGACTTGACGTAGCCCCATAGAAAATAGTATAACGGCGTCAAATCGCATGACCGAGGCGGCCAATCGACTGGACCATTTCGTTAGATAACACGTTCTCCAAACTTGGTTTCCAATAATTTGATTGTGGCATTCGCTGTGTGGCTTGTGGCGCCGTCCTGTTGGAACCACATGTCCTCCAAGTCCATATCATCCAATTGGGGCCAAAAATATTCAGTTATCATTGAACTGTAGCGATTCTCATTCACAGTAACGTGCCGGTCTTGATCATCACGGAAGAAGTACGGCCCAATGACGCCGCCGGCCCTTAACCGCACCAAACCGTAATTTTTTCGGGATGCAATGATGACTCATGGAGTACGTGTGGATTACTGTCTAACCAATAACGCATATTTTGATTTTTCGATGAAAATCCGAATCATTTTCAAGTTGTTGCTCAGCCCATTTCACGAACATACGACGCTTCTGGTAGTCAAGCGGCTTCAGTTCTTGCGTCAATTTGATTTTGTAAGGATGTAGGCAAAATTCGCAACAAGGACGTCACAGAGATGCCCAACGCTTGAGAACGAAGTAGTAGAAATTTTGGTAGGGCCATGGACATGAAGTGATCATGTCATTATTCAAGGTGATCGGGATATAACGAGGCCCATAATGTCCTTGTAACACAGTGTCCTGATCATGTATTGACCTCAGGCCATGATCATGTACTGATCGGGCAATTCCCCATTTTAATATTTATCCGACAATTGCCTTGTCTGAGCCCGAGCATAATAGGGTTTCTCTCATTAATCTCGATCATTGCCTGATACTAATTTCGTTATGAGGAACAAATAATGTAGCTATGATCGGGAACATTGGCTGTTTAGATAATGTAAACCCTGATATGATAAGAATGATACGAGCATGCAAAGGCAATGATCATATTTTCTTTAATAGGGCTTACCCAACGAAAACCCGATCATTTCCCGATGGCGCATCGGGCAAATTTCTACTAGGGGAGAGACACATTTGTGCTTTCTTCAACTGAAGCCTCAGCGGTAGCAATATTCTCGACACTACGGGCACTTCTTTGTCTCACTTGCACGGGAACATTTTGTACTGTGCCTGTGGATTCAAATTTTTCCACTAGAAGCTCAATTGTTGATCTGCTAGGGCGATTATGACGACCATAAATTGGACGTAGCGCTCTTAACATTGAGGGCACTGACTCCGAATTTCGGTAGTAAATTTTAATAATTTCGACTCGTTGTTGGCTCGTATATCTTTCCATCATGAAATGGCAAACCTTACTGAAGAGAAATGTCAAAAGACATTTACCTATAAAGAATATTCGATTATTTTGAGAGATATATTAAATTGTACGGATATTTTAAGTTCTTCAAATTATTTAAATTTTAAATTAAAAAGAATTAAATATTTTATATTAAACAATTATAAACATTAAAAAAATTAAAGAAATATGGCGTCGTTTGCTGTCCCTGTCGCTCTACTTTTGTAGCGTCCCATTTGAAAAACCCTTTACATTTCAATATATTATAAACCATACAAATATCATTATTTTTTTACAACTTATAAATGAAAAAAAAACTGATAATAATCAGAAAATACTAAAGGTTTTTAAATTTTAAAAATCATAAAATATAACGCGTTATATTAATATTACTATACTAATATTAATATAAATAAACTTGCTTCACCCTTTCAAGATTGTTTTCACATTATTCAGATTGAACTTCAACATCTCATCTCATCTCCTCCATAATGCCAGAAAACTCAACCAACTTGCTAACATTTTGTAGTCGTTGCTGACATGGCTCAAAAAACAATGGCTTCTCTCCATCTCTCGTCTAATGTCAAGAGTGTGGGTGGAAGTGACTACCGTCAATATGTGTTGCCGGTTTTGTGTAGTGGGATGATTGGGTTGTTGTTAGCAGTTGATTGGTTGGAAAATTGCTTCATTTTCCAGCAGCTAAAATTGCTTTGCCATGTCTACTGCTGCGTTTAAGCCGTTCAGCATTTTCGTACAACAACTGACACATATTCCGCACCACATAGCAGTGTACGATATTAGCCATGAGTGAAACAATGTAATGCATATAAATAAAAATAGATGTCTCCAAAAAAGATGACTAAAGTGTTTACGTTGCAACATGTCGTCACAGATAAACATAAACGTTGTCAATTTATATACAATATATTATATAACTTGAATGAAACCATAAACGTAACCTTTCTGCACGACTCGTTTTAATCAGGACCAAATAATTTTTATAGTGGAAAGCATTGTATAATAAAACCATTTTCAAATGTTACAAATATCTATAGAGAATGTTCGATTTTAAGAGATAATTTAAATTGTACGGATATTTTAAGTTTTTTCCAAATAGTTGGTTCGTGAAATTTTTACATTTTATACTAAAAACAATGAAATATTTTATATTAAAATATTTTATATATAAAATTTAATTCATAATTAAAGAATTAATTTTTAAGGCAAATAACTTTTAAAAGAATATTATACATTAAACGTACATTTTTTTGTAAAGAAAGGTATTTTTTGACAAATTATTTCCTTCCCCAAGAAACTCTGCAGCCTATACGTAGCAAATTGCTGCACGCAACAAAAACTTTGGCAAAATCTTGAGTTAATGCATTTTTGCTTTTGGTTCTTTCTTCAATGCACATAATTCTTATTGTGTTTATTGGGGAAGGAAAACTTAAGCGACTTAAAATGTAGAATCTGCTGAGAAAGATCGCTGCCTCTGAAACAGCTGAACGATCTGCCACTCAATGCATTTTGACAATTGTTTGTTGTTTTATTTGTTGGTACAAAACACCCAATATATACCGACGTGACCTTGAGCACGTTAAGACAATATCTTAAAATAATCAAAAGAGGTCGTAAAACAAAAACAATTAATTATAAAATTTTATTCTAAAGAAAATTAAATATGTACTGAAAATGTATTTTTTTTATTTATAAAAAAAATACACGTAATTTTTTGAAAAATTTTAAAGATAAACTATACAGTTTTAAAATATTAAAATATCAAAACAAAAAATACTATTTTCGAAGTATTCGAAATTTTTAGTAAACATTTTATACATTTTGTATTTTTAGTAATAATTTTGTGAAAATTTTATAAAGAAATCAAACAATTTATTTAAATTGAGAAATATTTTCTATTAAAAATATATAAATTTAAAAAGTTTTTTTTTAATTTATGCCTTATTGTAATCTTTAAATTGTGCATATCGACGCTTCTTACGAAAACCAGCACGCTTCAATTTGCTTACGCAAAACAGTATGTTTACTAGTTATTCATAAAGTAAATTGTGCTGTTTTTCGTAAGCAAATGGAAATGTGCTGGTTTTCGAAAGAGGCGTCGATATATAGTATGTGTGAACTACTGTTTATTTCACAAAATACATGCGAAAACTTGGATTATAAAAGATAATGTAGAAAATCTGAATGTGAAGAGTTCAGTTTTTTAATAATACGTGATATTTGAAATGTATTCAAGCTGGGATTATTTGTTGGAATAGTTAGGGAAACATCTCTTGTCAAAAAAAAAACACCAACATTTTTATGCTGCAATACAACAAGTTGTTTGAATTTATAAAATCATTAATTTTCTTATTCCTTTGCGAAACTTCTTAAAAACAGCAATTAAAATTGGCACAAAAACCGTCGTATGCAAAGCACAGCCTTTGAATTTGACATATTCAACACTTTATTTGTGCTGCCACCCTATCAGTTCGCAAAGCAGCGCAGCAGCGCACCACTGACTTTCGGAATCGCTGCCAGGAGTCTCAGACTTTGACGCACATCAGACTGCGACAGCGCTGCTTAAATCCAGCGCTGACGAGCAACGTCATTGCGAATTCAACTATTGCATGTATTTTTAACAATTTTTCACTTCACTCACATTTAATTAACACATTTTAAACTTCAATTTCACAATTTACGGAACAAATCAAAAACCCTTTTAAAATGTCGACTCACTTTCAACCTTTCAATTTACATTTCCGCTGCAACAGCTTTTGACATTTCTCATGTCACATTTTAGCTATAAAATATTTGTATGCCAAAAAGTATGCACGGCATTTTAGTCACATTAAAGAATGTACATGGTGTTGAAGAAGTTATTATTAATTAGTTACAATAGCTGAAGTTGACGAATTAAATTGTTTCTGAACTGCGCCTCCTTTCGCATAATTAGACGAATATCTTGTAATAATCACCAACATTTAAAACAAATATCTAAATATGGAGTGTCGTTTTCAATAAACCATGATATTTAGTGGAATTATTGCGGAAACATTTTTCATAAAAAACACCAACATTTTTATGCAAAAACAGAAAGGTTTAAAATAAATAAAAATTACCTGCAGCTGCAGATCTATCTTCAGATCTATCCATTTATTTATTCATTTTCTTTTTCATTGTGAAAATGCTTCATGGTAATACATAGAGCCGACTGCCACTACTTTTAATTCATAAATTTCAATATTTGTTTTTACTGCTGCCATCTCTGTCTCTAATTCACACTGACCTCAACAATATTCAACACTTTATTTGTACTGTCACCCTATCTGCCTTTAATGCTGTTCGCAAAACAGCGCAGTAGCGCAACACTGACCTTCGAAATCGCTGCCAGGAGTCTCAGACGTCGACGCACATTCATCTGCGACAAAGACGTCTCCAATTCGTCGTAGAGTGGACCACGTCTACGCGCATTCAACTATTGTCCATATTATTAACAATTATTCACTTTAATTAACACATTTTGGTCTTTATTTTCACAATTTTAGAACAAAACTTTACGTAGCAAATAAAAAACACTTATAAAATGTCCACTCACTTTCCATCATTCAACTTACATTTCCGCTGCAACGGATTTTGACATTTGTGATGTCAAGTATTAACTAAAAATTATGTCTATGCCCAAAAGTATGCACTGCATTTTAGTCACATTAAAGAATTTACATGGTGTAGAAGAAGTTAAATGAATCTACACTGAACTCTTCAGTTTTCAATAATGCGTGAGATTTAGTTGAAAAGCATTAAAGCTCTTTTTATTTGATGGAATAGTTGGGTGAATATTAAACAAAAAAACAATAGTTTATGCAACAAAAACAATAATTTACAATAAATAAAATTACCTTTTCAAATCTTTTCATTAATATATTCAATTTCTTAGACCTTTATGAAAATACTTTAAGGTAGCTTTTGAAGTTGTCGCAAACAGTGCCGACTGCAACACATTGCCGCGACATGCCGCCTTGTCTGTATGTAATGCTGCTGATTGTCTCGAATGTGCACTGACCTTCAAATCGCTGACAGGAGTCTCAACGCACATCCGCCCGCGACAGCGCTACACAAATCCAGCGCAAATCTCTACGCGCATTGAACTATTGCGCATATTATTAATATTTATTCATTTCACTTACATTTAATTAACACATTTTATCCTTAATTACCACAATTTAACAAAAGAAAAACTTTACGAAACAAATCACAAACACTTTTAAAATGTCGACTCACTTTCAATCATTCAATTTACATTTCCGCTGCAAGGAAATTTGACGTTTAATATGTCATATTTTAGCACGAATTCTTCTAATGCCTAAAACTATGCACAGCATTTAAATTCCACTATTTACATGGAATCGTAGAAATTATAATTAATAAATTACAAATAATAATAGTGATGTATAAATGTGTCAAAAAAAAAATTAACTTTAAAAAGATAACCTTAAAAGTTCTTCAAAAATTTTGATTGTAATTTAAATTATTAAATCTAGTTTCTAATGAGTTTTTGTATATTTACATCAATTCTAATACACATTTTAATTTTACGTATAAGAAAATTGCCACCAATCATATATCTTATTATTCATATTCATTTGGAACATTGACGTTTTTTACTTGTACTTGAAGTCACATGACATTCAACAGACTTTGAATCTAGTTGTGGCCGATATTGTAGTTACAGAGAAATACATGATCTAGGTGTTAAATATAAAAAACTTGAATTTTATAAGTATGTAAGGTATTTTTATGGAATATAAAATATTTTAATTGAATTTCGGTTAAAATGTAAGTAATGGAGTTTTTAAAATAACTGTAAATGTCTTCATCATGTAACTGATGGGGTTGAACAGTTCCCAATCATGGCCTTACTGAAATTTCTATTAGAGCTGTACTAAATGTATATAATTTATTTTGTTAGGAAAAATAAACTGCTTTTAGAAGTAATATTTTAGGCAACAAAAGATTTAGTATACAAAAATATATTGTGTATTTTGTAGAACGGCTTCAAATTACTACAACGAGTTAAATAAAACAGTTGTAAGTTCAAGCTTTAAGATCCGTTATAATGTTTTTTTTTATAAATAATGATTAGAATCGAAGTGATTAGAATCATTAAAGTAAATTACTGGTATCAGTAAGTGTGTTATGCACGGGTTTGACAACAGATGAACGTATATTTTATTGGTTTGTCTCATTTTTATTGTAATTATATCGTTTTCTCAGCACCCCTGCGCAAAAACTGCAAACGCCAATGACGTATACATATTTGGATATTGTGCAAAGGGTAAATCAATGACTTTTTTACTAAGTATCTGACCGAAGGTTCGTAAGGGACAGATTACTATCCAATCAATATTTTTTAACATTTCATTTAATAAAGAATAAGTGCCAAAGCAAATTAACTATGGAAATATTGTTGTATGTTACTCGATGCGCTCACTCACATTGAATGCTGAATATCGTGTGACCAGAGAGTATAGATTTTTAATAGAGATTCCTTCCGAGTTTGCTAGCGTCGCTGCCGAAAACATTGGTTATGTGGAAGTCGAATTTTACAGATTGAAAATAACAGAGGAAAACAGTGCACAAAACTGGATCTGTCCGCGGATAATTTGCAACCAAACTTACTAAGATATATTGCAATCCAACTCCTTATAAATTTCAATTATTTTTCTGGCCAAAAATGTGGCAGAAAACATCAGAATATTGATTTGAAAATGTGCCTGTTGACAACATTTTCGTTTCAATTTCCACATAACCAATGTTTGAATTTATTTGACAAAAGTGGCAGCGAAACCATCTGTACGGAAACTCTATATCAAATATATACCATTTGGTGTGACTACAAGATCATGTATAAAACGAGAACGTTCGATTTGAGACGTTAAATATTTAATGACATATTGATTATCCTGGGACTACAAGTTCATGTACTAAACGGGTACGTTCAATTTGAATTTTTTTTATGTTGCCAACATTTAAAGAAACGGTAAACTAAAAAAAAATATATTTTTGTATTTTAAAAAAAGGTGGAAAAACAAAAATGTTGCACACATTGAATCGGGACTGAAAACGATAATAATAAAATATATGATTGGTGACAATTCTCTTGTACGTAAAATTAAAATCTGTTTAAAATTTGAAGATAATATACAAAAACTCACAAAAAATAGATTTTATAATTTAAATAACAATCAAAATTTTTGAAAATTTTTAAGGTTACTTTTTTAAAGTTAATTTTTTTGGACACATTTATACATCACTACCATTCTTTGCAATTTATTAATTATAATTTCCACGACACCATGTACATACTGGAATGGTATTTAAATACTGTGCATAGTTTTAGGCATTAGAAGAATTCTTGCTAAAATATGACATATTAAAAGTCAAATTTCCTTGCAGCGGATATGTAAATTGAATAATTGAAAGTGAGTCGACATTTTAAAAGTGTTTGTGATTTGTTTCGTAAAGTTTTTCCTTTGTTAAATTGTGGTAATTAAGGTTAAAATGTGTTAATTTAATGTAAGTGAAATGAATAAATATTAATAATATGCGCAATAGTTCAATGCGCGTAGAGAAGTATCCTCGTCTGCGCTGGATTTGCGTTGCGCTGTCGCGGGCGGATGTACGTTGAGACTCCTGGCAGCGATTTGAAGGTCAGTGCACATTCGAGACAGCATTCGAGGCAGCATTACAGACAGACAAAGCGACATGTACCGGCAATGTGTTGCAGTCGGCTCTGTTTGCGACAACTTCAAAAGCTACCTTGAAGTATTTTCACAAAGGTCTAAGAAATTGAATACATTAATGAAAAGATTTGAAAAGGTAATTTTATTTATTGTAAATTATTGTTTTTGTTGCATAAACTATTGTTTTTTTTTTTTAATATTCACTCAACTATTCCATCAAATAAGGAGAGCTTTAATGCTTTTCAACTAAATCTCACGCACTATTGAAAACTGAAGAGTTCAGTGTAGATTCTTTTAACTTCTTTTACACCATGTACATTATTTAATGTGACTAAAATGCCATGCATACTTTTGGGCATAGAAAAAATATTAGCTAATACTTGACATGAGAAATGTCAAAATCCGTTGCAGCGGAAATGTAAGTTGAATGATTGAAAGTGAGTGGACATTTTATAAGTGTTTTTTATTTGCTCCGTAAAGTTTTGTTCTAAAATTGTGAAAATAAAGACCAAAATGTGTTAATTAAAGTGAATAATTGTTAATAATATGGACAATAGTTGAATGCGCGTAGACGTGGTCCACTCTACGTCGAATTGGAGACGTTTTGTCGCAAATGGATGTGCGTCGACGACTGAGACTCCTGGCAGCGATTTCGAAGGTCAGTGTTGCGCTACTGCGCTGCTTTGCGAACAGCATTAAAGACAGATAGGGTGACAGTACAAATAAAGTGTTGAATATTGTTGGGGTCAGTGTGAATTAGAGACAGAGATGGCAGCAGTAAAAACAAATATTGAAATTTATGATTTAAAAGCAGTGGCAGTCGGCTCTATTACCATGAAGCATTTTCACAATGAAAAAGAAAAATGAATAAATGAATGTATAGATCTGAAGTTATGCAGCTGCAGGTAATTTTTATTTATTTTAAACCTTTCTGTTTTTGCATAAAAATGTTGGTATTTTTTATGAAAAATGTTTCCCCAATAATTCAACTAAATATCATGCTTTATTGAAAATTGAACTCCATATTTAGATATATGTTTTATATTTCAAATGTTGGTGATTATTGCAAGATATTCGTCTAATTATGCGAACGGAGGCGCAGTTCAGAAATAATTTAATTCGTCAACTTCATTTATTGTAATGTATTAATTATAACTTCTACGACACCATGTACATTATTTAATATGATTAAAATGTTGTGCATACTTTTGGGCACAAAGAATTTTTAGCTAATACTTGACATGAGAAATGTCAAAATCTGTTGCAGCGGAAATGTAAGTTGAATGATGGAAAGTTAGTGGACATTTTATAAGTGTTTTTTATTTGCTCCGTAAAGTTTTGTTCTAAAATTGTGAAAATAAAGACCAAAATGTGTTAATTAAAGTGAATAATTGTTAAAAATATGGACAATATTTGAATGCGCGTAGACGTGGCCAACTATACGGCGAATTGGAGTAGCGCTGTCGCAGATGGTTGTGCTTCGACGTCTGAGACTCCTGGCAGCGATTTCGAAGGTCAGTGTTGCGCTACTGCGCTGTTTTGCGAACAGCATTAAAGACAGATAGGGTGACAGTACAAATAAAGTGTTGAATATTGTTGAGGTCAGTGTGAATTAAAGACAGAGATGGCAGCAGTAAAAACAAATATTGAAATTTATGAATTCAAAGCAGTGGCTGTCGGCTCTGCTACCATGAAGCATTTTCATAATGAAAAAGGAAAATGAATAAATGAATGGATAGATCTGAAGTTATGCAGCTGCAGGTAATTTTAATTTATTTTAAACTTTTCTGTTTATGCATAAAAATGTTGGTGTTTTTTATGAAAAATGTTCCCGCAATAATTCCACTAAATATCATGCTTTATTGGAAACGGCACTCCATATTTAGATATTTGTTTTAAATGTTGGTGATTATTACAAGATATTCGTGTCATTTTGCGAAATGAGGTGCTGTTCAGAGACAATTTAATTCGTCAACTTCATTTATTGTAATGTATTAATAATAACTTCTTCGACATCATGTACATTCTTTAATGTGACTAAAATGCCGTGCATACTTTTTGGCATAGAAATAATTTATAGCTAAAATGTGACATGAGAAATGTCAAAAGCTGTTGCAGCGGAAATGTAAATTGAGAGGTTGAAAGTGAGTCGATATTTCAAAAGGGTTTTTGATTTGTTCCGTAAATTGTGAAATTGAAGTTTAAAATGTGTTAATTAAATGTGAGTGAAGTGAAAAATTGTTAAAAATACATGCAATAGTTGAATTCGCAATGACGTTGCTCGTCAGCGCTGGATTTGAGCAGCGCTGTCACAGTCGGGTGTGCGTCGAAGTCTGAGACTCCTGGCAGCGATTTCGAAGGTCAGTGGTGCGCTGCTGCGCTGCTTGGCGAACTGATTTAGAGACGGATAGGGTGGCAGCACAAATGTGTTGAATATGTTGAATTCAAAGCAGCGGCTGTGCTTTGCAGTAGGCGCTTTTGGTTGGAATATTGAAAGAAAATAAAAAAAAGAAAAAATAAACAAAAAAAGTTAAAATCAATCAAAATATGATGCAGATGAAGGTAATTTTTATTTTTTGATTTTCTTTGAATTTTGTATTACAAATACATATCGCGAGTTATTAAAAACAGTACTCTTAATATTCTGGTATTTTGCATTATTTATAACAAGATTGTTTATTCTAAGTGTTTTGATTAATTTTACCAAATTTTTATAAAAAAATAAAATGTTGTATTAATTATAATTAAAACAACTTGGGAAAATTTTAATTTTCAGTAAATATTAAAATGTTCTTGAAAAATTATTTATAATATTTGTGGAAAATAATTAAATTTCTTTTAAAAAAGTTAAATCTTCTATAATATTCTATATTGGTTAAAAAAAATGACTTTTAATTTTGTCAATTGTTATTTTTTTATAATTTAAACAGTTACTAAAACTAAAATTGCTTAAATACATCGGTTGCGCTTCATCAATACTTGATGAACTTTGGCCAAAGCATTCGAATCGCAGCATGTGGCGACATCACTTAAACGTCATCCGGTTCTTTCGGTTGGTGCATTAAGCCATCCAGCAGCCAGCAACGACTCCTTAGAGTAGGGTATTATTACAACTTTTGTTAGATGTCGAAACTGTGGTTAGTGCATATAGTGAATTCAGACAGTGCGCGCAGCTGTGCTCCAAGCAAGGCGAAGCAGCTGCTGGAATTTGTCAATAAAATGTTTTTTTTTTTCTATTTGTTGCCCTGCTTTGGAAAGAGTACTTGGTAAACTCGTCCTGATAAAACTCATTGCCCGAAAGAAAAATTTAAAGTTGACTTTTGTTTCTTTTGTTTCTTATTTAGTTTTACTTTCTTTCAGTCGCTGTGGGTTCCAATTGTCATTCTTTCTGGAGAAATTGGCACACTTGGCAATCATATGGCTACCACCGATCGGTAGCCCGCACAATTTAAGTTTGTCATAGTTGGTGGTGCTCAGTTTGGGACACCAAAAAGTATATCGTCTGTTGGTGTTGGTTGGTTGGATGGATCGTTTGGCACAGTTGGTTTCAGTTTGACTGCACTTTTGCAGTGGCGCAGTAAGTTTTTGTTTCGCAATCAGCCAGCCAGCCATAGTTCTTTCCCTCAGATCCGTCTGACTAAGTTCTTCAGTTGGCATCCAACTCCAATAATACGAACACGTATAACAAGGAGCAGCAGCAGAAAAACAACAGCATCAACCGTTCTCGTCTCTAAGGATATCGAATTATGACACTTTTAGTGGTTTTTAAAACGCAAAACTTTTCGTTGCGTCGTTATTTTTCTGCATTTGCAATGGCTTCTTCACGGTCTGTATTTTGATTTTGTTTGGGTTTTTACTTAGTTTTGTTTTTCTATTTGTTGTATTTGTTATTTTTTTTTTGTTCATTTTAGTTTTGATTTTCTATGGGCATTTGTTTTACTTTTAGTATTTGTCAAAAAGTTTTGCAATAATACAAAAAAATAAAAGGAAACTTTTTAATTTGATGCATTTGTGTCTGCGGGGAATTTTATGGGTTCTCTTAAGTCGATAAGAGAATTTTAAAAACGATATTACTTAGCTTGCGCATTTTTGAAAAATCTTATATCCTGTTTTTCTGTATTAAATAAATTTATTTCTTATTAAATATTTGAATTATCAATCGAAGTAATAAGAAATATGTTTAGAAAATAATATAAAAAATAATCTTTCAATAAATTTTATAAATGTCTGAAATTTTTCTTTAAAAAATTTCCGAAAATATATATTTTTTTTGTATAACAAATATCTCTTACAATTAAATCATTTATTTGCAACAAGAAAATGTAAATAAATTATAAAATAGAAATTTATACAACAGTTACCTGGTCCTCTAAACTAATCTAAACGGCACTTTAAAACATTTAACAACTTAAACTATAAATTAGAAAATACATTTAATAACAATGTTAGCATTGAAACCCTATCACAGCAACAGACGAATTGGCAGTTTTGTTTTTTTTTTTGTTTAATTAATTTTAGTGGTAAAAAAACTAGTCGCATTTTAGCCCTTTTTCAGTTTATCCTTCAGCTCTAACGTCTTGCTGTTGGCAAATTGTTTCCGTGCCTCCTGCTGATATCCAATAATATTATATTGAGTTTGCTGTCAAAAATATTTGTTTATTTAATAATTATTTGATGTTTTAAAATAGCGTCTAACTCACATTTAAAGCATCCTTTATCTCAATGTCGGTCAAACGTTTGAGGCCACGGAAATTGCGACCCAAAATACGTCCGAATTCATACTTGGAAATGCGATACTTTTCTGTAGTTGTTTTAATTTCGTCATCATTGCCATTGGTTTTCTGCAAAAAAAACGTTTTTATAATTTAAAAAATTCAAATTATACTAAAAATCCCACTTACCAAAGTACTTTCTGTGGTGGTTGTAGGCAGAAAAGTGGGCTTCGGTGGTCCCGGATCGGTGAAGTCATCATTTATCATATTATATACTTGATTTATTGTGTTCTTGGTGTCGACGTATTGCTTTTTTTTAAAAGAATTGTATTTTTAATTTCTTAAATTATATTTATCGTATTACTTACATCTACTATAAGATTTTTGGTTGTCACAAATTTTTGTATAAAATCCCAGAATGCTCCACGTTTGTGACGTATTTTAGGCTCTTCACTTGTGACATCTTTTGCTAGTTCAGTTATTTTCAGCATGCTGTGAGTAGCTGGTTTTGCAGCCTTGTAGGAGGAACTTGTTGTGATGGCCAGGAGCATCAGGAGTAACACCACTTTTAGAGACATTTTAAAAGCTGTAATAAAAATTTAAATTGTTTTTATAATAATTTTTGTTTAAATGTTTTTTTTTTTATTTATTATTATTTATTTGTTTTGTATTCTAATATTTAACTTAATAATTTTTAAATACATTTATATATTCATAAATTCTCTAATTCATAAATTCATAAATTCGTAAATTCATAAATTCATAAATTCATAAATTCGTAAATTCATAAATGACTATATTCATAAATTCTTAAATTCATAAATAAATATATTCATAAATTCATAAATTTTAAAATTTATAAATTCATAAGTTTATAAGTTCATAATTCATAGATTCATGAATTCATAAAATCGCTAATTCGTAAATTCATAAACTCATAAATTAGTAAATTCGTAAGTTCGTAAATTCGTAATTTCATAAATTCATAAACTCATAAATTCATAAATTCATATATTCATTAATTTTTAGAATCATAAATTCATAAATTCCTTAATTCATAAATTCAAAAATTATTAAATTCATAAATACATAAATACATAAATACATAAATACATAAATACATAAATACATAAATACATAAATACATAAATACATAAATACATAAATACATAAATACATAAATACATAAATACATAAATACATAAATACATAAATACATAAATACATAAATACATAAATACATAAATACATAAATACATAAATACATAAATACATAAATACATAAATACATAAATACATAAAAACATAAATACATAAATACATAAATACATAAATACATAAATACATAAATACATAAATACATAAATACATAAATACATAAATACATAAATACATAAATACATAAATACATAAATACATAAATACATAAATACATAAATACATAAATACATAAATACATAAATACATAAATACATAAATACATAAATACATAAATACATAAATACATAAATACATAAATACATAAATACATAAATACATAAATACATAAATACATAAATACATAAATACATAAATACATAAATACATAAATACATAAATACATAAATACATAAATACATAAATACATAAATACATAAATACATAAATACATAAATACATAAATACATAAATACATAAATACATAAATACATAAATACATAAATACATAAATACATAAATACATAAATACATAAATACATAAATACATAAATACATAAATACATAAATACATAAATACATAAATACATAAATACATAAATACATAAATACATAAATACATAAATACATAAATACATAAATACATAAATACATAAATACATAAATACATAAATACATAAATACATAAATACATAAATACATAAATACATAAATACATAAATACATAAATACATAAATACATAAATACATAAATACATAAATACATAAATACATAAATACATAAATACATAAATACATAAATACATAAATACATAAATACATAAATACATAAATACATAAATACATAAATACATAAATACATAAATACATAAATACATAAATACATAAATACATAAATACATAAATACATAAATACATAAATACATAAATAAATACTTAAATTCTTAAATTGTTAAATTCGTAAACTCGTAAATTCATAAATTCATAACTTCATAAATTCATAAATTTATAAATTCATAAATTCATAAATTCATAAATTTATAAATTCATAAATTCTTAAATTCATAAATTCATAAAATCATTAATACTTATTTGTTAGCACAAAAAAAGCTTCTCATAGATTAATTCGACTCCTTGGAAACTCTGTAGTCCTTTTAAAGCCTTTTGTACTTTTTCCTTCAAATGTTATTAATGTCCTGCGGCAATAAATTTCCATTACAGAGCCCCCTAGTTATTCGTAGTTTATTGCTGCTGGTTTTATGTTAAGAATACAAATTAAATACTGCTAAAATTTATGACAATCACACAAGTCACTGTGACAGCTCGACACACACAGACATGTATTAACACAAACACTAGAACACATACAAACTTACAGACAGACACTCACTCTCCCACACATAATATATCTCTCTCAATAAAGTGCAGTTATGCGGGTTTTCATTTTGTCAGGTTGATCAAAGCAAATGCTCTGACGTGCAACGTAACTACACACGTACTATGCGTTCGTTTGTTCAACTGTCATTTTGACAGCAGTGTCTTCATCTTGTCTCTCACTCTCTGTTACTTTCTCCTCTTGTTCTACTGCTTCCTTCTATCGCTAGCGAACCTTAGGGCTTCTAATAGTCGGTACGTCCGGATCCACCTCATCGCCCACAATACAATTCATGAATTATGTAGGTGTCCAGGCGATCACGTACATTTGCCATTATGTAATAATATTAACGTTAATAATTGTGCGCATATGTAGCGAATAAATATATGAAGTTCATGAGGTATCACATATTATGGCCAGAACGAACACCTGCTATTGATGTAAAAAAAAACTAGGCTATGTTTGCTCTCTCTGCTTGTTTGCCGACAACCGACAACGAAGAAAAGAGCATCGCAAATATTTAAACAGTCCAAAAAGTGCTTCAAATCACAAGCACAAAAAGGTTTCGAACAAAATTTAATATAATATTTTAAACCATGTTGTATAAATTATATTTAATATATATTTAAAATGTTTAACTGCCTATACAAACACACGTTGAAACGCAGACACGCATACGGAGCCCACTCATTGACCCTTCTTTTTAACCTTAAAATAGCGATCTTTCGTTACGAGAATTTTTCGCGGCTGGTCGCAGCATATTTTGTTTTAAATATGCGCACACATTTACATTCATATATGGTCACATATACTCACACACACATATCAATTGACATAAGGAAGACATTTCAGTCTGGTCACTTTGGCTACAGCGTCCACGTGCTTTCTACAAGGGACCATCAAGTGTTATAACAAACCCAGAACCGGTTACTTAATATCATATTAATTTTTTAAATAGTTTTAATTTTCTATTTATTTATTTTACATTTTAATATTTTCATTTTTATTTTAATAAAATTCAAAGCGATATAAAGGGTTTTTCAATAAGAGCGCTTCAAAAGTTTTTTTCAAGGGTTTTTCAACAGGGACGCTACAAAAGTAGAGCGACAGGGACAGCAAACGACGCCATATTTCTTGCCGCTCTTTTGACATTTCTCTTCAGTAAGGTTTGCCATTTCAATGTATGGACTTTAGGTCTGTAAATTGAACCATTTTCGTTTCCAGTTACCTACATGTTTTACCGAGTACATTTTTTATAGTATTTTCAGTATTTAAATGGTATATTTTGTTTTCTTCGATAAACTATATAAATACTAACTATATACTAAATATTGAACCGATTTTAATACCGATTATTCACATTTTTCGTACAAACATTTTGCAGAAACTATATATGCCGTTTATGAATGACAGGCAACCCATTCGCGTAATGAAATTTTGTGTTGTATTGCAACGCGAATATTTTTGCAATGCGTACTACATACACTTAACACAAAATCTTAATAAACTTTCTCATTAAACTATATTTGTTAGTTTTACATTAATAAACTTTTTTTTACAAGCTTTTATTTAACTTCACTTGTTTGTACCTTTGTTCGTTTGTTCGTTTGTTCGTTTGTTCGTTTGTTCGTTTGTTAGTATGTCGGGCACAAAAATATCAAATTTAACATACTTCCTTATTTCCGATCGAGTTGAAACTTGGAACACATATAGTATTCGATGTGGCACGTATAAAAATAAATTTTAAAGTTCGAATTTTGGCCGATAGGGGGCGCTAAAACTATTTTTAGACCGTGTGAGATCTGTTCTTTACCTAGAATGTTGAAATTTAGAATATGTATAGTTTTAGACACGGGGAAAAATATGGCAAACTCAGAACTTTGAATTTTGTCCGCTAGGGGGCGCATTTGCTATTAATGGACCCCCTAAAGTGCGTTCTTCACCTAAAAAATTGAAATTTAAAACATGTATAGTATTGGCAACGGGTAAAAATTTGGCAAACTTAGAAATTCGAATTTTCTCCGCTAGAGGTCACATTAATTATTAATGGACCCTCTGAAATGTGATCTTCACCTAGTAAGATCAAATGCTTTTAATATAATAAATAAAACTGCTCATCCGATTTTCTTGAAATTTTTACCACAGATGCGGTATGATTTGGAAGGAATGATAGGATATATATGGGCGGTATTGGACAAATAGGCGTGGCACCTCCCATACAACCTAAACTTTCAATATGATATAACTCGGCACTTTCACCAGCTACGAATATGAAACAAAAACTCAAATACAAAAAAAAAATGAAAAGTAAAATCACAAAATCAAAAGCACAAAACAAAAGCAAAAATACAAAAAATAAAATCAATAACATAAAACTAAAAACCAAACTAAAGGAAAAACAAAAAAAAAGGAAAGATAAAGAAAAACGAACTCACCACACTAAAACTCACCACACTAAAACTCACCACAATAAAATTCACCACACTAAAATTCATCACACTAAAATTCATCACACTAAAACTCACTACACTATAACTCACCACACTAAAATTCACCACAATAAAACTCCCCATATTATAACTCACCACACTAAAACTCACAACACTATAACTCACCACACTTAAATTCACTACACTAAAATTCACCACAATAAAATGTACAACATAAAAATTCACCGAACTAAAACTCTCCACTATAATATTCACCTCACTAAAACTAACCACACTAAAACTCACCACACTAATACTCACCACACTAAAACTCACCACACCAAAATTCACCACACCAAAATTCACCATACCTAAACTTACCACACCTAAACTCACCACATTAAAACTCACCACATTAAAACTTCTACTGGGAATAACTCTACGGTGAAGAATTCTACGGGAAAGCGTTCTATGGAGAAGAATTTTACGTCTGTATAGTATTGAAGACTGAAATATGTCATATTTATTTATATGTTATATTTATTTACTTAGAGCTTTGATTTTCCATCGCTAGAGGACATTAAGTACGAAATTTTATATCGCAGTAACCACTGAACAGATCTCTGTAAAACTTGGTGCAGTAATTCTTTCGAGCACGCAAATTAATGCAGTTCAGAAAGTAGTTCTAAATTTCATTGAGAGGGGGCGGTAAAGGCACAATTTTATATCTCGGTAACCATTGAACCGATCTATGCAAAACTTCATTAAGTGACTTCTTCGGGACCCCAATTTAACATATCGTCGTTGTAGAACGAAAAGTCACAAACTACATTTTTATGAATAATTTAAATTTCTAGTTTGTTGATTAATACTATATGCGGGCACCAAATCTAACATACTCTAGAGTGTAGTTCTAAATTATATCGATAGAGGGTGTTAAGATCAAAATTTTATATCTCGGTTATCACTTAACTGATCTCGACAATGCTTGGTACAGGAAATCGTTTTGGAAATTTTCAAAGACTAGAAAGTAGTTCAAATTACATCGACAGAAGGTGTTAAGGGCAAAAATTATAACTAGGTAACCGCTGAACCGATCAATGCAAAATAATAACTCTAATGACCATATAACGACTAAAAAAGTAAAAATAAAAAAACTAATAAAAAAAAAACTTTTTAAAAATCAAGCTTTTATAAAAATCTGTACTAAAAAATTAAAAATAAATTTACTAAAATTATAAAATATATTTATAGTAGGAATGTATATTTATAATGAATACATGTTAAATATGAAATAAATTAAATTAAATCTTATTCAAATTATATTATTAAGATATACGTTTATAAGAAATAAATTTTAAAATTTACTAAGAGGTTTCCAAATATAAAAATAAAAGCGTGCGGCGAAAATATTATAAATTACCATCATATTACATTTGTAAATGTGTAGCTTAAATATGAATTTTAACTATCAAACTATATATATATATATATATATATATATATATATATATATATATATATATATATATATATATATATCTTATACATCACAAACCTACAACTCATTATATTTTAAATCTCGCAACCGCTCAGCACACTATAACTCTTCACAGCATAAGGCAAGATTGTATAGGATATATCACGTCTCGTTGTCCAGTTACACCCAGATTCTACATGACGATTATAATATAAAATATGAGCTTTTACTTCAATTTTCAAAACTATGTACTACTTTTATAAGTCGAGAGTTGTAGCATTTTAAAAGGTTTGCTTATTTGACAGGTGCCACAAACCTCTGTGAAATTACAACCCTTTATGTCAAGGAGCTATATCGTCGGTGATACTGCAAAACCGTCTAACTGCATGTGAGAATTACGCCTAATTTTGATTTATAATCGGGTTTTTAATGATGTGTTGATCGGATAAATTTGAAATTATTCATACTTAATTTGTATGAATTAAGTGCAAAATTGAGATTGAAAATAGTTTTGTTTCTTCTGTAAAATTCTTTTTGTAAGAGGTATTCGAAAATGTAGATAGACGGTTTTGCAATATCACCGACGATATAACGTTAATCTACATCATTTAGCCAAATTACATGAATTAAATTAAGTACATAAATAAATATTTCTAATTAAAAGTTAAGTTTTACCAGATTATCCTGAGGTAAAAACATAACATAGCTTCCGATATCAGCACTGTCTACAAAACTCAATGATTCTTCCATACAGATCTACCCCTTCTCCAAAATTATATTGAAAACTATTGCAAAGTTGAATTAAATTGCAAAGTTTATTAGTGGTAGAATTGGACTGTAATATTCAATAATTTTGCCGCACGCTTTTATTTTTATATTTGGAAACCTCTTAGTAAATTTTAAAATTTATTTCTTATAAACGTATATCTTAATAATATAATTTGAATAAGATTTAATTTAATTTATTTCATATTTAACATGTATTCATTATAAATATACATTCCTACTATAAATATATTTTATAATTTTAGTAAATTTATTTTTAATTTTTTAGTACAGATTTTTATAAAAGCTTGATTTTTAAAAAGTTTTTTTTTTATTAGTTTTTTTTTTAGTTCATCGATTAATATTACAAAAAGTAGTAGATGCATTTTAAAACCTGAAATGCCAGCAACTTTTACTGTAGAAAAAAAATATTTTTTTTTACAATACAAAAAATAAATAAAAATTTAGAAAATTATTTTTTAAAATATATTGCCATAAAAATATCATCTTGAAATTTGGCATAAACATTTATATTAAATCAACCAAAATATACGTTTTTTTTTTTAGTTTTAAAAATAGTCCTTTTAATGACATCAAATTTGAAATACAAGCATAATAACCATTGGTCGCATGTTCTAGTTTAGAAGTTACTACTTTAATTTTCAAAAAGCTTGTTTTATTAGCTTTAAAACAAGACCTAAACGGTGTTCCTAGCTTTTATCGTTCAGGAGATATTTAGTTGCCATAACCTCATGATTGCATTTTTCATTCTGCCAAAATTGACATTCGTGCATTTGTTACGGCAATTGAGTAAGTTGTTGTATCAACAAAATAAATGACTAACGGCAACCTCTTGTCTATTAGCAGTTCGGTTACCAGTTTCTTGCCAACAATTATGGATACATGCAGAAATAAATAAACGTCAAAAATGTTCACAAGTGGCAAACAATAGGAAATTCATTAATTAAGTTAAAATGCGAAATAAATATACAAATATTAATAAAATAATATATTTATTCAATACAAATTGCTCATTAGCTAGTGAAATATAATATAAAAAAATATGTGACCAATGGAAATAGTTTTTTTTTTTATTTATTGGTTATGAGGAAATAAAAATAAATGCATGCAGATGCAAGTATCATTTCACAGTTTTTTTTTCAGGAAGCAGGAATTAGTACATCTACTTTTAAATTGTGTGCGCGACAATTTTACTCAATTATAATACTTATAGAATACATTTTATATACATAAATAACTATGTTACAATTTCAATTGGAGGTTTAGAAAACCTCATCCTTACCGACTAGGAGCTTGTGACAACCTCATGCTCTCCAATTTGGAGGTTGTTGCAACCTCATAATCACCGATTTGGAGGTTCTCACAACCTCACTATCACCGATTTGGAGGTTGCCACATCCTCATTCTCACCGACTATGAGGTTGGCACAACCGAATTAAGAGGTTGTTGCAACTACTTTATCAGTTTTTGCCGCAACCGAATGATTCAGTAGGGCAATTTAGTTGGTTGCCGCAACAAATCAGTTCACTGTGTGCACAAATGTGACTTTTAGCTCATTTTTTGAACCACTTGAACCACTGTATCTCTGGAAGTAGTGGTCTGAAAAAAAATGATCAATACATATCTCGATATGCTTTGTCGGTTGTCAAATTTCATTGAAATCGAAAAAGTAAAATATCAAATTTTACTTTTTTGGTCGATTTGGTGTGGAATGGCCCGTATATCCTTTAGAAATCATATGAATGTGAAATTTACTTTAAATAAATTCCCTTGATATGTAAATGTGAATGGTGTTACGAATGGAAATATTAGTACTATTTAAAAAGCAAATTTTCAAAACTATAACTTAAGATATTTCGAAAATATGTCATATCTCAGTTTCAGGTTGTATGGGAGAACCGATCATTTTATTTTTAAAATCATTACCAACGAAATATAAATGCTCTAAATACCAAGTTTAATTGATCTTGCTTATTTCGTTTTGTGTACATGATCCACTTGAAAGAAAAAGTAAAAGTGAGGCTATACTGGAGGCTATACTGAGGCTATACTGAGGCTTTACTTGAGGCTATACTGGATATGAAGCACAAAACCAAAAAAATCATTAAAATACCCCCTTATCACGTAAAACGAAATGAAAAGAAATTCGTGAAAAGAAATACAGTGACAATTTTTTATTTGCCTCGAAATGAACAATCGTCATTGTTTTTATTTCATACTATAATTCAACGGGGACAATTTAAAAGAAAAAATAATATTCGTAATAATGTCTCCAGGTCCTAAACTTAATACATTTATTGGAGATAACATTTCAAAATATAAAAAAAAATATTCTTTGCACAGTTAGCTGTGTTAAGAACATTCACCATAGTTCATTGTTCAATAAACATGAATTTGATTTTTTATAAGACGATATTTGTATTTTTTACTCGCTTTTTGTCGCCCTGAATGTCATATATCCTTCAGAAATCCTATAAATAAAAAAACCTTATTAGAAATTGTGCGATCAACAATTGACCATTGTTTGTTTACCATATCGTCACTATCATGCCAAAGGGGCGAAATTGTAATTTTTGACATTTGTGTTTTTTTACATTTTTTAATGTAGTTTTCCACAAGTATACTGTGCCAAAATCGTGTGTAGTTTTGTTGGATATTTCGAGCCACAAAAGACAAAACCAAAAGGGCGAATTCGAAAAATTGAATATGTTGTCATGCCAAAAGGGCGAATCTTTTCGTTTTTGTGCCATAATTTGTTATTGATATAAGATAAAATAGTGGTGTGAAGGCATTAATTGTTTGTTTTTAAAGCACCTATCGATCATCAACATTATTTTAAAATATTTTTTTGAATTTTTATTATTATTAGGAAAAATTTTTCTCAAATTATTTTTAAACAATGATGCCAATCGATAGGTGCTTTAAAATCAAACAATTAATGCATATACATTACTATTTTATCTTGCACCAATAAAGAGTTATAGCAAAAACGAAGAAATTTGAAAAATTGAAAATCTTGTCATGACAAAAGGGCGAATCTTTTCATTTTTTTGCTATAACTCTTTATTTGCGCAAGATAAAATAGTGATGTAAAGGCATTTATTACCTGTTTTTAAAACACCTATCGTATGGCATCATTATTTAAAATATTTTGTCAAAAATTAATTTGCCATTTGTTATTAGGAAGAAAAATGTTTGGCAAAATATTTTTAAGTAATGATGCCAATAGATAGGTACTTTATAAACAAACAATTACTATTTTATCTTGCGCAAATAAAAAGTTATAGCATAGAAAACAAAAATATTTGCGTTTTGGTCAGGATATAGCCACACAAAATCCGTGTTTATAATTCAGTAAGTTGTCAAAATCCAAAAATTGTAATATACGATATAATAATTGAAGAATAAACCAAAATAATAAAAAAATGAAAATCCAAAAAATTTTTTACTAATTTTTAAAGCACTTCAAACTTCAAAAATTTGATTTCCCATTATTTTTAGAAATGTACATTCGCCTCTTTGGCATAACAGTGACGATATGAATTGTTTGTCACTACATTTTTCACTTCGGCGAGTAAAATATTTCGTCAATATTTTCGGAACTTAAGAAAAAACTCTTTAGAACCCAAACTTGACTAATGCTTTTGTGTGAGTATAACTCAAGCAAACGCATGTCAGTCAGTATTCCGACGAACATAATTACTTGCGAATGTATTGGGTTTGTGTGTGTGTGTGTTTGTTGGCACATTTGGTACACATAGTTACCACTGCCGCGTTGGCCATAAACCATATTAACATTTATTATTCAGCAACGGCGTTTCCGCCGTGCAATAAGCTTTGTAGCGAAATGTAGAAAAAGCGCAAAATACCAAGCAGCACAGGATCCACCACGTAAAATACACAAAAGCCCCATACAGCATTCGCATAAGGCAGAGAGAGCGAGCCAGTCAAAAAGGACCAAAAGCAAACAGTACATACTACATATTACTTTGAGGGCAACGTGTTGCACTTTGTTTTATTTTGTCGGTTTATTAAAATTGTAACCGCGCGTTGGATGCTCGACTCAACGCAACGCAACTCATCTCGACTTGACTCGTCTGGGTTCGGACTTGACTCACCTGGCTTTGGCTGCTTTTTCAGTTTTAGCTGCAGCTTCATTTAGCCAACATCATCATGGTCATAACTAATGAGCTTCATGTACCGCATAAACAATGGGTGGAATATTGTGGAACTAAGTGGGAAAAAAACGTACTGACGATGTGCAGGAGTAGGTAGTTGGTAGCATATGATGGCTTGGTAAACATTGAATGGCCAATTGCTGTTAACCTGGCTTTTTGCGTGTGTTTGCACAGTGCAAACCAACAGGTAGTTGTTTAAATTTGTCCGGTAAATGTTGGACTTCTATGAGACCATGGTACTGTGTACGAAAACGTTTGTTTATTTAACGTTTTTGTGCTTTTTTTTGTGACTTTACAAAAATACCTTTTTATGTTGTTTTTTTTCGGCCTATGGTTTTTGGGTTGTATGTAGTATATTTCAAGGATTTATATGTTTACATATGAATTTAATATATTATTTGCGTATAAATTGAATATATTCTTTAACATGGTCGTGGTAAAAGTAAATATTGAAATTTTCTTTTCAAAAACTATTTTTAAGTATCTACATATTAATTTTATAATTTAAAGAGCAGTAGAAAATAGTAGTTGAAAATCTAAAACAAGTTTTGTGTAATCCTAGTGAGGAACAAGAGCAAGAACAAGCTCAACCCATAGTAGTCTGGCTTTTCAAGGATCGTTCTTGTTCTTGCATCGACAGGTCGGTTTTGCATTTTTTGCTAATTTCTAAAAGAAACTAAAGACTTTTTTTAAATATAATAAAATACCAAGCAAATATGTTTAAGAAACTTCTAAAATTTAAGAAACTATTTTCTTATTATTTCTTTATTTGACACTAGAAAACAAATATTTCTAATTCTAAAAAATGCTTTTACATTTACAAAAACAAAAAAATAGCGAGCATAAATAAAAACATTTCTAAAATTTCTCTACATTAAAGAACATTATTGTTCACAAACTTTTTTTGTAATGTAAAAGTAATTTCAAGTAAATGCAAATATGTTGAATGATCCAAGAAGTAGATTTCTTGAACTCAGAAAATATTTATTTATTAATTCTTTTATATCAAGATAACAAATTCCTTTAACAAAAGAAATTTTATTTTTAATTTATTTTAAAAACAAGAAATTAATTTCTTAAATACGTAAATATTTCAATTTTATTTTAAAATAGAGTAAAACATTTATAACCACCAAATTGAAATAATTGAAATTTGATACAAATTTTTTACCTTATTAAACCAAATATATATATATATATATATATATAAATATATATATATATATATATATATATATATATATATATATATATATATATATATATATATATATATAAATATATATATATATATATATATATATATATATATATATATATATATAAAAAAAACTTTAATTTTAATGGTTCCCAAAATATGTCGGCTTAAAAAATTAAAAAGAGTTAAAAAATCACAAAGTTGGGTTAATTTAATTTCATTTCTCTTAGAAAGTAATTTATTATGATGACCTTTAATATGACATATGACCTGCTTTATATTTCGAATTGTTATCATATCGTCACTATCATGCCAAAGGGCAATTCGCAATTTTTGACATTTGCGTTTGTTTTACATTTTTGAGTGTAGTTTATCCTCAAGTATGCTGTGCCAAAAACGCGTGGAATTTTGTTGGATATTTCTAGTCACAAAAGACAAAACCAAAAGGGGGAATTTGAAAAATTAAAAATCCTGTCATGCCAAAAGGGCAAATCTTTTCGTTTTTTCGCCATAACTTTTTATTGGTATAAGATAAAATAGTGGTGTAAAGGGATTTATTGTTTGTTTTTAAAGCACCTATCGATCTGCATCATTAATTAAAAGGGCAAATCTTTTCGTTTTTTCGCCATAACTTTTTATTGGTATAAGATAAAATAGTGGTGTAAAGGGATTTATTGTTTGTTTTTAAAGCACCTATCGATCTGCATCATTAATTAATGCGAAACATCAATTTGCCATTTGTTATTTGCAGTAACATTTTTTTGCCAAAATATTTGTAATTAATAATGCATATCTGTAGGTGCTTTGAAAACAAACAATAATTGCCTTTACATCACTATTTTATCTGGTACCATTAAAGAGTTATAGCAAAAAATCGAAAAGATTCGCCCTTTTGTCATGACAAGATTTTCAATTTTTCCAATTTCTTCGTTGTTTTTGCTATAATTTTTTATTAGTGCATGTTAAAATAGTGGTGTAAAGACTAATTAATGATGCCAATAGATAGGTGCTTTAAAGCAATCAATTAAAGTCTTTACATTACTATTTATCTAGCGCAAATAAAAAGTTAAAGCATAAAAAACAAAAATATTTGCGTTTTGATCAGGATATAGCGTCACAAAATTCGTAATTGATTCCTATTATACTTTATAATTGACGAAAAAACCAAAGTATCAGAACAAATTGAAAAAAATATAAATGTTGCTTATTTTTAACTTTAAAATTTGATTTCGCAACATTTTTAAAATGCACATTCGCTCATTTGGCATGACAGTGACAATATGATCTAATTTCCAGATGATATTTCACAAAAACTTCAACTCAACAATATCATAGCATGTGAAGAATTTGAAAACCATATTGGGTAATTTATTCAACTCAACAATATTTTTCTTTTCAAAGAATGTGAAGGTGTGTCAAAATCATACAAAAACTTTAAAGTTTAATTAATCTAAACTATAATCTAAACTATAGCCGCGGTAGCTCAGTGGTTAGTGCGTTGGACTGCGAGTCGAAAGGTCCCCGGTTCAAGCCTGGACTGGGGCTAACAACATCTTTTCATAGAAACATTTTTCTATACCGTGCTACCTCTCGTCAGTAAATGGCAAACCTACGAGAGTAAAACATTGCCTATGAAAAGCTCTCACCCGCCGTTCGGATTCGGCAATAAACTGTAGGTCCCACCACTTTGAGTACAAATATAACACGCACAGCTCAAAATGGTGAGAGAGCTCGGCCGAAGTTCTGTACTGGACTGTAGCGCCAAACTATTATTATTATTATAAGCTGAAGGTGAAATATGAAGTTAATATGTGTTTAAACCGATAGCTATTACCCTAAAAGACATTTCGGGGAAATGTATATTTCTGGGAAATGTCCATTTGAGGAAAATGTTTATTTTGGGGAAATGTACATTTCGAAGATGTGTTCATTTCGAGGAAATGTCAATTTCTGGAAATTGTTCTTTTTGTTGAAATTTACTTTTTGAGGAAATTTTCATTCCGGGGTAGTGTCCACTTCGGGGATATGTCCATTCGGGTAAGTGGCCGTTCGGAGAAAATCTATTTCGGAATAATATCAATTTGGGCAAGGAAATGTCTTTCGGTGAAATGCACATGAACCACTTCAAAAATTTACAAAAGTTTTCTTGAATTCAGTCAATACTTTTGGTTCTGTTGCCAAATTAATTTAGAACTGTTTATAAAAACTCACCAATTATTTCTTAAAAACGAGAAAGAAATTTCTTATTAAAGTAAAAATATTACTATTACCTAAAAATACTTTGATATCATACCAACGTTTTCTTGATTTCAGTCAATATTTTTTGATTCTGTTGTTGATTTATTTTTAACTGTTTATTAAGACTCATCATGTATTTCTTGAAAACGAGAAATAAATTTCTTAAATACGTAATAATATTACTTTTAACTCAAAATACTTTAATATCAAACTTAAAAATTGTAATTATTAATTTAAAAGATGTTTTGTATTCTTTAAATATATTGTGATTAACTTGTTTATCTCAAAGTAAATAATTTCTTTAACTCAAGAAATTTTATTCTAATTTCTAATAACGTAATTATTATCAAAAGTCCTATTTAGTTTTTTAAAACAAGAAATTAACTTCTGAAAAACGTAAAATTTTTATATTTTGCCAAAAACATAAATTTCAAATTACAAAAATTTCTTTATAAAAATGAATTTAATGTGAAACAACGTGAATGCAAAAACTACATGGTGAAGTTAATTTAAAAAACAAATATCAAAAAATAATTATTTAAATTTTTATAAAAATAAAATTTCAGTTTATAAACATGATAATCGCTTGACAAGTTTTAGGAAATTGGAAAGATTTCACATTTGCAATTTAATGAGTCGTGAAATAAAGCCATAAATTAAAAGTTTTGCCCAACATCTAGTCAAATTATGTACGCAATTTAATTTAGCAAATGTGACAAATATGAAAAATTAATTTGCTACTTATAAAGAGTTCTATTTAAGTGCAGTCGAACATGCAAATCGTAAATAAAATCAACAACGCAGCAAAACTTTAATTAAGTTGTGTGTGTTTTCAATAAATATCACAAATTTTCAATAAAAAAAAAAGGAAAAAACTTCCAAAAAGATTTCTATCGTTTATGAAATATTGAACTATTAATAGACAAATAATAATTTGCCTATTAAGCGGCGACATTTTCTTTTCTAATTAACCCAAAACATGCAAAATGGCGTATATCGATGAATACAAAAGAATTTGTGACAAAAGCAGTTTGTAGTAAGCAAGAAAAATAATTAAGAGAAAGTGGATTTTAAGAAATGCTCCAAAGCAATCAGTGGGCAATAAAGTTTTAGGCAAAGCTAAAAAAAAAACAGGCAGTCAGTCAGGTAGACAATGAAGGACTATGCTACGTAGAACTTTGAGACATAATAGAACCGGTGAATGGCCATGACCAAAGGTAATCAGTGGCGAAACTAAAAGTTTTTAATTTCTTATTGAGACGCGAAAGAATAAAAAATGAAAAACATAAAAAAGAAGACGAGAAAGCAGAAAAGAAGACGAAGACCACGAACAAACCAAAGTTGATGAGTATATAGAGAAATGCAAATAATTAAGAAATCGAAGGAAAAGTAAACTTTTGCAGAACGAGTTGTTGGACCAAAAAAACAAAAAGAAAAAAAAATATAGAAATTTCCAGAAATTAACTTAGAAAAGTTCAACACTAGACTGAACGAGCGACAACATTGAAAGGAAGTAAGGAAACAGGACCGGAAGGTAGAAAGGTAGATTGATAAAAAGTTGAAAAAATCGTTAAAACTATTTTGTGCCATTAGGGCATAATTAAAATTCTCGAGTAGCAAAATCGGCATGAAATTGCACCGAACACTCGAAGGTCTCGATGACTGAAACTGTTAATGTTGGCAAATGTAGACAGAAAAAGAAATTAAAAAAAAACAAACGAACTAAAAAAGAAAACTCCAAGAAAATGATTTCATGGCAAAAGTGTCTTCTAATGTTCTTGAAACGAATCAAGTGGAATTGCAATTGAGTGCAATTTCTTCTACTACTACATGCTGACATTACCAACATTTTGACTTTCAATTGAAGTAAGAAAGGGATCCTAAACATGAGACCAAAAACAAAACTAACAAAAATATAGCACAATCAGAATCAAAGTATTTTCCTAAACTATTCTGTGGATTAGCATTACTGCACTGAAAAGAAAAATGTATTAAAGCAAAGAGAAATGTCTTCTAAATAATACATATGTGTTTGATTTGAGTTCAAAAGCAAATGTGTTTATTTTTATTATGTTGATGTAGTTGTTTTTGTATGGAAAATAACTACATACATTTATAGCATGCCAATAACAAAATTTACTACATATGTATTAAACATAACTACATATAGTATTTATTTATTTATTTATTTATTTATTTATTTATTTATTTATTTATTTATTTATTTATTTAATTATTTATTTATATGCCCTAGATAAATTATTACAAATGCATTTAATTTTACTACATTCTGTATTTATTAAAATTTAATAATAAAAATAGAAATATATAATGTGCAATTATTTCTACTGCATTATGTATTTATTTAAAAGTCAAATAAATTCTTTATTTGCAAATTTATTCAAAAATGTTGTTATAAGAATTTTTAAAAGTGTATAACTAATATATTTTCCTCAAAAGAATTACACGCTTTTATGTGTTGCTTTCTACTTGTACTAAATATAAATAATATGCGTTCACAACAAATTGTTTATCTTATATTCTGCCTTCAATGCGTTCAGTTGCTTGGGTTTTGTGACAAATTCGCTGTAGGTTCATCGTGTAAACGCATACACCTTAAATAATAAAAAAAAAAACAGAAAACAAATACATACTACAATTTTTGAAATATATAGAAAACGAATTTCTAATACATTGTGTAGTAAAATCAAGTTAAGTAAATAACCACTTAGAAGAACTATATGTTTTAGATTTTTGTATGCGTTTTCTTTATGTGTGATTTGATCTCGATGAATTTTGAGAGCCAATGCTTCAGGTGATGCCATCCAACACATGGTTATTGACTCACTTTTAGTAGAACTCTACCTCAATCACTTCATATGCGGCCAAGTGCCTCAATTGTTACTCAAGCCACAGCTCGAAGCTGCAATATTTTTCAAGAATTCAGCTTTTTGTTTTGCACAACAATAAGACGATATTATAAATAAATCACTTGAGGCAACTAGTAACAAATATAATTTTTCTCAAGAATACTTGAAATATTTATTCAGAATATTCATTGTATTTTTTTTCTATACACTTTGCACAATAAGTATTAACAACAAATTATGTAAGTGCTGCCAGAAATGAAATACAAATTCTATAAGTTATTAAAAAAAAATGTATATAATATTTTATGTTTCACTTTACAAAATCTTATCAGTGACAAAGTTCACGAAAGTTGTTCGCTGAGATTTTGTGTGTTTATGGGGTATGTGTTGATTTTAGCGCGTTCCAAAGCAAGTACTGTGAAATAAGTAGGTACTTGGTATGGCTGGCTGCAGGGGTCACAAACTTTAAATGAACCTGCAAATGTGCAGAGCAATAATATAATAATTTAAGTGAAAAATAATTTAAAAATAATGTATAAATGCAAATATGCAAATGATTTAATAATAAATAGAAAAAAAAATAACAAAACTTATCAAAATATCTCTCGTTTTGCGTTATTTCAGTAGAAAGTTACTATTATAACAAAAACCAACATTTTTATGATATTCAAAATAATGTCTCTAATATTTTGGGTCTCTTTCGACAAACACTAAAAATTTTTGGATGTTTTTGGGACGTGAATAGCAACCCTAGTAACAATTTTAAGCACACAGTTTAGAAAGTTAAAAAGAAAGATTTTAAGTACAAAGTGGAGTTCATAACGAATGATTTGTATTTTATACCGTGACAAAATGTCTTGTCCGGAAAACACACAAACAAATAAACTGATATTTGAGGAAAGTGTTAGAACTTATAAAAAATTGTTGGTATGCTCAGGGCAGTTTAGAAACATTTTAAAGGAATATTTCAAGGCGCATTTTGTTGAAGTCTGTCTTTATAGATTTGATAAACACTGATATTCGCTTCCTAAAATCTTTCAATTACCTGTGTCTTTGCCGAAACATGACCCAAATATATCAGAACTTTTACCAGAACATTTGTGTCGTATGGCTCGTGAAAGTTCTAAAACATTTAATGGAAGATTTTAAGCAGACAATGTGAAGTTTGTATCAAAAACGTTGTTTTTTAAAATATGCTTGGAATCAAAATCTGCCGTATAATTCAAAAAATTCTTTCTTTTATCTGTGTGTTTGCTGAAAACATACGCCAAGTATTATAAAAAATGTTGTCTTAAAAATACTAGACAACATTTTTGGCAGAATCGAAGCAGTTTATTTGTTTTTATATTTGAAGCAGATCAAGGGGTATTTATTTTAAATTCAGGAATTGTATTTATAACACCGTCCAACACAAACGTTTTTATTTGCATTTAAAATGAAAGTGGATATCATATTTTCATAACTAAAATAATATAGATTTTTTTTTTGCATCACATATTTTATTGCGGTTTTCCAATATCAATTCATCTGAAAGTATTAATCCCATTTTAAATTCTAATAAGAGGGATTTCAATACTTTTTTAAAAATTTTTAATATTCAAATTTTTTGCCACCTTTTTCACCTTTAAAATGCAAATAAAAGCCATAAACGAATTGATATCGATAATTCGTTTTAATTTTTATATTTAGAGATGTCTTCGTTCTAAACGGTCTCGCCAAATGGGTTACTGGGCGTGGTACCCTCCATAGAAAATACATTTTCAAAATGGTGTATGTCGACAGTTATTTTAGTGATATTAAGAAATTCAATACCAGGGTATACCAACCAACCCAAATTCTTTAAACTTACTACACCAAAATTCACCACACCAATATTCATCACACCGAAACTCACCACACCGAAACTCACCACACTGAAACTCACCACCAGTGTTCACATCCGATCGTAGCAGATCTGCTACTTTTCAATTTAAATTGACTGATTCTATATTACCTACTACGGAAGCAGATTTTTCTGTTACATTTCCGAAAACTGTTAGTACATTTTAATGAAATCAACTACTTTTCAGAATTTTGTATTTATCAGCTTTTACCCTTAATAAGTCCGTTTGCATCTTTTAACTGTCAAACTCTGCACATTTTCAATGATTTTGCATAGAACGAAATACGCAGCGTACGAACGCAGATCTATTGGAATTTTAATTTTTGACAGGGCGCTTGATAGTGAAGTTGACTGATAAATTATCAAAAAACGAAGACTCATTTATTTAGGACGTAGCGTTAATAACACCAAAAATATACAAGAATTCCGACCTATATTTTTGGACCGGCATTGAAAAACAATGAATATCCTCATTTCTACATCACTTCGAGTTCTTTTAATGTCCACATCTTTGCGCAAATTCCAATTTTCCTCGTAGAGTTACTTATGTAATTAAAACTCAGTATCTACTTAATTAATTTCCAGACTGTATAACTTTTTGAAGAACCAACACATTTAGCTAGCAAAACTGTTTAAACTATTGAAACCAGTTCAGAACAACCAGAGTAGAAATACCCTAGTAGACATACCCTTGTAGAAATTTGCCCGATGCGCCATCGGGAAATGATCGGGTTTTCGTTGGGTAAGCCCTATTAGAGAAAATATGATCATTGCCTTTGCATGCCATTATCATGCTTACCATAGCAGGGTTTACATTATCTAAACAGTCAATGTTCCCGATCATAGCTACTTTATTTGTTCCTCATAACGAAATTAGTATCAGGCAATGATCGAGATTAACCCTATTATGCTCGGGCTCAGACAAGGCAATTGTCGGGTAAATATTAAAATGGGGAATTGCCCGATCAGTACATGATCATGGCCTGAGGTCAATACATGATCAGGACAGTGCGTTACATGGACATTATGGGCCTCGTCATATCCCGATCATCTCAAATAATGACATCATGAAATGGCAAACCTTACTGAAGAGAAATGTCAAAAGAGCGGCAAGAAATATGCCGTCGTTTGCTGTCCCTGTTGCTCTACTTTTGTAGCGTCCCTGTTGTAGCGTCCCCTTGAAAAAAACTTTGGTAGCGCTCTTATTGAAAAACCCTTTATAAAGCAGAAAATCAAGACATTTTTGTTATTAAAATATGTTTAAAAATCATTTACATGTAAAAATTACTTTCAAATATTTTTCATATGAATCTCACCCAACGATGAATTTTAATAATCAGAATACCAAATTAAAGAAAATCAGAAAATATATCTTTAGTGGAGGAAATAATTGAACTCATTTCTTTATACTGGACTCACACCCATACAGATTACGTTTAAAGAGTTATTTTTTTTATAAATTAACAATTTAAATTTTGTATTTTGAAATTAAAGTATTTTGAAATTAAATGTTTTCATATTTAAGAAATGAATTTCTTGTTTTTAAGAACAAATTGTCCTAATGAGTTTAAAATAAATAAGAAATAAAATTCTTGAATTAAAGAAACTAGTTGCTTTAATATAACAGCAGCAAATAAAGAAACTTTGGTTTTTTAAAATATATTTAAAAATGATTTACATTTAAAAATTACTTACAAATATTTTTCATACTTTTTTTTTGTCGCATCGCACGGATTCTTTATTTATTTAAATATGTTTGCAAAAAACTTGACACACAACAATAATCAAGAAAATAAACAACTAAAGAGGCAACAGCTTTTTCAACACTTTACAAAAAAATAAAATAAATAATAAATAAAGAAAAATGACAAAATACAAGTAAAGGATGCAAAACGTTAAAAATACGAAACCATTTCTTAAATGCCTAAAGCAGCGCACATTTTATGCGGTGCAATTTTTAACAATTTTTGCAATTTTTATTATTTGTATAAAATAACAAGAAAAAAACTTAAAAATTACACTGTGGCAAATGAAATGAACGAAGAAGCCGTTGGAGAGGGGTGGACAACAAAAATAAAACTAAGAAAGCAATACAAAGAAAGTTGTCACAATTTTCATGCTTTTGTGCAGAGAGAGAGAGACACACAAAACAGATTGAATTTTGAATAAACGTTTTTGCCGGCATAGTGATGGCATCATAAGGCGATTTCCGCTTCCGTTTGTGCGCCATTTATGTCAAAGTGTGCGACAGAAATAAATTTTGGTTGGTGCACGAACGACAAAATATAGAGATGCAGGGTTTCGTTTTAGTTGGGATCAGGAGAAAAAGGACATAAACTGAAAAGGACATGGGCAAGCAAAACATCACGGTAAAGTCAAAGCTAAAGATGATGACGATGATGCTATCCGTGGAATTATTGTTGCCGGAAATATATACATAACTGGCGGAAATTTCATTATCATTCAGTTTGTGAGTTGAATTTGCGAATATGCGGCTTGCCAAGTGCTGTTGCTTTTGGGCCACGCATTAGGACCAACCAACGCCTTGGCAAATTCACAAAAATCCACTCATATAAAAATGCATAAAAATAATTTTATTTATTTTATTTTTTCGTTTCGTTTTAATATATTTTTTGTTCGCCTGAAAGCATAAAAATTGCTATTGTTGCAATTTTTCATTCCTTCATTTTATTCGCACACATTCTTTTAAAGTGCAGTAGGAGTAGTAGTAGTTATAGTAGTGACTGTGTCACTCGCGGCCATTTCATATAGTACTATTTGCATTGCATAAGTTTTCGTTTGTTCCTTTTTTCTTAGTTCTTATCCTGCAGCATTTTTAATTATTTTGCACAATTCGTTGTCATTTGTTGAACGTTTTATTTGTGGAATTAAACCAAAAAGTATATATATTTCTTTTATGAAATTTTTAATTTGAAAAATTAATTATATTAATAGTTGTATTCATGCATTTTATAATTTACTCGGTGTTGCATTTAATTAAAATGCAAATAAATTTAATGCAGCCTGTAATTTGCTAATCACATGGTACATTGCTTTTGTCATATTAATTTTGACGTTCACACAGTCACAAATTATCGTAAAACTATAATTAAACGGAACGATTTATTTAATAGGGCGAGACTAATAATCTCATCGACAAATTGCAGATTTTAAACTTGAAGAATGAAGGAACAGAAGAAAAAGACTTTCGCAAAATCAAACATAATCAAGATGTTTTTATAGTATTAAATAGAATAATAAAAAGACAAAAGAAGATTTGTTATTAAAATTATAATATTTACCCATCAATCATTCTTTAACTTTTATGATATTTAAAAGAGCCATAAACATAATACATACGGATCGAACCCAAACTTTTATAATAGGCTCATAAAATTAGATATTGTATCTTTTAATGTTCTCCTAAAATTTCGTCGTCCTAGAAGTTGAAAAAGTACAAAAAATCGATATTTTCTCTGGTTAAATCATTCTAAAATTGTTATTTTTATATGTGATTTTTTTATATATTTTCTAAGGTGTGCTGAATCCAAATTTATTAACAGGAATTTTTCTCCTCAATAATTGTCTGTTGAACTTACTCTAAACAAATATTATTACACTCAAAATTTTTAATAAACCAATAATTCTCATATTTATATTCATTTTAACAACACAGAAAAAAAATTAACAATATGATAATTTATTCATAAATATTATGAATTTTTTCTACCAGATTCATCATATCGATACCGTTCATTAAAAGACACATTTACGAATGCATTCATTATATATATGAACTTATTCGTACTATCGAACATCATTATGTAGAACGAAATATTCAATACAATGAATTTGAATCGTCATATCGATGAATATAATCATAATATCTATGAATATTTTTTTTTTTGTAAATTGTTCATAATATAATATTCAATATGATAAATATATACTAATATTTTTTTGATGTTCAAAATATATTAAATGGTGTAAATTTTTTTTACTAATTTAAAAAAAAAATGTAATTTGAAAAAAAAAAACAGTTGGGAAGGTTAGATCACATGGGAAATTTTAAAGTAGGTTTTAGTATGATAGTTAGGATTATCAAAATTATAGTCGGTCTAAGCCGACTATAAATAATAATAATAATAGTTTGGCGCTACAGTCCTATATAGAACTTCGTCCGAGCTCTCTCACCATTTTGAGCTGTGCGTGTTATATTTGTACTCATAGTGGTCGGACCTACAGTTTATTGCCGAATCCGAACGGCGGGTGAGAGCTTTTCATAGGCAATGTTTTTACTCTCGGAGGTTTGCCATTTACTGCCGAGAGGTAGCGCGGTATAGAAAATGTTTCTATGAAAAGATGTTGTTAGCCCCAGTCCAGGGTATACGAATCCTGAAAATTACTACAAACTTTCAATCGCTGCAGAATTTCCATTCATTTGATACCCATATTTACAAATGGGTAGGTGTACCGAATTTCGAATTTTTATACCCTACACTAAGAGTGAAAGGGTATATTCAGTTTGGTACGCCGTTTGTAACACCCAGAAGGAAGCATCTCCGGTATGGAAAAGTATATATATTCTTGATCAGCATGACCTCCTGAGTCGATTTAGCGATGTCCGTCTGTCCGTCTGTCTGTCCGTCTGTCTGTCTGTCTGTCTGTCTGTCTGTCTGTCTGTCTGTCTGTCTGTCTGTCTGTCCGTATGTCTGTCTGTCTGTCTGTTGAAATCCCTAAGACTTTTAAAATTGAAGAGCTAGATAAATGAAACTTATAACTTAGATTACTAATATACCTACGCTGTATGTGCGAAAAAATTGGCGAGATCGGTCCATTGTGACCTATAATCCGACCACTTATGTTCAAATACCTCATATAAAATGTACATATAAAGATCAATTTTTATGTATACGTGCTTAGGTAAACTTTTTTGGTCAAATATATATTGACATCATGCTCAAATACATGATAATAATGTTTTCCGGCGAAAAGACTTGTGGTTCACAAAAAAAAAATCGAAATTCGGTACACCAACCCATTTGTAAATATGGGTATCAAATAAATGGAAATTCTTCAGCGATTGAATGTTTGTAGTTATTTTCAGGATTCGTATACCCTGGTGATCTATATATCACTTTGAGTGGTAACCACACATATGTGTAGGGTATTTATAGTCGGCTTAGACCGACTATAATTTTGATAATCCTAACTATCATAATTACACCTACTTTAAAATTTCCCATGTGATCTTACCTTCCCAACTGGTTTTTTTTGGAACCACAAGTCGTTTCGCCGGAAACCATTATTTTCATGTATTTGAGCATGAGTCAATATATATTTTACCAAAAAAAGTTTACCTAAGCACGTATACAGTAAAATTGATCTGTAGATATAAATTTTATACGACGTAGTTGAACATAAAAGGTCGGTTCTCAGGTCACATATACTGATCATGCCAATTTTCTTGTTCAGACAGCTTAGATATATAAGTAATCTAAATCTAAGGTTTCATTGCTCTAGCTCTTCTATTTTTTCTGTAATCGTGATTTCAACAGACAGTCGGACAGACAGATGGACAGACGGGCAGACGGACATCGCTAAATGAGGAGGTTATGCTGATCAAGAATATATATACTTTTCCATACCTTATGGGTGTTACAAACGGCGTACCAAACTGAATATACCCTTTCACTTTTAGTGTAGGGTATAAAAATGTCGATAGAAAAATTACATATCACAAATTTACGACGTTTATTCCAATAATTTAAAAAATTGATATAGAAGCAAAAACAAAAAAAAAAAAAAAAAAATCTTGAAAAATAAATGGTGGCAGATCACGACTACTTTTAAAACATATGGATAATATTTCATAAATTTGTTTTCAATAATTTTAGACTAAAATTCCCACTATGAAAAGCGGATAATAATAAAAAATCAAATGTGGGCGGATACCGCCTATTTTTGGTACACATATGCCACAGGATGCCTGTTTAAATAATCACTGCTTCTGTATTTTTTATCCGACTTTTTTCATTTATAGTTTCTTGAAAAGCTAAAAAAAATTTCCAACAAATGACATACCCACATTTTTAGTTTATTGCGTTTGAGAGACATCATTTCAATACAATTTTGAAATTGTTGATTTAGGTATGAAACGGGTCCATTTCTCATATTCGGATTTCGCTGGAAAATCTCCACATCGATTTTCCCATTTAATAGAGCGCATTTCTAGGGGGTAACCTTCCAAATCAAACTAAAAGATTTTTTTTCATACAAAGTCATTGTCAGTCTAATGTACATTTATGTTGTATTTTATGTATAATAAAAATTTCATTTTAAAACATTCATATTTTTGAGAGTTATGACTATATAATTACTCTATTTTCAGAGTTTCTACACTTCGAAATTATATAAAGTGCCTTTAATTAATCCAACTTCGTATGTAGTGTTTTTCTTAGTACATAAATCAGAGAAAATACATCCAAGTTTAAGTAAGTTTATCCAATATGTATGTTGAACGTACAATAATAAAATGTATTTTTTATACCCAACACCTTATGAGGTAGATTATGACGGGTCGGTCTCCATTTGGACTCCGCCAAAACCTGCCAAATTTAGTTTTTCCTCATAGCTCTTTATTCGATGGCCGATCATTAAGTTTTATACATCATTGGAAAGGTTTTTTTTTCGGGTTTTGTTGTTATTTATGACATTTTCACGAGATAAGGTTTCATTTTAGGGGCGAACTTTCAAACATTTTATTCGACCCTTCCGATACATGGTACATATACTGGTTGTAAGTTCGAAAAGCGAAAGAAACCGTAATAAAATTCAAATTACTTATGTTGTTAGAATTCAACTAAAAATATGTGTTCCTAATTTGGGTGTGATCTGGCCACATTTTTTTTTTTATTACATTCCGGATTTTTTAAGTGATAATTTTAGATGTAAATTATTAAAAGTCCACTTTTATTTTTCTACACATTTTTTTAATAGTTTTTTATATTTGTATGTAAATTTATTTGGATTAGGGAGGATATAAGAAGTATACGTCCATCAAATTGGGGCTATGAGTAATATGTAAGGTTGAAAATTTAAGTTTTACGCGAAAATGCTGTTCCTAGATGTATGTTGTATGCATTTCACACCGTAAATGCTGTATATCTTTAAGAGCATATCAAGAAATTTCAATTTTAACACAAATGTGTTTAAATTGTGAATTAAATTTTAAAGCAATTTCATTTAATATTAAAACATGTTTAATTTCAGTTATAACATTTGTTATTTATTTTAAAGTATGGTTTTTTTTCTCAGTGTACATTTCTGATATGTGAATTTTGTGGGTGTGATATTCTGTGGGTGAGGGTGTATGCATTATAATTCACAACTTTAAAATTTTGGTATACAATTAATATCCCACATTTATATCTCTACAACGTATTTCATAGTGAGGCCCCATCGACTTTAAGCACCGCCCATGTGACTTAAATTTCCCCACTCGTTATTTATTAATTTTATAATTTTAGGTTTTTAATTTTTAAGGGTTTTATGACTCTTTATATTAAGGAAACAAAAATGTTTGAAAGGTAAATACCTAAAAACGTTTTACCCTAAACATCTTTTAATTTGCCAATTACTCAGGTCATTTATTTGACACTTTTTATGATTTTTGAAAAAATAAAAATAAGTTAACTGCAAAAGCAATTATATTATGGAATATTTTCAAAATGCATACCTATGCCATAGTAGTTCCAATAAATCTACCAAAAATATGACATTTTTCGTGATGGTTATGGGAAATATCTCTTAAGTAATATAAAATATGTGATGTTTATAAATTTTTTACAAGTTTATTTGTATTGAATACATATTGTAATTGTTGTAGCAATATGATTTTATTGCGAAATAGTTGCAGCAACACTATCATAAACATTCTGTTTTCCTAGTGTATGCACAACTATACTATAAATTCAATAGTTTTTTTTGCTATTAAAATTAGTCAATAGGATAAAGTATAGCTTAATAACATTAAATACTATAAAGTACTATTAAATACTATTGAGTTGTTTATGCGTTTATATGAAACAATTTATTTTTCGTATACTATTGAATCAATAACCGTACTATTGACCAATTTTAATTGAGTTTTTTTCTCTGTGTGCGTTATATTTTAGAGAGCTTCAAAAACACACTTTTATGAGTCTGTTTTCTAAAAACTCATAATATTATTCAGAATGCTCTTGGAAGGTACCAAAAACATGATCACTTTTAAAATTGCATTTTTTTTCATTATGGAAATTATTTTATTAATAATATAAATTTACTTTCGTAATTTTACTTTACTTTGCATTCGCAGAATTAATTCGTCAAATACACACACTCAGTAAAAATTCCATAAAATCCCTTTAATATTGTTCAATAAGACAGTTATTGATTTAATAGTATAATAGTATACATACAACATTATTGATACACTCAGAAGAAAATGTACCATTAAGTACTCAATGGTACGACCATTGATCTTATGGTTCATGAATTAATAGTTTTTTCTTTTTAAATCAAAAGTTTTCTAATTAATTTGATAGTATTCGAAAAATTCAGTATCATAAATCTAAATATTTCAATATTATTATATTTAATAGAATAAATACTATTGTTTTAATGGTTTCCTCCTATAAAAATAATCGTGGCATAAAAAACATAAACACGAATATAAACTTCTTCCTTTTGTACGTCATTCTGCGTGTTTGTGTTTGCTCAAAATGGTCGCATGCATTTTTTGTAATAATCCACATAATTAAACGCGACATTGGTAAGGACTTAATGTATTTAATGTAAATTATACTATAAAATTATATACTATAATATTTATAATACGTATCATTAAATATTTATATGTTTTGCTTATTGTAATTAAAGGAGCACATTATAAAATTTATGGTACAACAAATTATTGTATTAACAGTTCCAATATTACCAAATTAATGGGACGCATCCTATTGACCAATTTTAACAGTATAAATTATTGTTTTTCTATTGAAATACTATTAATTTACCATGTTTTTTTTCTGGGTGTATAAACTCAAAAATAATCTTATAGTATGTTATAATATTTAATGGTATTTATCGATTAAAATAATAACTTAACCTATTGACTAATTTTAATAGTAAAAAACTATTAATTTTATGCTGAGTGCATATAAATAATTGCTGATTATAGTACAATCAATTGTGTAATATTTGCAAACATTTCAATGAGATATGAGACAATTATGTATTTAGCGTGAATAAATATCTCGACTACATATTACTTATTATGTAGGTATTATTATATTTTCATAGCTAACATAATTATGTCCGAAAATCGCATGAATATTATACATAATAGCAGAATGTTGTGTGCATTCGCAGTATATTAATATTATTATTATTATCATTATTGTGCATTTTATTTACAATAAAGTGCACTTAATTCTGTTAATATTTTGAAGCGCAATTAAGCACATTAAATGTTCAAAATAATTAGTCAATTGTAGTGCTAATAGCTGCTGTATCTACTGTTCGAGCCTCTTCCTGTCGGCTAATTAGCGACTATGCTCGCATAATGTTGGTGTATTAATGATGACGGAACAAAAGACAGCAATTATTTCTGTTTCAATACTTTAAGGATTTAGTCGATGGAAAATATAAAATGTCAGTCTTCATTTATATTTTATTTATAAGTATTTAAAAGAAATTATTAACAAAGTATTCGGATTAGTATATTTTACTAATTAAACAAGTTCCAGTATATAATCAATCATTTAATAATTTCTAATTGTTTAAATGTCGCAATTTTAATCGCATTTAGGAAATAAAAAAAAATAGATATGCTAGAATAATTAAAACAAAAACTCAGTACAATTTTATGAATTTCAATTTAATACACGCAGACAAAAATTATGGTGAATTAATAGTATTTCAATAGAAAAACAATAATTTATACCATTAAAATTGGTCAATAGGTTGCGTCCCATTAGTTCAGTAATATTGAAACTGTTAATACAATGTGTGGTTGTACCATAAATTTTATAATGTGATATTTTGATTACAATAAGAATTTCTAATGTTATGTTATAGTCGAATTACATTTTCTTAATAATTTATTAAAATAAAAATGTAATATAGCTAATTTATTGTATAACTTGTTTAATTTAAATGTCGAAATTGAGATTCAGTTTTAAAAAATCACACACATAAAAAGACACTTCTCGTTGCAAAAGGTAATAACGCATTTCATCAGTTTCCAATAATTGATTGTAATACTTTAGTCTGTATTTATTTTTGAGTCCGTTGCCATAATAGAAGTACAATGTTTTATATATTTTCTGTAATAAATAAAGAAAAGTTTAAATATAATAAATTTATATTAAATACATTGAGCCTTACCAATGTCGCGTTTAATAATGTGGATTATCACAAAAAACGCATGCGTCTATTTTGCATTTTGAGAAAAAACACACAGAATGACGTACAAAACAAACATATTTGTATTCGTTTTTATGTTTATTTTATGACATGTTTATTATTATAGGAGTAAACCATTAAAAACGAGTTGGGAAAGTTAAGTCACATGGGTAAGTTCGGTCACATGAGGCGGATTTTTATAGTCGGTCGGGCCCGACTATGGAATACCCTACACCTTTGGTGGGGATTTTAATTTGGGATACTTAATTGCATACCTTAATTTTAAAGTTTTTAATTATGCTGAACCTCCCCACCCTCAGAATATTATTCATAAATCAGAAATTTACGTCTTATATCCCCATATATTAAAAAATTTATAAAAAAGTATAAAAAACTAAAAAAAAAAAAATTTTAATATAATTGGGCGGACCACGCCCATATTTAAAATTTTGAAAGGCTAATATTTCATAGATTTGATTTTAATAATTTACGGATCAAATTCCACTATGAAAACCCGGGAAATAATGCAAAAAATAAAGTGGGCGGATCACGCCCATTTTTGGACCACATATTTTTAGGTGAATTCTAACAATATGTTTTAAATTTTATTAATATACCTTGAATACTTTTCGAGTTATTAGTTCCGAAAGAGTTATATAAAAGGGACTTGTATGGGAGGTGGGCGTGTCCGTTGACCGATTTGGCTCATTTTCAAACTCAGTTCCTACTTTTGGCTAAAATATATTGAGACAAAATTTTATCGCATTCTGATTAGTATTTCTCAAGTTATTCTGTATTCGGACAGCAAGACAGCAAGACAGCAAGACAGCAAGACGGACAGACAGACAGACAGACAGACGGACATGGCTAAACGGACTCGGCTAGTGATGCTGATCAAGAATATATATACTTTTCCATACCGGACACGCCTCCTAAGGGGCGTTACAATATATGCACAAAGTTAATATACCCTGTACCTCATAGGTGTAGGGTATAAAAACAGTATATAAAGTGTTGTTCAATAAGAGACGCTACAAAAGTTTTTTTCACGGGTTTTTCAACAGAGACGCTTCAAAAGTAGAGTGACAGGGACAGCAAATGACACCATATTTGTTGCCGCTCTTTTGACATTTCTCTTCAGTAAGGTTTGCCATTTCATGATGGAAAGATATACGAGCCAACAAAGAGTCTAAATTATTAAAATTTACTACCGAAATTCGAATTCGTATATCTTTCCATCATGAAATAGCAAACCTTACTGAAGAGAAATGTCAACAGAACGGCAAGAAATATGACGTCGTTTGCTGTCCCTGTCGCTCTACTTTTGTAGCGTCCCTGTTAAAAAAACCCTTTATTCTAATAAAAATAATAATATTGAAATATTTAAATTTATGGTACTGTATTTTTCGAATACTATGAAATAATTAGAAAACTTTTGATTTAAAAGAAAGAACTATTTACACATATTTAATGGGCTATTTTCTTCTGAGTGTATGTATACATTTACGCATTATTTATTTCCTCATAATTTTGTATATTAATACAATAATTTACAACTGCCAAGATTAGCATTTAGAATTACAATATTATAAACTGCATTTTATATATTCAGCATCAATAGAAATATTTGTAATTATTGTAAAATTAATTGGTAAATATGCGCATATGAACTATGTATATTTAATTTATTCTGTGTGGGTCCAGTAGGCGAAATAAAAGAAAAAAACAAACTGTAATTGAAAAATAATATATTAATTATGGTTTCAGCCATTTTTTGACATAACACGTTGTCATTAGTTAATTTTTAATAATTTAAATACATTCAAATTGCAAGAAATTTATAAAATTGTTTTTTTTTTTTTGAGAGGATGGTGATCATTTTATATTTGTTTACATATCAATTAAAATGAGTAAATGAGAAATTTGGATTTGAACAATAGAATTCTTATATTTAATTTAGAATATTATTTAAAAAATTATTGCCATTATTTCTAACACCTAATTTTTGTACAGAATATGATAAAAGTACTTATTATACTTTTTATTGTACTCTTATGTACAGAAAAATACAATTGGCTCAAATATGTATTATCTATTAATAATAGTAGTGGAGTCTGGGTTAAAGTGGGAGATGAGGTAATGTGGGAAATTGCATTTTTTGGACATGTTTTTGCATTTAGAAAATAAAAACATTTGTCAAGTGATTCTTAATATGGCACCATCTTTTTCATTCATGATTATAATAAAATGAATACCTTTTTATTTCATTTCAAAAATAAGTAGAACAAAAAATGTTTTTGAAAGTTTTTTAGAGTGCTGTTGTTTGCTATCAAAAAGTGTGAATTTGTTTTTTTTTTTTAATTAGGAAGGTATGTTTAAAATGGTCGGATGTTCTATATATTTTGAAATGCAAACGGGTGTTGCAAATAATTTAAAATTGCTTAAATGGTGCTTAGTTATGTTCAAATTGTGATATTTGGGGTAAAGTGGGAAACCCTTTCTGGGGTAAAGTGGGAAACGTAATATAAGCAATGTTTCTTGTAATTTTAGTGAAAATATTGTGTTATATGAATTATTTAATTGGTTTAACCAAAAAAAAAATTCAATCGTTGCCACAAACCAATGATAAGCAACATTTTGACTTCACCTGAGATAAGATGTTAATTTCAGAAGAAAGCCTAGAGCAGAGCCTTTAACAGTAGCAGAAAGAATACGTCGGTAAATATTTTCAACTTCAACAGAGGAAATAAAATTTGAACATTTTAGTGAACTGCAATATCTGCAAACGGCCTGTATACTTGAAATGAACGAACTTGACGATCAGCAACTACAGTAAATGCACAATAATTGTTTGGTATTTTTTTTTAACATAACTACTTAGATGTTTATGACTTTAAACATTTCCTTTTCTTATTTTTTTCTTTCATTACCATTCCTTTTTTATTACATATTGTAATTTTTTCTTAATATATTTGATTTTATTATGAAAAAAAAAATAAAACATGAAAATGAAAGACTATAATAGCATTTTGATAAAAATTTTAAAGTTTCCCACTTTACACCAACATTTTTCAACAATTCCAAATTTGAGCTGTTTTGAAAAGTTATGCAAAAAGTTAGTTCATGAACCAGTCTATGGAATAAACGCTTCAAAAGAATTTAAAAAATTATTCAAATTTTTTTTTTTTTTTTTTTGAAGAAAATCAAAATGTGTCCCACTTTACCCCAAGCTCCCCTACCCAAAACGAGTTTTCCCATGGACATTCCATACATAAATTCTGTATAATTCACTGGTGCTGATTTTGACTGCATGCTCAGTTTTTCCTAAGGATTGCGTCGAATAAAATTGTCCGCTACAAAAATGAAAAAAATCTAGAAATCTAGTAATCAAATTTTTATAGAATAAAATATTTTATTTTGCAAATTATTTTTAGATTTAAAAAAAAATATAAAAAAACCAGAAATTAATATTTTTTAATAAAAAGTTTTAATTTTTCCGGAACCCCTTCCATTAATGTTGTAATGGTAGTGTCCGACACCCTCACAGCTGCTGAAGACCACTTTCTTTTAAAGTCTTGAAGGTCTTTGGCCACTTTTTTTGTTGTCTTCATCTCCCTTTTTACTAAAGCCCAGTATCTCTCAATCGGCCTGAGTTCTGGACAGTTTGGTGGATTGGCTTCCCTAGGCACCAAAATCACAGCACTTTGTTGGATCCACTCTAAGACCGTTTTGCTGTAGTGACATGAAGCGCGGTCAGGCCAAAAAAATGTGGACACTTCATGTTAGCGTAAAAATGGAAGCAATCTCTTTTGCAAGCATTCCCGAATGAGCTGCTCCTTTTTCCACAACTGCAAATTGCCTGCCAAACAACGAATTTCTTTGGGAATTTTGTCATTTTTTTTATTTGAATTTTTCAGCGACATTTCCTCGAGATCGGCTGTTTAAAATTCCTGCCCAGGTAGCTGAGAAAAGTCCGCTAAAACATAACTTTCGTCGTCCATTATGCAGCAATCCGCCTTTCTCGCCAATTTCCTTCCGGATATGCTTGGATCTTTCTTTAAAATATTCACAACCTCCTTCGACTTTTCACGATCATGTGGGCCTTTTTTTTTACCAGAACCTTTCTTCCGATCAATACTCAGGTCTTCCTTACAGCGGTTGATAACGCGAGAAATGGTCTTAGGGTTAGCCCCAACCTCCTTGTCAATTTTTTTAAAAGACCAACTAGGTTGTTTTTGAAATTTTGTTATTATATTTTCTCGCACTTCCACTTCGTTTGCCATTTTCGCGTTAAATAAATTTTGTATTGACTATAACTGACACAAATTATTTTCTGCCATTTAATTCAAATTTTTTTAATTTGAATCTTGCAGTAACACATTATGGGAAGATATGTAACGGATAATTTTATTCGACGCAGTCCTTATTACGTTACTTTTTTGAGATAATGGGAATCGTATTTTAAAGTTGTTCTCAATCACTACTTAGAATACAAAAAATATTGTACTGGTGAAAAATAATTGTATGAAAAACTTTAAACGCAATTTTTCTCATAATAGTTAAGACTAATTTTAATATACAAATGAACTATATTCCAATATTTTTTAAGATAATTGGTTGTTAGCTCAAAAATTATTATTTTTTTTAGACAATTTTTTATATATTTTTGTAGCATTTCTAATGTAATGATAAATAATTATATACTAGATCGCACTAACTATCTAAAAAAGTAACAGTTTTCCAATTGATTTCCTTTTTAAAATATCGATACCATCCAGGCAGAACATCGAAATCAACATATTGGAATTTTTGTTATTGACTACTTCATTTATTTTAGTGACTACTTCATGTATTTTTGACTCCTTTTGTGGTATTGGTAGAAAAACTAAATAATGTTTGTAGAGAATATTGTTTTTTTGTTGTTGTTTACGATATTTTGCCTTTTAAATTTTGCATTTTTATACCCTACACTAAGAGTGAAAGGGTATATTCAGTTTGGTACGCCGTTTGTAACACCCAGAAGGAAGCATCTCCGGTATGGAACAGTATATATATTCTTGATCAGCATGACCTCCTGAGTCGATTTAGCGATGTCCGTCTGTCCGTCTGTCTGTCCGTCTGTCTGTCCGTCTGTCCGTCTGTCTGTCCGTCTGTCTGTCTGTTGAAATCCCTACTACTTTTAAAATTGAAGAGCTAGATAAATGAAACTTATAACTTAAATTACTAATATACCTACGCTGTATGTGCGAAAAAATTGGCGAGATCGGTCCATTGTGACCTATGATCCGACCACTTATGTTCAAATACCTCATATAAAATGTACGTATAAAGATCAATTTTTTTGTATACGTGCTTAGGTAAACTTTTTTGGTCAAATATATATTGACTTCATGCATAAATACATGAAAATAATGTTTTCCCTCGAAATGACTTGTGGTTCACAAAAAAAAAAAAATCGAAATTCGGTACACCAACCCATTTGTAAATATGGGTATCAAATGAATGGAAGTACTTCAGCGATTGAAAGTTTGTAGTTATTTTCAGGATTCGTATCCCCTGGTGACCTATATACCACTTTGAATGGTAACCACACATATGTGTAGGGTATTTATAGTCGGCTTAGACCGACTATAATTATGATAATACTAACTATCATAATAACACCTACTATAAAATGTCCCAACTTTAAAAATTTAAAATTGATCTAACCTTCCCAACTGGTTTTAATATACAAATGAATGCTATATTCCAATATTTTTTAAGATAATTGGTTGTTAACTCAAAAATTATTATTTTTTTAGACAATTTTTTATATATTAATGTGATGATAAATAGTTATTTAATAGATCACACTAACTATCTAAAAAAGTAACAGTTTTTCAATTGTTTTTCTTTTCAAAATATCGATATCATCCAGGCAGAACATCGTTATCAATATTTTGGGATTTTTGTTAGTGACTACTTCAATTATTTTAGTGACTACTTCATGTATTTTTAACTCCTTTTGTGGTATTGGTAGAAAAACTAAATAATGTTTGTAGAGAATATGTCCAAATTTAAGTGATATTTGTTTTTTTTGTTGTTTACGATCTTTTGCCTTTTTTAAAATCAAGTTCACTTGAAAAATATTTGTGTACATGTATTTTAATACAGTTCGTTTCAATTCCAATAAAATTTCAGTGTTAAACTTTTTTTCATATTTATGTCCCATTATGGTAACCCCTACAAATTGCTATAGAATCGAAATGACACATTTGTCTGCGTACACATATCTGTGTTATGCTGAATATTAGCTTATTTAGTGAGCAATATAATAGAATTTATGAAAATTTCACTGCAAAATCAGTTAATCGAAAATGTTAATGAGGCTCAATGCATGCGCGAACACACGACACATAGGCGAGTGCTGCTGCTCCTGCGGCTAAATCCACAACCAAATCCCCATAACTATAATCATGGCGATGCGATGCCACCTTTATGCGTGCGACATGCGTGCAAAATTTGCGTGAAGTTTTATCAATACTCAAACTCTTGCATGTGATACTACTATAGTAGTGAATATTAATAAAACTATGAGGCAAAAGTGACACCTTTTAGATTTCAAACACTTTGAGAACTGGGGCGGAAAGAGAGTTTCGTTTTAAAAAGGCAAAATATATTAATATTGCGCTTCATTTTCTATAATTTTTAACATTTTTTTTGTCATATTCCACGGTACTCAAATATTTTTACAGACAAGGTTTGAAACCTACGAGAATTACAGTTTTGATTTAGGTTTCGATTTTTCTCCCGTTTCGGCTTGATGTTACGATCACAATATGATGTTACACATCAATATGATGAATACTGGTTGTTGGTAGAATTTTTTTATTTTTATTAGAGCCTTTGAATCTGGAACATATACCTTTTTATGCCATCGAGGCGGAAATACTCCATTTCAATTTTCGTACATTTCATGAATTATGAAATTCTTATTAATGTTCTTTAAGAATTTGCATTTATCGGCCCCGCTTGGCACGTATAGTCAGACCACTCCCGTTTGCAAACATTTTGAGTTGCAACACTTTTTGTTTTTTTTTATTACTGCGTATTTCGATGGCGCTTCGAGCTTATTTGCCATTCACCCAAATGCCACAAATTGTTGCACCAGACAAACAGACGGACAGATAGACGGACAGACGAACGGACAAGCAGACAACATAAACAACTATGCAAATTACAAAATTCTATTTCGAATTCGAATTTGCATTTATAGTTCGTGGGCGCGTTCCATCGATACGTTGCAAATTAATATTGAATGAATCTGTTAAATATTAACGCATCGCTGTGCCAACTAATTTGAAAATAACAATTTTATATTTCAATTTTAATTCCAATTTTATACTTTCATTAAATGCACAGCAACTACGAAATATTGCGCAGCGATGCCAACCAACTGTACAACTCGCATAATTTATGTATAAATATTCAACATTTTTGGAGTAATTTATACAAAAATATATTGCACAATTTATATATATGTATTATAGAATTTGATAAAATATGCACAACTGCAACTAATAATATTTCTGTTGGATTTCACTTAAATTGTATTCGATTTTTTAATTAGAGTCAATTGAAATGTTTGAATTTTAATTATACCATTCAACAGAAACATGTACAATTCGCAAAAAACATACACATTTTGTTGTCCTCTCTAATTAATGATTTAGTCTCCGATTGCGTAGGTCGTAGAATGACATGTGGATTTATACTGTGTGATATTTATTTAATTACTTTTAAAGTAGTACAATTAATTGGTTTTTGATAATTCTGTTGAATTTTTTAATTTACTAGTTAATAGGAATTTTTGGAGTATATAAAATTGTTGGTATTTAAAGTTAGTAGTTCTTGAAATCACAAATTTGAATTGAACATACCGTATAGGTCACAGGAATAGATCGATCACGCTCATTTTTAATACCGACTTGGACAGATATACAAGCCATCTAAGTTTTGAATTTCATTAATTTTGCTTTACGTGTTTTTGTGTAATCTTGATTTAAACAGATAGACGGACTGACGTACAGAAGGACAGTAAATCAAATAAAAATAAGCGATTTTTATATTTTACAATATATAGTATTTAAATATATAGTATTTTGGTTTAAAACAAATTTCTATTCATTACAAAAACCTTTTCAAGTATTGCTAAAATCATTTAACTAAAACAATATTGCTAATAAATTTGCTGATGTTGCAACAATATTGGCTGCGGTAAAAATTGAACGATTGCAACGACAACAACAGGCGTAGCAACTGCAAAACCAGTCGTGCAGCACCAACGATTGCGTAGCACAAACTGCAATGTGCAGTTGCTGTTGTACAAATAAATACGAAGGCCGAAGGTGTGGAAGACAGAAGACCTACATGAAAAATTAAGATAATAAATAGAAGACATGGGAGAAAAACAAATTATGTAAAAATAAAGTATAAAAAAGCAGAAAGGTTTCCAATAAAGAATGTAGAAAAATAGACTTATAAATTAACCAGTTGGGAAGGTTAGATCACATGGGAAATTTTAAAGTAGTTGTTATTATGGTAGTTAGGATTTTCAAAATTATAGTCGGTCTAAGCCGACTATAAATACCGTACACATACGTGTGGTAACCATTCAAAGTGGTATATAGGTCACCAGGGTATACGAATCCTGAAAATAACTACAAACTTTCCATCCCTGAAGAATTTTCTTTCATTTGATACCCATATTTACAAATGGGTAGGTGTACCGAATTTCGATTTTTTTTTTTGGGAACCACAACTCGTTTCGTGGAATAACATTATTTTCATGTATTTGAGCATAATGTCAATATATATTTGACCAAAAAAGTTTACCTAAGCACGTATGCAGTAAAATTGATTTGCAGATGTAAATTTTATATGAGGTATTTGAACATAAGTGGTCAGTTCTCAGGTCACAATAAACCAATCATGATAATTTTCTTGTTCAGACAGCTTAGATATATAAGTAATCTAAATCTAAAGTTTCATTGCTCTAGCTCTTCTTTTTCTGTAATCGTGATTTCAACAGACAGACAGAAGGACAGACGGACAGACAGACAGACAGACAGACAGACAGACAGACGGACATCGCTAAATCGACTCAGGAGGTCATGCTGATCAAGAATAAATATACTTTTCCATACCGGAGATGCTTTCTTCAGGGTGTTACAAACGACGTACCAAACTGAATATACCCTTTCACTCTTAGTGTAGGGTATAAAAAAACGGATTAAGAAATTATAGATGAGAATTATACTGTGATACAGAGAACAGACAAAATTACAAAAGTTATGAAAGAGTTAAGAAATAAAAGAGACTAGTAGACGAGGCAGTAAGGAATAAAATAGTGTAGTGTCTCAGTAGAAATCTACCATTTTATGGTGGACATAATCTTGAGGAAGAGGAGAAAGGAAAGCTTTCTTCTAAGGAAAATAGAAGAATAAATATAGAAAGAGAGAAAAGAAAGAGAAGAATATGGAAAATAATAAGTAGGAAAAGCTAAACAAGGGTATGAAGGGTATAGAAAAATCAGCTGAAAAAAGTAGATTAGAAGGCGAAAAGGAGAAGAAATACATGAGAAGATGGATTAAAAATAGGAGAACCAGTTAAGAAGATTAAGTCACATAGAACATTTTTAAGTAGAGAAGTGATGTGAGGATGTAATAAAGAAAAGAACGAGAAGCAGATGACGGAAAAGTAGAAGAAGGATATAGTAAGAATGAGAAAAAGGATAAGTAAAATAAGGAAAAGAACAGGAGGAAGGAGGAGCAGAAAAGGATATGGTAGTTATAAAAGAAATATATGAGAAAAACAGATGAAAGGCTAAGAGGAGAAGGGGGAGAATAAATAAATGATAAGAAGGAGATGAAAAAGAAGAAGTATGAAAAAGAGGAGCAGAAGGAGGAGCAGAAGGAGAACCAGTAAGAAAGGTTAAGTCACATAGGAAATTTTGAAGTAGAGAAATAGTTTGTGTAAGAAGAGCCGCGGTAGTGCAGTTGTTAGTGCGTTGGACTGCGAGCCGAAAGGTCCCCGGTTCAAGCCTGGACTGGGGCTAACAACATCTTTTCATAGAAACATTTTTCTATACCGCGCTACCTCTCGTCAGTAAATGGCAAACCTACGATTGTAAAACCATTGCCTATGAAAAGCTCTCACCCGCCGTTCGGAATCGGCAATAAACTGTAGGTCCCACCACTTTGAGTACAAATGTAACACGCACAGTTCAAAATGGTGAGAGGGCTTGGCCAAAGTTCTATACAGGACTGTAGTGCTAAACTATTATTATTATTAAGAAGAGGAGGAAGAGAGAGAGAGGTGAGGAGGCGATTAGGAAAAGAACGAAAAGCAGATGGTGGAAGAGTAAAAAAAAAATATAGGAAGATGGAGAATAAGAAAAGGAACAGATAAGAGGAGCAGAACAAGGGTATGGAAAGGTATAGAAGAAAGTTATAAGAAAAAGCTGATGAGAAGGATAAAAACGGAAGTAAGAAAGAAATGAAGAAAGAAAGAAATAAAAAAGGAAAAAATGAAAAGAACAGAAAGAGAAGAAAGAGAAGAAAGAGAAGAAAGAGAAGAAAGAAAAGAAAGAAAGAAAAGAAAGAAAGAAAAGAAAGAAAAGCAAGAAAAAAGGTAGAGAAAAAGAAGAACCTGTTAAGAAGACTAGGTTACATAGGAAATTTTGCAGTAGAGAAATGTTGATAGATGCTGTAAGATGATGGATAGGAATAGAAGAAGGAGATGAGAAAAAGCAGGTGAGAAGGAAAAGCAAATACAAGAAGGAGGAACAAAAATAAATAAGAAGGAAGAGAATAAAGAGAAGAAGGATAAAAAGGAGGAGAACAAGTAAGGATGGTTATGTCACATAGGAAATTTTAAAGTAGATAGTTGGTATAATGAAATTAGTTAATGTTTTGAAAGTTGCAGTTGACTTTAATCACCCTACACATCACGCCTCTTACTAAAACCCACACATTTCAATTTGCTCATGAAAAACGGCATATTAAGAAAATTAAAACAAGCATAAGATTTGTTTATCCACGAAAAGAAGCATTAAATTATTTTAGTCACGAAAAGAATCTCATTCTCTTTTTCGCCACGAACAGAATCATAACATTATCTTTTCCACGAATAGAAGCATATTTATAATTTATCTACGAACAAAAGCGCATTTTTAATTTCACCACGAATAAAAGCATATATGTGTTTTTGAGACAGATATCCCAATATACATATTTGTGGTTAATGGATAGGTTTTTGTGACCAAAAATTGTTGTTTTTCATTGATGTCGTGGTTTCCAGGTGTGTCAGTGGACATTTTTTGATGAAACTGTTCTAATGAATAATAGATTCACATCCAGGTGCGTCATTAGAACGTTTTTTTTTTTTTGATGAAACTGTTCTAATGAGCATAGATTCACATGCATGTGCGATTTGATCAGAACCTACTTTTGTCACTGGACTTTTTTTTTGAAAAAATTGGTTTCTTTGGGATTTATCCAGAATCCACTTGTGTCATTGGACCTTTTCTTTTTTGAAACAATTTGTTAGTTTAGGATTTGATCAGAACTCACTTGCATTTTTTGACATTTTTTTGGACATTTTCTTGGTAAAATTTGTTCCTTTCGAATTTTCCAGAACCGAACTGCGATATTGGACATGTTTTTTTGTAAAAATTTCACTTCGATCGATATAAAGTAAAATTCTCCCGTAGATTTTAGTGTTATATAAGGTATTTCAACAGAAGTGGTCGGATCTCAGGTCAAAATAGACCGATAACAACCATATATAATAATACAATACTTATTCATATAAGTAATCCAACATAAGAGTTTAATTGACCTCGCTCTTCTTGTTTTCATGTAATCGTGATTTCCACAGACGGACGGACATCGCTAAATCCACTTAATAGGTGACGCTGATCAAACATGTACGGAAAAAACCCTTTCACTAGTTTAGGGTTTAAAATTGAATCAGCCGACAGTTCATGGTAAAATTGAATTTTTTTTTAAATAACAAAAATATTTTTGGGATATTGTAAAAATAGCTTTTTCTTTATTTTGTGTTACGAATTAATGATATCTTGTCACAGTGTTTATTGCATTCACAACACATATCACAATGCATATTAAATACATTAACTGTTTTACAACCAGCTAAAAGATAATCGTTAAAATATCAACTACTTTAATGACCCCTTCAAAATATTTCAAGTACTACTCGAAACTAATAAAGAGCGCAACATAAATGGATTGCTTCCATGAAAATGCCGCTTAACAACAACACCCTTGGCTGACGTCGAAGACACGCAATCAAATGGAACCTCATACAATATATATATATTTTTGTTTTTTTTTTTATTAAAACCAAACAAATCCATTCAATGACCCCCAAAAAAATTCCAAATATTTTTTAGCACCTGTCAAAGTCAAACGGGCTGATTCACCAACAACTATTTAAACAACAACATAGAGATATGTAAATGAAGACACATGGGTAGAGCCGAAAAATATGTTTTTTTCTTTCATATTTAAATTATTTTTTGGAAGGGCAACCGCGCACCGTCATAATTCCAAAACAAATACAAATCGTTGTGTGGTAACAATTGTAGTAATACCCGAAACAACAAAAGTAATGATATGTAAAGTAATAGGTCAACGAAAGTGGTCGAAAAGAAAGAAAAAAAAAATACAAAACCAACAACCGATTAGTGATAATATATAGCTAATAAAATTGTCACCGCAAAACAATTGAACTTGAAATTCAAACTCAAATATAACAAATTGTTGTCACTGTTGTCACCGTGTGTGTGTGTGTTCCAAAAACGTATAATCTATTAACTATGGCTATTTAAATCTATATATGGTTGGTTTTTACCAAGTTAATTTATTCATACAATCAATGAATGCATCAGTCAGTCAGTCCGTCATTTGTTTGACTTTGAATTTTTCAACCAAAAATGTCTGCATTAATTTGTTGATTTTGCCTAAAATGTGCGTGTGACTTTGATATAGATTGTGGTTAAAATTAAAAAAAAAAAAGAAATAGGTGCCTCCGGCTTAAAAGAGTCAAGGTCAAGATTTTTATATGGTTATTGAACATGATTTGTACATGTTGTGCGATCAGCTGTTAAGTGCATGTTTTATTTTTGTGTGTTTTGTTGATTTTTGTTATTTGATTTATATGTTAAGTGGTTGTACTTTACTTTTTGGCGGAATTGTATGTTAAATTGCAAAAGAATAGTAATACACATGTTTTAGAAAGTTTTTATTTAAATCGAGTTTCTATATCGAGTATTTCTATATCAAGTAAAATATAAAAGGTCTCAAATTCGAATTCAAATTTTCCTTTTAGTGCGTTAAATAGTATTTAAAGAACTGATAACATATTTTTAAATTTTTGAAATCGATATAAAACATTATTAGAAGGTACCCTTCGAAGTGGTCCGTGACAACCAAAAGTGGAACAAAACCGCATTTATGACACAATTTATTTCATTTCGGAACCTTCATTTTTGAGGGTCATGGACCACTTCAAGAAAGTCCATTTCGGAAAATGTTCAATTCGTGGCCATTCGGAGAAGTGTCTTTCTGGGAAATGTCCATTAGGGGAAGTGGCCATTCGGTGAAAACCATACGGGGAAATTTCCATTTCGGGGAAATCCATTCGGGGAAATCTTCATTTCGGGGAAATGTCCATTCGTGGGAGTAGACATTTTGGAATGGTCCAGGAACTCCCAAGGGGTATCAAAAACATTCATTTTTGAGGGTCATGGACCACTTCAAGAAAGTCCATGTTTGGAAAATGTTCAATTCGTGGCCATTCGGGGAAATGTCTTTCTGGGAAATGTCCATTAGGGGAAGTAGCCATTCGGGGAAATCCATACGGGGAAATTCCCATTTCGGGGAAATCTCCAATTCGGGGAAATGTCCATTCGTGGGAGTAGCCGTTTTCGAATGGTCCAGGAACTCCCAAGGGGTATCAAAAAGCTCTCTATTTGAGGGTGATGGACTACTTCAAGAAAGTCCTTTTCGGAAAATGTCCAATTCGTGGCCATTCGGTTAAATGTCTTTTGGGGAAATTTCGGGGAATGGCCATTTGGAGAAATTCATTCGGGGAAATCATCATTTCAGGGAAATATACACTCGTGGGAGTAGCCGTTTTGGAATGGTCCAGGAACTCTCAAGGGGTATCAAAAAGCTCTCTTTTTGAGGGTCATGGACCACTTTAAGAAAGTTTATTTCGGAAAATGTCCAATTCGTGGCCATTCGGGGACATTTCGGGGAAGTGGCCATTCAGTGAAATTCATTTGGGGAAATCTCCATTTCAGGGAAATGTCCATTCGTAGGGGTAGCCGTTTTGGAATGGTCCAAGAACTTCCAAGGGGTATCAAAAACCTTCCTTTTTTAAGGGTCATGGACCACTTTAAGAAAGTCTATTTCGGAAAATGTCCAATTTGTGGCCATTCGGGGAAATCCATTCGAAGATGTCTTTCGGGGTAGTGTCCTGCTACGAGAATATTGCAGCCCATTGAAAAATCATACTAAGATCGTGGATAATTATATTGTTTTTGTGCTGTGTAATTTAGCAAAAAGAACTATACACATATTTTACAATGATTACTGCGTTTGACTGCGAGCCAAAAGGTTCCGGTGTCCATGTTCAAATCATGGCTAGAATACGCCACATATTTTAATAAACAAATATTTTCTGTACCGCACTACCTCTGGGCAGACAGAAAATATTAGCAGTCCTTTAAAGTCCAAAGGTATGCGCGGTGGACTTGCATTCTAAAAGTCTCAGGTTCGAATCCCAGTCTGGGTATGGGCGCTCGTGATAATATTTAATACAAAACGTAGAAAATAGATTTCACAGCAGAATGTATATAGTATGTCTGACAATGAATAAGGTATGTCTATTCTAAAAAACCTCTGGTAGACAAACCTCCGTTTATTTTATAATATTTTAATATAATACATAGAAAATTAGTGAAGAAGCTTAAATAGATAAATAGTAAATATTCAAAATATATAGAAAAACAAGAAGATCTGCATATATATTTTTTTTTTACATAATAACGCAAAATCCTATCGTAATACCCATAAACTGAGTATCAGGTCCTAATTAGAATCTTTAAGGTCATCGCAATTCAAAGATAAGTTTTCGATCATAGCCCTAGAATAATTTTTACTAAAAAAGATTCTATCGATTTCTTACAAATGTATATTGCTTTTATGTGATCTTTAAATCTTTCTCTAAATGTTGCAGAATTAACGAAATATATCACGAGATTTCGAATAGATTAAAGGGAGGGACGAAAGATGTAGTATCGGTGGATGTTTATTTTGAACTTGCCAATATCAAAAATGTCGGGAAAAACAGACGCAGGGAGATTCTTCCACAAACGTATCGTGCGACTGAAGATCGAATACTCTCTATAATGCGTGGCTCCGTTGAGAACCGTGTGTACTACGAAGAGCTGTACTTTGTTCGATGCCCGAGTAGAATAAGAGAACACACGACCTGTTGAAATCAGGCCACTTACCATACTTGAACACAATACCTATAAAACTGGCTTACACATCCAACAGTCCTTCGGTGCTCAAGAGAACCAATAGACGATGAAATATTTTCATCCCCTATTCAATATATCGTACGTTATTGAATTCGGTCCAGAAACTAAAAAAAAACATAATTTACAGAACAGCGGACTCGCATTTCACATGTTTTGTTATTGCTTACTTCGATCATTTGTGCATCGATAAATCGAACGTAACAACAAACACACGTCTTGCGCTGCTTTCAATCGTCAAGTCTTTTGCAAGTGCAATAACAAACGCATACGAATATAAAAACACTGCATTGAAGCTCGCGATCGAGATTTTAGCGAAAATGAAACAAACAAAATTCGAAGGTGTTGTTGTATTTCAATGCTGTTATGGAATTTAATCGCTCTTGCTCTAAGTCTATCAATAATAATAAAAATAATAATAATATAGTAAAAATCAATTAAATAAGAATAAAAAAATACTGAAATCTAATTTTTTTCAACTTACCTAGATATAAACAACTGATCTGAATCAAAATCTGTATTATATATAAAAATGTATAATTGAAGGTTCATTAAATAACGACGAGTAGTAAATAGTTAAACTTAATATTAAGTTAAAACTTAAGTTTATATTCATCGTATACTCGGGTTGATTAAACCTATATTTACCCAAGTATATATGATTCATACTCGTATTCAAGCATCATCATTCACATTGCTCGCCAAATAACTTGTGACCCAATTCAAATATTCGAATTGTCGCAACTATTTCAAGTGCGTCATAAACCCAACATGTGTAATACCGTGAGACCCTAAAAATGCACATTTTGTTTAATAACTCTTACACCTTAAAATTAAATTAAGCATAAAACTAAAGAAAATAAAAATATTACATAAAAATATGTAAACAAAAACAATTTAAAAAATGTATATATTTAACTTGCAACATAAAAATATATAAATTTTATAATTTTTTGGCAAGCAGAAAAAAAGTTGGCAAATATTTTCTTCAACATTTTTTTTTTTTTTTTGGTACCAACCTGAAATCAGCAACCATAATATTTACTTTAAACAAAATCGTGAACAAACAGAGACCATTCAGTGAAGTGTGTTTTTTTTTAAGTTGAGTTCACTTCAGAGACAACGATGGAGAGACTACGACAACAAGTAGATCTTCGAACGACCTTCAACCACTTGATAAAAATTGATTGCATTCGCAGTTGAGAGAGTTCATTGCAAGCAATAGTTACTACTACTACTCAGACACCAGACAGACACATATATACGATATATATCTAGATATATCTGCTGATCGTTGAACGTCGATCGTTAAACGAATTAACCGGCTTTTAGCTGCTGATCGCATGCATACATTAACCCAATTAACTGTCGACGGCCAAGTCAAACCAACTGATCGTTTTGGTTCGGTTCGGTTGGACTCGAGTAGAAGGGTAACATGATCACCTTCGTTTTCGGCAGAACATATCCAACTAAAGCGTAATAATTAACGACCAAACGATTAACGATGCGTGTGATGATTGATCATTGCCATTGTTGTGGTTTTTATTTTGAGGATTGGCAAAATGTTGTTAATTTTGTTAGCATGGCGCTAACACATTTTTCACATAGTTTTTTTTTATTTTTTTTTTATTGCGCCGTGGCCTAATGACACTCAATGGCAATCCAATTATATTTTATCATTGATAAAATTATTCAACGAATCAATTTGTTTCGCTGAATTGCTTTAATTCGAAGTAAATTGCTATCTTTTTTGTGCGTTTTAAAGATTTTTTAATTTAAATAAATTAAAAAATAAATAAAAATTATCACGATCTATCTATATATCAAAAAACTCAGACAGAAATTTATACATGGATTCTATAGAGTCCGGAGGCTAGCATAGGTTATATATGGGCGGGATTCGAAACAGGATCGTGGTACTTCGCAAATCAAAAACTCAAAAACAAAAACAAAAGCAAAAGCAAAAGCAAAAAACAAAAGCAAAAGCAAAAAACAAAAAAATCAATTTAATAGACATTTTCTACGTGCATTCTATAGAGTACGTATGCTGACATAGACTACATATATGGGTGTTATTCTACACAGTGGCATGGTATCTCCCAAATCAAAAACTCAAAAATAAAAGCAAAAAAAAAACACACAATAAAAAACGTTTAAAATAAAAGCAAAATCACAAAATAAACCAGTTGGGAAGGTTAGATCACATGGGAAATTTTAAAGTAGGTGTAATTATGATAGTTAGGATTATCAAAATTATAGTCGGTCTAAGCCGACTATAAATACCCTACACATATGTGTGGTTACCATTCAAAGTGATATATAGGTCACCATGGTATACGAATCCTGAAAATAACTACAAACTTTCCATCCCTGAAGATTTTTCTTTCATTTGATACCCATATTTACAAATGGATAGGTATACCGAATTTCGATTTTTTTTTGTGAACCACAAGTCTTTTCGCCGGAAAACATTATTATCATGTATTTGAACATGATGTCAATATATATTTGACCAAAAAAGTTTACCTAAGCACGTATACATAAAAATTGATCTTTATATGTACATTTTATATGAGGTATTTGAACATAAGTGGTCGGATCATAGGTCACAATGGACCGATCTCGCCAAATACAGCGTAGGTATATTAGTAATCTAAATTATAAGTTTCATTTATCTAGCTCTTCAATTTTAAAAGTCTTAGGGATTTCAACAGACAGACAGACGGACAGACAGACGGACAGACAGACGGACAGACGGACATCGCTAAATCGACTCAGGAGGTCATGCTGATCAAGAATATATATACTTTTCCATACCGGATGGAAAAGTATATATACACCCAGAGTATATAACACCCAGATGCTTCCTTCTGGGTGTTACAAACGGCGTACCAAACTGAATATTCCCTTTCACTCTTAGTGTAGGGTATAAAAACACAAAAACAAAAAGGAAAAAAAGCTAAAACAAAATCAAAAGCAAAAAAAACGAAAGCAAAAAAACAAAGACAAAAACACACAAGAAAAAACATAAAAATAAAACCAAAAACACAAAAGCAAAACAACAACAAAAACAAAAAATCAAAACCGCCAACACAAACAAATCAAAAACTAAAAACAAAAAAAGCAAATACAAAAGAAAAGAACAAAAAGCAAATACAAAAATAAAATAAAAAACAATCAAAAATACAATAGCATAGCAAAGCATGAAAACAAGGCAAAAAAGGGGGAAAACATGCAGATATAAAATAGAAAACACAAAACAAAAGTAAAAACGCAAAAACAAGAGCAAAAAAAAAAAATAAAAACAAAAAGTCAATCTCAAATGAAAAAATATAATTAAACATACAAAATACGCAAAACTTAAACAAAAAAACACAAGATTAAAAGAATAGTAAAAACAAAAGCAAAACAAAAACGGGGAAAACACGAAAATATAAGCAAAAACTTAAACAAGCAAAAACTAAAAATAAATCAAATTAAATAAGCAAAAACTAAAAAAAAAATCAAACGAAAGTAAAAATATAAAAAAATACTAAAGAATGAAAATCAAGCCTCATTTCGTTTAAGATCAGCATACATTTTAATTTTTTTCTTTATAATTCTGGGTACATAATAATATATATTATATAACTATGAAACATTAGCCTTTCAAAAATGGGCGGACCAATTTAATTTTTCAACATTTTTTTTTAGTTTTTTTATACTTTTATATACATATTTTAATTTATAGGGATATAAGACGTAAATATCTGATATATGAATAATATTCTGAGGGTGGGGAGGTTCAGCATAATTAAAATCTTTAAAATTAAAGTATGCAATTAAATATTCCACATTAATATCCCCACCAAAGGTGTAGGGTATTCCATAGTCGGGCCCGACCGACTATAACAATCCGCACCATGTGACCTAACATTCCCAACTCGTTTTCTTTATAATTCACAAAATATTTTTGTTACTACAATTTTCTTTCAGGTACATTAAATTTGGACAGGGTGTTCGACGTAGGCGCGCACTAAGGCGGGATTTTTTGAAATTCGCCCCCTAAGGTACAAAAATGGGCGTGGCAAACATTGAATTTTTAAATGCAAATATCTGTGTACATATGATAGCCACAGTATTGAAATTTATCCCAATGATGTATATTGTGGTTGTTTATCGTTTTTCCAAATGTGGGCGGGATTAGACCACGGGGCGCCTCCCATATAACCAACACATTGAAATTGCTATAAATTCTGACATACTTAGAGTAGAGTTATAAAAATCGAATCAAATGTTCATATTTAAAACTCCAATAGCCACTTAGAATGTGGGTGGGATTATATCACGGGGCGTGGTACCTCCCATATAACCAAAACATTAAAATTGATATAACTCCTGACCTACTATGAGCAGAGTTGTAAAAATCGAAACAAATGATCATATTAAACATTGTAATTTTCACGTAGAAAGTGAACGGGATTAGAGAAAGGGAGTGGCACGTAAGCGGGCGACGTAGGCACTAAAAAGGGGCAAAAGGGCCGTAATTTAAAAAGATATAATTTTTCATTTACAAAAACTTATCACGGGCAACGCTGTGAACGGGTCCAGCTAGTATATATTATATAACAAAGATATTATAACCATTTGTAGGTCTGATTATATTTTCAAATTCAGATTAAAAAAAAACGCTAAGAACACTATTATGTTCTTACTACCGAATTCGAATTTCGGTAGTAAATTTTAATAATTTCGACTCGTTGTTGGCTCGTATATCTTTCCATCATGAAATGGCAAACCTTACTGAAGAGAAATGTCAAAATAGCAGCAAGAAATATGGCGTCGTTTGCTGTCCCTGTCGCTCTACTTTTGTAGCGTCCTTGTTGAAAAACCCTTAAAAAAACTTTTGTAGTGCTCTTATTGAAAATCCCTTTATATCAATTTGAAAAATATTATAAAAAAAAACCCATGAATTTTTATTTATTACATAAATAAAAATACACTCTGAGACATAGAAAAATATAAACCAAAGATATGTTCGTAAAGTGCATTAAAAACCAAATATTATGAAAAAAAAACATAAAAATTAGAGCTATTTGATACGAGAATCCATACATCGTTAATTTTGGTATGCTAACTTTTGGGACTTATTGGTTCTATGATTTGCGACGTAAATTTTACATGTAATTTAGTGATTAAAAATGTTCAATTTGGCAGATGTTGAATAAACAATATGTGTAGCAACAGAACTAGAATAAGAATCAAAGTTTTACTCATTATTTTTTCACTAAAATTTACTTTTTTTTAATAATCGAAAAGTCGTTTTTAAAATGTGTAATTCATACGCAATTGATATTCATATTATTTATTGATAAATTGAATGGTGTTGAATATATTTTAATTTTACATGAACAACCCTAGTAGAAATTTACCCGATATGCCATCGGATAATGATCGGATTTTCGTTGGGTAAGCCCTATTAGAGAAAATATGATCATTGCCTTTGCATGCCCTTATCATGCTTACCATAGCAGGGTTTACATTATCTAAACAGTCAATGTTCCCGATCATAGCTACATTATTTGTTCCTCATAACGAAATTAGCATCAGGCAATGATCGAGATTAATGAGAGAAACCCTATTATGCTCGGTCTCAGACAAGGCAATTGTCGGGTAAATATTAAAATGGGGAATTGCCCGATCAGTACATGATCATGGCCTGAGGTCAATACATGATCAGGACACTGCGTTACAAGGACACTATGGGCCTCGTCATATCCCGATCACTTCAAATAATGACATGATCACTTCATGACCATGGCCGTACCAGAATTTCTACGAGGGAATGTGATTTCATTGAAAACTTATGTTTTGTGAATTAATCTGCGAATTAATAACTACTCGAAATCATTAATTTATAAAATATAGTTGAACTCAATGAATTATCTAATTTTGTTCAGTATGTTGACAATATGAAGTTGCGAATTATCGCAGAAAAGATCAATTAATTTAAACTTGCTAACACATTTCGTGACATAGCAAATGCTGTGCTAAATGCGATGATTAGTAAATATTATTACTTATAAATTATTATAAAAAGGTGCAAATCAAAAGTACTATATCGTTTTTCGAGGGAAATGACTCAAATTTGTATAACTTTGCAACAGTATCTTATAATATTTAAAAATAACTTTTTATTTTTTGAATATTATTTTTTTTTGGGAGCACCTTAACTTTTCATTTATTTTTAAACATAATAATTCTATATCAATAATGCACCTAAACAAAACAAAAATTCTTACTTATTTAAAAAGTATTTTTTTTCAATATTATGCCAAAGGGACGAATGTGTAATTTGTGACATTTGCTTTTTTTTAATCTTATAATGTAGTTTTTCCTCTAGTATACTATGCCAAAATCGTGTGTGGTTTTGTTGAATATTTCTAGCCACAAAAGATAAAACCAAAAGCGCGTACTCGAAAAATTGTCATGCCAAAAGTGCGAATCTTTAAGTTTTTTCGCCATAACTTTTTACTGGTACAAGTTAAAATGGTGATATAAAGGCATGAATTGTTTGTTTTTAAAGCATCTATCGATTGACATAATTTTTTTAAAATAATTTTCTTGCAAATAACAAAAATTCTAAAAATTATTTTCTAATAATGATGCCAATCGATAGGTGCTTTGAAAACAAACAACTAATCTTTTTACATCACTATTTCATTTAGCGCAAATAAAGAGTTATAGCAAAAAAACAAACATTTTAATGTTTTGGTCAGGATATAGTCCAATAAAATTAGTATTTAAAATTCAGTAAGTTGTCGAAATCAAAATGTATTTTATATACGTGTTGCTAATTGATGAATAAATCTAAATATTAAAAAAAAATAAATAATTTTTACTAATTTTTAAAGTACTTCATACTTTAAAATTTGATTTCCCAATATTTTTAAAAATGCACGTTCGCCCCTTTGGCATGACACTAATGATTTATATCATTAATTTGAGAAAATTTGTGATAAAAGTATTTCAAGAAATAGTTAAATAAACAAACGATTCCATTAAATAAAATAGGTCTACCAATTTTCATTTATTTAGTTTTTTTTTATTGACCAGTTGAACTTTTTTTATAGTTTCAGAATTCGACACATTTACGTTATTTTTTTAAACATTAAATATCTATAAATTTATGTGTATTAACAAATATATAAAATCGACCATTTTAAAAGCTACATATTTAATTATACAGCACCATACACAAAATCTGCAAAATTTCAATATAAACATTAAAAATAAACACTTTGGCCAACAAAATTTTGCATTACTTCCTGGGCACCGAACAGTTGGTTGTTAACCAATTGGATTTATGTGTAAAACCAGTATTTATCTCAGTCTATCATTTGGCAATCAACTCACTTTATTTTGTTAAATGTAAAAACGACGTCGTTGATGGAAAACCCAATTTTATTCACGTATTTTATCACTGATTACTTTTTTTTCTCGAGACAATTTTTCTTTTTTAATAATCAATTTTTTTTTTTATTTTTATTTGTTTTCTTCAGTAATCTTTTTTCACGTATAAATTATTTTTCGATTATCAGATTTATTTATCTAATGAAATTTATTTAGCTCTAATCAGTATTATAAACTCTTTTGATTTATTTTTGATTTTATTTAAATATTATTTTTTTTAATCTTTTTTAATTTTGCAAAAATTTAATGAAAAAACTTTTTATAATATTTGAAATTTCACAAAAATCCATTAATACGCTTTAATCGTTTGCACTATTTAAGTTTTTTTTTGTTGGAATTTTACGAAAAAATCACGCCGAACAAACACACTCAAATTGCGCGCGCACGTTCGCCTCTACAAAAAAATGAGAACTAAAGCATGCTTTCAAAAAAATGCGCACAAAACTCTTACGCGATCAATACGAAAACACACAAAAACCCACAACAACAACAAAAACCTATTCACATATTAAGAAATCAAAAGTGTACGAAAAAAAAAAACTACACAAATTGAAATTAAATCTTTTTCTTTAAAGTACAAAAAGATCTGCTGTGCTGCAACTTCAGTGGTTACTTCAGTGGAGACTTTGTAGAGATGTGCGCCTCTTTTAACTGCTTGTGCTCTCTCTCTCTTGTATACTTTGTCTCTTGCACACTGCAAACCAGAAATACCAGCAATGCGCTCTCTTAAAGTTGCGAATTTTGGTCAACAGTAGGCGCCAGAGCGCTATGTTGAGTAGGTCAGTTAACCGCGAGTAGGCCAACAATTGATCAAGTGTCTGAGCGTGTGTGAGAGTTAGAGAGAGAGAGAGAGGTAAAATATGAAGATTTAAATAAAATTAGAAGGCCTAAGTAAAATAAGAAGCTCCAAGTAACATAAAGAGTCTCAAGTTAACTGAAGATTGACGGAGAGAGCACGTGAAACCGGTTAAAATGCATTGAATTGGTTAATTTACGTATTGCATAAGAGTGCATGTGTGATGAGTGACAGACGGACAGACAGACTGAATGAATGACAAGGCAGGTGACGTTTCAATAACTACAGACACAACAAATAACCGAAAAAAAAACAATGTTTATTATTTACATTGTAACGAGGCCTATATTTTATTTTTTCTTTTTGATACTTTTATTTGCTTTCAAACTTATGGCATGAGTTCAGAGCGCATGCATGTCAATTTTTTATATTTTTTTGTTTGTTTGGAATGCTCTTTGCTCCAGTTATAATTATTTTTTTTGTATTAATTAATAAACTTATGTTTTAGGCCATTGCACAGTGGCTGTAATGCATTTTTACTGAACTGAATATGTTGATAAATTAAAAATTTGTATATTCTGTTATTATTTAAACTATTTAAAAGATCGGTGGAGACACTAAAATTTAACATTTAAAGTTAATAAATTAAAATTAATTTGTTCATAAATTCAAAATACCTATTATAAACTGTTCAAATTTAGTTAAATTATTTAAAAGCTTTTTAAAATAGCTTTATAAAATAGCGGTTCCGATTCCGGTTCCAACCAAAAATACTTTATGCCCGGTTCTACACATTTTCGTAATAACGGTGCCGATTCCAAAAATCCAAACGGTTTCGATAAAACCCTTTACAATATCGGTTTTGTTTCCAAGATTTTGAAATTATCGGTTCCGGTTCCGGTTCCGGTTCCGGTTACAACCAAACAAATGATATGTGATCCGATTCAGTTCCGGTTCCAAAAATCAAAAACCAGTTCTGGTTCTTTGCAGTCCCCGATGTAGTGAATAAAATTTTTAATTTGAAAAATATAACTGTCATAGACTTTTTACGTCGTTGGTATTCATATCGAAGTCGGTTGGTATTCTTATCAAAGATCAGATAAATCGAATTTGAAAGTAAACTTCATTCAGGTGGAGGCTAAAAAAGGGTCTGTATTTAAATTATCATAATCGTTCTACTGAGACCATATAACGGGTTTCTCAACAGGGACGCTACAAAAGTAGAGCGACAGGGACAGCAAACGACGCCATATTTTTGCCGCTCTTTTGACATTTCTGTTCAGTAAGGTTTGCCATTTCATGATGGAAAGATATACGAGCCAACAACGTGTCGAAATTATTAAAATTTTACTACCGAAATTCGGAGTCACGAAATGGTCCAGTCGATTGGCCGCCTTCGTCTTGCGATTTGACGCTGTTAGACTATTTCCTGTGGGGCTACGTCAAGTCTATGGTCTATGCCAACAAGCCAGCGACGATTGATGAACTTTGTACGAATATCGAACGTGAAATTGCAGCGGTATCGGCCGATTTGTGCTTGAAAACCGTCGAAAATTCAGTTCACCGTCTGGACTTCTGCAAGCGTGCCCGTGGTGGACATGCAAAAGAAATCGAGTTCCATACATAATGGCAACGAACGTACTTTTACAGGAATGAAGAATTTCATTGATATCCAAAACCGTTTTTGTAGCGCTCTTATTGAAAAACCCCTTTAGTTCTGTTAGCAAATCAGATATGTAATATCTATATCCATTCATAATATCGCTAGCTATAATATTATTCATCTTTGAGCACTTATACTGTCCTTTTATCATTTTTAAGATAATCGGCCTGCGAAGACCTAAATGTAGTAAACTTCAATAAAATTTTCGTATTTATTTTGAAATAATGTAGTACTACAAAATATACTTACTCTTAGGGCCGTTTTCACAATGTCCAGTTAAGTGTTTCAATGCCATATATTCTATTGGTAACTTTGAGTTAAAGTGGCAGTTAGTGCTTAACAGTCAGTGTTTGGCCTGATTTTACTACACAATGTATTAGACACTAGTTTTCTACATACTAGAGTAACCACTGTTGAAGTATGTAAATGTTTGTTCTTCTATGTAGACACCCAGAGTGCTAAGAATGTCACGAAGAAACATTTTAAAATACAACAATTCAAGCGTTGGGTGCAATAAGGACGTTAGGCATCATAACGCCCTTTTTGCAATATTCGTACCGAATGATCCCAGCAGTGCCTACTATCCTCCTGTAAAATCCTAGATCGATTGCATAAAGTTTTTTGTCATTTTACTTATGCATTAAGGGCGTTATCTCCATATAAAAAATATATAAGTTTTTTTATATATTTAATTTTTTATAGTCATTTTTTAACAGAGTCAATTTAGTTTTGGTCCATTTTGACCATAGTTTTCTATATCCATTCATATCAATAAGTATATCCAGACTATGCACAATAATCTTTATTTCTTTCATTTATGTAATGTTTATAGCTCTGAAACTCAATACGCCCAATACAATAAGGGCGTACAAATCATTTATTTTAATAAATTTTTATATAATAATCGTAGCTTTAGAAGAAATTTGAAAATTAATAAAAAAGTCAAAAATTCAAATTTTAATGTAAAATTTGAATCAATAATATCGGTTCATTACTTTATGAGAGACGGACATTCAAAAACATTTTACAGTAATAAAACACCCTGTACATCATATGTGTAGGGTATACAAATATTAAAATTGGAATGACAATTTTTGCGATTAAATTGATTTTATTTTCTACTAATGTGAGTGTATGTAAGCTGTGTTTCTAAATAACGGCATATGGCGGAACAATAGAATTTACCAAATAAATCCAATAAGCCAGAAAAATCAATATTATCGCAATATCACAAACGATATATATAAATAATAAACTAAAACAAAGACGACATTGAAGTTAATTTAAATATTAAAAATATTTTCAGATTGCAAAGTAAATTAATTATTATTTTATTTGTAATCATTCTTGCCGAATTATCTCAAATATTTCGACGCCACTGTGCCACATAACAACCTTGAGTTATTAAGTAAACGGACGTGCACGTAGCTCTACGTCACACTTACAAAAAAAAATTAACTATATCATTTTCTTGGTAAATCACTTACATTAAGTTGTTTTGGGATCACTTTATGTCGTTTCAAAACATTTACGCGTGCGCTAAAGCATATAAATTCCATTTATTAGTTTTTTTTTCTTTTCTTGTCTCAGCTGAGTCACGACATTTACAACTCTAATAAGATAAACATTACTCTGAAAATGTTATGTATCTTTAATATGAAATTGTGTGCTGCTAGATAAATGTAGTAAAAATTATTTTCACACCAACTATGTATCAATTATAATGTGCCACAACTATGTAGGCAGCACTATGTTATTTCAAATATTAGTTTTTGTTTATATTATTTTTTTGAACTTCACAATTGCGAAAATTTTCAATATGAGGTAGCACTAATTAACTTACGTTTCACTTTTGGTAAATATAGTGAACATTTATTATTTTAAGATTGATTTATTGAACTCGCTTTGTACATATACTTACCGGAGGTTTATTTTTTAACATTTTATAAATCGATGTTGTAGTGAAAACAACAATAGTTGAAGAAGCAGCGTACAATGTGTCATTTAATTTTTCAATTCTCAAAACTCTAATACTCAACAAATCGAGCAAATATGTTGTCCAGGTTTCAAATTCAAATAAAAGCGAACTAATAATAATAATAATAGTTTGGCGCTACAGTCCTGTATAGAACTTCGGCCGAGCTCTCTCACCATTTTGAGCTGTGCGTTTTATATTTGTACTCAAAGTGGTGGGACCTACAGTTTATTGCCGAATCCGAACGGCGGGTGAGAGCTTTTCATAGGCAATGTTTTACTCTCGTAGGTTTGCCATTTACTGACGAGAGGTAGCGCGGTATAGAAAAATGTTTCTATGAAAAGATGTTGTTAGCCCCAGTCCAGGCTTGAACCGGGGACCTTTCGGCTCGCAGTCCAACGCACTAACCACTGAGCTACCGCGGCTACTGAAAATAACTACAAACATTCAATCGCTGAAGAATTTCCATTCAGTTGATACCCATATTTAGAAATGGGTAGGTGTACCGAATTTCGATTTTTTTTTTGTGAACCACAAGTCTTTTCGCCGGAAAACATTATTATCATGTATTTGAGCATGATGTCAATATATATTTGACCAAAAAAGTTTACCTAAGCACGTATACATAAAAATTGATCTTTATATGTACATTTTATATGAGGTATTTGAACATAAGTGGTCGGATCATATGTCACAATGGACCGATCTCGCCAATTTTTTAGCACATACAGCGTAGGTATATTAGTAATCTAAGTTATAGGTTTCATTTATCTAGCTCTTCAATTTTAAAAGGAGTAGGGATTTCAACAGACAGACAGACAGACAGACAGACGGACGGACAGACTGACAGACGGACATCGCTAAATCGACTCAGGAGGTCATGCTGATCAAGAATATATATACTTTCCATACCGGAGATGCTTCCTTCTGGGTGTTACAAACGGCGTACCAAACTGAATATACCCTTTCACTCTTAGTGTAGGGTATAAAAATGCATTGAAATAGTGTGCACTACTGTGCAAAACACATATTTTGTTTTGAATTAGACGAGTACAGTGCAGTATTCGTTGCGTCTCTTAAGTTTATACTATTATCACTCTTTCAATTACATGAGCAATTTGCACTTTCATAGTGTGCAATTAAGGTGCACACTATTTAAGTGTACACTATTTAAGTGCACACTATTTAAGTACATACAATTTAAGTGCACACTATTTAAGTGCACGCATTTTAGGTGTACACAATTTAAGTGCACACTATGAAAGTGCAAATTGCTCATGCATTTAAATAGTGTGCACTTAAATAGTGTGCACTACTGTAAATAGTGTGCACTACTGTAAATACTGAAATGAATGCATTCACGCAGATGTTTAGTATTAAGTTAAAAATTAAAAACTGAAAATTATATGGAATGGCGGGTGAGAGCTTTTCATAGGCAATGGTTTTACTCTCGTAGGTTTGCCATTTACTGACGAGAGGTAGCGCGGTATAGAAAAATGTTTCTATGAAAATATGTTGTTAGCCCTAGTCCAGGCTTGAACCGGGGACCTTTCGGCTCGCAGTCCAACTCACTAACCACTGAGCTATCGCGGCTACTAGATTTCAACTATTATTTATTTACCTCGATATAAAGCAAGACACGTCATCTATAACACCAAGCAGTGCACATGTTTTGTTTTGAAGCAAATGAGTACAGTGCCGTATTCGTTTTGTCTCGTAAGCTTAATCTATTATACTCTCGTTCAATTACATAAATCGATCAAGATGTGTACACTGAAATAGTCTGCACTACTATATGTGATGAAACGAATGCATTCTTGAAGAGTTTAGTATGTAGTCAAAATTAGCAACAGTAAATTATATATAATTGGTGTACTGATTTCCCTACAAAAATTTTTGTTTTATATATATAAATTATACAATCGTTGTAGAACGAAAAGTCACCAACTACATTTTCAAAATGCCAAATATTCATTTACAAAAATCTTTATATATCTGTCAATTTTTAATCGATGATCTCAATTTTTTTACCACATGATAAGAAAATGTAAATCTATCACTTGATATTTCAATTTTAAAAATCCATCAATTACTTTTTATAATATTAATCAACAAACTCGAAACATAAGTTTTTCATAAAAATGTATTTGGTGTTTTTTCGTTCTACAACGACGATTTGTTTTTTTTTTATAATAAAGTTAAATTATTAAATATGTTTAGTCTTTTATTTAAAAATAACAAAACATTAACATGCCTATTCATTAAACACTTTAAACCATTTCAAAAATTTACAAACTAATACATCTAGTTTACATCGTATGTTAGGAGTTTGCAAATTTTACAAATTATTCTGCAAAAACTAAGTAACAACAAAAAACTGTAAACTTTTTCAACGTATTTGCATAAAATTCAAATAAACTCCAAACTTTTGGTTGCAAAATGAAACTGAAGTAAATTACATAATTGTTAGACAATTAAAACAAATAAAAAAAGTTTGTATAAAGTGATGGTCAGTGAGATAACTACGAAGGATTTACAAAAAGAACAACTATTTTACAAAAATCAACGCATTTTTAGTTAAATCATGCATTATTTTGCTATTTTAGCAGATGCAAATTTTAACTTTATTTTTCTTTTTTAATAACTTTAAAAAAATAATAAATATTGATATTAATATTTATAATAAAATGATTGATTTGTTTTTATTATGTATAAAATGCAAATATTTGTTTTTTATAGCATTTTATTCATTTTGATTTTAGCCATTGGGGATTTACCTATTGCCATTTTTAGATCATTCGGGCACAAAATAATTCGTTATTTGGCCATCAATAGTAAATTAATTTATTTATAACTTCCGCTAACAAATATTGCTTTTATTTTTTATCAATTTAGACTTCTTGTTTTTTTATTATTTAAAACAACTTTCAATAAATGTTAAAATGCAGAATTACAGAGATATTTTAGAGTTAGATATGAATGTTCTTTTATTTAATTTTTGATTTTGTAAAAATATAATAAAACTAATATAAAATACAAACACATTTTTCGATGTGTAGTTAATTTGAATGCTTTTGTTATATTGAAATTTACATTATAATTTAGCAAATACAAAACTTTTTTATCTATTGTTTCGAATATTTATAATTGTAGCAAACAAATGCCTAAACAGTTTAAATATATGCATTTAATTAAACTCTGCTATATAATGTTGACAATGTGTTTGTAACAAACATATAAGTTTTTGCAGTGAGTATTAATTGCATTGTTTAAACTTATAAAATATATAGCTTATAATAATTGCATCAATTTGAAGTTAATTCAAGCTAAATAATTTAGTATTTTGTATTAAATAAATAGTATTAAATAAATAATTATTATTAAATAAATAATTGTTTATCGCAAACATACTTGCACTAAATACTTTCAAATTATTCTTCTAACTGCTACTCCGAAGAATATATCGTCGCTGTAAAACGAAAATTCACCAAATACATTTTTATAAAAAACTTAAGTTTGTTGATTCATATTATAAAAATTAATTGATGTATTTCAAAAGTTGAGCTATCAATTGATAGATTTACATTTTCTTATCATGTGGTAAAAAAATTGAAATCATCGATTAAAAATTGACATATATATAAAAAATTTTGTAAATGGATATTTCAAATTTTGAAAATGTATTTGGTGACTTTTCGTTCTACAAAGACGATATAATTATTTCAAAAAAATCATTTATATTAACTAATTAATTTTAATATTTCATATTTTTTAATATTTTTAATATTTAATTTAAACTCCGGTAAATGTGTTTGCAACAAACATATAAGTGTTTGCAGTTAGTATTAATTGCATTGCATAAACTTATAAAATGTATAGTTTATAATAATTGCATCAATTTGAAGTAAATACTTGCTCTATAAACTAGTATTTTGTATTAAATAAACAATTGTTTATCGCAAACAATAAATATGCTTGCACATAATACTTTAAAAATACTCTACTCTGAAGAACATTCAATTATTTTGAATAAATCAATTTAATATAATTTAATATTATGTGTTTTCACAAAAGTAAAATATCTGTTTTAATTATAACACATAATTTAAATGTTTGTCAGAAACAAATAATTTTTAATAAGAAACCAGTATTTACTGCACATTATTTTGATTTTAAACAAATACTAAACATTTTTGTAGATATTTTAAAATATTTACTAAAAGTTAATTTAAAATTAAATTGTTCTCTTCCATATATTTCAACTGTCACGTTCGCTCTGAGCATAAAAAATCAAAATTGTTCTCTGCATCATATCTCAGAGAGTGTTAGTTAGGGCAACCTGTTGATGCTTGGAATATATTGAATTGTTTCCAGGGAGAGCACAGAGTTTCTATGTCTTGCGAAATTCACCACTAACATTGTTGCGCATATTCATTCTCTTTATATCGTTCATTATTCTTTTAAGTTCTCTAGCTGTCATTTGAATTGCAAAATGTGGTACTAAGCTAAAGCCAGGCACAAATGTTTTCAGTTAGAATTATGCATTGGTTCGGTAAATATCATATGCGAAATCTGCTAAATAAACATTATTTTGATTTAAATAAAAATGAAAAGTTTTACAACATACTTTTCAGCTCTTGTTTTTTATCGTATAGTGGCCGCTTATATTGAGCCCCAAAATATGCAATTATATTTTTATAACTTTCTACGAAAAATTTTATGTTTCTCAAAAAATTAATTTCAAATTATTCACTAAATATTCAATTTTTCACTAAAAATTAAATTTTTCACTAAAAATTCAAATTTACACTTGAAAATTAAAATTTTCACTAAAAATTAAAATTTTCACTAAAAATTCAATTTTTCACTAAAAATTAAAATTTTCCAAATTTTCACTAAAAATTCAAATTTTCACTAAAAATTCAAATTTTCACTAAAAATTCAAATTTTCACTAAAAATTCAAATTTTCACTAAAAATTCAATTTTTCACTAAAAATTCAATTTTTCACTAAAAATTCAATTTTTCACTAAAAATTCAATTTTTCACTAAAAATTCAATTTTTCACTAAAAATTCAATTTTTCACTAAAAATTCAATTTTGCACTAAAACTTAAATTTTTCACTAAAAATTTAGATTTTCACTAAAAAAATAAATTTTCACTAAAAATTCAATTTTTCACTAAAAAGCACTAAAAAATAAAATTTTCACTAAAAAATCAATTTTCACTAAAAATTCAATTTTTCACTAAAAATTCAATTTTTCACTAAAAATTCAATTTTTCACTAAAAATTCAATTTTTCACTAAAAATTCAATTTTTCACTAAAAATTCAATTTTTCACTAAAAATTCAATTTTTCACTAAAAATTCAATTTTTCACTAAAAATTCAATTTTTCACTAAAAATTCAATTTTTCACTAAAAATTCAATTTTTCACTAAAAATTCAATTTTTCACTAAAAATTCAATTTTTCACTAAAAATTAAATTTTTCACTAAAAATTCAATTTTTCACTAAAAATTCAATTTTTCACTAAAAATTCAATTTTTCACTAAAAATTCAATTTTTCACTAAAAATTCAATTTTTCGCTAAAAATTCAATTTTTCACTAAAAAATTCAATTTTTCACTAAAAATTCAATTTTTCGCTAAAAATTCAATTTTTCACTAAAAAATTCAATTTTTCACTAATAATTCAATTTTTCACTAAAAATTCAATTTTTCACTAAAAATTCAAATTTTCACTAAAAATTCAATTTTTCACTAAAAATTCAATTTTTCACTAAAAATTCAATTTTTCACTAAAAATTCAATTTTTCACTAAAAATTCAATTTTTCACTAAAAATTCAATTTTTCACTAAAAATTCAATTTTTCACTAAAAATTCAATTTTTCACTAAAAATTCAATTTTTCACTAAAAATTCAATTTTTCACTAAAAATTCAATTTTTCACTAAAAATTCAATTTTTCACTAAAAATTCAATTTTTCACTAAAAAATTCAATTTTTCACTAAAAATTCAATTTTTCACTAAAAAATTCAATTTTTCACTAAAAATTCAATTTTTCGCTAAAAATTCAATTTTTCACTAAAAAATTCAATTTTTCACTAAAAAATTCAATTTTCACTAAAAATTCAAATTTTCACTAAAAATTCAAATTTTCACTAAAAATTCAAATTTTCACTAAAAATTCAAATTTTCACTAAAAATTCAAATTTTCACTAAAAATTCAAATTTTCACTGAAAATTCAATTTTTCACTAAAAATTAAAATTTTCACAAAAAATTTAAATTTTCTTGAATTCCTAAATCATGCTTATTTTATGTAATCCAAATGATCCTGTAACCCTGATTTCTCATGTAACTCACAATTAGCTAAGTGGCCTCCAAGTCCAATTCTTTGTATTACGTCCAATCTCATCCTGATGCTTGATGGTGATGGTGGGCAAATGGCAAAATGGTGATAAACTGAAAAGAATATTAAGCATCACTCTCCAATGCTACTTAGTTATTGTGCAACACGCCCAGTATATTTGCGACATAAAATGTTGATTTTTTTCCACTTATATCGTATATTGCATGGCATTGTGATATATTTGAGGCAAATACCGTTTGCCTGTCTGCCATCTATATATGCTGTAGTAAATGCTACTCACAGTACGAAAAGAAAACAATGCGCAAAATTGCAGGATACTAAAAACGGCGACGTCTCATAAAAGCCGGGCAACAAATTTCATTGTTTATAGTCGTATAACTTGTGCTGGCAGACTGAGAGAGAGGCTTTAACAATGGCAGCCTACCTACCTAATAAGAATCTTCACTTCCAACAAACTTCACTTCACTCCCTCCACTTCATTCTACTCTACTGACTGCACCAACCGACGATAACCTTGGGCTTCATCTTGGTTTTATTCAATTTCGTTGTAGAGACCTTCACATGCCATGGATTTTATAGTTTTAGACATAGCCCTGTTACACTTGATGCGTTTAGTATGTTTGTCTGTGTAAAGATAGTAAAAGTATCTATAGTTTCACTTTCTGTCATATTTTCTGCTTTTTGGGTTCATCCTTATATTTGGCACTTGTTTGCCCCAGTTTTATTTTGTTTACTTTTGCTGTTTATACCGCGTTTTGCTCTGTAAAGAACCTACATATGACCCTCGATGTTCTGCTCGACCTCCTGTCATATTTTCTAATGAATTGGTTGGTTTGACGTTCTTGGTTTTTGGCTAAAATTGTAAAATGTGCGTGTGTCATGCCTCATTGACGACAGTTTTGTCCACATTATGCTCTCATAAAATATTAGTTTTTCTTCTGGCTTTTCTGCCATTTGTTTATATGTTTAACTTTTTTGTAATTTTTAGCTTTTTCTTAAGCTTTCTGCTTTTTTCTACTTTTTTCTGCTTTTTTCTTTCGTTTTTTTCGCTACTATTTCCTCATATTATTCTGCTTTTTCTTTGCCTTTTCTTGTATACCACCCTAGAACACTCCTTCTGTTACAGTAGCCTTCAACAGGCATAAGTGGCGTTTGCATAGCGTGAAATTAAATTTTACTAGTCTTCTGTTTTATACTTTTTTTGGTCGGGTTTTTGTTTTGTCTGTCTTTTTTATACCCTTTGCTATAGTGTGCAATATTTAAGTTTTCTTTCAATTTTCATGGTTTATTATTAACAGATTTATGATCAGCACTAAAAATTTTATAAATTTTTATATTTGAAAAGTAGATGTAGTAGGGGTAGAAATAGCTGTTTGGTTTAGTTTTAGTTTTGTTTTTATAACTTTCATGCAATAAATACGAAAAGTTTTTCAATGTCTATTTGTCTACTGAATATTTGAAAATGCATTTGTTATTTATATGGTTTTCAGAAATTATATGTATTGTTAATCTTTTTAAAAAATTATATCAAACAATAGTAGAATATCATATGGTTGTCAAATATGCTTTGAAAAAACCAATGAAATACAAATATGTTTTAAACATTTTAGGTAATATTGAAGTTTAATTAAAATACACAGCTTTTTATATATTAATATATAATAGAAAGAAAAAAAAAAATTTTTCGAAAAAAAAATTGTTCGAAAAAAAAAATTCGAAAAAAAAAAATTTCGAAAAAAAAATTCCGAATAAAACATTTGTGCGAAAAAAAAAATTTTTCGAATAAAAATTTGTTCGAAAAAAAATTTTTTTGAAAAAAAAAAATTTGTTCGAAAAAAAATGTTTTTTTTCAAAAATATATGTTTTTATAAATATAACTTTTTATTAACATAAAGTTGTAATTATAATAAATATATTATAAAACATTTTACTAATTTATGCATGTCGAGCAAGCATTTTATAAGAAATAACACACAAGAACTACTTAAGAATTGAGAAGTACGGCAAAACATGAACGAAAAAAAATATGTTGATAGAAATTTGGTTTAATGAACAGCATTCTTTAATATGAAGAACATATATGTTGTATTTTATATTTTGGTACATTAATATGATGAAACGTATTCTTCACATACAGTTCATCATATTGAAGAACACTTTTTCGACAGTTACCAAGCGTTCTTCATATTTATGATAGCATTCATAACATTGATGGCGTTAGTAATGACTAATTATGATTGGCTCTTCAATACAATGAATCCTGGTTTAAAGAACGGAATTCATCAATATGATGTACATTTTTTTCTGTGTAAAAAAGTAAATCGATTTCGATAGATATGCGAATTTGAAAATACCTACTGTTTTTTGTATTATTTTAAAACAAACTTTTTTTTTAGTGGAATGCAACTTTTATAAGTCACGTCAAGTAATGATAATATTTTTTTTGTGAATTACTGTATACTTTGTGTAAACAATGATATCAAACATTGCTGCTTTTAACTGCATCTAATTCTCGTTTTAATGGCCGTTTTAATTGTCGTTTTTAATCCTGAAATGACCAATCCGCAACTATTATTGTTACTGAATTAATAGTGATATAAATCGCAAAAGTAATGTAATATTTCACTAACAAATTTTCTATAATAAAGGTATAAAATAATTTGAATCAATAATTAAAATAAAATTTAAAAAATTCATTAATCACATCTATTAGAAATGGTCAAACGTAATTTTGAATAAAATTTAAAGCGTTCAAAAAAAGTCCTTATGTTAATTCTAAGTTAAAAACTATGTCATTGTTACAAAATTATATTAAAAAAGTGTTTGACTTATACACACAAAAATTAAATTTCACCAACAACAAGTATTCATCATATTGATGTTTTTCATTTCACCAGCTACTTGCATTCATCGTATTGTATTTTTTAAATATTTTTCATTTTCAATATTTTTTATAACATTTGTCTCCATTTACACATTTACGTATTTATAATTCTTATAAGATTTTTGATATTTAAATTAATATGGTTTGATGAAAAAAAATTCATCAATATGATGTTCACTTTTTCATTAATATGATGAAATGGAATCTTCGAAAAATTAGCAATTAAATATTGTAAATCCTTTAAGAATTATAAATACATAAATGTGTAAAGGGAGACAAATTTTTGTTTAAAATTTGATGTTACAAAAAATATTGAAAATGAAAAACATTTAAAAAATACGATACGATGAATCCAAGTAGTTGGTGAAATTTTTGGTGAATTTTTTTTCTACAGAAACATTAATATAGTAAATGTATGTAAATTCGCGATCAAAGCAATTTATGTTTAAATATCGTATTTCAATCTGAACAAAATAATTATACAATTCAATTATAATGTAATTACATTTTACTCCTAATATTTATATGGTGATTTCGAATTACATTATAATTACAAAATCCAAATTGTCTTTTTATCTGAAATTCCAGTTCGAAAACTTTATTTTAATTTAATAATTATGCACCGATTTTGAAAAAAAATAATGAAAACCAGAATCAAATACTACGTAAAATTCTACATACAATAGATACCACTAATATCCATTTTGCAATTTTATTGGGCTGAATATCAGCTTTCGAAAATACCACAAAAGGAAAAATGTGTTTTTTTTAAAGCATTACAATTATGTTAAATTTTCGAATTTCGAAAAAACTCAACTCATATTTTTCTTAAACAAATACCAAGTTTCATTAAAATAAATGAGCAAAAATTATTTAATTTCCACGCATCATAAATATTTTACGAATTATTGAACAAAGATAGTTTCTAAATGAAGAGTATCGGTAATAAAAAAAAACGATTATACCCAGTACGCCATTCGTATCGATATCGTTACGAGATCATTGCGAGTAGATGGAGAATTCACACGATTTCGGACCCATTCTCGTAACGATATCGAATGTCAAATTGGACCTAGATGGTAGGTAGATATCGGAACTTTCTGTCGGAGTTTTCTCGATACGAGAAATTTATCGAAATCGGAATGATATCGAAGAAAAAAATGATCAAAGTTCGAGATTGCTGCGAAAATATTACGATATCGATTTGATAAATTTTTAGATATCGTTTCCTGTCAAAGAATTTGAATGTACGAAAATGTTTTAAAATTAGAATCGAGAAAGCAACGAGTTCGAACTGTTTTATCGAAGTTATTCTAGAAAACTTCGAAGTATCGAAGGTCTCCGAGAAATGGCAGACTGGGTACCACTCGATTTTCTAAGGAATTATATTTAAGAATCTCTAATTTCCAAATAACTATTTTTATTAGCGTAGACGTGAGATTAAATTCCATGCGCGCGTTTTTGCTTATTTTTTCCCTATGTGAGGCGTGCCAATTTTTTATTTTGTGAGATGATCTACTTAAAAATACTTCACTGACCGCATCCCCCCCTCTTACACTGACGGTTGTCATTAAAAGTGAAGCACGTGAATGGAATTATATGACATAAGGGCCTATAAGCTTATATTCAAAAGCGCTAAGATGTACTCGCAAATTTTTTTTGTGAAATTTTGTCAAAGGTTAAGGTTTTCTGCATTGGCTTATATTCGTTTAAACTTTTTTTTTTAAGAAAATGTAACCGAAACAATTATCTAAATATGAGAAATAAGCGTATATTAATAACGTTATTAATACTTACGGTTCAAAATAATACGTGTGTTCGAACTTTAAATCGAACTTTAATACAAAAACTGAAAATAAAATCGTAACTTTGAACCGCTACAACAAAACCGTTTCGAAAACCTAAAACCAAAACAGCAATTAGTCAAACTTAAGTTAGGTGCAATATAAAATTCAAACATGTTTCCAAAAAAGTTTATATGTTATGGTAAGGAATAAAAAACACAAACTAAAGTAGCCACACCTCTTAAAAAAAAAACAAACTGTCAGAGCAAAACAATGTTGCCAACACATTGCGGATGCTACAAGAACTCTTAGCGAAATTGCACTTTGATGGAATGAGTTCTGAAGCAGGACAATCGAAGGATACAACAACGGAGTAAAGTGAATAAAGTGCACAAGAGGATGACTTAGGAAAATGCGCGCGTCTACAAAAGAAACCGCTTTGGCAGCGGTGCTCACACACAGACACAAAGACCTTAACAATGACCACTCACTGAGGAGTTTTTATTTTGATACCTTCAAATACCGCGCGCACCTGTGGCGCATTAATGCTAGTCGCCGCCAGAGGGCGTTCGACGGAAGTTTATACAATGTTGTAAAGTGCTTAAAAATGTTTCCGTTTCACGAAGAGTGCCAAGTAGAAGATATGCTTTACATACGCCATGAGCAGCTACACTACGCCACTCGACACCATTCGCGCGAGGTTCTTGTCTTTGCGCGGATCAAGCTTGCAGCAATAGCATTTGTTAATAACACCTTCTATATAATAGGTTTCAAAACCTTCTTCGCTTTGCTGTTTCAGCTTCTTTTGTAGCTGCTACTGTACGCTGCAGCAGCATTTGCATCATTTGTGGCCCGAGGTGGTTGGTTAAATTTGCGGTTACTGCGAGATATTAGCTGGTTGCGGGTGCTCGTGGTGGTGGTGGCACCTTGTGACAGGTTGTTGCTGTTGGTTGATAATGTTGTTGTTGGTGCTGCAACTGCTGGTGACTCTGGTGGTGGCTGGTAACTCTCATTGCAATTGCAGTGCAGCAGGTTCTTGACGGTGTCGGTGCCACAAAGTGCCTAAGTAGTTGGTCGTCGTAGTCGGTGTATGTGGGGGATTATGTGGTTCTCAAGGAAGTGCTAACCTACGTTAACGCACTCTTGGCCGCAATGTTTGCCTTGATAAATTAGTGCGGTAAAGCTAAAGCAAGAGACATTTTTTGTAGATTTAAAATTTAAGGAATTTATCATTTTATTGCCCTTTTTCAGAAATTTTATTAAATATTTTTTAAATAACGAAAAATGTTTAAATATTTTTTAATAATAGCAAACGGAATTGCTGATTTAACGAAGATAAGCAAATGTTTTCATTAAAATAAAAAATTTCATTGCTGTACTAATTAATGAATGTAATTAATATTGGTTGCTATATTTACGTCGATTATTTTTTTCTGTGTAGTACGTAACGTTTTAGACTAAATTGCAATCGTAATTTCAAACATTTTTTCACCTACTACATATTTAGAATAAATATTATATAGTACAGTTGAAAAAGAGTTGTCCAAAGAACTTTAAACGCAATTTTTCCATTAATTGTCATGACTAATTTTAATATACTAAATAATGCTAAAATACATATACGTTTTTTAAATATTTGGATCTAAATTCGAAAAATGCTTTTTTTTTAGACAATTTTTCGATTTTTTTTTTTGCATTGAGATATAAAGATAAACACTAAAGTGATATATGGTTATCGAGCGCATAGTCCAAATCATCTATTAAAATTACTAACTTTATATATACTCTAATCTTTAGGAACTGACCTCAGATCAAAATTTGATATTCTTTTATATTGCTAATCAATTTTCATTCAAAATACTTACGTAAGTAATCAGAAAATATCATTACTTCTATTCTAAATTGTCCAAACTGTAGCCATTTTTGATTTGGTTATAAGAACCAATGTTTCAATTAGGAAAATCGAATAACTTGATTTGTCTACAATTCAGAAATAATCAACTTATATCCATAAAATAGCCATTAAATCAGTATAAAAATAATCCCATTTAAAATTAACACAATGACATCTTTTTTAATTAAACTCCGATATTTTTTTATATTGTGCTTATATGTGATCTACCGATAAAAAGTATAGTATAAACGTATACCCCTACACGTCTGTGTTAGGCACAATGGCGTCCTAAAGGGTTCAAAGGATAACCAATATAGTTCGTCATTTTGTAGCGAAATGGTTCATAATCTGTTTTTGATGTCTAAGGAGCGATTATAGGGCACATCCTAAAGATGATTTCCACTGAACACTTTAAGTTTAAATTTTAACGATTTACCACCATTTTGAATGGTTTTTCTATTAACAATTCCGTTAAGGAGTTATAACCAGTAAAAGAAGTCAGAAAACTATAATAGTGTCTTTGGGGAAAATATTCGTCATTAAAATTGATCTACAGTCTCCAAACAACTAAATTCTTTAACACGTACTATTTCTGAAATATAAGCCTACTAATAATGATAAATAGTTTTTACTTCAATCTATCTATCTATATATATAAAACTCTTGGTCCGTCTGTCTGTCTGTCTGTTTGTTCCAGCATCACGTCTAAACCGCTGAACCGATTTAACTGAAATTTTGTAACAGGATACTATGGAGTCCGGAGGGTGTCATAGGCTATATATGGGCGCGATTGGACAAAGGGCCGTGGTACCTCCCATACAAACTAAACATTCCAAACGACATAACTCGGCACATGCACAAGCTAAAAAGATGAAACAAAAAACTCAAATACAAAAAAAATATACAAAAGCAACCAAACCACATTAAAACTCACCACACTAAAATTCAGCACAATAAAACTCACCACACTAAAACTCACCACACTAAAACTCACCACTCTAAAATTCACCACTCTAAAACTCACCACACTAAAACTCACCACAATAAAATTCACCACACTAAAAATTCTACAGGGAAAAATTCTACGGGAAAGAATTCTACGGGAAAAAATGTTCTTTATATTAATAAAATCACTCCATATCCTTGCATTTAGAAAATCTTGGCACGAGTCGTGCACGGGTCCAGCTAGTCTATATATATAAAACTCTTGGTCCGTCTGTCTGTCGGTCTGTCTGTATGTTTGTTCCAGCATCACGTCTAAACCGTTGAACCGATTTAACTGACATTTTGTAACAGGATACTATGAAGTCCGGAGGGTGTCATAGGCTATATATGGGCGCGATTGGACAAAGGGGCGTGGTACCTCCCATACAAACGACATAACTCAGCACATACACAAGCTAAAAAGATGAAACAAAAACTCAAATACAAAAAATATACAAAAGCAACTACACGACATTAAAACTCACCACAATGAAACATACCACACTAAAACTCACCACACTAAAACTCACCACATTAAAACTCACCACACTAAAACTCACCACACTACAACTCACCACACTAAAACTCACCACAATCAAATTCACCACACTAAAACTCACCACACTAAAACTTACCACACTAAAACTCACCACACTAAAACTCACCAAATTAAAATCTACGGGGAAGAATTCTACAGGAATTAGGGCCCCTGATATAAATAATAAAAATGTTTTTTATATTAATAAAATCGCTCCACATCTTTTAATTCACAAAATCTTGGCACGAGTCGTGCACGGGTCCAGCGAAGTTGTTTTGAATAAAGTCGTAGAAATATATTATTACAATTATTTTAGTGCATTTAAAAGTGCATCAATTCTTAGTTAATATTGTGACGCTGATTCCGAAAATGGTATTGGTTTTTTTTTATTGGCTCTAGTTTTTGAGATATTCATAGTTTTGCTTTTGTAACTTTTATTATTATTCTAACCAATGATAAGAATGAACATATCTTTTCTGCATTAGACACGGAGAACCTTGCGCTAAAATACAAAATTTTACTTTACTTGAAAAAAAAATTAGTTTGCGAGATATAGGCAATAGAAAACTCAAAAATTTATAGAGCCAATAACAAAAAACCGATGCCAATTTCTGAATCAGCGACACAATTTTAACTAAGGATTAAATTTTAAGAATTTAAATTTAGATCGATTAAAATATAAATGTTCATGCCAAATTTCAAGATGGTGTTTTGATGGCGTCATATTTTAAAAAATAGTTTTATAAATTTTTATTAATTTTTTGTATTGAAAAAATATTTTTTTTCTACAGAAAAAGTCGCAATAATTCTTGAATAAATTTACATCACTGATTTCAAAAATGGCGCCAGAACATAGAATCTAGTTTTCGAGATATTGATACTGGGATATAGATTTTACATTTTTCGAAAAATAGTATATATCAAAAAAACAAAAGACAATTTGAAGAAACTGACGCCATTTTCAAAATCAACGTTAAAAATATATTCAAAAATTATTGCAAATTTATATATATTTTTTTTTCAATACAAAAAATACATAAACATTTAGAAAATTCAGAGTTTTAAAAAGGTTAATTTTTAAGGTAGCCGCGGTAGTTCAGTGGTTAGTGCGTTGGACTGCGAGCCGAAAGGACCCCGGTTCAAGCCTGGACTGGGGCTAACAACATCTTTTCATAGAAACATTTTGCTATACCGCGCTACCTCTCGGCAGTAAATGGCAAACCTCCGTGAGTAAAAACATTGCCTATGAAAAGCTCTCACCTGCCGTTCGGATTCGGCAATAAACTGTAGGTCCCACCACTCTGAGTACAAATATAACACGCACAGCTCAAAATGGTGAGAGAGCTCGGCCTAAGTTCTTATAGAACTGTAGTGCCAAACTATTATTATTATTATAATTTTTAAGGAAATCAATTTTAAAGTGTAAGGATAATGACCAAAGTCACATATTCAAGTTCAGAAGTTACAACTTAATTGTTCTAAAAGCTTGTTCTATTAGCTTTAAAATGAACTTTTAACGGAGTTTCTAGCATTTCTAGTTTATGAGATATTTAAATATAAACAACCACACAAAAGTGATTTTTGGCAAATTTTTTTGTAACTTTGTACTACTGTATCTCAGGAAAGTAGTGGTCGAAAACAATTTAAAAAAAAATGATCAATGCATATCTCGATACCTCTTATCAGCTGTCTCAATTTCTGTGACATCGAAGATTGTTAGTTCGAACCTCTGGTCGATTTGGCGTGGAATATAATATATGGTGTGGTATATAAAAAAATGAATACCTATAATTTCTTCTCCGACTATAATTCCCTAAGATAATTTACCCAATTTTTCTCAAAAAATTTCATCACCGCCCAGTTTTTACCCGCTACAATTCTTCGCCGAACATCTTTCCCAGATAATTCTACCCCGAGAATATCTTAGATCTATCATCTTATTTCAAAAAAATAAGAAACTGAGTATTCTTCACCACCAATACCTTTTTGAGACAATTTTTTGTTTCCATGACTATTCTTCTCAGACAATGCTATAACAATACTGACTTAATATAGGGTTTTTCAATAAGAGCGCTACAAAAGTTTTTTTCAAGTGTTTTTCAACAGGGACGCTTCAAAAGTAGAGCGACAGGGACAGCAAACAATGCCATATTTCTTGCCGCTCTTTTGACATTTCTCTCAGTAAGGTTTGCCATTTCATGATGGAAAGATATACGAGCCAACAACGAGTCGAAATCATTAAAATTTACTACCGAAATTCGAATTCGTATATCTTTCCACCATGAAATGGCAAACCTTACTGAAGAGAAATGTCAAAAGAGCGGCAAGAAATATGGCGTCGTTTGCTGTCCCTGTCGCTCTACTTTTATAGCGTCCCTGTTAAAAAACCCTTTACTACTATTTCATTATAGAACTAAGTTATTGTAACCGAATTTTAAAACTCTAGATACAGATACTCTATACTGTATGGGACTGTTAAGCTGAAAATTAACAAAAACATTTAAAAAAGGTATAAACAAAAAACTTAAAGACTTAAATGATTAAACAAAATACTATCATCCCCAGTTTTTTAGATAAATCCACTAAATGTTCTTTGCTTACACTAGAGCTCAATTAATATTTATTTAATATTTAATATAGCTGTTTTTTATTTTGATTTTCAATATCTTTTTTCAAATTTTTTTTTTAAGTTTCATTAATTTTTAATGAGTTAGCAGTCAACAACCCCTCGCTGTTAATTTTTGCCATGCCACATGATTTTACCCTTGATGTTCTATATATATATGTAGTAGTTCTTGTTGTTGTAAAATTTTAGTCTTTGTTGTTGTTGTTGTATTTTTTATTGTATTGTTCTTGTATTAATATTGTTGCTTTCATAGATGGTGTTGCTGCTGTTGATGGTTTTTGTGGTTCTCACCGATGTTATCTTGGCGGGTTTATTTAACACCGAAATAACACAAACACACCTTTTGCCATTATTGTACACCGAACAAAAAAAAAATGCTTAAGATAAATGTTATAAATATTTTCTATATAATTTTGATCATGAGCTATGTGTTGCTTGATACTCTTTTGCTCTAAAAGTACATCATGTGCGATTTGAAGTATGAGATGCGACAGATGAATCAAAACTTAATTAAAAATTCTTCAATTTCTAGTCAGATATATGAGATATATCGATGTCCCTAACGAAAACCAACACGTTTTAAATTTGTATACGAATGTGCCTAAACGCTCTGAAATCGGGTGAAATTCTTTATTTTCGGTTGCACTCAACCGATTTTAGAAATTTAAAAAGTATTGTATAGAGAATTCTTGAAGTAAATTATGTTTTGAAATTAGAGTTTGTATCTTTAATGGTTATGAAGATACAAATCAGTACAGTTGTAAAAATCCAAAACTTATCTGAGATTGAAAATTTTAAAAACAGTTTTGAAATAAGAGATTCTATCTTTAATAGTTATGGAGATAAAAATCAGTAAAGTTTAAAAAAAAAAGAAAAATCTTTCAAAAGTTGTAAAAATTCCAAAAGATATTAAAAATTGAAAAAAATATTGTATAGAGAATTTTTGAGGGAATATTTAAAACCAAAATATTTGTATGAGAATTTTATAAACAATTAACACATAAATGGTAAACTGAAACCCATTTCAAAATATATGCAGTGGTTTAGTATATATAAAATTATAAAGTGGAAAATTATGAAAAATGAAATTTCGATAAAAATACTGAAAAAATGAGTCTCTGATGAGTGAGTGTGAGTAGGAAATAAGGAAATTTCGATTTCACATTTGCTCGTGGTATATTTTTTAAATTGAAATTATATGCAAACTTTGGAATAAATTCTTAATACTATATATAAAACTATTGGTCCTTCTGTCTGTCGGTTTGTTCCAGCATCACGTCTAAACCGATGAAGCGATCTGTCTGAAATTTTACTCGAGAATACTATGGAGTCCGGAGGAGTGGTAAAGGGCGTGGTAAAAGGGCGTGGCACTTAAAATTTTCATACGAAATAACTCGGCACTTACAGCAGCTACGAATATGAAACAAAAAATTCAAATACAAACAAAAAAAATATTACAAAATCAAAAATACAAATTAATAAGTTAAAGCACAAAACAAAATAAAACAAAAGCCGAACATAAACATAAAAATAAAAGCAAATACACAAAAACAAAAGTAAAATCACATTAACAAAGCTAAAAACAACAACAAAATAAATAAACACAAAAGCAAAAAACAAAAAGAAAAATAAACCATAAACAGAAAAACAAAAGCAAAAACACAAACACAAAAAATAAAGCAACATAAAAAAAACAAAAGAAAAAAAATCAAAAACGAAAAAAATAAAAACACAAAAACCAAAATCGCAGAAACAAAAACAAACATCAAAAAATAAAACCAAAGACTTAAAGCAAAAGCAAAAGCACACAAGCAAAACACACAAAATCTAAACTAAAAGCAAACATAGAAAAAAAAGGAAACACAAAATCAAAAACGCAAAACTTTCAAAAATACAAAAACCAAAAACGCACAAAACAAAAGTTAAAACACAAAAACAAAAGCAAAAACACAAAATCAAAAACGCACATAACAAAATTTAAACTCAAGAACAAAAGCAAGACACAAATCCACAAAAAACGAAATCAAAACAAAAAGTCAAGTCAAACCAGTTGGGAAGGTTAAATCACATGGGAAATCGTGATTTCAACAGACATACAGAAGGACAGAAGGACAGACGGACAGACAGACAGACGGACATCGCTAAATCGACTCAGGAGGTCATGCTGATCAAGAATACTTATATATACTTTTCCATACCGGAGATGCTTTTTTCAGGGTGTTACAAACGGCGTACCAAACTGAATATACCCATTCACTCTTAGTGTAGGGTATAAAAACAAAAGCAAAAACAGAAGCAATAAAATAAAAAAATTCAAAAAAAGGAAAAATCAAAAATGCAAAACTATCAAAAATACAAAAACCAAAAACGCACAAAACAAAAGTTAAACACACAAAAACAGAAACAACCAAATAAAAAAAATGCAAAATAGGAAAAATCAAAAACGCAAAATTATAAAAAATACAAAAACCAAAAACGTACAAAACAAAAGTTAAAACACAAAAACAGAAGCAAAACACAAAATCAAAAATGCAAATAACAAAATTTAAACACAAGAACAAAAGCAAAACACAAATCCACAAAAAACGAAAGCAAAATCAAAAAGTTAAGTCGAAAAACAAAAGCAAAAACAGAAGCAATCAAATAAAAAAAATGCAAAAAAGGAAAAATCAAAAACACAAAACTATCAAAAATACAAAAACCAAAAATGCACAAAACAAAAGCAAAAACAGAAACAACCTAATAAAAAAATGCAAAATGGGAAAAATCAAAAGAAGAGCAAAAACAAAAAAAAAAAAATAAAAAAAAATAAAAAAAAATAAAAAAAAATAAAAAACGGCAAAATATAAATGAACAGCTATGTTAAAAAAATGGGTTAAAATACATAAGAAAATAATTAAAATCCACCGTAGCGCAGTCCCGGAATGAAATACTGATTTCTTAAAAAAAGCCTTTGAATTTGCAACTTTTTTTGTTCTCTGTATTTGTTGCAGTCATTCTAGTTGTGCTTGTTGTTGTAAAGGTTATTTTTGTTATTGTTTTTATTTGGGTTCTTCTGCCCTGTACATGTGTTTGAAGTTATGTGGGTCTGCTGCAAACACAGCAGGAATTTGTTTCGTGGTTTTGCAAGTATCCTTAAAACTACTTACTACTACTTCTGAGCTGGCGTCGCCGTCGTCTTCATCAGCGGCTCAACAACTACCTGCACTCATTGCTAGCTCTTTCACACTGCCTCCCACACTCCTCGCAACAACTTTCGTCAGTCGTTGACTTTCGCCCGTTGCCACGTACATCGTTGTTTTGCCAACCACTGGAGCCAAAGTTACTAATACGCCGCGTGGTGTCCGTTGCTTCACGTTTAAATTTTTGCGAGGTTCAAGTATATTTTTTTTGTTCTTTTTTATTTTTTGTAACAATTATTTGTTGCTGTTGGTATTGTAAAAAGGGAATTCAATTTTCGCATTGTGAAACATAATTTTGTAGTTGTTTTTGATTTTTTGTTTTCTTTTTTTCATATCTTGGAAAATTTATTACTTTGTCTGAAATACGTAGTATGTTGGCATGAGTTATGCTATTGTTGTGGAGTCTAAAATTGTTGTTGTTGTTGTTTTTGCAACTGTAATTGTTGCTATTATTTCTGCTATAGTCCTACCCTGTGCTGTTCAGTTGTTTTGCACAAGTTTCTTGCACCTTTTTAATAGTCTGAATTAAGTGTTAAATTGTTTATCGCATCGTATCGCATTCGCTCAGAGTCGTGTGAAGTTGTTGTTAAAGATACAAATTGTAGTAAAATGAAGTAAAGTGTAGTAAAATGTAGTAAAGTGTTGTAAAGTGTTTAAAACTGTTGTAAAGTGTCTGTGTGTGTGTGTGTAAAAGTTAACAAGAGTTGCGGCTGAAGTGAATTGTTTTCATGTTTTGGCCTCTGTGGAAAATTGAAATTTTAATTTTATTTAATTATGTTGTGCAAAAATTGCCGCTGATTGTTGAATTATGCTGGAAATTTCTTTTTTTTTTTTGGTTTTTTGGTATACAAGTTATTTATGTAGTTGAAAGAGTTGAAGTCGGGTATTCGAGAAGTTGCCACATATGGAAAAGGCATTCCTATGGACATTCCATATATCAATTCTTGATGATCCGCAGGTTTTAACCGATACTATATGGTGGCAAAATATAAAACCGAATACTAATGCGCGAAACACGAAATTGAAACCCTTATTTGTTTTACCTTTCAAATCTTGCTAAAAAGTTATAATATAAAAATAGAGTAGAAAATATAAAAAGTAGCGCACATTTTCAGTTAAATTAGGAAAATCTACTAATTTAGCAGAAAATTTGCAATTAAAACTATAATTTTTAGTAAAGTAAAAACACAATTTTATTTAAAAGTCACAAACATTTCCATAACAAAGCCGCAGATCTCGAACTATGTACACAGAGTACACAGTTCGACACATATATATATTTTTCCCACACTAGCCGAAGTGACGCCATAGTTGCTGCAGTCTTCGCAGCGGCTCCTGACGTTGCACATACGGCGCACTCGATTCAGTGCTAAAGAAAAACGTGCCACGACTACGACGCTGCGAATGGATGCCGAAACGTCCACGTCGATTGTAGTCGCAAAAACCTTTATCGAATTTTTTATAATTCTCACACTGATAACCGACGAAAGGATAGGCAGGATCCATAGATTTTTTGAAAAAAACCGCGGCGGATGAATGACTGCACGCAATGGGATCTGAAAGAAGAACAAAAAATAAATAATAAAGATTTCATTATACTATATATATACTTTACTATTAATATAAAAGGAAATCGTATTGAATTTCTGTGATTTTACTCTTTTCAATGTGATTTGTACTATTACTAATATAGTTTCCAATAGTTAATACTATTAAAATAACAGGAAGTCGTGTTATAAATATTTTCGTATGGGATCGAAAACAATTTCACAGTATTTTGTAATACTTAATGGTATTTACTGATTAACATAATAATTTTCACTATTAACCAATTTTAATAGTAAAAAAACTATTGATTGTATGGTATTTTTTTCTTAGTGTGGACACCTCAAACCAAGAAACCTTACCAGTCTGACATTCATTTCGATATTGCTGCGAGAACGATACTATATATCGGAGAATTCGTACGATATCGAAGCTGTTTGCGATATCGTTCCGATTCTAAACAAAATATCACTTACCAAAAATACTTCGACAGAACGCATCAATATCTACCGACTATGTAAGTCCAATTTGATGCTCGATATAGCTAACAAAAAGTATTCGATATCGGGTGAATTCTCCTTTTTCTTGCATTCATCTCGCAACGATATCGAAACGAATACAGAAACTTTGTTTGTATGAAATCTTCATTGAGATGATATGTCGTGGTATAAGTTTTCTTGCTATGAGGTGTTCATTGGAATGAGGTATATATTTATTAGTTGTCCATTGGTGAAAGACGTGCGATTTATGCTCACTACCCTTATAATCAACTTTCGCCCAACTCACTTGTATTCTGCATATCCTGCAGATTTTGAAACATTCTGCAATTACTCTGCGGTACCGTTCCGCCATTTGGAAAAAAATCCGCATGTCCCGAGATCATGCTGGTGCCTAAAGTACCACCTGATGTGTGCAACACTTGTACAAATTGTGCATCCGACTTGTCGAGACGATACCGCTCCGAGACAACATATGGCACCGTAAACAATGGTCCAGCTGGATCTAGTCCTATTATCTGTTCTACCTCGCCATTCAGCACAGCACCCGCATGTCCGGCGGCATGTGCACCCAAACTATAACCGGCCAGTGTGACGTTACGTCGTGTAAAATGTACGGGACGTAGTTCTTCAAGTGCCAAAATAATACCGGCCACTGTTAGACCCACATCGAAAATGGACATGGAGGCACTTTTGTAGTCAGCCTGCGAGAGATGGCCCCAGTCAACAACGCACACACTATAGTCGGGGTCGAAATGGGTCCAGGCTAAAAAATAGAAATATTTTTTATTGATTTCATATAATATTAGCATAAATTTTACACAAATAAATCATTATATAAAGCCAAAAATAAGTATTCATAATTATTAGGTTTTTATTCATAATATATGATTATGGTAAAAATCAATTTTTATGAATTGAATAAAACATCTTGCGTATGTTTACTTATGTTTTATGAATAATATAATTATGAGTTATGAGTAATTGGCATACATTCTGGAATATATTTTATGATATTATGAATAATTCATGATTAAAATTTTATACATTATGCCAAATATCCGTAGCCTCCCGATGAAAAAACAAATCCAAATTAGGCAGAACAAAGTAAAGAATATCGCATTTGAAAATATGATAAGAGTGAACATTAATAGTTCAATATATATTTTATACAAATTACACATATTTCACTTTATTCACTCAAATAAGTAGTAGTTTTCTGACTGGAGCTACGCTGTGTTTTTTTCCAACTGATGTGAATTACACATTTAGAAAATTAATATGCAATTGGCAACACAAGTTATTAATAAATACTCATAATTTCGATTTTAATGATTAATAACAAAAATTTGTAAAATTTATGAATTCTATTCATAATAAATTCATAGTGATTTAAAATTTTTTATGTATGAAATTTTTATTATACATAATTCATAAATATAATTCATAAATAAAATAATTCGAAAAATTTAATATATAATTAATTAATATAATTCATTAATAAAAGAATTCAAATAAATATATATGTTTATGAACTTCTTATTCATAAATCATGAGTAAGCAATTTTATATGTGTTCATAGAAAGTATATTTTATAAAAGAAACAACAAATTTATGAATCCTATTCATAATAAATAAATACAAAGTGATTTAAAATTTTGAATACATGAAATTTTTGTTATACATAATTCATGAATATTATTCATAAATAAAATAATTCGAAAAATGTAATACATAACACTACACAACAAAATGTGAAAAAAAGTTTGCGCAGTCAATTCCATTATTTTTGTATTATTGGAAATGACTCGCAGAATTTTAATATATGAATTAAAAAATGTTCTACGGATAGGATTACGAGATTTGGGGCAATAGCTTTTATACTGAGCTTTCAAAATGGTGGTCACATATATTTGTAAATATCTCGCGTTTAATAAAACCCATAAACTCAATTGTTATATCGAATGAAAGATAATAAAATATTCAATAAACATTTTTTACATTAGTTTGGAATTAGTTTACTGGTTTAAGAAAACTCTATAGAAGAACTCGAAAAATGTAAATTTTGTCGACCAAAATTTTATTAAAAAATGCATTTAAAAAATGGCGAAAAATTGAAAACGCAAGATGATGCACAGTTTGTAATATTGCAAAATTAGCCTGTACATTTCTAAAGAAAATGATGTAAAAATAAAAGAAATCTATGGATAAGTTTTGAGAACAGAAAAAATCATGTGAAAGCATTACAATTTGGTATTAATTAAAAAAAATCGCATAATATGTTTATACTCTATACCCATGGGTTACCAGTTATAAAATATATGTGAGGATATTTTAGCGCCTCTTGTAGGCGTGACTGGTATGAAAAAGTATATATTTTCTTTATCAACATCACTTTCCGAGTCGATTTAAATATGACCGTCTGTCTGTCCGCCTATACACGATAACTTTAAAAACTGCTATTCCGAATGATGTGAAATTTATTTTCAATATATTTTAGTAGAATAGTAATTCAAAGTTCGAAAATTAGTCGATTTAGTCAACGTAATCTACTACATCCACTACGAAATATGGGTTTACTTTTTAGGATCACATATCTCGTTAAGTATTAAAGATAAATTTATAAAATTTTAAATTAATTAAAAGCAATCATCTATCAATAGGTGCTCAAAAAATAATCATGATCCGCTCACATTTTTTATTTTTTATTTTTATGCCTATTTGTATAGCACTCAATTATATTGCTTTCACATAACTTTTTTTATCCTCAAATATTACCCATATATTTTTGTCATTTATAGCTCAATTTCTTTAAAAGAGTGTGAACTAATTTTGAAAAAATAAAATCTGTGTATCAGCTTACTTTCTCGATTTTTTTTCCATTTTTTTAAATGAATTTTTTCTGAAATTTTATTTTTTCAAGTTCTTCTTTCGAGTTCTCTTAAACTAATGAACCAATTTAAAAATGTTTTAAGAAATGTTTATTCGGTATTCAATTAGCTTTCATTCGATATAATATTTGATCATATGTGTTATTCAGAACGCGAGATATTTGCAAATATATGTGACCACCTTTTTGAAAGCTCGGTCCAAAAGTTATTGGCCCATATTTTGTAAACCTATCCAAAGAAACATTATTAAACCATATTTTAGGAATAAGAGCATCATTTTACATAATACAAAAATAACCTTGACTGTGGCGCAGAATGGCTGTTGTGTAGTGTAATTAATGAATATAATTCATATATAAAATAATTAAAAAAAATATATATGTTTTATAAATTTCTTATACATAAATCATGAGTAAGCAATTTTGTCTGTGTTTATAGAAAGCTTATTTAATAAAAGGCGCCACAATTCTTACACTTTAACATGTCTTGCACCCACTTCTTGCTGCCCTCATCATTCCAGCCGTGCAAAAAGAGCGCTAACTTGCGACGTGGATCCAGTCGCTTAAAGCCACGCATATCACCGAGTTGTAGATTGAAGTGTACCTCGTCACCCAATTGCATATTTGAGCTTTATAGAAGGGAAAAACTGATTTTAATTTATAGAATAATAAATTTTTAATTTTTTTTTACTAAATTAATTTTTTTGTACACAGAAAATGAATGCAAAGTTTCATAAAAACCAAAAATAATAAATCTATATATAGACAAAGAAAACTGTCATACAGTAAAATTTGCTTGCAAATAATCATTCAAATGTAAATTTAATAATATATTAAAATTTAAAAATAGAACCGATAGAAAGAAGTTAGTAGTTCTGATCGTTAGTTTGGACCGTCCACTGGATAACCATAAATCACTTTCTTTATTATCGCTAAATTTTATATTGGTAAAAACCATTGAATACAATAAAATACTATTTGATTATTTTTGAGTTTACAGAGCTATAAATACAAAAAAAAAACCTGCTATACCAAAAAACTCATACACTGAAAACTGTTATATTTAAACCAGGCAGACAATGTACTAAGATATCTATCTTTAGTTTTTATTATCAAAAACATAGTTAGTTTAACGAGCATTAATAAGAATAGAAGAATAAAATTTGGTTTAATTAAAATCCTTTTGTGTGTTCATAAAAAAGTTCAAAGTATTAACAAAAACAAATTAATTACATTTTATCTTCATGAAAGCATTCCTCACTTCCTATATACAAATAATAATTAATTCATATATAAATAGTTTTTTCAAAATTAAATATATTCGTCATGTATTCAGAACTAAAACCATAAAACCCTACTATATGCTGTACTTATGTTATCTATGCTTTTAATTATCGTTTTGCATATATATTAGAAATTCATACAAGCAATAAATATAGTTATTCCTATTCTCTTATGACCACTCCATTCTAAGTTAGACCTCAAGCTATACTTGAGTTTTTTTTTAATTTTTTTTTTTTTTTTTCGTTAGATCGCTTATGTGACTAAAAATCAAGAATATATCGCATATTAAATATAGGTCATGTGTTGACTATTTTATTCTTTATCTTATTGAGTATTTTTTTTTTGTTGTCTTTCTCACTGATTTTGCTATGTCACGCTTTTGTTTTTTGGTATTCGGCGTCTCACAGAAATATATTTAAATTTTTTGTTATTTCATCTATTTTCTTAATTTATTGAACTGTTAGTGGTCAAGAAACAAATTTAAACTTTAGCTTAACTCATTAGTATGGTGGTGAAACATAAGTATTTGGTGTTAGTATCAAATTATTTTATGACCAATAAAACAGAAAAGTTAGTTTTCTTATCTGAAATTAATGTTGGAAAAAAATGTCAGCTGCAGCATATTAAAACAAGAAAATGTGAGATGTTCAACAATGTATTTAAATCAACTAATAAAAATAAAGGTTTTTAAATTGCTTAAATAATGATAAAAGTTGGAAAATTAAAGAAATTCCAAAGTAGCATAAAAATACACTGCAAAATAGTTTTGTAACAATAATTTTTAATTGTCTCTAAACTCAGTATAAGTTGATAAATACACTTAAAGAAAAAATAACATACAATTAATAGTTTTTTTTACTAACGGGTTATTCAACAGCGACGCTACAAAAGTAGAGCGACAGGGACAGCAAACGATGCCATATTTCTTGCCGCTCTTTTGATATTTCTCTTCAGTAAGGTTTGCCATTTCATGATAGAAAGATATACAAATTCGAATTTCGGTAGTAAATTTTAATAATTTCGAGTCTCGTATACCTTTCCATCATGAAATGGCAAACCTTACTGAAGAGAAATGTCAAAAGAACGGCAAGAAATATGGCGTCGTTTGCTGTCCCTGTCGCTCTACTTTTGTAGCGTCCCTGTTGAAAAACCCTTTAGTAAAAAAAAACTATTAATATTATGGTATTTTTTCTTTAAGTGTATTTATCAACTTATACTGAGTTTAGAGACATTTAAAAATTATTGTTACAAAACTATTTTGCAGTATATTTTTATGCTACTTTGGAAAACCCTTGAAAAAAATTTTTGTAGCGTTCTTATTGAAAAACATTTTATTAAAATTAGACAATATGATTAATAACACTACTCAACAAAACGAAAAAATGTTTGTCATGGACATCACATACATCAATTCGATATAATTCGCGGTTGCTCATTTTGACTGCATACTCAGTTATTCTCTATGACATAAAGTTTTTATGACAATTGCTCTCGAATTTTCAGTCCATTTTCAGACACTTTTTGGAATGAAAAAAATTCCGTCCCTTACACAACTAGTTTTGAAAAAAAATGTAAACGCAATTTTTCTTTCAATTGTCAAGTCTATTTATAATATACCGATGAATACTATTATTCTGATTTGTTTTTAAGATATTTGAATTTAAACTGGAAACATTTTTTTAGACAAATTTTTTTTAGACTATTTTGGAACGATTTTTTTAGCATTGTAAATCTAATGATAAATAAGAAAATAATTATTGTTTATAAAAATCATAGTTTAACCTAACGATATAAATTATTAACTTTTTTGTATCGGTTATCGTTTTTAAAATGCGTCAAACACTGTTATAATTTAAAACAAAAGTATTATTGCATTGCCAAACATTATTATAATAACAGCCAAACATATTTTTGTTTTCGTTCAAACATATTTATGTTTATAATGAATAATTTTTGGCGTTCTTGCAAATATATATATGTTTGAATGTGAAAAACATTTTATTTACATGTAAATATATTAATGTTTATATTTCATATTAAATCATAGTTCAACCTAACGATAGAAATTATTAACTTTTTTATATCGGTTATAGTTTTTAAAATACGTCAAAAACTGTTTTATTTTAAATTGATTTTATGATTTTTTTTTTGCAAAAAAAGGGCTCTCCCAAACATAATTTTGCAGGCAGTACATATGGGGGCGATTATCACAAGGCAACGTGTCTGAGTGCTTCAACATGGCGAAGCCAGCGCAATCCTTGTAGGTGTCGTCTCAAGTCAACTCACTGGTCACCAGAATTGACAAATTGTCAAATGGTGACACCTCCACTTCGGTGGAAGTCCTCCTCGTGGAAGTCCCTGGAAACGGCGCTCTACACCACCCGGTGTAGAAGTCGGCTAAAGTGAGTGGCGAGCATCTCCCTCAGAGTGAGGGTTCGTGCGTTGGGTTTGGGTCCCACCACGGAAAAAACCTATGCGCCCAATGAAAACAAAAAAGAAGCCTCGGATAACGACCGATTACAACGATGACGACCCACGCAAACGTTTTAAGGACCATGATTTACGGATATGCACCTGGAATGTCCGGACCCTTTATAGGGAAGGTGCCTCTATCCAGCTGGCAGATGTCCTCGAAAAATATAAGGCTGACATCACCGCTATCCAGGAGATGCGATGGACGGGACAGGGCTGTTCGAAACAAGCGTCCTGTGATATCTACTACAGCTGCCATGCGGAGAGACACGAATTTGGATGTGGATTTGTGGTCGGCAAGAGACTCCGCCACCTTGTCTCTAGGTTCACGCCCGTGGACGAAAGGCTGGCAACAATCCGCATCAAGGCTAAATATTTCCATATCAGCCTAATTTGTGCACACGCTCCGACGAACGAGAAAGATGACGAGACAAAAGAGCGCTTCTACGAGCGCCTAGACAACGCATACGAGCGCTGCCCCCGCCACGATATCAAAATCGTGCTAGGCGATTTTAACGCCAAGGTGGGCAGAGAAGCCATCTATTGTCCCACAATCGGAAAATTTAGCCTCCATGCCAACACTTCCGATAACGGAACGAGACTAATCGACTTCGCCGCAGCACGAAACATGGTAGTTAGTAGCACTAGATTCGAACATTTCGATATCCACAAGGCCACATGGTTGTCGCCCGATCAAAAAACTCGAAATCAAATTGATCACGTTGTGATTGACGGAAGGCACTCTTCAAGCGTGATGGACGTACGCACTATCCGAGGTGCCAATATGGACTCGGATCATTACCTTGTAGCAGCCAAGGTCCGCACACGCTTAAGCGCTGCGAAGAACGTACGGAACCAAACGCAGAGAAAGCTAGACGTCGGAAAGCTGCAATCACAACAGACAACGCAAGCCTTTTCCACTCGACTCTCACACCTGCTTAGACAAAGCACTCCTCCTCTCGATGATATAAGCGCGCAGTGGAATCATATCTCCTGCTCTATGCGTACGGCTGCCGAAGAGGTGCTTGGATTCCAACGCCCCCTGAGGAATCAGTGGTATGACCAAGAGTGTCGCGCGGCCACTGCAGAGAAAGACGCTGCGTACAAATCCACCCTGCAGTCAGTAGCTACGCGAGCTGCGAAGGAGCGATACAAAGAGAAGAGGAGGGAAGAGAGACGTCTTTTCAGGCGAAAAAAAAGCGAGGCAGAAAGACGTGAGTGTGAGGAGATTGAGATGCATGGGGACAGGAATGAGGCTCGAAAATTCTTCGAGAAAATAAGACGCCTAGCCGGAGGTTCGAAATCCGGAGCCTCTTCCTGTAAAGATGAGAACGGAAATCTAGTGACAGATATCCAGAGCACACTGAAAATATGGAGGGATCACTTCTCTAAACTGCTGACCGGTGATGATGACCTCAATTCCACCGATAGAGAAGCAAACCCGGCAACCCCAGTACTTGATGACGACGTTGAGATTCCGCCACCCGACCATGACGAGGTCAGAACAGCCATTGCTCGGCTGAAAAACAACAAAGCCGCAGGTGCTGATGGCCTGCCTGCTGAATTGTTTAAGACCGGAGGCGAAGAGCTAATAGAGAGCATGCACGAGCTCGTAAGCAGAATATGGTCGGATGAAAGCATGCCAAGTGACTGGAACCTCAGTGTACTCTGCCCAATCCTTAAGAAAGGGGATCCCACTATCTGCGCCAACTACCGTGGGATCAGCCTACTCAATATCGCATACAAGGTTCTATCGAGCGTATTATGTGAAAGACTGAAGCCCATCGTCAACAGACTGATTGGACCTTATCAGTGCGGCTTCAGACCTGGAAAGTCCACCATAGACCAGATTTTCACATTGCGCCTAATCCAGGAAAAGACCCTAGAAAAACAGATCGACACCTACCACCTATTAGTCGACTATAAAGCCGCCTTCGACACTCCGATAAGGGAACGATTATACGCCGCAATGTCTGAGTTCGGTATACCTGCGAAACTTATAAGACTTTGCAGGATGACCCTGAGCAACACACGTTGCTCAGTGAGAATAGGAAAAGACCTCTCCGAGCCATTTCATACCGAACGAGGTTTCAGACAGGGTGACTCCCTATCGTGCGACTTTTTTAACTTATTGATGGAGAAAATAGTTCGAGCTGCCGAACTCCGTCAAAGCGGCACTATCCTCAACAAAAGTGTCATGCTGCTCGCATATGCCGACGATATTGATATCATTGGCAGGAGCACACGAGCAGTCAGCGCAGCATTCTCCAGATTGGAGAAAGAGTCGCGTCGAATGGGTCTAGCGGTGAACGAGGACAAGACGAAGTTCCTTGTGTCAACAAGCAAAAAAGAGTCCGTGCGTCTTGGACAAAAAGCTGATTTTGACACCCACAAGTTCGACATTGTGAAGGACTTCGTCTATCTGGGATCCAGCGTAAACAGCAACAACGACGTCAGCCTGGAGATCAAACGGAGAATAACTCTTGCCAACAGGTGCTACTTTGGGCTCAGTAGGCAATTGAGAAGCAGAGCCCTCTCTCGCCGGACAAAAATAACGCTCTACAAGTCACTCATCATGCCCGTCCTACTTTATGGTGCAGAAACATGGACGCTGGCCACCACCGATGAGAGAGTACTGGGAGCGTTCGAGAGAAAGATTCTCCGTAAAATCTTTGGCCCTATCTGCTTTGCTAACGAGTATCGAATCAGGATGAACCACGAGCTATATGAGTTATTCGACGACATTGACATAGTCAAGCGCATCAAGATCCAGCGGCTTCGCTGGCTAGGTCATGTCGAACGAATGGATGAAAACACTCCAGCCAAGAAGGTGCTTGAATCGAAACTCGAAGGTGGACAGCGTAGAAGAGGGCGTCCAAATCTGCGTTGGAAAGACCAAGTTGAGGACAACCTGGCAACGCTTGGTATTTCTAACTGGCGTCAGCGCGCGCAAAGCAGATCCGACTGGCGCGGCTTCATCTCAGCGGCCAAAACCGACCCACGGTTGTAAGGGCCATTTAAGTAAGTAAGTAAGTACATATATCTTTGGAGCTTTATGAAAACAAAAGTATTATTTCATTGCCAAACATTATTATAATAACAGCCAAACATATTTTTGTTTTCGTTCAAACATATTTATGTTTATAATGAATAATTTTTGGCGTTCTTGCAAATATATATATGTTTGAATGTGAAAAACATTTTATTTACATGTAAATATATTAATGTTTATATTTCATATTAAATCATAGTTCAACCTAACGATAGAAATTATTAACTTTTTTATATCGGTTATAGTTTTTAAAATACGTCAAAAACTGTTTTATTTTAAATTGATTTTATGATTTTTTTTTTGCAAAAAAAGGGCTCTCCCAAACATAATTTTGCAGGCAGTACATATATCTTTGGAGCTTTATGAAAACAAAAGTATTATTTCATTGCCAAACATTATTATAATAACAGCCAAATATGTTTTCGTTTTCGTTCAAACATATTTATGTTTAGAATGAATAAATTTTGGCGTTCTTGCAAATATATATGTTTGAATGTGAAAAACATTTTATTTACATGTAAATATATTGATGTTTATATTTTATATTAAATCATAGTTCAACCTAACGATAGAAATTATTAACTTTTTTGTATCAGTTACCGTTTTTAAAATACGTCAAAAACTGTTCAAATTTAAAATGATTTTATATTTTACATATACGTTGCAAAAAAAAGGGCTCTCCCAAACATAATTATGCAGGCATTACATATATCTTTGGAGCTTTATGGAAACAAAAGTATTATTTCATTGCCAAACATTATTATAATAACAGCCAAACATATTTTTGTTTTCGTTCAAACATATTTATGTTTATAATTAATAATTTTTGGCGTTCTTGCAAATATATATATGTTTGAATGTGAAAAACATTTTATTTACATGTAAATATATTGATGTTTACATTTCATATTAATGTAAAAAAAGTAAATTTAGTGCTAATATTTTTTTTACGCAATATTATTTTTTTTTCCTTTTTTTATAATACATTTTATTTTTATTTATATTATATATTCAAACAAAATTTTTTATCCGTCTACAAATTACACTAACATAGCCTTTTTTAAACGATTTTTTTCTCAAAAACAGTACGTAATATAAACCAGTTGGGAAGGTTAGATCACATGGGAAATTTTAAAGTAGGTGTAATTATGATAGTTAGGATTATCAAAATTATAGTCGGTCTAAGCCGACTATGAATACCCTACACATATGTGTGGTTACCATTCAAAGTGATATAATTTCCATTCATTTGATACCCATATTTACAAATGGGTAGGTGTACCGAATTTCGATTTTTTTTTTGTGAACCACAAGTCTTTTCGCCGGAAAACATTATTATCATGTATTTGAGCATGATGTCAATATATATTTGACCAACAAAGTTTACCTAAGCACGTATACATAAAAATTGATCTTTATATGTACATTTTATATGTGGTATTTGAACATAAGTGGTCGGATCATAGGTCACAATGGACCGATCTCGCCAATTTTTTCGCACATACAGCGTAGGTATATTAGTAATCTAAGTTATAAGTTTCATTTATCTAGCTCTTCAATTTTAAAAGCCTTAGGGATTTCAACAGACAGACAGACAGACGGACAGACAGACGGACAGACAGACAGACGGACAGACGGACATCGCTAAATCGACTCAGGAGGTCATGCTGATCAAGAATATATATACTTTTCCATACCGGAGATGCTTTCTTCTGGGTGTTACAAACGGCGTACCAAACTGAATATACCCTTTCACTCTTAGTGTAGGGTATAAAAAACTGAGTATGCAATAATACTTTATACTTTAGATATGATATCTTCAGATTACAGTCATAAAGTATTTCTATGATAACTGCTTTTATAAAAGAGTCCAAAAAATATGTTCACAGGGAATATGTTAAAAGAAGATCAATTACAAAAAAAAAAAAGGTTAGTAATTTTGATAAATAGTTTGAACTATGTTCTAAATAAGCATAAATTATATTTTTTATTAATTATTGAATCTTAAATGATAAAAAAAAAATTTTCCAAAAAAAAAAAAAAAATCCATGTTTTGATCGAAATATCTATAGCCGCGGTAGCTCAGTGGTTAGTGCGTTGGACTGCGAGCCGAAAAGTCCTCGGTTCAAGCCTGGACTGGGGCTAACAACATTTTTTCATAGAAACATTTTTCTATACCGCGATACCTCTCGCCATAAAATGGCAAACCTACGAGAGTAAAACATTGCCTATGAAAAGCTCTCACCCGTCGTTCGGATTCGGCAATAAACTGTAGGTCCACTTTGAGTACAAATATAACACGCACAGCTCCAAATGGTGAGAGAGCTCGGCCTAATTTCTTATAGGACTGTAGTGCCAAACTATTATATTATTATTATATCTTAAAACCTTATTAGAATATTAGCATTAATATTAAAATTAGTCTAGTCTATTACAAAAAAAAAGCGTTTAAATTATTTTGTTAAATTATTTTTTCACAGATCTATATTTTTTTTTAGTGAGAACGGCTTAAAAATACTTTTGCAAGTTTCTCAAAAACATTACGTAGTAGAAAAAACTGAGTATGCAGTAAAACTCAGCACTAGCGAATTATATATAAATGATTTATGGGATGTCCATGGCAAAAATATGAATTTTTTGAGCAACTTATTAAAACAAAATTATAGTACTCTTGCCAAATCGTTTTACAAACAACTTTAAATGCAATTTTTATTTTGAGTGATACCTGTTTTTACACAACAAATGTACATCAAATTGATGAAATCCGTTCTTCAAACCATGATAAATATAATTGAAGAACCATTCTTAATATTAATGACTAACGACATCAACGTTATGAATGCGATCATAAATATGACGAACTCTTGGTAACTGTCGCAAAAGACTTCTTCAATATGATAATCTGAATGTGATGAATTCGTTTCACCATTTTAATGAACAAATGCACATAAAATACAACATATATGAAAAATGCTGTTCATCGAACCAAATTTTAATCAAAATATTTATTTTTTGTTAATTTTTTGCCATACTCAAGTATATGATGATATTATATTTCTCATATAATGCTTGCTCGACATGTATAAATTAGTAAAATGTTTTGAAATATATTTATTTATAATTGTAACTTTTTATTAATAAAAAGTTATATTTATAAAAATATATTTAATTTTTTTTTTGAAAAAAAAAAATATATATTTTTGAAAAACATTTTTTTTTCTAATTTTTTTTTTCTCCGGAAAAAATTTTTTTTTTCGAAAAATATTTTTTTTCCGACAGAATTTTTTTTTTAATTTTTTTTTGTCACACTTTTCCAAAAGAAAAAAATATCGGATTTTTTTTTTTTGAAAAATAAATATTTTAAAAATATTCATCATATTGAATATTAATTTATAAATATTATGAACAATTTACAAACATTGTATTGAATATTTCGTTCATCACTATGATGTTCGATAATATGAATAAGTTCATATATATAATGAATGCATTTATAAATATATCATTTAATGAACATCATTTGATAATGTTAGTTGAAGAAAAAATTCATAATATTTATGAATAAATTTATCATAGATTTTTTTTTCTGTGTAAGATTCGATTAGTACAAACAGGTTTAAAATGCACAATGTATTCATAAACATATGGATTTTTAAAATGTCCAATTCTTTTAGTTTACTAACTTTCAATGGTTTTCAATGGTATTTTTACTTTTAAACAAATAGTATCGTCGTTGTAGAACGAAAAGTCAACAAATGCATTTTTGTGATAAACTTAAATTTCGAGTTTGTTGATTAATATTATAAAAAGTAATTGATGCATTTATAAAGTTGTAATATCAATTGATAGATTTACATTTTCTTAACATGCGGTACAAAAATTGAGATCATCGATTAAAAATTGACAGATATATAAAGATTTTTATAAATCAATATTTGGAATTTGAAAATGTATTTAGTGACTTTTCGTTCTACAACGACGATATATACTATTGACTGATAGCAAAACCTATTTAAATATATAAAATAAAACTATTAATGGTGTTTTTTGGTATTTTGTTTAACATTCAAAATCATCAAAAACTCTCTTGTAACTTACGTCGTGCGACACTCGAAAATGATGCCGTAATTGAGCTGTGCACGATCCATACTCGTGTGCAACATGGTCTCCTGCACGAAACGAAACATATCCTTGATGGGGTGCGCAAGAAAAGCAGATGCGGCTGCGGGTTCTTTGACAATACATGGTACCAAAACTATTTGCAGTAATAACAAAAACGCGAGACTGTGAAATGCCAGACAAAATGTTGTGCCCAAAGCACTTGAAATGAAAAAACTCATTTGCAGGCAACTTTTAACGTAAGGACGATAATAACACTGGACAAAAATAACACACACACGCACAAAAATTGTTTAAATGCAAACAAATAGCTTCGCTTATAATCAACACATTCGGCAATTGCTCAAAGACGTTGTCAGACGAAATTTTTATCCAAACTGTTTGTGCTGCCACTTGCCATGAAACTGAGACGCGATTCTTAGGAAACCCGCGTGCACATTCTTCGTAACAGACACACGATCGTTCGATCGATTCGATCGACCGATCAACCGAATGATCATTCGACGGATAGATCGACAGCTCGCAAAAGCAAGCGTCTGAATTAGAGATCATGCGAGCGTTCGGTCCAAAAGCTGGATCGTCGGCCTGATCGTTTTATACACCATATTCTTCGATCTTTACGTAGCCGTAGTCGATGCTGTACTAGCGCGCGAACGGCAGAAAATGGTTTTGACCTGTTCTGTAGAACTCGGAAAAAAGTAGAAGACACGATGCGAAGTTAGAAAGAGCATCGTAAAAAAGAGTTAACATGTTAACGACAGTCGCAGATCGATCGTTTTTTCCGTCTTTATTTGATGCTTTATTTTTGGTTGATTTGTACAAGTGAAAGTACTCAAATAGTAGTATTAGTAGTAGCACTTCCGAACTCGGTCCACAAAAATAACTAAAACAAATATTTATCTGTTAACATGTTAGTGTGATGAAATATTACACCGAAAACAAAAACAAACAAAAAAATGTCTTTAAATGTTGAATTTAATTAATGGGGCAACAATGCTGTGAAAGAAGCTTCTTTCATTCTAGCTAACCGATGAATTATAGCCACGCTCTTCTCAGTTATTGCTCTAAAGCTCAAAGTGTAAAAGAGAAATTATTATTCTGTCGTAGTAAAGATCAGTTATAAAGAACACAGACAGACTTTGCTAAAATCAGAAGCTGTTACAAGCCATAAATTGCAAATTTCTTTTTTTTTTCTTAATTTATTTCTTTACATCTGACATATTTTGTGAAATTCTTTCGGCACGTTTTTTTCTAAGACATTAATAATGTTTGATTTATGACTATTTTTAATTTTGATATTTTAAGCTATAGTCGGTATTATGAAATACAAATTATTTTGTAAAATAGCGAAATATATTAATGCTGATACAACTAAATGTTTCAATAAACTGCATTTGTAAAGTCTATAAAATGATATCTCTGAGCTACCGTAACTCAGAGTTTAGTGCGTTGTACTGTATGACGAAAGATCCCATGATAAAACCTGCACAGGGGGCTAAACACATTTTTTCATAGATATCATTTTTCTGTACAGCGCTACCTCTCGGCAGACAATGGCAAACCTGGAAGAGTAAAACATTTCGTCGTTCGTATTCGTCTTTAAACTGTAGGCCCCACCGCGTTGAGTACACAGAATAACAAAAATCAACAATTTTTTTCGCCAACTACCATATTCATCATATTGATACCATCGTTTATTAAATGACATTTTGATGAATGCATTCATTATATATATGAACTTATTCATACTATTGAACATCATAGTGAATAACGAAATATTCAATACAATGAATTTGAATCGTCATATTGATGAATATAATCATAATATCTATTAATATTTTAAATTTTTTCTGTAAATTGTTCAAAATATTTATGAATCTTGTTAAACATTTTTTTTTCCAATTGATGGAAAATTTATTTTCGGATTAAAAAAAAATAGAAAATAACTTTAAAAAAAGTATACTTAAAAAAATGATATTGGGAAAAAAATATAAAAAAAGAATAATCTAATACAATTTTTTTTTCGAAAAAAAATATTATCAAAAAAAAAAATGTTCAAAATCCGATTTTGATAAAAAATTTATTTTAGGGTTTAAAAAAAAAAATAGAAAATAATTTAAAAAAAAGTATCCTTAAAAAAAAGTTGTTGGGAAAAAAAATAATAATCCGATACATTTTTTTTTCGAAAAAAATATTATCAAAAAATAAATATTGTTTTCGAAAAAAATGTGTCCGAAAAAAAATATGTTTGGAAAGAAAAATTTTGTTCGTAAAACAAATTTTTCGAATAACATTATATAAGAAATATCATACAAGTACTACTTGAGAACTGAGAAGTACGGCAAAAAATGAACGAAAACGAGTTGGGAAAGTTAGATCACATGGGTAAGTTCGGTCACATGTGGCGGATTTTTATAGTCGGTCGGGCCCGACTATGGAATACCCTACACCTTTGGTTGGGATATTAATGTGGGATATTTAATAGCATACCTTAATTTTAAAGATTTTAATTATGCGGAACCTCCCCACCCTCAGAATATTATTCATATATCAGAAATGTACGTCTTATAACCCCATAAATTAAAAAAATTATATAAAAGTATAAACAACTAAAAAAAAAATTGAAAAATATAATTGGGCGGACTACGCCCATATTTAAAATTTTGAAAGGCTAATATTTCATAGATTTGATTTAAATAATTTACGGATCAAATTTCCACTATGAAAACCCGGGAAATAATGAAAAAAAAAGTGGGCGGATCACGCCCATTTTTGGACCACACATTTATAGGTGAATTATAACAATATGTTTTAAATTTTATAACTATACCTTGAATACTTTTCGAGTTATTAGTTCCGAAAGAGTTATATAAAAGTGACTTGTATGGGAGGTGGGCGTGTCCGTTGACCGATTTGGCTCATTTTCAAACTCAGTTCCTACTTTTGGCTAAAATATATTGAGACGAAATTTCATCGCATTCTGATCAGTATTTCTCAAGTTATTCTGTATTCGGACAGCAAGACAGCAAGACAGCAAGACGGACAGACAGACAGACAGACGGACATGGCTAAACGGACTCGGGTAGTGATGCTGATCAAGAATATATATACTTTTCCATACCGAACACGCCTCCTAAGGGGCGTTACAATATATGCACAAAGTTAATATACCCTGTACCTCATAGGTGTAGGGTATAAAAATATATTTTAATAGAAATTTTATATGTTGTATTTTATATTTTAGTTCATTAATATGATGAAACGTATTGTTCACATACAGTTCATCATATTGAAGAACACTTTTTCGACAGTTACCAAGCGTTCTTCATATTTATGATAGCATTCATAACATTGATGGCATTAGACATTAATATTAAAAATGGTTCTTCAAGATAATGAATCATGGTTTGAAGAACGGAATTCATCAATATGATGTACATTTTTTTTCTGTGTATGTTTTTAATAATAAAAAGTTATAATTATTAATAATTATATTACATAACATTTTACTAGCTTATGCATGTCGAGCAATGAAATAACGTACTAAAACTACTTGAGAACTGAAAGGTATGGCAAAAAATGAACGAAAAATAAATATTTTGATTAAAATTTGGTTTGATGAACAGCATTCTTCAATATGATGTACATATATCTTGTATTTTATGTATTTGTTCATTAATATGATGAAACGTATTCTTCACATACAGTTCATCATATTGAAGAACTCATGTTCGACAGTTACCAAAAATTCATCATATCTATGATCGCATTCATAACACTGATGGTGTTAGTCATTAATAGTATTCATTAGTACCACGAATCATGGTTTAATTCATCAATAAGATGTTTTTTTCTATGTATAAAGATGTGAGAGCTCAGCATAGGTTCTTCAAAACTGTTGAGCTAAACTATTATTATTATCATTAAGTGAAAATATATATTATGCATTTTAAGTGCACTTATCTTTTAAAAAATTTAGAAATTCTAATTCTAAATTTAGGCATTCTAAATTTGTATAAAATATTTGTTAAAATGCAACAAAATATATTATTTTTCAAATTTCAAGATTTTAAAAATACAAAATTACACTTAACGGTATTTATATTCAAAAATGTTTAAAGATTATTAATAAAAAATATATTCTTACATAGTTTCGAATAACAATAATTATTTTTAACGACCTCTTTTTTTATTTTTTAAATTTGTTGTAATGGGTTTAAGGTCAATAGTTTTAAAAAAATGTACTCTTTTATGTAATTTTTGAAATTTTTTTATTTATTTGTCGAATAACCTTCACACGGCTTATGACCAAATGAAAACAAATGGTTGTCCTTAAAATTCAAGGTAAAATCTATTCATTTTTATTTATATCTTAAAATCGACACAATTTTAAAACCTTTTTATTAGGTTGCTTTCTTGTCTGTAGTTTTAGTGTGGTGAGTTTTGATGTGGTGAGTTTTGATGTGGTGAGTTTTGACGTGGTGAGTTTTAGTGTGGTGAGTTTTAGTGTAATTAGTTTTAGTGTGGTGAGTTTTAGTATGATGAGTTTTAGTGTAGTGAGTTTCGGTGTGGTGTATTTCGGTGTGATGAATTTAAAGAATTTGGGTTATCAAGATATTTCACAGCAGAGTATACCATAACTGTCGACATACACAATCTTGAAAATGTACCACCGAAATTCAGCACACCAAAATTCATCACAACGAAATTCACCACATTAAACTCACCACACTGAAACTTACCACACCTAAATTCGCCACACTAAAACTCACCACACCAAAACTCACCACACAAAAACTCACCACACTAAAACTTCTACTGGAAAAACTCTACGGGGAAGAATTTTACAGGGAAGATTACAAATGGAAAGAATTTTACGGCAAAATATTTTAACTCGAAATATTCATGTACTTAAGACACTCATGAAATTAGGCAGAATGATGTAGATTGTTGTTATTTATCTTTGAAAAATCGAAACAATGTATCAATGTATCATATTTAAAATTAAAATGGCCATGTACAACTGCAAGTTTTTAAAATTCTATAACTTCCTACTAATTTAAGCACGTCTTACAATGTGAGCAGGACTATATCCACTAATTAAAAACCTGCATTGCTTTAAATTTACTAAATCTTCGCTCATGCTTCGGCTAATAAAAATATAGCGTTCAATATTCTAAAATCTGTTTTAATGTTTAAATCAATGTCACAATCACTCTGAGAGTACATTATACAGAGTGCGCTCTTTCCGTTCGTTGATAAGATCAATGCATGTTTTCGAATATATACCGATTTTTTTTTTTTCAAAAACATTTTTTTGACAATGTATTCTTGTAATTACTAATAAACAATTTATATATTTATAAATTATGTATAATTTCTGGGAATTTATACGTTGATAACAGAAAATATAATATTTATTGATAACGTACAATTAGTAAAGAGAACAGCTGCAATGTGCTACTGAAAATTTGAATGCATTTAGTTGAGTGCCAACCGACATAGTATTCGCAATAGATTTGCGAACCAGACCATAGGAATTTTACAACCCACAACAATCTGCGATGTATTACAATTTGATGTGGACTCAGCTGCTGATGCTGTTGCTACTGTTCGTGTCGTTTTGGTCACAGGGACTGAGCCGTAAGTCGGTCCATTCATGCAGCATGTTTTTTACGGTGACCATTCTTTCCTTTTTATTTTTTTCTCTCCCTCCATGTCATCGATTAGTGCCGCGCAAAAATTACGGACGTTGTACATCGGAATTCAACGATGTTGCATTCTGTCGTCTGCTAAGCGATTGTGCGATCTTTAGTAGTGAGGAACTAAATGACGAAAAGTTTCGTAGTGCTCAGAAATGTGTGATGGAACAGAAAATTAATGGACTTGTAAGTATTATAAAATATAACAACAGAAACTTATTATAATCAATAAATTCTAATTATTTCATAGATTTGCTGTCCTATTGAAAGAAAAGAAGAAATAAAAGCAGCTGAACGTTGCAAAACTTCCTCGGGTGGATTTGGATATTGCCGAACGGCTGATGATTGTCAATCTACTCTAGATCAACTGATCGAACTTGTCTTTGCGACAGATGCAGGCGTATGCACGGAAGGCAAAGTATACTCATTAAATGACAAACATGTTATAAATCATATTAATCTGTGTATTTCACTGCAAAAAATAGATTTGTTGTCCTTTGGAAAAAAGTATTAAATTAACTGCAAGAGATGAAACCTCCATATGTGGTCTACAATTGACGGATCGTGTATTTGGCGGTACGGAGACACTTATTGGCGAATATCCTTGGATGGCGCTAATTGAAATGGAAACATGTGCGTAGCACTCTATAAGAGTACTCAATTAAAATAAAAGTCTAAACTAATTTTTCACAAACAGATACAGGAAAAGAATTCAAATGTGGCGGCACTCTGATCAGCGAAAACTGGGTGATTACAGCGGCACATTGTGTACAACGACATGTGCCCATCACCGGTGTACGGCTCGGTGAATGGAGTACACTAACGAATCCGGATTGTGTACGCCCCAATGACTGTGCCGACTTACATTTGGATATTGCTGTGAATCGTGTTATAACACATCCCGAATATAGAGCAAGTGGTATTTATCCGCATGACATTGCACTGCTGCGTTTGGCCACAACTGTGGCATTCACCAAATACATTAAACCGATTTGTTTGCCGGTGGATGCACAACCACAGAATATAATGCTCGAAAATATCAATGCAACAATTGCCGGTTGGGGTGTTACGGAAAGTGGTGCTGTAAGCACCGAAAAACTACAAGGAAAACTGCGTACCATAAATTTGGGTACATGTCGTGAACGTTTGGGTACGCGTTACAATTCGATCGACTCATGGAAACTGTGCGCATTCGGTTATGGCAATGTGAGTTCGTGTCACGGTGATTCAGGTGGACCGGTAATGTACGATCAGAAGGGTTATTTTCTGGTGGGTATAATTTCGCTGGGCACTGCGAATTGTGCGTCCAAGTCGTTGCCGATGATGCTGACCCGAGTGAAGCCCTACATACCGTGGATTGAGGAAACGATGAGTTATGAGCAATAAAAATGAAAGATGAAGCATTTAATATATATATTTTTTTATTTATTTAAGATAAAAAAAGTAAAAATGAAATTAATTTATTAAAAAAAAATGCATTCCAAATTAGTATTAATACAAAAATGAGCTTCTTTTGAAGTGCAATTCATTCAGATAAACATTTAATTAACAATTAATTAATTATGCACAAATAAAGTTTATGTTCGAATGAAATTTATTCAAAAATTAAATTATTTCTTCAATGAGTCTCATTTAAAAATGAAACGTATTCAAAAATAATTTGCTTTTCACAAATAAGATTATTTAAGAAATGTAATTGATGCTGAAATTATATGTATTTACAAACAAATGGGTTTTATTCATAAAAATGATATGAAATTGATTTGGAAATTAAGTTTGCTGAGTAAACAGTTTTTAGAAAAAATATTATGAAATTTATTCAATAATAAAATATATTTAGAATTGTAAATTACGCAAAAATTAAATTTTAAGCTAAAAATAATTTCATTCGCAAATGATATTTATAAAAAAAGCAAATTTAATCCGAATTAAAATTTAATCGAAAATCAAAATTATTTAAAAATGAAATTTAAACAAAACTGAAATTTTTTCGAAATGAAATTCACTCAAAATTGAAAATTAGTTGGAAATGAAATTCACTTAGAATTTAAATTTGTTCAGTTTTATTTAGAATGCTCACACTATAGAACTGCATACTTTCTTACATGACGCGACCGTTGATGTAACTCTTGTACCGTATATTCAAAAGTTCAAATGGAAATGCATTAAAATACAGCAATAAATATAAATACAATAAATATAAATAAAATTTACAATTTTGATTTTTTTTTTTGTATTATTCTTTTGAATTTGTATTTGTTATGTTTTATAAAGAAAATATATAAATAATATGTGTTGAGAAAAAAATATGCAGCTTCATTGATAAGAAAATATATATTTTGTTTTATTTTTGCATTTATTGATAAGGCGACAGTAAATAGAGAACAACGTTCTATTAACAGCTCATAAATGAGTTGTATGCGACAACTTGCATACGATTTGCTGAAGATCTAATTGAAAAAAATCGCCAACACGATGTATATTGCACAAATATTGCTGTGGACTCTACTAGGCTGTGTCGGCAGCTGGGCACAAGGACTGAATTGTAAGTGATGCGGCTATCTGTGAAACATCTATTATAATAAAAATATTTTTTTTTTTTACATAGTGCCACGAAAAAATTACGGACGTTGTAGTTCAGAATTTAACGATGTCGCATTCTGTCGTTTGCTAAACGATTGTGATCTCTTTAGCGAAGCGGAACGCGGTAACGAACAGTTTCGCAATCGTCAGAAATGTGCCAGTGAAGAGAATGGCGCACGTTTGGTGAGCTCAGTTTGATAAAGAAAAAAAAAATCACATTTTGTATAATTTTCATTTTATTATAAAAGATTTGCTGTCCGATTGCCCGAACTACAGCAGCAGCACCTATAAAACAAGGACCAGTTCGTTGTCGTACAACCTTAAGTCGAATAGCATTTTGTCAGCTCCGCGCAGAGTGTAACCCCAAAACGATTGCTTCCATTACAGATGTGGTTTTTGTACAGGGTATAGAATGCAGTTCAGAAGAGGTGAGTTGAATTCATAAATAATTGAAAATTATTTAAAGTATTATTGAAAATAGGTCTGTTGTCCGTCGCAAAATGTTATAAAACTATACGAGCCAAAGGACAAAGTATGCGGCCTGCATTTGATGGATCGTTTGTATGGCGGTTCGGAAACATATATTGGCGATTATCCTTGGATGGCGCTGATAGCGATGCAAACATGTGAGTAGAAAACACAGCAAATTACCTAATTTTAATTTGACTTTTCATCTACGTTTAGTTTCGGGCAAACAGTTCAAATGCGGTGGTACCCTTATACATGATCGTTGGGTCATTACAGCCGCTCATTGTGTTAATGAGTATGAGCCCATTACGGGTGTACGGCTCGGCGAATGGAATACTGCTACAAATCCGGATTGTGTCAGTAAGGATGACTGTGCAGATCCGCATTTGGACATTGATGTCGATCGTGTTATAACACATCCGGCATATAGACGGAGTGGCATACATCCGCATGATATTGCACTGTTGCGTTTAGTAACTCTGGTTACATTTACCGCATACATCAAACCTATTTGTTTGCCATTGGGCGCCATACCCAGCGACACAATACTGGAGAATCTGAGCGCTACCATTGCCGGTTGGGGTTATACCGAAAGTGGTAGGGTTAGCAGTATCAAATTGCAGGGTACATTACAGACCATCAATTTGGGTGCTTGTCGCGAAAGTTTAGGACCACGTTATACTTCGATTGATACATATAAATTATGCGCCTATGGTCATGGTAATGTGAGTTCGTGTCAAGGTGATTCTGGTGGTCCGGTAATGTACGATAATGGTGGATTTTATCTGATTGGCATTATTTCACTGGGATCGGCGAATTGTGTTTCGAAGACATTGCCGATGATGTTGACCAGAGTGAAGCCGTACATAACGTGGATCGAGGAAACGCTCAATTATGAGCATTAATTTTTTTTAGTTTTTAATTTCAACATTTTTGTGGCACAACATAGCGTGATTTTAAGAATAAAATGTTTAAACAAATAATGTGTGGTATTTTCAATTTTTAATATGGCGCTTCAAAGTGATATTTTTGGAATTTTCCGTTAAGCACTACAGTTGCTCACTTTATAAATATAAAATATATATTCAAAACTTAATTAAATTGGAAAAAAGTTCAGAGTGTTATATTTTGTTTTAAAATATTCTTGATGTTGAAAAAAAACTCATTTCACTACACCAAGGTTTTAAAAATATGTTTTTCAAAAATTTTAAACAGAAATTAAAATATTCCCTGAACCTTACTTTTCAAAATTGCACAACACTTGAATAAAAGCCTCTATCACGAAAATATGCCTTGAATATTTCTCTGCAAAATTACACAACACTTAATATACAACCACCCTAGTATAAACTTACCCTATTAGGATAGTCATGATCATCTTGGTTATTTAACTGATGTGGTTGAGACTTATTAAAATACAACGATCAGTTGCCGATCATGGACTTACATAAAGCTCTATTAGGCGATTTCCTCTATTATAGTATTATGGCCATATCTTATTGGTCTTGTGATTGATGGAGTCATGGTTATGAAAATATTTAATGCTCCGATGCCTTTTATGCCTAGTAGAAATTTTGGTAGGGCCATGGTCATGAAGTGATCATGTCATTATTTGAGATGGTCGGGATATGACGAAGCCCATAATGTCCTTGTAACACAGTGTCCTGATTATGTACTGACCTTAGGTCATGATCATGTACTGATCGGGCAATTCCCCATTTTATTATTTACCCGACAATTGCCTTGTCAGAGCCTGAGCATAATAGGGTTCTCTCATTAAATCTCGATCATTGTCTGATGCTAATTTCGTTATGAGGAACAAATAATGTAGCTATGATCGGGAACATTGACTATTTAGATAATGTAAACGCTGGTATGGTAATCATGATAAGGGCATGCAAAGGCAATGATCATATTATCTCTAATATGGTTTACCCAACGAAAACCCGATCATTTCCCGATGGCGCATCGGGTAAATTTCTACTAGGGATGACACAAAAACTTTCAATACTTCTTGTGGTTTGCGGAAATATGAATAAAAAATTCCCTAGTAGGGTCATGAAGAGAACCGATTATTACAAGTCTAACATGATCTAGCTATGATCATGTCTAACCTAATAGCGTAAATTTCTAAAAATGATTCTCGAATATTGACAAATTTTGTCTCGAATATAAACTTCAAAGAATTTTCAATAATTGAATTTCTAAATTCTATCATATCGTCACTATCATACCACAAGGACGAATGTGTAATTTTTGATATTTGCGTTTTTTTACATTTTTTAATGTATTTTATCCTCAAGTATACTGTGACAAAATCGTGTATGATTTTGTTGTATATTTCTAGCAACAAAAGACAAAACCAAAATGAAGAATTTGAAAAACTGAAAATCTTGTCATGCCAAAAGGGCGAATATTTTCGTTTTAATGACTTAACTTTTTAAAGGTACAATATAAAAGAGTGGTGTAAAGCCATAAATTGTTTTTTAAAGCACCTATCGATTGGCATCATTATTTAAAAATAATTAGCCAAAAATTTTTCTTGCAAATAATTCATAAAATTTAAAAATTCCAAAAAATTATGTATACATAATGATGCCAACCGTTAGGTGCTTTAAAAAGAAACAATTAATTGCTTCACACTACTATATTATCTTGTACCAATAAAAAGTTATGACAAAAAAACCAAAATATTCGCCCTTTTGGCATGAAAAGATTTTGAATTTTTCGAATTTTGCAAGCGATAACTTTTTATTGGTACAAGATCAAATAGTGAGGTAAAGGTAATAATAGTTTTTTTTGAATGCAGCATTATTTAAAAATAATTTGCCAAACATTTTTCTTGCAAATAACAGAAATTATTTAAAACATATTTTTACATAATAATGCCAATCTTTAGATGCTTTAAAATCGAATTATTACCTTTACTCTAAATACTTAAATATCACTATTTGATCTTGTACCCATGAAAAGTTATGGCAAAAAAAAAAAAAATATTTACGTTTTGGTCAGGATATAGCCACACTAAATCCGTATTTGTAATTATGATAGTTACCCAAATCAATAGTTATTTTAAATACGTTATGTTAATTAATAAATAAAACAAAATAAAAAATAAATTTAAAAAAAAGTAGTTTTTACTAAATTTTAAAGCAATTCAAACTTTATAATTTGATTCCTAATATTTTTCACCCCTTTGGCATGTCAGTGCCGATATCATAAATTCTATCGAATACTCAAAACAAATATAATCTTTTTTTAACAAATGTATTAAGTTAATATTATTTCTTTGCAATAAAATTTCTTAAATAGAAAGTGTATATTTTGTTACTCAGAGTCTATTCATTTATTTATGAGTAAGTGGGTTTTATTAAACTATTTTTTTATTTGAGATTATTATTAAAGAATGTCTTAGTTTACCAAGAATCTAAAGTATTTTCTGGGATATAAATATATTTTTAAATGATTACAGAAAATATATTTTTTTCTTTTTTTTTTCTTTTCGGTCATTGTACAATTTTGATTAAAACAAAATTCTCAGAATTTTTCTTAAAAGGAAAATATAGCAGCGTATTTCCCCAGACGATAAGCACGGCCAGGAAGAAACAGATTACAGTAGGCCAATTACACTGGGAAAAACTTAAATAAAAAAAAAGAATGTTATGTTATGGGAGAGAATTCTGCACAAAATTAGAAAAATATATGGCGGGAGAATTCTGCACAAAATTAGAAAAATATATGGGGGGAGAATTCTGCACAAAATTGGAATTATATATATTAACAGTTGTGTTTTTTCCCTTTTTTTAGGATTTTCTTTTACAGAAAATGCAATGATGCCATTCGATTCACTGAATATCAAGGATTCATAGGTGAATTTTCCGTATCTTTGGAAATTCTGTAACTCCTAAACCGAGCGTTTTCTCAATTTCACAGTTCAGAATATTCACAAATGGGCTACACTTGGTAGAAAAACTTAATTATCTTTGTGAACTATGAATGTATTTAATGTATTTAATATTTAAATATTTTAAATACTTAAAGCTCTTATTAAATTTGTAAGAAAAATTATAAATTTACTTTAAAAATATTAAATATTTATCTGTATTGAATTTTTGGTAAATAGGAAAAATTTTGATACGATTTTTACAAAATAATCTCCAGTTATTACAATTTCAAAGTACACTGAACAATAGACACAGAAAAAATATACCATAAATGTAATAGATTTTTCTATTGAAATTAGACAATACGATAAACTTTTAATTCAATCGGTAAATCTCATTAAATACTAAAAAGTAATATAAAATTATTTTTGAATTTGTATAAAAAAAATGTATTTTGTTTTATACTAAGGATAGTTATTAATTTAATAGTATATAAAATAATTTAATAGTATTTAATGGTATTTGCCGATTAAAACAATAAATTTTCCTATAATTTTTATAGAAAAAAATCTATTAATTGTATGGGATGTGATGAAAATATTATGGAAATGTAAAGTAAATTCTCGAAATGACTTTAATATAAAATTTTGATCAAACCGAGGTACAAAAATAATAATACTTATGTTGTTGTTTTGAAGATTATTAAAAAAAATGTTATTTTCAATATCAATTTTAAAGCATCTCTCTAGCGAAATGATTCATAGAGTTTTTAAGGTACGAAGTTCAAATAATTATCGTTTTAATACAAACTGAATTTATTGTTGCCATGTCAGCCAACCGATATGTTGTACACCCAGAAAAAAAATCCCTCAAATCTCATTAAAATTGGTCAATCGGCAAATTATTGATTTAATAGTATACAAAAAATAAATCTTTTCATTTATACTCAATGATAATGTCATGGTGTTTTCTAGTATTTAATGGTATTTTCCGATTGAAATAATAAATTATCCTATTTACTATTTTTAATAGTAAAAAACTATTATTTATATAGTACTTTTTTCGGGGTGTAATTCATAAAATATAACTGTGAGTATTGGCATCAGTTAGCGAAAAATTATTTGGCATCTCTTAAAAAAATCCATGCGACTTCGAAACGAATAACATACTGCGTTAAAACATTAAAATAGTTTTTTTTTGTTGTTGTTGTATAGTGTAATAAACCAGTAATAGATAAGCGTAATCAAGCTTAGGTCTTGATCCAAAGCAGTTTAGTGCATTTTTTTAACTCAACATCTGAGTCAACTCAAAAAATTTGCGTTTTTTTTTTTCAAACAATTCGTGTTTATTACTTATCAATATTATTGTATTTTTTTTTTTTTTGTATATAAAATGTTTAAAATGTTTTCATATATTTTAGTCGTTTTACAGATTTGCAACTGTAGAGAACAAAAATAATTTCAAAATATGCAGCTGCGTTCACAATTAATACGGCTTCAACTAATCTGGTTGCTATTTTTTATTGGTAAGTATTTATTTCGAGTACTAGTTGAACTACAATATTAGACAATATATTTTATTTTGTATTTAGTAATAACCAACGGTCAAAATGCTCTACCGCAAGCACCACATTGTGGCCTTATGCTGGCCGATCGCATTTATGGCGGCACTGAAACCACCATCGATGAGCATCCTTGGATGGCACTCTTGACGTATTCAACACGTAAGTTGTGCGTTTTTACATTATGCGTTTTCACATTATTCTGAAAAATCATCATTAAAAAATGTTTATAATAAACTCATCATGCTAAACACACAAATTCCATACTCAAAATTGTAATTGCAACATATTGTACTGAATTTCACCACACTCTTCTATTCTCCAATACACAACACCCTACATTTACCAATGCAAAGTCACCATATATTTTTTTTTTGACTATCAAACTGGCTAAAATAAAAAAAGGTTACATCATATTCTTATTCAAAATATTTATAATAAACTCATCATGCTAAACACACAAATTCCCATACTAAAAATTGTAACTGCAATATAACGTACTAAAGTTCACCATTCACCACACTAAAATATTCCACAAAAAGCTCACTTGGCACAATACTTTTATGTGCCATCACAACAAAATCCACACTTTATTACCTACCATATTGGAAATTTACCCACCACTAAACAACACACCACCATCATACAAAAACAACACATCAATTTCACCAAACATCAATTTCTTCACAGCATATTCTCCACACCAAATTCATTACAAAAAAAGTCACCACAAAAATTGAAAAAATCTTACAAATCTATTAAAAGTCATTCGCTATTGCAAATAATTCTCATGATTTTTTGCATAATTCCGATATTTTTTTTTTTTTAAATATTAACCATTCAGCCGATGGCAACGGTTTCTATTGTGGTGGCAGCCTCATCAACACACGCTGGGTCCTCACGGCTGCGCATTGTGTGACAGGACTAAAGAGCGATTGGACATTGGTCAGTGTACGCCTCGGAGAATGGAATATCGATGAGAATCCTGATTGTGCGGGACCCAGTGATTGTGCACCTGAATTTATTGACACCCGCATTGATTCAATCTTCGTACATCCGAGATTCAATAATTCTGCACCGACAAAGGGTGGCGATATAGCGCTGCTGCGTATGGAACGTGATGTGGCCATATCACAGTTTGTCAAACCGATTTGTTTGCCACGTTCGACCGCACTACGCAGCCGCAATTTGACTGGTATGCGCAGCCTTATTGTGGGCTGGGGACGCACCGAACAAAACAACAAAGCGAGTCCTTTGAAATTGAAGGCGATGCTGGAGGTGCGCGACTTGCGTGTGTGTAATAATATCTTTAAAGAACGCCGTATCAGTTTGGATGATAGTCAAATATGTGCTGGTGGCGCCCAAGGTGTCGACAGTTGTAACGGTGACTCTGGTGGTCCACTGATTGTGGAAGTGAAGGATGGTCCATTTACGGCATTCTATTTGGTTGGCATCGTATCGTTTGGCCTGAGAAACTGCGGTACTTTGGGTGTTCCGGGAATCTATACGCGTGTCACCTCGTACCTGGATTGGATTGAGGGAATTCTGGCTGAACATGCAAATACTATGTCTTGGCGAAATTAGTTTCTATCATAAAAAATATCTATTATTTGAAAGTTTTTATGTTCTGATTGCACGAGTTGTCATTAAGTATTTTATTACTTAATTTAATTATGTTATGCTTATTTGTTACTTGTCTATGTTACTTGTCACACAACTGTATATTTCAATTACTTAGTCTGTAGGCAGACAAATGCTTTTAGTTTATAAGGCTCAAGAAATCTTTAAAGAAATCTTACTTTTTCTAAAAGTAGCAAAGTCTAGTGCTGTTCAATATAATGTTGTTTGTAATTATGTGGGATTTTTCTTTCTATCAATAAAATTATGAAAAATCTAATTTTGAAGTTTATTCTATGTTGTTTTTTTTAGGATATGTAGGCATTTCCAATGTTTGAAGAGTTTTTTAAACTATTTTTTAAACTCATAAATGGCATTTTCCAGAATCGTTTTACAAAAATTATTATATATTTGACAATTGACAATGCAAATGACAAAGCCAATAACTATTCTATCAGTTCCTTTTACCTTTTTTTAGTTCTTTTAGTTCTTTTAGTTCTTTTAGTTCTTTTAGTTCTTTTAGTTCTTTTAGTTCTTTTAGTTCTTTTAGTTCCTTTAGTTCTTTTAGTTCTTTTAGTTTTTTAGTTCTTTTAGTTCTTTTAGTTCTTTTAGTTCTTTTAGTTCTTTTAGTTCTTTTAGTTCTTTTAGTTCTTTTAGTTCTTTTAGTTCTTTTAGTTCTTTTAGTTCTTTTAGTTCTTTTAGTTCTTTTAGTTCTTTTAGTTCTTTTAGTTCTTTTAGTTCTTTTAGTTCTTTTAGTTCTTTTAGTTCTTTTAGTTCTTTTAGTTCTTTTAGTTCTTTTAGTTCTTTTAGTTCTTTTAGTTCTTTTAGTTCTTTTAGTTCTTTTAGTTCTTTTAGTTCTTTTAGTTCTTTTAGTTCTTTTAGTTCTTTTAGTTCTTTTAGTTCTTTTAGTTCTTTTAGTTCTTTTAGTTGTTTTAGTTCTTTTAGTTCTTTTAGTTCTTTTAGTTCTTTTAGTTATTTTAGTTCTTTTAGTTCTTTTAGTTCTTTTAGTTCTTTTAGTTCTTTTAGTACTTTTAGTTCTTTTAGTTCTTTTAGTTCTTTTAGTTCTTTTAGTTCTTTTAGTTCTTTTAGTTCTTTTAGTTCTTTTAGTTCTTTTAGTTCTTTTAGTTCTTTTAGTTCTTTAAGTTCTTTTAGTTCTTTTAGTTCTTTTAGTTCTTTTAGTTCTTTTAGTTCTTTTAGTTCTTTTAGTTCTTTAAGTTCTTTTAGTTCTATTAGTTCTTTTAGTTCTTTTAGTTCTTTTAGTTCTTTTAGTTCTTTTAGTTCTTTTAGTTCTTTTAGTTCTTTTAGTTCTTTTAGTTCTTTTAGTTCTTTTAGTTCTTTAAGTTCTTTTAGTTCTTTTAGTTCTTTTAGTTCTTTTAGTTCTTTTAGTTCTTTTAGTTCTTTTAGTTCTTTTAGTTCTTTTAGTTCCTTTAGTTCTTTTAGTTCTTTTAGTTCTTTTAGTTCCTTTAGTTCTTTTAGTTCTTTTAGTTCTTTTAGTTCTTTTAGTTCTTTTAGTTCTTTTAGTTCCTTTAGTTCTTTTAGTTCTTTTAGTTCTTTTAGTTCTTTTAGTTCTTTTAATTCTTTTAGTTCTTTTAGTTCTTTTAGTTCTTTTAGTTCTTTTAGTTCTTTTAGTTCTTTTAGTTCTTTTAGTTCTTTTAGTTCTTTTAGTTCTTTTAGTTCTTTTAGTTCTTTTAGTTCTTTTAGTTCTTTTAGTTCTTTTAGTTCTTTTAGTTCTTTTAGTTCTTTTAGTTCTTTTAGTTCTTTTAGTTCTTTTAGTTCTTTTAGTTCTTTTAGTTCTTTTAGTTCTTTTAGTTCTTTTAGTTCTTTTAGTTCTTTTAGTTCTTTTAGTTATTTTAGTTCTTTTAGTTCTTTTAGTTCTTTTAGTTCTTTTAGTTCTTTTAGTACTTTTAGTTCTTTTAGTTCTTTTAGTTCTTTTAGTTCTTTTAGTTCTTTTAGTTCTTTTAGTTCTTTTAGTTCTTTTAGTTCTTTTAGTTCTTTAAGTTCTTTTAGTTCTTTTAGTTCTTTTAGTTCTTTTAGTTCTTTTAGTTCTTTAAGTTCTTTTAGTTCTATTAGTTCTTTTAGTTCTTTTAGTTCTTTTAGTTCTTTTAGTTCTTTTAGTTCTTTTAGTTCTTTTAGTTCTTTTAGTTCTTTAAGTTCTTTTAGTTCTTTTAGTTCTTTTAGTTCTTTTAGTTCTTTTAGTTCTTTTAGTTCTTTTAGTTCTTTTAGTTCTTTTAGTTCTTTTAGTTCTTTTAGTTCTTTTAGTTCCTTTAGTTCTTTTAGTTCTTTTAGTACTTTTAGTTCTTTTAGTTCTTTTAGTTCTTTTAGTTCTTTTAGTTCTTTTAGTTCTTTTAGTTCTTTTAGTTCTTTTAGTTCTTTAAGTTCTTTTAGTTCTTTTAGTTCTTTTAGTTCTTTTAGTTCTTTTAGTTCTTTTAGTTCTTTTAGTTCTTTTAGTTCTTTTAGTTCTTTTAGTTCTTTTAGTTCTTTTAGGTCTTTTAGTTCTTTTAGTTCTTTTAGTTCTTTTAGTTCTTTTAGTTCTTTTAGTTCTTTTAGTTCTTTTAGTTCTTTTAGTTCTTTTAGTTCTTTTGTTCTTTTAGTTCTTTTAGTTCTTTTAGTTCTTTTAGTTATTTTAGTTATTTTAGTTCTTTTAGTTCTTTTAGTTCTTTTAGTTCTTTTAGTTCTTTTAGTTCTTTTAGTTCTTTTAGTTCTTTTAGTTCTTTTAGTTCTTTTAGTTCTTTTAGTTCTTTTAGTTCCTTTAGTTCTTTTAGTTCTTTTAGTTCTTTTAGTTCTTTTAGTTCTTTTAGTTCTTTTAGTTCTTTTAGTTCTTTTAGTTCTTTTAGTTCTTTTAGTTCTTTTAGTTCTTTTAGTTCTTTTAGTTCTTTTAGTTCTTTTAGTTCTTTTAGTTCTTTTAGTTCTTTTAGTTCTTTTAGTTCTTTTAGTTCTTTTAGTTCTTTTAGTTCTTTTAGTTCTTTTAGTTCTTTTAGTTCTTTTAGTTCTTTTAGTTCTTTTAGTTCTTTTAGTTCTTTTAGTTCTTTTAGTTCTTTTAGTTCTTTTAGTTCTTTTAGTTCTTTTAGTTCTTTTAGTTCTTTTAGTTCTTTTAGTTCTTTTAGTTCTTTTAGTTCTTTTAGGTCTTTTAGTTCTTTTAGTTCTCTTAGCTCTTTTAGTTCTTTTAGTTCTTTTAGTTCTTTTAGTTCTTTTAGTTCTTTTAGTTCTTTTAGTTCTTTTAGTTCTTTTAGTTCTTTTAGTTCTTTTAGTTCTTTTAGTTCTTTTAGTTCTTTTAGTTCTTTTAGTTCTTTTAGTTCCTTTAGTTCTTTTAGTTTTTTTTAGTTCTTTTAGTTCTTTTAGTTCTTTTAGTTCTTTTAGTTCTTTTAGTTCTTTTAGTTCTTTTAGTTCTTTTAGTTCTTTTAGTTCTTTTAGTTCTTTTAGTTCTTTAACTTCTTTTAGTTCTTTTAGTTCTTTTAGTTCTTTTAGTTCATTTAGTTCTTTTAGTACTTTTAGTACTTTTAGTTCTTTTAGTTCTTTTAGTTCTTTTAGTTCTTTTAGTTCTTTTAGTTCTTTTAGTTCTTTTAGTTCTTTTAGTTCTTTTAGTTCTTTTAGTTCTTTTAGTTCTTTTAGTTCTTTTAGTTCTTTTAGTTCTTTTAGTTCTTTTAGTTCTTTTAGTTCTTTTAGTTCTTTTAGTTCTTTTAGTTCTTTTAGTTCTTTTAGTTCTTTTAGTTCTTTTAGTTCTTTTAGTTCTTTTAGTTCTTTTAGTTCTTTTAGTTCTTTTAGTTCTTTTAGTTATTTTAGTTCTTTTAGTTCTTTTAGTTCTTTTAGTTCTTTTAGTTCTTTTAGTTCTTTTAGTTCTTTTAGTTCTTTTAGTTCTTTTAGTACTTTTAGTACTTTTAGTTCTTTTAGTTCTTTTAGTTCTTTTAGTTCTTTTAGTTCTTTTAGTTCTTTTAGTTCTTTTAGTTCTTTTAGTTCTTTTAGTTCTTTTAGTTCTTTTAGTTCTTTTAGTTCTTTTAGTTCTTTTAGTTCTTTTAGTTCTTTTAGTTCTTTTAGTTCTTTTAGTTCTTTTAGTTCTTTTAGTTCTTTTAGTTCTTTTAGTTCTTTTAGTTCTTTTAGTTCTTTTAGTTCTCTTAGTTCTTTTAGTTCTTTTAGTTCTTTTAGTTCTTTTAGTTCTTTTAGTTCTTTTAGTTCTTTTAGTTCTTTTAGTTCTTTTAGTTCTTTTAGTTCTTTTAGTTCATTTAGTTCTTTTAGTACTTTAAGTTCTTTTAGTTCTTTTAGTTCTTTTAGTTCTTTTAGTTCTTTTAGTTCTTTTAGTTCTTTTAGTTCTATTAGTTCTTTTAGTTCTTTTAGTTCTTTTAGTTCATTCTAAAGCACTTCTCAGTTTTTTATCTATTTAAAGCTGAATTGAATCCCATTGAACAGTACTCTCCATTGAATGATTCAATTATAATTGTTACAATCAGAATCATTTTATATAAATGTCTATTTAATTTACAACATTATTTCAATTTGACTTGCGAAAGTATCCAATTAAATTGTATTTAATTTGTGCACTCAAAAATCCTAAAATCAGATTAGACACCCATCCAACTTTTGCATAGAAGAATCTTCGACTTATTATTTAATTACCAACCAGCCAGCCAGTAAGCAGAATTTAATACAAAAACACCATACTACGTGCATCGTATGTGTTACAAACTGACGACTTAATTAATAAAATTTATCAAGACTATTTGCGGCTGCTGCTACTGTTGCTGCTCCATTCAATACCATGTGTTGCTGTCATTATGTTGCCGCACATTTATGGCTGCCATAGACTCTCATCAAAGGTTTCACGTAGAACACAAAAAGGATTTTCAGAAAATTTAAGCCATATGTTGTGTTGTTAGTTAGTTGATTGTTGCTGTTATTATTATTATGTTTGTTTTTGTTCTGTTCTGTTACATTTGAATTATTATCTTGAAGATTCTAGCATTTTAACGTTCGTTTTGAAAAGTCTATGTCTTTGGTAATAGTATCTATTGCATAATGTAGCAAATAACTTTATCGTCAGCACAAATGTGAATTGTGTTTTGTGCGTTGTCTGTCTTAATTTAGGAGACAAACAGCCGCCTACACGAATAAACTCAAAAGTATATTATTTGCCATTTATTGTTTGATATGATTAAAACATAAATGTTTCGTATGTTTTCTAATGATAAGTAAATTGTTGTACATATTGTGTAATTGTTTGTATGGATCAAAAAATGTAGGTCATTAAAACGATAATTGAAAAGTGTCTGTCTTCCATCAAAATATCAAATATCTAAATGTTCAAAATCTTCGTAATTTAAAGAAAATTTTTAGTATTTTTGCAGTTTAGCAAATACAGATTTATCGAGTACAGATATATCGATGTATCGAGTAGGAAATATTCATTAAAAATTTAATGAACAATTTCATATAGTCCTATCGAATAAAATTCGTACAAATTCTATAAGAAATTGGGCCTGAAAATTCTCTTGAATAAAAAGTTTGATGTTCTATTGAGAACTCTTTATTTTTTATACGAACTACTCATTAATTAGGTTTTATTGGAAATATGTTTCTACTTCAGTTGAACATATTTATACTGGGAGCAAGACAATTCTTCCCCTAGACAAGTTATACCCAAAACAATTCTTCCCAGTGACAATTTTTCTTCGAAAAACACTATTCTGAACTAATTGTCACAGGGACGAATTAATGGCTCAGATTTGGCTCAGATTTGGCTCGGAAAATAATTGACTGGTAAGAATTGTTTGGTGGAAATTAATGTGACCTGGTTTAATTAGTATTCATTATACTAAAAATTCTATAAAATTCGTATACAAAATTTCCCACCTATATATTTTTGGATAGGCATGGAAAAACAATGAACATCGTCATTAACAGAATTTCTACATCACTTCGAGTTTTTTTTTAATCTGCACTGATTTGTGTAAATTCGCCTTTTCCTACCATGAGTTACTTATGTACTCAAAACTCAGCGTCTACGTTACATATTTCAAAGCTGTATAACTTTTTAAAAAACCAACACATTTAGCTTAACAAAACTTTTTAATTTATTAAAATCGGTTTATAAAAACATGAATTGTAGGTCATTATATGATAAAAAAAATTAAAATTTGTATACTTTTTTAATTTTTGAAAATTCGTCAAATAAACATCTTGTAAGATAATTTACACATTTTTACAGTTATTAAAAGAAAATTCAATTATCTTTTCAGAAATTTTCGATTTATCAATATTTAACAAGAAACAACAAAGTTCTGATCGATTGAAGCTGTCTCCTTTAAATAATAAGTCATTTCCACACTATATCGTTCTAATCAAGTCAACTTTGAAATTTATTTTGAGATTTTGCTTAAATTTTGGGGATGCAAGAGTCAATTGAAATGTTTTGGTTAATTATTTTTTTAAATTTTTCGCAGAACTATATGCTGAGGTACAGTGTCCAATGTTACAAAAAAAAAAAATAAAAAAAAAACACTTTTGTATGGTTGTTCATATTGAAATATCTATTGATCGAGATATGCTATGAACCTCGTCGAGGTGTCAATTTAAAGCTAATAAAACATGCTTTTATAAAATTTATATCTCCTTTAACTGTATATGTGATCAGTGATAATTATCCATGCACTTCAAATTGTATGTCTTTAAAAAAAACTTTTTTAAAATTCTGAAAATATATTTCATTGATTTATTATGATAATCCTGCCAAATTTCAAGATGATTTTTTTTGTAATTGGTATTTGTATAATTGTCTCGGAAAGCATTTTTGCATTTTCCATGGAGGAATTGTCTGGAGAATGAAATGACTGTGGTAGTATTAATGTAACTTGTTTTAAATAGGACAATTAAGAATTCTGCAGTATTCGTGACTCTTTTAGATTTAGTTTTTAAAACTTTCATATCATTTAAACGTTTCATTGCACCAACCAACTTACTCTGCAACCGATTTATTCTTTTCGGTCTTAAAGCCAAAAATAGAGGCCAACCAATTTCAAACAATTTTAGAACAATTCGGAATACAATATTTTAAGTGACAGCCAAATATGGCAGGTCCGTTAAAAAGTGTGTGAACAAATTTTTTTGATCAGAATGAAGTTGGTTGTTATAACTAACTTTTTCGTTTTTCCCAACTCTTACTACATGAGTATTATTCTGTGTGTATAAATTAAATATCTTTAAATTGAATTTCTTTAAAATACCATGATTGTGGAATGCACAGAAAATAAATTCATCAATATGATGAATTTATTCATAAATATTATGAAGGCTATCACCAACTAACAGATTCATCATATTGATACCACCGTTCATGAAATGACATATTGATGATATCATTATATATATGAAATTATATTCAATAAAACGAATTAGCATCGTCATATTGATGAATTTGTTTATAACATTTTTCAAAAATTAATTTTTTTTTTTAGAAAATATCTAAAAAAAGGTGTTGTAAAAATTTTACTTTAAAGTAACTAAAAAAAAAAAAAAAATCGAAAAAAAAAAAAATTCACAAAAAATGTGTTTCGAAATTTTTTTTTTGAAAAAAAATATTTCGAAAAAAAAAATATTTCGAAAAAAAAAATATTTCGAAAAAAATAATTTTGAAAAACAAATTTTTTTTTTTTAAATATATTTTTTATTAATAATAATAATAGTTTGGCGCTACAGTCCTGTACAGAACTTCGGCCGAGCTCACTCACCATTTTGAGCTGTGCGTGTTATATTTGTACTCAAAGTGGTGGGACCTACAGTTTATTGCCGAATCCGAACGGCGGGTGAGAGCTTTTTCATAGGCAATGGTTTTACTCTCGTAGGTTTGCCATTTACTGACGAGAGGTAGCGCGGTATAGAAAAATGTTTCTATGAAAAGATATTGTTAGCCCCAGTCCAGGCTTGAACCGGGGACCTTTCGGCTCGCAGTCCAACGCACTAACCACTGAGCTATTGCGGCTATTATTAATAAAATGTTGTAATTATAAAATAAATATATTATAAAACATTTTACTAATTTATGCATGTCGAGCAAGCATTATATAAGAATTAACATACAAGACTATTTGAGAACTGAGATATACGGCAAACAACGAACGAAAATAAAATATTGTGACTGAAATTTGGTGTAATGAACAGTCTTCTTCAATGTGAAGTTCATATATGTTGTACTTTATGTTTTTGTTCATTAATACGATGCAATACTGTAGTTCTTCACATACAGTTCTTCACATACTGTAGTTCATTATACTGAAGAACACTTTTTCGACTATTACCAAACATTCATCATATTTATGATCGCATTCATAACATTGATTTCGGTAGTCGTTAATATTATGAATGGTTCTTCAATACAAATAATCATGGTTTGAAGAACGGAATTCATCAATATGATGTACATTTTCTCTGTGTTCGATGAATGATGAATTTAAAGAACCCCAACTATTTCAAAAGTCCCATGAGCTAAATAAAATGTCCATATGTTATGATTATCTGCTTCAATTTCGAATTAGTAATGTGTAAAATCATCGAGGTCATTTTATCAACAATTACAAAAATCATAAATGCAATGAAATTTTTATCAATATTATTAAATTATTCAACAGTAGACTGTAGAAAGCAGTATAGGTTTTTTTTTATATATTTTCTTTTCAAATAATCAACAAAACAGTTGCAAATAACTTAAGCATGGCTGCGAATTAACTCTGGCGAATTAACACCATGTGAGTGACGGTGATACTTGTAGTAGTTTGGTGGTTCCTTTTGACATACGAGTACATGTGCGTCTGTTATCCTTTGTTAATACCATTTAAGCTTGTTTACTGTGGTTGCGGTTTTGGTGCTTTTGCGCTGCGATTTATATGGCAAAATTGTTAACCGGCATTTAAACAAACGGTTAGCATAAAGTAGGTAATTGCTTTTCTGCAGTATTGTATAATATTAAAATGTAGTACTATGTTTAGGTTTAGTTTCTCAGTGGAAGTTTGAAATAAGTTTAAACTTTTCGACATTTTTAAAAAATCTATAATTCCGAATTAAATCGGCTGAATTTCTTTCAATTTTACAAACAGATAGAGAAATTTAAATCGGTTATAATGTTATATTTTAAATATTTGTTTTATGTTTACTTTAGACAATATTAAATGTAGTTTAAACTAAGTTTAATTTAAAAATATGACTTTAAAACTGGATCACAAAAACTAGAAAAACTTTTAAATTTGGTTTAAAATAAAATTTAAAATAATTTTTGTATAAGCTTTGAAATTATGTTATAAGATGTTAGAGTCTATATTAGGTTTGAGATAAGTTTAAAATAAGATTCCAATATATTTCCATAATAAGTTCTTGCTGTTTTTAAAAGAATAAGAAAAGAATCGACTTTGCGATGCAAGAACAAGAAATAGTTCTATCATGCAAGAACAATAGCAATAACAAATTCCACCTTGCAATTAAAGTGCAAAAACAAGAAGAACCTAGTTTATTTCCAAATACTCAAAATCCAGCTAATAGATTTGCATTGTATAACAGAATTTGGCTACTAAAATTGCAAGAACATGATCATTAATCTACCAATGCAAGAACAAGAACGACTCTGCAAAAACAAGAAGAAGACAATCATGTCTTGTTCTTGCATATTTCTAATATGTTCATATTGCTTTAAACAAAAATTAGTTTTTATATAAATTTTAGATGTGTTACTTGGTAATTATATTTATATTTATTTTTACTGCATTTTGTATTTATTTAGATGCACAAAAAAATTATGTAGTCTCTTAAAAAAGACTGTTATAAATACTTGAAAACGTGTGTACAACTAATATATTTTCATTTACCATCGTCATCAGTTCTGCCTACATAATGGCTGGGTATCCTGAATGCTGTTATACTAATATCGAACAAGTTAAAATTAAGAAGACAAAAACATACTACATTTTATGAAATTTGTAGTAATTTTAAGTCAAATAAATGCAAATAAACTTTAAAAGTGGGTGAATTTAGTAGAACTACATTTTATCAAAACAAATACAAAATGTATTTAATTTTACTATATTATATTTCTTTCTGTAAATGTAAATATTTAAATTGAAATATTGTTTTCAAATTAGGCTCTAAATTATTTTCGAAATTATGTTCAATATTATGCACGAAATTATGCTCGAAATAAAGCACGAAAAATTCTTCGAAATTTTGTATGAAATTTGATTTAAAATAACTATTGAAATCTCGGTCCCGACACAATGCAATAATAATATGAAACAAAGAAAAATATTAAACATACTCAAACGAGTCGGAGAACAAGTAGCAATCAGAATTATAGCTCAACTAATGCCACAAGTTTAAGGAGTGGAAACAGCATAAAACAAGGATGTTTGCAAGCATTTTCACCGGACGTGGCATACGTGGCTGCGTATGCAGCGACAACACTACGTAGCAAAGAATGAAGAGTAACGGATGGACGGACAAATTAACGCATACGCATAAAACAGCGTTACGGCATTTTTATGTTGCATCACGTAGCGATCATAAGTCATGTTCGGATGTTTTGGCACAAATACAAACATACAGAAGAAGGTGGATGGAGGTGACGAAGAATAAGAAGAAATATAAAATAAAAACAATACAAAAGAAAAGAAAACGAAGACATGCTGGTGTGGCAACGTGTACAAATAGCAAAATAGCGCGGTTCTAATACGTGTATCTATGTCAGTGCATGTTTCGCAATATTAGTGTGAGAGGGAGTGTGTGAGTGAGCGCCGGATATTGCAAGGTGATGTCCAAACATTGACCGTACATGACCTCTATGTGTTATTATTTAACGCAGTTTCAAAGAAGCAGTCCACGACGTTGTAAAAGAAATTCCAAACCAGTGTTGGAGAAAATCTAATACTTTAGTACTTTTTTGATCACATTTTACAAAGATATTCTACTACTTTTTGCTATACACTAAAAGTAAAAGGGTATCTTCAGTTTGTATATATTTGTAACACCCAGAAGTAAGCGTGGTCGGTATGGTAGAAAAAAAACACTCTTGATCTGCTTCACCTCCCAAATCGTTTAATAGTATAAATCAAATCCTTTCTGGGTTGCTGTATATGCTAAAATGTATGGCATATATAGCATATACATCAACCTACAGTTTTACATGTATTACACAGTTTTATATCCACTGCACTGTTTGAAAGTCAATACACAGTATTACAGGTACTGTTGTACCGATCTTCGTTCGTTTTTTCGTACATCGTGCGATATCATGACATTCATATTTACTCTCTTATTTGTGTTTAACATTTCCATTTCATCATCATACATAACTCTATTGGTGACGTAAAAGTGGTTTAAGCTGATGGACTTTGTGGATAAACGCCTTTCAAAGTAAGTTTGTACTTGTGATATACATTTTTTTTTTATAAACAGTATCATTTCATCACTACCCTATCAACACTGTTCCGAATTATGCAATACTTTTTATATGCTGCCTGTGCCGCCCCTGCGTTCTTAGTCGTATTTTGATTTATATACTCGACAGGCTTAACTTCGCTGTCCTGCCCCAAACACAGCAGGCGTGTTTGCTGTGTCAAGAATACAAGCCAAGTGATTGTGTCTTGTCCTGTCAAAGGCTATGCGTGTATTTCATGTGAACTGAAAACACCACCCATCCACCCACAACTCAACTCTTGAAGTGTGCCATGGTGCTCACTTGGTCAACGCCTAACTTCTCTACATTATTATTATTATTTTGGTTTATATTATTTCTTTGTGCATTTTATTTTATTCTGTTATGCATTTTATGTTTTATGGCACAAATAAATATATTTCTGCCATGTTGCCATATCAAAAAGATTTGTTTGACCCTGATAACTGCTGGGTGTGACCGTCCTGTGCGTCGCACCGTGTATAGCTTAATTTTAAAGGCTTTAATTATTGTCTGTCTGTGTATAGGTTCCTATAATATGCGTAATTCATTCTATTCATGTCATGTTGGGTGGTATTTTTTTTTTGTTGTGCTAAAATCCAATGCTTTACGACTTCATTAAAAGATTAATGAATTGATAACCTTTTAGTTTTTGAAGTGCTTTCAAATGTGCGTCCTTTAGTTTTGTATGTTGCTTTGCCAAAAGAATTCATTAATTAGCCAACCTTTTACAAGAACGGTTTCTTTCGTGACCAAATATATGAAAAAGTGATTATAGATATCCGTGCTTTGATTTATTGACATGGTTTTGGCAAATTTTCAAAGAATTTGTCAACTTTTATTTGGCGACATCAATATAACACTATGTCGCTATTATTTGATATCAAAATTTTCATTTATTATTAAATTTGATTTTTAATAATTTAATGTTATATGAATTGTAAAAAAATGTTCTTTGCAGTATTCAGAAGTTGGAATTGAAAAGTATTGTATGACATATATAGCAAATACACCAACCTACAGTTTTACGGGCATAACACAGTTTTATAGCCACCGCACTGTTTGAAATTCACTACACAGTGTTACAGGTACTGTCGTACCGATCTTTATTCCCGCTTTCAGTACTTACTTTGGAATCCTACTATAACTTAAAGATTTTGGTATTTTCAAATCGGTATTGCTCACGATCTATATGTCAAAAATACTATTTTGTTATAACATTAAGTATTTAAGAACCTCATATTATGTAAAATAATAAAAACATTTTTGTATTTCCCTTCGGTATCCCTATCGGAATCAGAACCGTAACAGAACTTCAAACATAAAAAATGCAAATTTGATACATAGTGTTATTCATGATTTTTGATTATACTCACTGCAGATTCCATATTTTCCACAGAACAATTATTTAAAACAAAAAAAACGAAAACAAAAGCATTGAAATCCGCAAACTGTCCGTAATCAATTAATTATGATCGGGGTTTTCATTATTTCATTTTTGGAGCATTTGTGTTCTGGCGCAAAATCATTCAAGTATTAAATGAAATGCAGTACCCAATTTTCTGTAAAAATCTATTCGAAAAACAAAAGAATACTTGCATACTTGACTAATTAATTGAGTGATTTGGCAAACAAAAGGACATTGATAAGAAAAAAAACAACAAAAACAGAAACCACGTTAATGAAGCCGCATATTAGTCCTTAATGTAAGTGTACAATATTCGACACTTGTATCAAATTTAACATTCTTTTTTTAAAGGAATGATTCCGAAAAAATTATGTGACAAATTGAATTTTATTTAAAACTTTGAAGGTACTTTTATCTGTCATTATGACCAGTGACCGAATTATGTAAATGTGGTGACGAAATTACGTGCAAGGTCTCGAACATTCTATAATTTTGAGAGTTTTGGATTATTTAATTTTATGCTGAAATGAAGAAAACTAGAGATAAAAAAGCATTTTTTTATCAAGAAATAACTGAACAATGATTCGTTTCCATTTAATAAGTATTAATATTTATACTAAATTAATTTTACATATTTTTGGATTCAAAGTTGAACATTCCTTAAGATCGCGTAATTTGGTACATTTACGGTACATAAACAAATGCACTGACCTGCAATTAATACATAAATGGTATGATAATTTGGCAGTCCGACAATAAAAAGAGACTTATCTTGAGTTTAGTGAACTATAAACAAACTTTTTTTGTGAATATTTCAAAATCTCGTCATTCATTTATGATGCAAATTTGACTATTTTTTCCATATTTCAAAAAATGTGTATATTGTGGGATGATCGAGTTCCATTATTTTAAAAAAAGTAAATTTGGTAGACTATAGTATTAACTAGAGACCAGAAATAACTAATAATCATTATTACCATTTGGCTTTTTACTGAGAGATTATAACTTTTAAAAAATTATTAAGACTTTTTAAAAATGAAATGTCTTTGTTTGAGAGTTATGTATATGAAAATCTTTATTTTGAAGGTCTTTGGTTAATGGTTGTTAGTAGACCGAAAATTAAATTGGTCTCATTTGAAGGGAATTCATAGAAAATTTCATAGAAAGTACAAACAAAATATGGATTTTTGCCAACCAGACGAGATTTTTGAACGTGCAGAGATGGGTAGAATTAAATTTATTTCACAAACTAAAAACTAACAATTAAAATTATTGAAACTTTTGTTGCAGAAACACCCAAGTGCGTCATGGGAACTTTTTTGAGTGAATTTCCAATTTTTCAGGTGAATCTTAAGTTGTTTTTTTTTTAAATATTTTTTTCGAAAAATGCATTGTTTTTAGTAATTTCTTTTTTTTTTGAAATTTTCTGCATATATTTTTTTTTTTTTGGAAAATGGTGATGTCGATCATTGCGTTGTTTTTGTCGTCCAAACATTTTTTTTCGAAAATTTTCGAACATTGTTGTTTTTGTCAAATATTTTTTTGACCATTGCGTTATTTTTGTCGTCCAAACATTTTTTCAAAAATTTTCGAACATTGTTGTTTTTGCCGCATATATATTTTTTTTGTAAAATGGTGATTTCGACCCTTGGGTTGTTCTTGTCGTCCAAACATTTTTTTTATCGAAAATTTTCGAACATTGTTGTTTTGGTCGAATAATTTTTGGTTGGAAATGGTGATTTCGACCATTGCGTTGTTTTTGTCGTTCAAACATTTTTTTTCGAAAATTTTCGAACATTGTTGTTTTTGTCAAATATTTTTTTTTTTTGGAAACATTTTTTTCGAAAAATTTCGAACATTTTTGTCGTCCAAACTTTTTTTCGACATTTTTCGAACATTGTTGTTTTTGTCGAATATTTTTTTGTTTGGCAAATGGTGATTTCGACCATTGCGTTATTTTTGCGTCCAAACATTTTTTTCGAAAATTTTCAAACATTGTTGTTTTTGTCGATTTTCTTTTTTTGAAAAATGATGATTTCGACCATTGCGTTATTTTTGTCGTCCAAACATTTTTTTTCGAAAATTTTCGAACATTGTTGTTTTTGTCGAATCATTTTTTTTTTTTTGGAAAATGGTGATTTCGACCATTGCGTTGTTTTTGTCGTCCAAATATTTTTTTCGAAAATTTTCGAACATTGTTTTTGTTGAATAATTTTTTTTTTTTTTGGAAAATGGTGATTTTGACCATTGCGTTGTTTTTGTCGTACAAACATTTTTTTTTTCGAAAATTTTCGAACTCTGATGTTTGGCCGAATAATTTTTTTTTGGATTTTAAATGGTGAGTTCGACCATTGCGTTGTTTGTTTTTATCGTTTTTTTTTTTTTTACATTTTCTTTTCGAAAATTTTCGAATACATGACATTTTTTTAGAAATCTTTTTTTTCGAAATTTCTTGAAAATTGTTGTTTATATCGACCAAACATTTCTTAACTTTTTTTTTATATATATCCATTTCGATATAAATCCAATTTATATTCAAAAGTTACCATCAGTATGTGCTCCAGAAATATTGGTAGTCATCTGTAAAGAGAATTGTGCATCAACGTATCTCTGCTTCTCCAAAAGGACTAATGAAAGACATATTTTGATAACCTTAATAGGTCTCGCTTTTCAACCGCAACCGAAAATTTTAAAAACCCATATCCGAAACACAAATTTTTCAAAAATAAAGGTTTCTCATTGACCAAAATCGAAAAAAAAAGGTCTCTCTTTTTTGTTTTCTTAAATTATGGGTTTCTCACTGATTTATTTAATAAATGTTAATTAATGATAGTTATTCAGGAGAGGTTAACCTTTATCTCTGGACTCTGGTATTAACGCAAATGAACTGATAATTAAATTTTGAACATATTTGCACATATTATCATTATTGGATTTTCAAGTGAAACCTATTTAAAGCAAATATTTGTGCGCATTAATCGTACCGAAGTCCAAGTCCAACACCAACCGAAACTAGATGCAGGTGTTGGTAAATATTTAGGTTGTCCCACAAGTGAGTGTTTGTGTGTGTGTAGTAAGCAGATACGCACACAAACGCAAAACGACGAAGATTTAAATTTACCCAGTAGAAAATAATACAAGAACGCAGAACAATGGAGATTTATAATTATTTTGAAATCATCTCGAACAAATATAAATGAATTAAAAGACATAAAATGTTTCAATCTTCAGATCCGATTTTTTAAAATATTCCTCAAAACAAAGTACATTTGGATAGCGTTGAAGACTACAAACCGAAAGTTCTCAGTTTAGAACATCATTTTAAAATAGAAAAAGTCGTAAACTCACCGAATTCCTTGAAAAAGCCTCTCAATTCCACAATTCGGATTTGGAACTTAACTGGAGATCCTACCATTTGAGTCCAAATATTAAACGATATCGTTACGAGATCATTGCGAGTAGATGAAGAAATCACACGATATCGGACCCGTTCACGTAATGATATCAAGCGTCAAATTGGACCTAGGTGGTATGTAGATATCGGAAAGTTCTGTTGGAGTTTTCTCGATACGAGAAATTTTTCGAAATCGAACGATATCAAAGAAAAAAAAAATGATCAAAGTTCGAGATTGCTGCGAAAACTATTGCGATATCGATTTGATAAATGTTTAAATATCAAAGAATTTCAATGTACGAATATTTTTAAAAATTATAATCGAGAAAGCAACGAGATCGATTTTTTTTTATCGAAGTTATTCGAGAAAGCTTTGAGGTATCGAAGGTCTCCGAGACATGGCAGATTGGGAAGAGATATAAAATTAGGGCACAGCGTTAGTACAAACTTTCTCTAACACCAGGCATATAATAAATTGGTAAAAAAATCTATATAATCAACAAATAAATAATTTCTATGTTACTCTGATATAGTCTTCTTGCTCTACGATAATCGTAATTTCAACGGTCAGATATAGATTTAAACGGAACATCACAAAATCGATCCAATTTTGTGTTTTACAAACTTTTAGTATAGCGGAACCTTCGAACATTACTTCAGAAATCAATAGCATTTAGTAATTAAAATTTTTAACTTATCTCCAGGGTCAAGTACTAAAAACTCTTTTGATTTTTTTTTTGCTTACGACCAAGTAGTTCATTACAAAAACACTATTCTTGCCATTGTGGTACAAGGTGCATGCTTTCGTTTCTCGGTCGTTACACGCGCTCAGATGCAGTCGTTACTCTCCATCCAAGGACATGCCCTGTACAAACAGACAAAGCGGCATTCCTCTGGTTACTGCTCGAGCCAAGTGTTCCCACAGGAGTCGTAAACATATTGCTCTGAAACGTGTGCTTGAAGTCAGTCACCGCATCGGGTGGGGTTTCGTTGCACTCCTTCGCTGGCTGGCTGACTGGTTGTCTGTGCGACACCACTTGAGCACTCAACTTCATTCTACACAACGAATAGAATTTTGGTTTTTTTTGGTTACTACACAATCCCATGTTTGTTAGCCATCGTGTTTTTCGCTTGTTCACAACATGTTCGTCCTGCCACGTTATCCTAGTACTGTTATTGTTGTCCCTGCTGTTGCATTTGCGACACCTTGTTCGGCGGGTCACTCCGGAGTCATTTGGCCAAATGTCTATCTCATGTGCTCCAAGTAAGTTGCTCCCCAATGTCTGATAACTAATAGTTTCAATATGTAGACCAGCAACTACCTCCGATGACGACGTTGTTCCCTTGTGCCATACCTGCTGCTGCTACTCATTTTGCTACTTATTTTTATTTGGTCATTTCAACTGCTACGTTTTTCTTTTGGCAAAAACATTTATGATCATGACTCGTCCGTTCGGTAGCACAGACAGACAGACAAAAGAATGAAAGGACATAGCGATGAACAGTATGTCTATTCGAACGATTTGTTCTATTGTTGTTGGTGCACCGTCATCTTGACTTCTTCGGTTTCACAAAAGAGTTCGTCCGGAAAGTGTGTTCTGTCCTTTCCAGCATAATAACGGGCATAACATGTTTTACGTGTTTTGTGCTCGAGGTACTTTTTGCTGTGCTATTAAGCAATTGTTCGGTAATGGATACACTTCACCAGTCAACGGTGCTGACTCACGAACTCATTGAGCATTTATCGTTAGTGACAACAGAGTGCAAACCAACCAGAAAAATATACAAAAACATGAGTCTAATGCATTTTTATAACCATTGCAATGAAATTTTATTAGTTCTTCAGTTCTGAAGGCAATTACGTTTGGTAGTGTCTACATTTATTGAATTTCTTCTTAGTCACATTTATTTGTCGTTATCAATGACTATTAACATTTGTCTAAAAGGAAAATATTCATGAAATATAATATTTATATAAAAATGGGTACATTATAAGAACATTTGATTGACTGTCTCTTTGGGCAATATTTTCTTATGTTATTATTAAGTAAGCACTTCAAAGTGAACTTCAAAATTAATATTCTCCATTTGTTATTGTTTTCCATTCGTTACCGTACTCCACAAATCGCGAGGTTTAAAGTAAACACCACCAACTCCATCTATATTTTTACAAGCTTTACTTAACCTCAATGCGAAATATTTAAGGCTTTGCAGAATGACCCCGAGCAATAAAGCTGTTCAGTAGGAATTGGGAATGGTGCTTCCGATACATTGGAAACCGAAGAGGGCGACTCATTATCATACAACTGTTTCAACCTGATATGCAGTTTATAAGTATTGCCGAACTCCATACCAAGAGATGATGAGGATATCGCCATCATTGGGCAGATGACATGAACAGTCAGTGCATCATTCTCCATCTTGAAGAAGGAATCGTGTTACGGTGAATGAGGACAAAATATAGTACTTGGTGGCAATGATATTAGACAGCACTTCACTATAGACATGCACAATTTTAAAATCTTGAAGGAATTTTCTTCACTAAGAAATGAATAATGACAGGATTATCTCTACCAGTAGTAGAGGGTATCTGTCTAACAAAGTACAATATCTGGGCTTTACTCTAGATAGTAAACGACTCTGGACAAAACGTGTTGAAAATAAAATTTCACGAGCATTGAATGCTTACTGGCAATACAGACGAATTTTTGGGAAGACATGGAGAGTATCGCCGAGCAAAACTTTGTAGATTTACACGGCAATGATAAGACCGATGCATCGGCAGTCTGGTGAAACAAGCTGTCGCGAAAGTGTGTGACAACTAGTCTGGCCAAGATTCAGAGAAGAGTGTTTCTGAGTGTTACGGATGCCTTTCCCACTACACCTGGCCCAACGCTGAATGCAATCTTAAACCTACCACCTCTTGACATCTTCATCAGAGACGAAGCCTTGAAAGGCCAGACAAAATTTTTAGGTTTGCCAACCTGATATACAAGACTGGCTTACGCCTGACTGTGCGTCAGGTAGAGGGTCCAACCGTATTTTCACCAACGGCTCCAGAACCGATCAGGGATCTGGTGTTTGTAGAACCGGATGACCGCAGACTTCACTTTGCCTTAGGCGACCATATCTGGTATTCCAATCCGAAGTTTATGATATTCTTATGGCTATGGACTACATTGCGGATAATAGATGCCGGAACAGAGCTATATCTGTTTGCAGCGATAGTCAAGCTGATCTTATGGCTTTGTACAACACGGTCATCACATCAATTGTGTTGGAAAATAAAATACACTGAAACTGAGCAGGGTGCCGGGCCATGAAGGAGTTTCGGGTAACGAAATAGCTGACGAACTAGCACGAGGATAATACAGTTAAACCAGAACCTGTGCTTCGACTAACTGCATCTACGGGATAACTCTCCATCAAATCTTGGGTCTCCTCCGTATACAAAACAGATGGCTAAACGCGACCAAATACAGATTCTCCAAGCTCATGACACTGACGATAACCAAGAGATCGGAGGCTTTTCTACTTTCCTTTAGTAGAAAGTAGTACAGATCACTGACGGAATTTATAACGGGACACAACTCATGTGAAAAACACATGAACGTAATCGGCCAGGCCGAAAGCGCCTTATGTTCTGCCTGCTACCAAGAAACTGGTACCACGGTGCACCATATCTGTGACTCTTCAGCATATTCTGGAATTAGGAGGCAGATGTTTGGCACAGACGTGATGATCATCCAATAGACTTCTTAGATTTACTAATAAATGTAAGAAATTTCATTAAAACTCAGGGAACAGGGTCACAGCACAATACATATATAATCCTGTCTGAGTGCTGTGGCTCTATTTTTATCCCACAAAAAAACGTAGGATCCATCGTTGGCACAAAGAATAACGCAAGTTTTGCGATGAAAGAAGAATTTATTTTGCTAACACGTGCTACTTTGGGCTCTACAGGCAATTGAAAAGTAGAATCCTCTCCCGACGGAGAAAATTATAACCTATAATACCCTTAACTTCAACGAGTATGTATCTCTTAATGTTCGTACCGAACAGATATCTCTTACCTATCTGGTAGATATCTATGCGCTGAATTTACGGGCATTAGTCATTAGTAGCCGCGGTAGCTCAGTGGTTAGTGCGTTGGACTGCGAGCCGAAAGGTCCCCGGTTCAGGCCTGGACTGGGGCTAACAACATCTTTTCATAGAAACATTTTTCTATACCGTGCTACCTCTCGGCAGTAAATGGCAAACCTACGAGAGTAAAACCATTGCCTATGAAAAGCTCTCACCCGCCGTTCGGATTCGGCAATAAACTGTATTCGAATTCGGCAATAAACCACCACTTTGAGTACAAATATAACACGCACAGCTCAAAGTGGTGAGAGAGCTCGGCCGAAGTTCTATACAGGACTGTAGCGCCAAACTATTATTATTATTATAGTCACTCATCAATCAAGTCGTAATCTCCGACCCAGAGGCATTGACCACCACCGTTGAGCGCTGTCCGGAGAGTTTGAGAGAAAGATTCTTCGGATAATCTATGTCTATAAAAACGAGTGCAGAATCAGAAAGTCTATGTGGATGCGTATATGTTTAGCGTATGTATGCAAACTGGATGGATGAACATGTGTACAACTCTGTACCCTGTGATAGTCATCGTAGGAAGGAACGACCGAATATCCGGGGCAGTTTAGTGTCCCAACGAAATGCGATTAGTCAGAGAGACTTTTAGAAGAAAATGTTTACTACGAAAGGTTTGCCATCATCTGGAGAGTGGTTGTATAGAAAAATGTATTCGCCATATTCTGCAATTTTACAATTTCAACGATTTTTCATAAAGAAGATCATGAAGTCATTGGAAAGTTTGTGGTAGTTATATTTAGTACTTTTTCGAGATATTCCTATTAAAGAGTAGCAAAGTCTTCGTTATGTAGTAGATACTTTGAATATTGATGTTTGTAATAATTGTAAATTCAGGCACTCTGAATACTTCCACCATACAATTAGTCATTCTTCAATGCGTCGACGTTCTCATTTCAGTCCTACATATAACAACAAAAGCGCAGCATGCATCACAGGATCTGTACAATGACTGGCATGGATCATTTCCCGTAAAGGTGGAATGGGTAAGAAACGAGGTCAATTTATTACAGTTTCCAGCAAACAACTGGCAATGGAACATTAACTGTTGCCAATGACCGTTACTTATACTAAACAAAAAAGAACAACACAACACAAATGTGTACAGTAGTCGTGCATAGAGTGGGTCGAAATACACATGAACTCCGCACAAATATTGGAGAGTTACCAGTTTGAGTCATGCTTGGAATGCGCCGAACAGCCGTAGGAATAATAGTCGTTGTCGTGGTTCATGAAAGAGTTATTTTTGTGGGTGAAAAATTGAATGTATGAATGAATGAATGAATGAATGGAGGAATGAATAAATGAATAGCTGAATGAACGCCTCGAATGCTATGCAATAAGTAACTGTTACAATTGCCCAAACGGAGCGGAAAAACAAAATGACCGAGTCAACAGTGTGCACAAACTGACTCAACGACAGACAAGGACATAAAATCCGACGTACATATAGCCAAAAGTATACATGAACCGTAGGGCAAACTCTCATCAACTATCAACGTTCATTGCACTGCCATAGCATAAGACTCATGCGCTCATACAGCATTTGCAAGGATATCATCAACATATTCATTATCAACAAAAGTATCATCATTAGCAGCAATGACGTTAGCGCTACCAGCATCAGCAGCAACGGCTGCACCAACAGCAGGCATCATCCATTCGTTACATGTTGCATGTATTCTCCACATGCATGACAGAAGATTTATGCCTCGCACTGGTTGCGATTCACTGCCTGATACACGCATTTGTCGCTTCTCTGCAGCGTTTAAAGTTGCCACCTCGATAAAGAATTAGGTGTTCGAAAAATATTAAAGACTTCATATAATTAAAAACGTCGATTTAGCAGGCTTAAATCAAGACTCGGGCAAGTCTGGGAGACTATGTCTACGTTATATAGTATGTTTGTGGTACTGTGCCGTAGTTATCAACCCAAGATTTGTTCATAAAAGAGTCGACCTTGGTTTCAAGACATGCCTAGTGTTTATAAACATTAGCGAGGGCTTTCCCTTAGTTGGACATGTCGATAATCTTAAATGGGTTAGGTTCTGAAGAGTGAACGATGACCATGTCATCTTCCACTCGGAGACCTAAATGTTGACTGTGATTTCCTTCCCATGGATTGCCTTCTCAGGAAGTTGCCAGTGAACGAGTTCGTGATCTTGATGAACCGTTGTACATCTCTCAATTTAGCTTTCGAGATGTATGATGTGCCCTTTAGGAATCGTCGTCCGAAACAGGTGTACTTCAAGTTCAACTATGAAAAAACTTCACAACGAATGGAAAAACTTGATAAATTTTGTCTCACATTGAAGTGTAGTAGGGAGTAACGGTTCGTTCAATATTAAATAATTGCTTTTCGACTTAACGATCACAAAATGATGATTATTCTGATTTATTAAAGTTCCAGTAAGCTTAAATTCTCTGTTTATCTCTTTTAAAGTAGAACGTTTAAAGGAGCTATGTTCATTATTAAAATTCTTATATGAGTACTTGGTTTTTATAAATTCAACGGTCTCGTCAATGCAAAAAATTATATTCGCATTCTTCCAAAAGAAAATTAAAGAATCGAAAAGTTTTCATAAAACCAAAAGCAATACTTCACTTTGTTTTTTTTCATTTGAATTGAGTAAATTCTTCTGACGTCTGCCAAAAAACCTCATCAATGCATCAGACAATTCAGTTTGTTTCTTTCCCACAACATTTTTTTCCATAAAAATTTGCATAAAACAAAAAAATCCAATCTTAAAATTCACTACAAATTCCAACATGTGGCAACTCGATGCTTTTCTAATACATGTGCACTGAAATTTGCAATTTAGAAACTCCAACTACAAATAGTGAATCACTGCATCACATTGGCTGATGCATTCATTCATTGCGCAGGATGTTGCCACAGAGATGAAAAGATGAATTGAATCATGATACGGAGACAGCAGCCGCACATAAAACAATCGCCTGACTGACCGCAAAGTGACACAAACGGAAGACATTCCACAGTTTCATTTTTATGACTCGGCAAAGCGGACAAAAACTGACTGGTTGAAGTCAGAATTGCAATCAAAACCGAGGTTGAAATTAATGCTGTTCTTGGAGTCAATATTGCACAACTGTAGCATCGGTATTAGGATTTTTGAATGGTTACCAATGTATTCTGTTACATTTTCCTCTATATATTCAAAAAAAAAAAATGAGAAATAAAAATATTAAAAATATATCAAAATATTTACAAAGTAACTCTTCTAACTAATTATATTACAAATTATTTCACAAAATACAAAAAATTACAATTTATCTATTGATGGTAATCTCCACAACGCACTTAAAATGGGATACTTTAATCCTGTACATGTGCCACGGAAATCGTCGAACGACATATCAATGAGAGCATAACCACCTAAATTGCTGAATCTAGCATAGGCGGCCTTAATGGCTGCACTATCAGGATCTTCGTAACCAACCCAGATGCCATGATCGCCATTTCCATCAGCCGAACGAAATGCATAAGTACCAAAACGTTTAGTAGGATCAATGACCTTCTTCAAAGGTTTCTCGGCACCTATTGAATTGATATTGGAGGAATTTGGTAACATTGAACATATTTCGGGCAAGCTGATCATGCCAGGTATGTCCGTTTGTTTACCAGCCGCACCTGCACCATCTGCAGCAAAAACTGGTGGCGATCCCCAAGGAAAAGAATCGCTCGTCAACTTCCAGGTGCGACCATATGCGGCGACACCGAGATGAATCATGTTGGGGGGACATTTCTTATTCAACCAGAAGTGTACCTGAAAGTTGACATTGTCCTCTTGATTTCCGTGATGGTTTGTGATCCTTCTACTTCTATCTAATACATAAAAATAGATTTCATCCAGCTCATTGATAGGGGAAGGGTAGTCAGCGATGTTCTTGCTTCGTTCGGCTGTCATAAAGTCGTAGGCATGTAGAATGATAAAGTCCAAGTTTTGAATCAAGGCGGATACATCGTAATACACTGCGAATAAGAATTGTAAGAGTTTGTAAAGAGTTTGTAAAGAGTTTGTTAAGAGTTTGTGAAGAGTTTGTTAAGAGTTTGCAAAGAGTTTGTTAAGAGTTTGTTAAGAGTTTGTTAAGAGTTTGTTAAGAGTTTGTTAAGAGTTTGTTAAGAGTTTGTTAAGAGTTTGTTAAGAGTTTGTTAAGAGTTTGTTAAGAGTTTGTTAAGAGTCTGTAAAGAGTTTGTTAAGAGTTTGTGAAGAGTTTGTTAAGAGTTTGTTAAGAGTTTGTTAAGAGTTTGTTAAGAGTTTGCAAAGAGTTTGTTAAGAGTTCTTAAAGTACATATTGAACTTACCTGATGAATTTACATTTGGCAAGACGGAAAGACTTAGCAAATAGCCGTCAGCACGAAATGCATTTTTGAGTTCACGTACTAAATAGATGAATTCTTCCTTGTGCTCATTTGCTTTGTCATCGGAAAAGTAACTTTTTACAATTGTCCAGTACTTATCAAAGAATGCTCGCTTTTCTCTCTCTTTTTTCTCATTGGGAAACATATTTTTTAAGCTATTCCAAAAGTCTGCATATCCGTCAGCCACCTCGGTTGCACTCTTTTCGGTGATGTGTGTAATTTCAACTGGTTCTGCTTGACTGTACAGCGGTTGTATAGTGCTGGATTCGAAATATATGGGCTGAATGTTGTTTGCTTCAGTATTGCTGGTTTCAGTGGCTTCAGTGTATGTGGGTTTGATGGTGGGTTTAATGGCTGGTCGTTCTCTAAAAGAGGAGGTTGTTTTACGCCCAATATGTGGATAGTTTTTTGGGAATTGCCAAGCCAAATCTAAACCATCAAAGTCGTATGTTTTTACCATTAGATAAGCACTATTTATAAAGTCTTTACGCCCCTGCATAGACTCCAGAAGATTTGTATATTTATTATTTCCAGGGTCAATAATATCTTTGTCACCGCCAATGCTGAGTAATATCTTCAAGTGTGGATATTTTACTTTGAGATCGGTAACTCTGCGATACAGTCCATATCCCTCATCCAGGTCGAGCGCCGTGTTTATACTAATTAACTTATTCGTAGATGCATCGATGCCTGCATATCCGTAGATTAGATATGTGCAAAACCCAAGACCTTCTTCTAGGTCATTTAGTGTTAATTTACCAAGACCTGTTTAATATAATAAAATCTGAATTCGCAATTTTTAGTGAAACTGTAGTATTAATGAAAACGCATCAATTATAAATGATCCATGTTGTAGAGACAAAATTGTATTTATCTTGGGTTTGATCTATTGTATTTATCTTGGGTTTGATCTATATATCTAACACAAAGCCAACGCGGTTAAAACAAGTATGAGGAAGCTATTTCTTGTTCATATTTTTATGAGAAAATGTAATTAGATTTACTGTTACTAAGTAAAAGAGATGCAAGATGAGGTAATATGGAAAGAGTAAGAAATGTGTTAGAAAGAGACGAAATATCATTTAGGGCACATATCTGATCAGTGAAATGAGTGCAAATGAGATGTCAGCATCGCGGATTTCTTTATTCTCCCCTGTGTTAGTGATGATTTATGAATAAGACGTTCATAAAACATATTTTTTTTATAATTTTCTTATTTATGAGTTACTATCAGAGACCCGTGATTCGCTATGGACGTTTTTTATTGGCGTTACAAATGTAGTAACCGAAACAAAAATAATTCTCCACCAAACCAAATTATCTCAAAGACAATTCTGCCTCAGACTGTGCTGCCCTGTGGAATATTTCGACGAAGAAATCTTCCCGTAGAATTCTTCTCCGTAGAGTTTTTCCCAGTAGAAGTTTTAGTGTAGTGAGTTTAAGTGAGTTGAGTTTTTCCCAGTAGAAGTTTTAGTGTGTTGAGTTTTAGTGTGATGAGTTTTAGTGTGTTGGGTTTTAGTGTGGTGAGTTTTAGTGTGGTGAGTTTTATAGTGGTGAGTTTTAGTGTGGTAATTTTTGGTGTGGTTAGCTTTAGTCTGGTGAGTTTTAGATTGGTAAGTTTAAGTGTGGTGTGTTTTGGATTGGTGAGGTTGCCAATGTCTTTCAAGAGGTTAATTTTTAATAATTTACTATAATTATTTAAATTGGAATTTACAATTTAGCTAATTTTATTGATTTACAGTATGCTATTGCATTGCCAATTCAATTTCACATATCAATTAATAATACTTGCGTGGAATCTTGTGTATATTTTATAAATGAATCTTGTTTTTATTTTATTATGTTAGGTAATCTTACCTTGACGCTGAAAACTTTTACCATCATAATAGCAAATTATGCGCTTTATGCCATCGTCTATTATCTGATTTTCCACGAAGACAATCGCTAATAGCAAAAACAAAATAGAACACTGCATTTTTGAACCATAAGTAATTGTAAAATGTTTAAATTAAAAACGTAAATTAAATAAAACACTAGAAAATATTCTCCAATGCAACTCAATGAGCACCAAATACATGGAGGTCTGAAATCTAACTGCGCGATCTTTTGATTTGCACACAAAACAGATCGTTCTCAGAATAGTTACTAATATAAAGAATTGATAACGGAATTCAATGCAATCTGATTTAGGTACAGTGCATTCTTTACAATGCGTTACTATAATATAAATGATATAGTAAGGTATAATATACAGGGTGGTCCGCTGTGGAGTGCAAATATTTTAGGGACTGATTCCTTGGTTCATTTCACGAAAAAAATTGTTCTTGAGTTAGGCTCTATTTGGAACACCCAGTGATATACAGGGTGTTTTCAAAATTTACTTTACAAAAATTTATACAACCGTGTACTAAATTATAACTTTTACAATGTATAGCCCAGATCAAAAATATTACATCCATTTTAAAGACAATCGATCATAGTTTCTAGGTAAATTTTAATATTGGCATTTTATGTGGTGCGCTAGGAGATTTTTCGAATCAAATTAAAAAAATAAAAACTTTATTTAAACTATTTCGAGAAAAACGGGGTTTTATAAAAAATAGCCGAAATAAAATTATTATTTTTTTAATTTGATTTGATGATTTTAATTTGACATAAAATGCCAATATTAAAATTTTCATAGAAACTATGATCGATTGTCTTTAAAATGGATGTAATATTTTTGCTCTGGGCTATACATTGTAAAAGTTGCAAAGTACATTTTTAAAACACCATGTATATCATTGGGTGTTCCAAATAGAGCCTAACTCAAGAACAATTTTTTTCATGAAGTGAACCAAGGAATTAGTACCTCAAATATTTGCACCGCAAAGCGAACCATCCTGTACATTTCAGTTGATAATTTTAGTGATTTCTGAAATGATATAAAAAATTGGTATTAACTCTTTACTTAAAAAAATAATTGTTTCTTTTATTTATTATTCAAAAAATCTTAATTTGATCTTAGACTAAAATGTAAAATAGTTTTTTTAAAGAGTATAATATTTGATCTCAATATACTACTCCGAATATTAATTTTGAAGATCGCAAATCTTACTTTTTATAGCAATCATTACAGGTTATAATAAAATATAGATATAAGAATAACATAGTCTCTTCGAAAATGCTAAACATTGCACAGTTGTAGTAATTTTCATGATGAATAAAGCCATATTATGATATCTTTGAGAACCTATGGATCACGCGTACGTTATTCAATAAAAATATCTGAGATAAAAAGAGAAATTTGAAACTGGTTAATATTATTCCTAATGTATAAATTTGATCATTATCAAAATTCTGTAAATATTTATAAAAAAAAATCTACAATAAAAATAATAAAAACCTCAATAACTCATAATCTCCTCTTCATCGCTCGCAAAATGGGATACTTATCCCCCGTGCATAGGCCTCGAAAATCATCGAACGACATATCGACGAGTGCAATACCACCCAAAGCCTTCGCCCTAACATAGGCGGCCTTATTGGCGGCAGTATCGGGATCTTCGTACCCAACCCAGATGCCATGATCGCCATTATCATCGGCCGAACGATATGCATAACTGCCATAGCGCTTAGTAACATCTTTGACTTTGATCAGCGGCTTATCAGCACCTAGTAAATTTTTATTGGATGGATTTGGTAACATCGAACAAACTTCGGACCAGCCCAGCATTCCGGGTATTTGGATTTGTACACCAGCTGCACCTACACCGTTTGCTTTTGAAACTGGTGGCACACCATTCTCATTAGAATACTCTGTCAATGTCCAGGTGCGGCCATATGCGGCGACACCTACGTTAATCATGTTGGCGGGACATTCATTACTCAGCCAGTATTGTACCTGAAAGTTGACATTTTCCTCTTGAATTCGTCCAGTTAGCTCATAGATAGGCGCTGGGAAATCCGCAATCATCTCGTTTCGTTCGGCTGTCGCAAAGTCGTAGGCGTGAAGATTGACAAAGTCAAAATACTGGCTCAGAAGAGGCACATCAAAGTACACTACAAATAAAAATTGTATAATATATTTGGGAAAATCTATTTAAAGTCTATGTTAAATTTACATGACGAATTCACATTGGGCAAAACTGAAAGACTCAGCAAATAGCCATCACTACGAAATGAGTTCTTCAGTTCTCGCACTAAAGCAATAAATTGTTCCCTGTGCTCATCTGCCTTCTCATCAAAGTATAAGGCTGCTCTCTTTGTGACTTTCTTTGAAGCGGGAAATATATTCTTGAAGCCATTCCAAAAATCCGCATAGCCATCATATTCTTTGGTTGCACTATTTTCAGTGTTTTGTGTATTAGTTTTGAATTCTGGTTCACTATTGAGTGGTTGCATAGTTGAAGTGGAGAGTTCTCTGGTAAATTCCAGTTCCATATTAGCGATTGTAGTCTTACGTCTTATGCGCTGATTGTTCTTTGCGAATTGCCAAGCCAAATCTAAGCCATCAAAATTGTAAGTCTTCACCAAAGAATATACACTATTTATAAAGGTAATACGCCCCAGACTCGACTCTAAAATATTCTCATATTTATTGTTCTCCGGATCAATAATATCATGGTCACCGCCAACGCTAAGTAGTATTTTCAAGTGTGGGTATTTTACTTTTAGATCGGTAACTCGGCGATACAGTCCATTTCCTGTATCCAAGTCCAGTGATGGATTTATACTCATTAACTTATTCGTTGATGAATCGATGCCTGCATATCCGTAGATCAGATGGGTACAGAACTGTAGAGCGGGTTCCAGATCATTCAGCGTTAATTTGCCAAGTCCTGTTTATTGAAATGAAATCATTTTAAATCATATATATTAACACAGAAAACTTTTTTCTGAATTAGATATTCGGAATTTTTTACCATTTCGAAACATAAAGCATATATTTTACAATATAGCTACGGTACACCAAAAAAAATACTATAGTAAATTATATACATTTTCTGTCTTTGTTTTTTTTTGCAAAAAATTTGGGTCTACCAAGCAGCCCAAACATCTGACCAAAGCAGGAACTAGTGATGCCAACTAATTGTACCAACTGATTGAACCAATAGAATCTTTTTTGAAAATGAAATCATTTTAAATCATATATATTGACACAGAATACTTTTTCTAAATAAGATATTCGGAATTTTCACCTTTCGAAACATAAGCATTAATTTTATAATATAGTTCCGGTACACCAAAAAAATTACTATAGTAAATTATAAATAGTTTATGTCTTTGTTTTGCAAAAATGTAGGTCTACCAAGCAGCCCAAAAATATTACCAAAACAGGAACTAGTGATGCCAACTAATTGTACCAACTTATTCAACCAATAGAATCTTTTTTGAAAATGAAATCATTTTAAATCATATATATTGAAACAGAAAACTTTTTCTAAATAAGATATTCGGAATTTTCACCTTTCGAAACATAAGCATTAATTTTATAATATAGTTCCGGTACACCAAAAAAATTACTATAGTAAATTATAAATAGTTTATGTCTTTGTTTTGCAATAATGTATGTCTTCCAAGCCGCCCAAACATCTGACCGAAGCAGGAACTAGTGATGCCAACTAATTGAACCAACTGATTGAACCAATTGAATCTTTTTGATTTTGAAAATAAAAACGTGAAAATAAAAGTTGAAAACTCTGCAGAGAGTAATATACATATCGTCACTATCATGGCAAAGAGGCGAATTTGTAATTTTTGACATTTGCGTTTTTTTTTTACATTTTTTAATGTAGTTTTTCCTCAAGTTTAGTGTATGGTTTTGTAGGATATTTTTACCCACAAAAGACTTAAGCGGCGAATTCGAAAAATGGAAACTTTTGTCGAAAATTTTTGTTTTTTTGGCATAACTTTTTATTGGTGTAAGATAAAATAGTGGTGTAAATAGTTTGTTTAAATTACGTATCGATTGGCATCATTATTTTAAAATATTATTTTGATTTTTTTTTTATTTGCAAGAAAAATGTTTGGCAAATTATTTTTAAATAATGATGCCAATCGATAGGTGCTTTCCAAACAAACAGTAAATACATTTACAGCACTATTTTATCTTGTACCAATAAAGAGTTATAGCAAAAAACGAATAGATTCGCCCTTTTGGCATGACAATATTTTCAAATTTCTTCATTTTTTTGCTATAACTATTTATCGGTGCAAGATAAAATAATGGTGTAAAGGCATTAATTGTTTGTTATTAAAGTACGTATCAATTGGAATCATTATTTTAAAAAAATTTGAAATTCTTATCATATGCAAGAAAAATGTTTGTAAAATTATTTTTAAATAATGATACTAATCGATAGGTGCTTTCCAAACAAACAGTAAATGCATTTACATCACTATTTTATCTTGTACCAATAAAGAGTTATAGCAAAAAAACTAAAAGATTCGCCCTTTTGGCATGATAAGATTTTCAAATTTCTTCGTTTTCTTGCTATAACTCTTTACTAGTGCAAGATAAAATATTGGTGTATGGGCATTAATTATTTGTTTTTAAAGCACGTTTCGATTGGCATCATTACTTAAAAATATTTTGCCAAACATTTTTCTTGCAAATAACAAATGGCGAACTAGTATTTGGAAAATTATTTTTAAATAATGATGCCAATCGATAGGTGCTTAAAAAGCAAACAATAAATGCCTTTACATCAGTATTTTATCTTGCACCAATAAAGAGTTATAGCAAAAAAAAAAGAATTTTTTTGCTATAACTCTTTATTGGTGCAAGATCTTGCGCTAATAAAAAGTTAAGAGTTTTTTTTATACAAATGTATTCAATTTTTGTATAGAAATACTCCATCATCAAGAACTATATCAGTTTAGTAAAAACAAATACATGTGCTTTTGGACGTAAATCAATTTATTTTAAACACGTTTTCAATTATGTTTAATGCAGTTTTTTTCGGTGTAATTAGAATTCCATTAACTACTTAATTCTCTCTGTGTAATTCCAAACAGTTTGGTAAACTTCAACACAAATATCTTATATATATATTCTATAATGTTAGGTAAACTCACCTTGACGTTTAAAACTTTTACCATCATAGTAGCAAATCATGCGCTTTTCCTCTTCGGTGACAGACTGATTTTCAACTAAGACTACCGATATTAGCAATAACAGTATTAAACACTGCATTTTTAATAATAAAAAATCAATTGTTGCCTTTTAATAACTATAAAATTAAATTAACTAAAAAACTTAATACTCCGCAATGCAATTCAATGAGTAGCAAATGCATTGAATGCTGAAATCCAACTGCACGATGATGATCTTCTCTGACTTGAGCACAAACCAGATTGTTGGGAGAATAGTATTATTATAAAATAGTTATTGCTATAAAGTATTGATAACGGAATTTAATTCAAGGTGACAAGATACAGTGTATTTTAAATAATGTCTAATGATTAAAAATATATATTTTCTATAGTTACGTAAATGTTTCATTGGATAGATTTACAGATTTGATCATTTTTTGTATTGTTTATTTCAAAATTATTTATTTTTTAGATTTTTGTTTCTTTTATTTCTCTAATTTAAGAACATTCTTCTTATTTTAAAATATAATTTGCAGAAAAATCTGAATTTGGTAAACCTGATGTTAGACTATTTTTATATGTATTTTCAATATTCCCCTCTGAATAGACAATTTTATATTCGAAGAGTAGTGCTTTTTATAGTTATTATAAATAAATAAATATAAAAATTGTTTTTAATTTAAATTTCTAAAAAGTGCACTGTACTAAGCAGATTCAAGATGAATAAAGCTGGTTTTTCATTTCTAAGAGAACTTATTGAGCACGAGAACATTATTCTGATAAAAAAAAAATAAAAATTAGAGAGAAAGAGCGTTAAGATAAATAAACGACTCAAACATATATCTCTTTATTATCGTTCGTCCCCACTACGTTTTCATTCACTTTCATCTTAAATCGGTAAAATTATTTCTAATATTTGGATTCACACGTTCGTTGAATCAAAAGTCTGTTTATAGTACTCACATTGTGCTATGTACAGAGAGAAAAAAAATGTACATCATGTTGATGAATTCCGTTCTTCAAATTATTCATTGTATTGAAGAACCATTCATAATATTAATGACTAACGTCATCAATGTTATGAATGCGATCATAAATATGATGAACGCTTGTTAAATGTCGAAAAAGTGTCTTCAATATGATGAACTGTATGTGTTGAATAAGTTTCATCATATTAATGTACAAATACATAAAATACAACATATTTTACTTTATATTGAAGAATTCTGTTCATCAAACCAAATTTAAAATAAAATATTTATTTTTCGTTAATTTTTTGCCGTACTTCTCAGTTCCCAAATAGTTCTTTTATGTGGTTTCTTATATAATACTTGCTCGATATGCAGAAATTAGTAAAATGTTATTTATAATTTCAACTTTTTATTTATAAAAAATATATAAAAAAAAAATGTTTTGAATTTTTTTTTTTTTTAATTTTTTTATCCAAAAAATTTTTTTTTTATAAATTTTTTTGTTAGAATTTTTTTTTTATTTTCAAAACTCCATACATTTTTTTCTAAATTTTTTTTCAAAACATATTTTTTCGATAAAATTTATTGTACAATAAAACTTAATTTTTTTAAAATTCGTAAAAAAATATATTCATAAATATTATGAATTTGTTCATAAGACGATTCATATTCATTGTATTGAATATTTCGTTCTTCATAATGATGTTCGATAGTACGAATAATTTCATATATATAATGAATGTATTCATCAATATGACATTCATCAATAGGACACGGTGGTATCAATATGATGAATCTGGTAATTGGATAAAAAATTCATAATATTTATGAATAAATTCATCATATTGATGATTTTTTTTGTCTTTGTAGCATTCGAAAAACCCTATATTATTTTAAAATTTTACTTTATTAAACAAATGTATGTATTTTCATAATAAAAACTATATAATCGTATATGCATTCGGTTAGATTACAATCTATATTTGATCGCACGTAAAATGGGATACTTATCCCCTGAGCATGAGCCACGAAAATCGTCAAACGACAAATCGACGAGTGCAACACCACCCAAACCTTTTGCTCTAACATAGGCGGCCTTATTGGCGGCAGTATCGGGATCTTCGTAACCCACCCAGATGCCATGATCACCATTCGTATCGATCGGACGATACGCATAAGTACCAAATTGTTTTGTAGGATCACTAATCTTGCGCAAGGGTGCATCAGCACCTTTTGAATGAATATTGGCGGAATTTGGTAGCATCGAACATACTTCGGGCCAGCTGAGTAGGCCAGGTTTGTCCGTTTGTATACCAGCGGCACCTGCGCCATCTGTCGCTAAAACTGGTGGCAAACTGCTCCGATCAGTATCCGCTGTCACCTTCCAGCTGCGTCCATATGCGGCAATACCTACATTGATCATTGTGGCAGGACATTGATTATTCAACCAATATTCTACTTGATAGTTGACATTGGCCTCTGGATTACGTTCATTTAGCTCATAGGTAGGCGCAGGGTAATCAGCAAACTCATTGTATTCGGGTGTCTGAAAATCGTACGTATGCAGATTGACAAAATCCATACTTTGAACAAGTGCGGGCACATCATAATACACTGGAAATAAATGTTTTTTTTTGAGCTATTTAATCATCATGTACTCGGCTGTTTACATTTGTAGCATTTTTGACGAAAATTTTAAATTTTTTTCCACAATAATAGGACACGAGGTTTTTAGTATATTTCTTAAAATTAATGCTAAGCCATTTTGGACACAAATGACCAAAAAAAAATTATTAGTTCCGCAGACAATACTTTTTAAAAGACCATATACTGGCCGCCTGTCTAAAAATGTTGTCACCATATAAAATGTATGGGAAGTCGCATCACTTTTTTAATCAAGTTATTTTTTTTTTGTATTTCAGCTTGTCAAATCGTTATTGTCGTAGAAAAAAAATTAAGATTTTTTTTTTAAATAATGTTTGTTGTATTTTTTATAAACACATAAATACCGACAACTACATTACTGCCGTCGAACGCCGAGCGGCTGATTTGTTCTAGTCAGAGCTGTAAAGGTTTGATTACGATTCTTAGTAGTCGTAATCAAAAGTAATCGTAATCCAACCTTTACAGCTCCGGTTATTGTTTTCAATGTTCGTCTTCTCTCTCTTTACTCGTTGCTCTCACTCACTGCACACACTGTACTTGTTGAATTTTCAGCGACAGTAGTGTCATTTGTTTTTCAAAATATTGAATATCTTGAACAAAATGTCTTGACACTACTTGACACCAATGAAACAAATACTGCAGTGAAGTGTAGTCGCTGGAGGGACTTCACTATAATACTGTCGACTGTCATTGCAAAATGCACTCAATACTGTAGAGTCTAGTAATGCATATATTGCAGTGGAAACTTCAAATACATTTATGCGAATGTCTAATATAGTTATTGTGCGGACTTTCCAAAATGGGCGTCTGAGGCTCACTTCCATGAATTTACAACTGTTTGAGGTCTGATGGTAAAAAATATTGTCGTAATCAAAAGTAATCGTAATCCAACCTTTACAGCTCTGGTTATTGTTTTCAATGTTCGTCTTCTGTCTCTTTATTCGTTGCTCTCACTCACTGCACACACTGTACTTGTTGAATTTTCAGCGAGAGTAGTGTCATTTGTTTTTCAAAATATTGAATATCTTGAACAAAATGTCTTGACACTACTTGACACCAATGAAACAAATACTGCAGTGAAGTGTAGTAGCTGGAGAGTCTTCACTATAATACTGTCGACTGCCATTGTAAAATGCACTCAATACTGTAGAGTGTAGTAATGCATATATTGCAGTGGACACTTCAAATACTGTTATGCGAATGTCTAATATAGTTATTGTGCGGACTTTCCAAAATGGGCGTCTGAGGCTCACTTCCATGAATTTACAACTGTTTGAGGTCTGATGGTAAAAAATATTGTCGTAATCAAAAGTAATCGTAATCCAACCTTTACAGCTCCGGTAATTATTTTCAATGTTCGTATTCTCTCTCTTTACTAGTTGCTCTCACTCACTGCACACACTGTACTTGTTGAATTTTCAGCGACAGTAGTGTCATTTGTTTTTCTTGAACAAAATGTCTTGACACTACTTGACACCAATGAAACAAATACTGCAGTGAAGTGTAGTCGCTGGAGGGACTTCACTATAATACTGTCGACTGTCTTTGCAAAATGCACTCAATACTGTAGAGTCTAGTAATGCATATATTGCAGTGGAAACTTCAAATACATTTATACGGATGTCTATCTAATATAGCTATTGTGCGGACTTTCCAAAATGGGCGTCTGAGGCTCACTTCCATGAATTTACAACTGTTTGAGGTCTGATGGTAAAAAATATTGTCGTAATCAAAAGTAATCGTAATCCAACCTTTACAGCTCCGGTAATTATTTTCAATGTTCGTATTCTCTCCCTTTACTCGTTGCTCTCACTCACTGCACACACTGTACTTGTTGAATTTTCAGCGACAGTAGTGTCATTTGTTTTTCTTGAACAAAATGTCTTGACACTACTTGACACCAATGAAACAAAACTGCAGTGAAGTGTAGTCGCTGGAGAGTCTTCACTATAATACTGTCGACTGCCATTGCAAAATGCACTCAATACTGTAGAGTGTAGTAATGCATTTATTGCAGTGGAAACTTCAAATACATTTATGCGGATGTCTAATATAGTTATTGTGCGGACTTTTCAAAACGGGCGTCTGAGGCTCACTTCCATTAATTTGCAACTGCTTGGGTCTGATGGTTAAACTATTTCTTTTATTTGTTTTTTCTTTTTAATATTGACATGGTTTTCCACACAAATTCTGCTACAAATGTAGATACCCGTCACCATTGTAAGTTTACAATCCCGAGCACATAAAGTTGAAAATTGTATTTACCTGATGAATTCACATTCGGCAATACCGAGAGACTTAGCACATAGCCATCAGGACGAAAAAGCGTTTCTAGATGTCGTACTACAGCGGTAAATTTGCTCTTGTGCTCATTGGCCTTCTCATCGATGTAAAACATGGACTCAGCAAAGACTGCTCTCTTTTCGACTTTTTTTTGAGCTGGAAAAATATTCTTGAAGCTGTTCCAAAAATTCGCATAACCGTCATCCGTACCGGTTGCAGTATTTTCGGATAGTTGAGTATCTTGATTTCGATTTGCATAACCGTTATCTGTGCCGATTGCAGTATTTTCAGATAGTTGTGTTTTTGGTTCAACAGTGGTTGATTGCAAGTTGTATTGGCGTTTTATATTATTGTATATAGTAGATATAGAACTACGTCGAATGCGTTGATTATACTTTGGAAATTGCCAAGCCAAATCTAAACCATCAAATCCGTATGCTTTTACAATAGCATAAGCGCTATTTTTAAAGTTGACGCGCCCTGTACTGGTCTCCAAAAGTTTGAGATATTTATTGTTTTCAGGCTCAATACTATCCTTGTCACCACCAATGCTGAGTAGAATCTTCAGATTTGGGAATTTGCTCTTTAAACTGATAACTTTGCGATATAAACCACTTTTCTTATCCAAATCGAGCTGCTGATTATTACTAATTAACGAATTCGTTACTGGATCGATGCCTGCATAGCCATAGATCAGATGGGAGCAGAAGGGTAGAGATGGTTCAAGTTCGGTTAATGTCAATTTAGCAAGACCTGTTTGTTATAAAAATGATTTAGTTGAATTAATACAATTTGATAAAATTAATATTATAATCTGATAATTATAAATTGTAGGACTTTTATATAGTTTAAAATATTAAGGGGATTCATATTAACCGCGTAAATCCCGTAATTTTTGGAAATAGTAGAAATTAACGAAAACAAAATATGCCATATTTTACGCGCAACTCTTATAAGTATCTGTTGAATATATTTTAAGTGTTTTAACCGAAAATTGGAGCGAATAAAATCTTAATCAATACGTTTCCGAGAAGCCATAACAAAGGGTGTTCGTGTCCAGTAACGTGTAAAGTTTTATTTTTTACGAGATTGAAAGTTTACGACTCTGGCATGTTTTTTTTTTAATTTTATCTGTGTACATTCCGGAAGTTTTTATCAAACACATCAATCTTATAAATTTTTTAATATTACCTTCGCGCTGAAAACTACTACCATCGTAGTAACAAATCAAACGCTTTTCCTCTTCATCGATAGTCTGATTTTGAACTACGACAATTGCTAATAGCAAAAACAAAATAAAACACTGCATTTTATAACTACAAAAAACAATTATTATGTTTTGGAAATTAAAAACTTGAAAATAACAAAGCACTAATGAAAAAATGCAATGCTATAAGTAGCAAATGCTTTGAATGCTGAAATGCAACTGCGTAATGATGCTCATTTGAGCATAAACCAGGTCGTTCTGAGTATTTGTATTGCTGTAAAATATTGATAATGACATTTTATACAAGTCGAGGTGTAATTTATACAGATTTTGCGCAATATGATCATGATCATCAAAGCTAGTTTTCGATTTGTGAGAGAGCTTAATGATCACGAGAACATTATGGAGAATAATTATGAGAGTGAGACAGTTATAAGAGATTTGTTAAGACAATAATATAAACTTGATGTAGCATGTTTGAGCTTTCCAATACATTTATTGTAATAAAGAGCTCTTTTTTGGCATAAGTTTGGCATGATAGAAGTAACATTCTCACCTTTATGTACCACTGCTCTCCCGTTTATTCTTTTATATCACCACAGTTATCTGGTCCGGGTAATGATAAACTTGGAACTTAGTCGTCTCGAGACCCTGACTAAGCACCTATGCTCTTTCCCTTTCTTATTATTTTCCATCATCGCAATCACAAAGCGGAACTAATGGTGAGTTTATACCTGTTCGAAGACCATAGAAAAACAAATTGACACCTACATCCTAGTAATCGCCTTTGACACTCCGATAAGGGAACGATTATACCCCGCAATGTCTGAGTTCGGTATACCTGCGAAACTTTTAAGACTTTGCTGGATTATATGATGAATTTTCAATATGATGAATTTATTCATAAATATTATGAATTTTTTCACCAACTACCAGATTTATCATATTGATACCATATTCAATACAATGAATTTGAATTGTCATGTTGATGAATTTGTTGATAATATTTTTCTCAAAAAATTTTTTTTTTTTATATAATAATTCGAAAAAAGGGTTGTAAAATTGTATTTAAAAAATAACAGTAAAAAAATTTCGGACAAAAAAAAAATATCGGAAAAAAAATCCAGAAAAAAAATGTCAAAAAAAAATTTTTTCGAATAAAAAATTTGTTCGAAAAAAAAATTTGATCGAAAAAAAAAAACTCAAAAAAAAAATTGTTCGAAACATTTTTTTTTTTTTCAATATATATTTTTTATAAAAATAACTTTTTATTAAAAAAAAAAGTTGTAATTATAATAAATATATTATAAAGCATTTTACTAATTTATGTATGTCGAGCAAACATTATATAAGATATAACACACAAGAACTACTTGAGAATTGAGAAGTACGGCAAAAAATGAACGAAAGAAAAATGTTTTGATAGAAATTTGGTTTAATGAACAGAGTTTTTCAATATGAAGAACATATATGTTATATTTTATATTTCGGTTCATTAATATGATGAAACGTATTCTTCACATATTGAAGTTCATCATATTGAAGAACATTTTTTCGACATTTACCAAGCGTTCTTCATATTTATGATAGCATTCATAACATTGATTGCGTTAGTCATAATATAATGAATGGCTCTTCAATACAATGAATCATGGTTTGAAGAATGATGTACATTTCAATATGATGTACATTTTTTTTTTCTGTGCTCCGAGCCATTTCATATCGAACGAGGCTTCAGACAGGGTGATTCCCTATCTTGCGACTTTTTCAATTTATTGATGGAGAAAATAGTTCAAGCTGCCGAACTCCGTCAAAGTGTCATGCTGCTCGCATATGCCGACGATATGGATATCATTGGATGGAGCACACGAGCAGTCAGCGCAGCATTCTCCAGAAGGAGAAAGAGTCGCGTCTAATGGGTCCAGCAGTACATGAGAACAATACACATTTCCTTGCTAAAAGGAGTCAGTGCAGACAAAAAGCTGATTTTGACACCCACAAGTTTGACATTGTGAAGGAGTTCGTTCGTCCATCTGGGACCCAGCATCAACAGCAATACCGGCGTCAGCCTGGAGATTCAAGGGAGAACAACTCTTGGTAACAGGTGTTACTATGGGCTTAGTAGACAATTTAGAAGCAGAGCCCCCTCACGCTAAACAAAAATAACGCTCTACACACAGAAAAAAATTCTTCTTATGATAAATTAATTCATAAATTTCAGATTCATCATATTGATACCACCGTTCATTAACTGACATATTAATTAATGCATTCATTATAAATATGAAAAAAATATTCAATACAATAAATTTGAATTGTCATATTGATGAATTTATACATTATATTTAAAAAAAAAAAAATTATAACAACGAAAAAAAAAATTATTTAAAAAATAACAGTAAAAATTAAAATAAATTATCCGAAAAAAAATTGATCCACAAAAAAAATCGAAAAAATATTTGTTAGAATAACAAAAAATTTGTTCGAAAAAAAATTTGATCGAAAAAAAAAATTTTTTCGAAAAAAAAATTTAGGCAAAAAAATTTGTTTGAAAAAAAAAATTTCAACACATTTTTTTTTTTTAATATATATTTCTAAATATATTTTTTTATTAATAAAAAGTTGTAATTATAATAAATATATTATAAAACATTTTACTAATTTATGCATGTCGAGCAAGCATTATATAAGAAATAACACACAAGAACTACCTGAGAACTGAGAAATACGGCAAAAGATGAACGAAAAAAAATATTTTTATAGAAATTTGGTTTAATGAACAGTGTTCTTCAATATGATAAACATATATGTTGTATTTTATATTTTGGTTCATTACTATGATAAAACGTATTCTTCACATACAGTTCATCATATTGAAGAACACTTTTTCGACAGTTACCAAGCGTTCTTCATATTTATGATAGTATTTATGATAGCATTGATGGCGTTAGTCATAAATATTATGAATGGTTCTTCAATACAATGAATCATGGTTTGAAGAACGGAATTCATCAATATGATGTAAATTTTTTTCTGTGCAAGTCACTCGTCACCATGCTCGTCTTTTTTTATGGTACAGAAATATGGACGGGGTTCTCCACCGATGGGAGAGTGCTGAGGGCGTTCGAGAGAAAGATTCTCTGTAAAATCTTTGGCCCTATCTGCTTTGCTAACGAGTGTCGTATCAGAATGAATCCACACAAAAAAAAAATCACCAACTACCAGTATTCATCATATTGATGATTTCATTCATGGAACTAAAATCGTGTTTAGTCAGTGTTTTTCATTTTTAATATTTTTTATATCAAAAAATTTCAAACAAAAATTTGTTTCCATTTATACATTTACGTATTTATAATTCTTATAAGATTTATGATATATAAAATAATAAGGTTTGACGACCAAAATTCATCAATATGATGTTCACTTTTTTATTAATAAGATGAATGATGATGAGGCTTCGAATAATTAGCAATTATATATTATAAATCATTTAAGAATTATAAATACATAAATGTGTAAATGAAGATAAATTTGTGTTTGAAATTTTATGTTAAAAAAAATAATGAAAATGAAAAACATTTCAAAAATACGATTTTAATTCAATGAATGAATTCATCAATATGATGAATCCTGGTAGTTGGTGAAATTTTTGGTAAAATTTTGTGTGTGTCATGAGATGAATGAGTTATTCGACGACATTGACATAGTTAAGGGCATTAAAATGAAAACGCTCCAGCCATGACGGTGTTTGAAACAAAACTCGAATGTGGACAGCGTAGAAGAGGGCGTCCAAATCTGCATTGGAAAGACCAAAGTTGACGACAACCCACGTAGGAATTGTCAGGTCTGACGACGGGTTGAAGACTCAACCAGCACTGGCAGACCATTTTTTGAATTTTTCAAAAAAAATTTCAAAAAAACCCTACATGAAAAAAATGCCCCTAATATTCAGAATTTTGCGCCTTTTTAAATGAGCGGTAACTATAGAGAAAGGCGAAAAATTTGTAAAAAAATCATAAAATTGCAAATTTTGCACCTCTACAGAAGGGCGCCTTATATTTACAAAATATTTGCGCCTCTATAGAAGGGCGCAAAATAAAGAGAAAGGCGCAAAATTATCAAAAAAGCATAAAATTGCAAATGCGCCTAATTTACAAAATTTTTGCGCCTCTATAGAAGGGCGCAAAATTTAGAGAAAGGCGCAAAATTTTCAAAAAAGCATAAAATTGCAAATACGTCTTATTTACGAAATGTTTTCGGCTCTATAGAAGGGCGCAAAATATAGAGAAAGGCGCAAAATTTTCAATAAAGCATAAAATTTCAAATGCGCCTTATTTACAAAATGTTTGCGCCTCTATAGGAGGGCGAAAAATATAGAGAAAGGCGCAAAATTCTCAAAAAAGCATAAAATTGCCAATGCGCCTAATTTACAAAATGTTTGCGCCTCTGTAATTTTCAAAAAAGCATAAAATTGCAAATGCGTCTTATTTACAAAATGTTTCCGCCTCTATAGAAGGGCGCAAAATATACAGAAAGGCGCAAAATTGTCTAAAAAGCATAAAATTTCAAATGCGCCTTATTTACAAAATGTTTGCGCCTCTATAGAAGGGCGCAAAATATACAGAAAGGCGCAACATTTTCTAAAAAGCATAAAATTGCAAATGCGCCTAACTTACAAAATTTTTGAAAGAAAGAAATTTAATCAAGTGTCTATTATACACTTTTGTATTTATGTTTAAAAAAAAATAAAATTTAATATTTTATAAAAAAATTTTGCCTGCGGCGCTTCTTCGATATAACTTGCCAACGAAATATTATAATTAACTGTTGGGCCACTTCAAGAAAATTTTAAAAAAGCGTTTCAGCGTTACCTATTCATTTCAACATTTTCTTCGTCGTTTTGATAAATAATTAAATATTTTTCTCAACAATCAGCATTTCATTTTAATTTTATTTTTTACATAATTACAAATCCTAATCTCTATGGTTATTAGATCATAAAAATAACCATATAATTACAAATGTGGCATTATTACCTTTCATTTGAGTACCTGATCAAATATGTAGATGCACCGGATATCGTTTTTTCTAGGGTACCACAGATCCGACCGCATCCTATATATATTTTTTTTTTAAGCAAATAAAACGGTTGATTTAAAGAAAAAAAGTTGCTTTAAAGAAGTACAGTTGTATAAAATATAAAGAACAGAAAATATAAAAAAGGGCGCAAAATAAATTTTTGGGGCGCATTTTAGAAAAAATTGGAAAAAAGGCGCAAAAAAATCAATCGCCCCCCCCAAATCATACTTCTGGATCCGCCCCTGAAGCGACAGGTGTAACTTCATTTCTTTTCGGCTAAGAGTGACACACGATTGTAAAGGCCAACTAGTAAGTTATACCTTTTTGTCTTGGGTATCCTGAGCAGGGAGTATAGTTCTCGTCTGTATGCGCCTCTGCTTTCTCCTTAAACTCGAATTCAACATAATAACAAACAGGAGAGACTAAAGTTGAACTTAGATCTAGCTACTTCTTCGTCACTTAGTGAAAATAGCATTATTCTGTGCCTCTATGAAACCCTTTATTTTTTTTCATTACCGCATTTACTAGGTGGGGGTAATGTAAGGCTGAGGCCACGATCATCTTGGCGACCAAGAGCAGGGAATATACCCTTCTTGATATGTGCCTCCGCACTCCCCTTTATTCTTTCCCAAAACCACAACTACCTGGTGGAGGTAATTGTGGGCTTAGGCCTCCTCGATCGTCTTGTCGACCCAGAGCAAGGAGCATAGACCGCAGTTTCTATGTTTCTGCTATCTCTTCTATTTTAGCATTCAACATAACAATAAACTGGATGCGGTTAGACCAAACTACGGCTTCGCCACCCAAGGCAGAGAGCATATCACTAAAAATATTATCATATACACAAACCAAATAGTTCTAAACGTGTACTAACTAAGTGCTAGTATGAGCTGCAACCCTACTTTGACTATAATATTTGAGAGTACATAGTAAATTGATCGGGCAATGAGTTAGTTATGGGCGCAAATAATTTGTGTATTGTAATTAGATATAATTTATATAAAATCATTTAGTTTTTAAAACAAATGTATACTTTATTTTAAATAAAAACAAATATCAACATAAACTATTACATATCAGACAATAATCGACCATAATCAGTTATTTATATAATTAAATCTCGGTTTTTGCGCGCACTTTACAACTTGTATTTGATCGCACGCAAAATAGGATACTTGTCACCGGTGCAGGCACCACGGAAATCGTCATAGGACAGATCGACCAGTGCAACACCACCCAGACCACGTGTCTTGACTAAAGCAGCCTTCACCGATGCCGAATCTGGATCTTCGTATCCAACCCACATGCCATTCTCGCCGCTATCATCGGCCGAACGATACGCATAGCTGCCAAAACGTTTGGTGGGATCGTTGACCTTGCGCAATGGACCATCAGCACCCTTCAAATGTTGATTGACGGGGTTTGGCAATTTCGAGCAGACCTCAGGCCAGCTCAACAGACCGGGCACCTGTGTTTGCAGACCAGCAGCGGCAACACCGTCAGCATCGGATACTGGTGGCAGACCAGTCAAACCCGAATCCTTGGTCAACTTCCACGCGCGGCCATAGGCGGCAATGCCAACATTGATCTTAGTCGCAGGGCAATGATTGCCCAGCCAGTATTGCACCTGATAGTTGACATTGTGTTCGGGATTGCGTTCGTTCAACTCATAGATGGGTGCGGGAAAATCGGCGACCTCCTTATTGCGTTCGGGTGTCTGGAAGTCAAAGGCGAACAAATTGACAAAGTCCAAATTGTTAATGAGAGCAGGCACATCATAGAACACTGTACCAAAGAAAAGATGTAAAGAGTTACTAAAGGGATTTTGAAGTAATTATTTTCTTTTAACTTACACGACGAGTTGACATTAGGTAACACGGTCAGACCCAAGAGATAACCATCTGGACGGAAGGCATTTTTCAGTTCACGCACCAAGGCAGTGAATTCCTCCTTGTGCTCATCGGCCTTCTCATCGACCACATGATCACCGGAGAAGATCTTCTTGAAACCCTTCCAGAATTTGCCAACGCTGCCGTGCACCTTCTTTGGCTTGTTCTTGTTGAATTGCCAGGCCAGATCCAAGCCATCGAAGCCGTAGGTCTTCACCAGCGAGTGTGCGCTATTGATGAAGGGAATACGTGCATTGCTGCTCTCCAGGATGGTCAGGTATTTGTTGTTCTCTGGATCGATTTCGTCTTTGTCGCCACCAACACTGAGCAAGACCTTCATGTGGGGGAATTTCTTCTTGAGACCGGTAATGGTGCGATAAAGGCCATTGCCAACATCCAAGTCGAGTTTCTCATTGTTGCTGACCAATTTGTTGGATGAGGGATTGATGCCAGCGTAGCCGTAGATCAGGTGGGAGCAGAATTGCAGCGCTGGTTCGAGATCGTTGAGTGTCAGTTTGGAAAGACCTTAAATAAAAGGGGATTTTTATTATTAAATTGAATTCTTTTAAATGAATGATTTTTTTTTGTTTGATTGTTGTAAAAGTTTTAAAATTTAAGAGATCGAGAAAAACTAAAATTTCGGAGATCTAAAGAGATCGAGTTTACGTGCTTGAAATTTGCCAGACAATTCAACATTTCATCATCTCACCATCATCATCTGTGACGCAAAACAATAATTTTAAAATTGCCCGAATATTGCTTTTAGCACCTCTTGTGCGTAATGATCATGCCGGCGCATTGTGCACACCAAACCCCAGGGATTTACAATAAACAATTTTAAAAATAATAAAATATTAAATTTTGAAAACAACCTCCATGCGTCCATATTTGCATAGACAATTAGCAGGCCGTCAAACGTTTGTCGCATACGCGATTAGCCAAGATCGTAAACGTTATATATAAAAAAAAAAATAAAAACAAAATAAAAAACGATTTCACGTACGAGTTGCTAATATCAATTGTTGCCATTTCTCAGAAGACAATTTCCAGTAGTTGCTTTTGTGTTTTTTTTTTTTTTTGAAGGCTTCATCATAATATGAGGCGCGTTTGTTTCGTTCTCATTGCAAATTCTAATTATAGAAAGTGATCAACTGATCTTGTGACCCTCTATAATTCAATTATTTGATAGACAAAGCAATACAATCAATTGTAATTTTATATTTCACTCGAATTGACACCCGTAAATCCCCTTTTTCCATAAACGAAATGTATGATATAATATACATGTTTTAAATTTAACATTTATAACTTTGTCGTTCAATAAATTATGCAAATTATTTGCGACAATTTAAAGTTTTTTCGTTTAAAATAAAAAAAATTATAAATAAAACGAAATCTCGTGTAAATTTAAATAAACACAAAAATTAAATTTTATCTTTTCTTGGAATATATAAATACCGGTTATTGTTTAATTATTTAGGGCGCGTGATCATTTTAATAATTGTAAAATAAATAAACAGCCTGTTTGTTGGCTTAAATCGTTTTTAATAAATCTTACTTGAAATTTAAGTGTTTTTATGACTAATCTGTTATGATATACCTCAAGATTTGAACGGGATTTGAAGTATAAAATTTGCACTAATAGATATTTTGAAAGGGTCATGATCAGAAACTGAACATTTTTTTTTACTTAATATAACATAATCTGTTACATGCCCAACTTGATGATGTTATCTCTATAGCGCAAAATTATAGTAATGTAATTCTACAAACAGTACAAATAGCAGTATTTTATGTTAAAGAGAATTACTTTTATGATTATGATTCACAAAATTTGATAATTTGCTATACGCATCCTTAAAAATTTCATCTAACTGTTTGTTATATTCTAAATATTCTAATAAATGCCCAAAGTATCGGAAAATATCAACCCTTGATCAGCATTTTGATCCTGTGTCTGATTGATAAAAGTTGATAAAAAGTTGAAAAATTATGATTTATAGACTCACTTTTTGATAGACCTAAACGTAGTTTAAAAACATTTCGATGGTGTCCCTAGACACAACTTATGGCAGCCTCAATATAGTTTTAAAACATTTTTTAATAGATTTCAAGCAGACAAAGTCGCAGTTTTTTTTTCTCAAAGTCTGCCTATTTTTTGCTCGCACCAAAAATCTACGAAAGTATGTCTCATGAATTCCATAAAATTTGATAAACTGCCCGAGATAAAATTTTTGGCATTTTTCAGATATATTTCCGACCTATTTTTGGCAAACACAAAGATAAATGGAAGTTTGTGGGTATCGTACGGCAGATTATAAAACTGAATGAACATTTAATAGACAGATATCTGGAATATTTTGGGAAGGGCAAGAGGGCAGACCACTTTTAATACAAACTACTGTTTGAAATATGTCAAAAAAATTTCTTAACTGCTTTGAACCTATCAAAAAATGTATATAGTCAAAAAGTCTGCAATTTTTCAAGAATATTTCGGGCATATTTCCGGCACATATACAGATAAATAAGAATATTTTCGGGTTTTTTTTACAGGTATTGTCAAATTATGTGGAATTATATTGGCAGATTTACGGCATATTTTGGCCACGGGCAGAAAACAGACAATTTGTGATACAGGCACTGCCTTTGTCTATTTGAAATATGTTGAAAAAATGTTTTTAAATTTACCCTGCCAAAAATTTTGTGTGGGGAGGCTGCCATACTCTTCACAAATTATTTTATTTATGCTTGCCAGAAATATGCAAAAAATATTCCCAAAAAAATTGCAGTAATTTTGTCTCGCGAAGATTTCAAACATACAAAGGAAGAATTTGTATCAAAGACTGCTCATTCCCAAACTAGGAAAATGTATTTACGAAATTTATTAAATACAAAAACCAAATTTATATTATTTTTAGGAAGCTGTTCGTCATTTATTCGGCAAACACATAGATAAATTAAAGTTTGTGGGAATCGTTTGACAGATTATCAAAATTTTATGAAATTAAAAATACGGATTCCCTTCATATTTTGGGAACGGGCTGAATACTAATTGATTTTGATACAAACTCCTAATTTGTCTGCTTAAATCTTTCGAAAATATGTTTTTAATTTTTCTTAAATAAATATTTTGTTTTGGGCTGTTAAAAGTTTCCTAAAAACCTTCATTAAATATGAAATCTTCTGAAAATTATCCTGAAAAAGCACAGACATTTTGATTAGGGTGTATACTTTGTATTCCCAAAAATTATACCGGATCGCCCCTTCGTCTTTAAATCAAATACATGTGGAAAACAGTGGCCACTAAAATATTTCCCCAGTTTGATTTAAAACAATGGGAATTAGTTATTTCATTTTAATATAATATGATTATCTAAAGGAAACATATTTTTATTTGTTTTAGCAACAGTTTTTCAGTACATGTTTAAACTTAGTTTAAACTATTTCACTTTTTTAAAGCGCATATAGTTCCTTAACAAAAAGACGGAGTATCGAAAAATTTTACAGACATAATTACCATAAGTTATCAGTTCATATGACAATATAAATATTTGTAATATGTTGACAGTAGACGAAATGGCATCTAGTTAAACTAAATTTAATTATAACATATACATTTGAAGCTAGTTAATGATTTCAATACTTTGTACACAGTTTTGTCTTTCGTTTAGTACCTTAACCCAATCTGTCATGTTTCAGTGACTTTCGATACCTCGAAGTTTTTTCCATCTTACTTCCATAAAAAGTTCGATAACGTTGCCTTATCCCTACTAATTTATAAAAGTTCTTGTGCATTTAAATAATTTGTATATCAAGATATGATATTAAATAATTTATCATATCGATATCGCAATATTTTGAAGAAATCTCGAACTTTGATTATTATTCTTTTCAATATCGACATCGATTTCATAAAATGTCTCATACCGTGAAAAAGCAGACAAAATGCATCGATATCTATTACCATTTTGGTTCTATTTGACATACGAGTGTGAATTCTACGACATTGTTTGAAATCTTCTGCATACCGTTTTTATCATGTAACGATGCCGAAACAAAGGGCATAATGAGTATGAAACAATTGAACGATCGCTGCACATATAATATTATTCATATCGTTTAGACTATGGATCATCCACCTTTCCATAAGGTATTTTCACCATCATTAAATATGTTTAATATTCAGAAATCAACACACAAAAAAATCGTCTTTTTTGCATGCGGTTGGAAGTACGAAAAAGTTAGTTGTGCCAACTTCATTCGGTTAAATCAAATGGTTTACATATTTGCTGGTGGTACTTTGATATTAGCCTATACACTTGAAATATTAGTTAATACACACTCCTAATGGTTCTAAATCTGTATTAAATTGTTCTAAAACAGTTCGAAATTGGTTGCAGTACAAACTACAACTATTTTTATTTTGGCAATAACAACCGACTAAGCGGTTGAGAGAACTGAATAATTTGGATAGTCAAGGAGTTGGTTGGTGCAACAAATCTATAATCTGTGGGAATGTAGGAAATAAACAATAATTTTGGATAATATTGAATTGTTGTGATTATCAACTATAGTTGTTGCAATTACAATTAGTATATGCAATTATACTATTATATTTATATTAACTGCATGTTTCAAAATTATATTTTACAAATTAAATTGTCGCTTTCTGAAGTCGGACAGATCGATTTCATATGAACATTTCTAAACCTAAACTGGAAATTATAGAACCAATAGTTTTAAGTTCATTTTGCTGCTGATAGTGAAGTCTCATATAAAACATGAAACTTAAATTAGCAAAAAACAACATACAACAAAAAAAAACACTGTACAAAAATAAAAAGTACTAACAAAGAAACATTTGCTCTAAATAAGTATTTCTATTTTTTTTTTTTTATTTAATTTTTTTTTTTTGATTAGTGAATAAATTTTATTACTTAGCGATAACCTTTAACATGACAGTGTGAACTGCACGATAATTTTAATCCGAATGACACAATTCAAAGACCAATGTGTGATACAAAAATAAAAAAAAAACATAAAAATAATGGAAAAATATTGTTGAACAAAATCAAAATTCAATATTTTGAGTTGTGCCATTATGGAAATATTTATAGATTAATGCCATGTTAATTGAATATGTAAATAAGTTCAAATTAGTTTAGTTAAATTTCCAAGAAAATGTTTGTTATTTTTTAAAGTGGAATTTATATTGAAATTAAAATAAGAACATTAATTTAAAGCTTAAATTTTATATTTTTTATGTTTTCTATTTATTATTTTTTTTATTTTATTTTTTTTATTTTATTTTTTTTATTATTATTTTTATTTTTTTATGTTTTTATTCCCAATTTAGTCAACTCACCTTCACGCACATAACTGCTACCATCGTAGTAACAAACCAAATGAGTATTGCCCACAGCGGCATTGGTCTGATTAATGGTCCAGACACCCACCAAAAGGGACAGCAAAATGAAGCACTTCATTTTGTGCAAAAAAATACTTAATATAGTTTATGAAAAAATATATATTTATTTTTATGTTTCTATTTAAATGCGAACCATTCGCATTGAATGTTAAAGCCAAACTGTTCGTTGATCTTACAGCACGATCACAAGTCAACTTCGAATGAGCAATCTACAGCGGTATTGAAAACGAAATTGAAATTGAAACCAAGCCGACGACGACGACGACGTCTGACAACTAAACAGTGATTTAAATTGAAGCTGGTTTCGGTGAATTATTGTGTTTTGTTGTTGGTTGATGTCATCAAGCAGCGGTAAACACTTCGTTCAATCAGTCTTGACTGAGTAAACAGACGGAGATATATGATCGTCAAACACAGCTGATTATTCAACGAGAGAGAGTGAGCATGAGTATTATCGAGAAAATAAGATGTGTTGAGATGATAATGAACAGTGTTGCTTTTTAAAATTATGTAGTGACAACATTTTTTTTTTTTTTAAGTTTTTAAATTGATCAGTGAAAAAATATTTTGTAATAATTATTTTCAGTAATATTCATTGCTTAAACACACTATATCTTAAACTGTGTACAAAATTTTACATTTCTTTTTTTAATATTAATATTTTTTTCAAAACAAACGTTAAACATTTTATTAAACAGATTATTAACAAAATGAAATTTATACATAAAGCTAGCAGTTTTAATCAGTTAACATACGCTGTGGACTTTTTTTATTGGTGTTTTAAATGTCATATCCAAAACAAAAAGACTTCTCGGCCAAAACATTTTTTCTAAAGAATTCTTCCCTGTAAAGTTTTTCCCCATAGAACGTTTAATGTGGTGAGTTTTAGTGTGGTGAGTTTCGGTGTGGTGAGTTTATATGTGGTGAGTTTCGGTCTGGTGAATTTATGCGTGGTGAGTTTCGGTATGGTGAATTTATATGTGGTAAATTGTGGTGTGGCGAGTTTAAAGAATTTGGAGTGGTTTGGTATACCCTGGTGCGAAATAACTTGCTGTCACTATAATGACTGTCGACATATATCATCTAGAAAATGTTCCTCAAAATATCTCTTTTCATATTTCCTATATGTTCTTTACCATTCTGAATGTTTTTATTTGTGTTTAAATATTTTGGTTTCAAAAATGAATGAATTGCGATCTAAACTAATTCTATACATTTTTTATACTTAGTACCCTAGTAGAAATTTACCCGATGTGCCATCGGATAATGATCGGGTTTTCGTTGGGTAAGCCCTATAAGAGAAAATATGATCATTGCCTTTGCATGCCCTTATCATGCTTACCATACCAGGGTTTACATTATATAAATAGTCAATGTTCCCGATCATAGCTACATTATTTGTTCCTCATAACGAAATTAGCATCAGGCAATGATCGAGATTTAATAAGAGAAACCCTATTATGCTCGGGCTCTGACAAGGCTATTATCGGGTAAATAATAAAATGGGGAATTACACGATCAGTACATGATCATGGCCTGAGGTCAGTACATGATCAGGACACTGCGTTACAAGGACATTATGGGCCTCGTCATATCCCGATCACCTCAAATAATGACATGATCACTTCATGACCATGGCCCTACCAAAATTTCTACTAGGGTACAACACTTTTATTCATAACTTTTGAACCCGTTGAGCTATCATTCTAATTAAAGTCTTTTCTTTTGAAATAAACTTTGTTTAAAGCTGATCACTATTAAATCAATATGGTATAGAAATTGTATGACATCTATTTGCCGATTTTATTATCTTTAAGATATAAGATATTTGTTTTTAAATTCGCTAAAATATTTCTTAAGTTATATTCAGTTGATTAGCAACACAAGACCTCGTAATGATTAGATCCTGAGGCCCTCATATGGTAAATTTACACAGAAAATATATATGAAAGGGGTAACTGACTCAAAAAAAAATACATATTAAGGGATAAACATTAATAGCAGAATAAGCTCTTTCCAGAAAAAAAAAAACATTCAGCTGGTATCTCCGACTCATTTTTATTATGTGACAACACTGTCTCGCCTACATTGTTTTCAGTATAATCTGTCATAAGAGGCATTCAATCAAAACCGCTGCTAATCAATTTTGTCAACACTCCTCAACACAGACGTTTTTCGAAAATTAAGCTGAGTGCTTCTTATTCATATGCGATAAGGAGACACAGATGTTCAGGTCAATATTGATATTTATTTTGTGGGGATTTTTTTTCCTAAACCATTTTTTTGGAATGTACCAGAAGATATTTTTATTATGACATAGCGAGATAACATGATGTTAAGTCAATAATATATTTTATTATATCCGTACATAAACAATTTTAGCTATTTTAAAAAATGTACTACTTGTTTAATATATTCTAGATGGCAGGGTCTTAAAGAATTTAAATTGCAAAATCAGGTAATTTTAAAGTATGTTTTTTAAATTAAGCTATTTTTATACTCATTCATAAAATAAATTAATTTCATTTATTTTATTGTTGAAAATCAATATCAGTTGAAAATATTTGTATTTTTTTAGTGGTCAATGGGCGTTGCACACCCGAAAATAGCTCAAACTAAAATAAATAAAATCAAATAAATTGAAATAAAATAATACGAAACTAAAACCGACAATATTGTTATCATTTGATATGTGCATAATGGGATTTAACATTGGTTTGCATTATTTAATTAAATTCCAGACGCAGACCAAATGCAATAACAACCAATCAAATGTTTTATATAAGCCTAGTTGTTGAAAAATTGATTTAAAATGTAACAGTTATACTTTTTTTTACTTGAAAGTCTATCTTGAGTGGCTTTATTTATTGGTTTAGCATTTGAAAGTAATTTTTAATATGATAATTTTTAAAACTAATATTTAACGTAGATCTAAATTTAATGTTTGAATTTAATTCAATGTTTATCTAATAATGTCAAAAGGTTAAAAACCTGAACTTATTCATACTCTCGAACAACTAGTGAAGAACGAAAAATTCAATAAAATAAATTCGTCATATTGATGAATATAATCATAATATCTATGAATAATTTAAATTTTCTTTGTAAATTGTTTATATTATTTATGAATATAATATTCAATATGATGAATATTGTTGAACTAATATTTTTTTTTAAATAAATTAATTGATGAGAATTCTTAAAAAAATTTTCGAAAAAAAAATATTTTTAGAAAATAATTAAAAAAAAGTGTCCTCAGAAATAAAAATTGGAAAAAAAAAAACAATTTAAAAAAAAACATTTTACTAATTTATGCATGTCGAGAAAGAATTATATAAGATATAAAATACAGGAACTACTTGAAAACTGAGAAGTATAGCAAAAGTGAACAAAAAACAAATATTTTAAATTTTTTTTTTTTTTTTTTAACAGTATTCTTCAATATGATGTACATATATGTTGTATTTTATATATTTGTTCATAAATATAATGGAACGTATTCTTCACATACAGTTCTTCATATTGAAGAACACTTTTTCCACATTTACCAAGCATTCATCATAATTTTTGTTATGTGTACATTTTTTTTTATTGAAAATAAATAGCAAAAATGAGTACCAAATTTATGATCACAGCGCATATTTTAAATAGTAGGGCATATAGTAAAAAGTTAGTAATTTTGATAGTTAATAATTAGGACTATGCTCTGCATAATCATAAAGTATTATCTAGTTTAATATCTATATATATAAAACTCTTGGTCCGTCTGTCAGTCTGTCGGTCTGTCTGTCTGTCTGTCTGTCTGTCTGTCTGTCTGTCTGTCTGTCTGTCTGTCTGTTTGTCTGTCTGTCTGTCTGTCTGTCTGTCTGTCTGTCTGTTTGTTCCAGCATCACGTCTAAACCGCTGAACCGATTTAACTGAAATTGCCACAGGATACTAAGGAGTCCGGAGGGTGTCATAGGCTATATATGGGCGGGATTGGACAAAGGGGCGTGGTACCTCCCATACAACCTAAACTTTCAAAACGACATAACTCAGCACATACACAATCTAAAAAGATGAAACAAAAAACTAAAATTCACCACACTAAAACTCACCACACCAAAACTCACTACAATAAAACTCACCACGCTAAAACTCACCACTCTAAAAATTCACCATACTAAAACTCACCACACCAAAATTCACCACACTAAAACTCACCACACTAAAACTCAACACAATAAAGCTCACCACACTAAAACTCACCACACTAAAAATTCACCACACTAAAACTCACCACACTAAAACTCAACATACTAAAAACTCACCACACCGAAACTCACCACACTAAAACTCACCACACTAAAACTCACCGCACTAAAACTCACCACAATAAAACTCACTACACTAAAACTCACTACACTAAAAATTCACCACACTAAAACTCACCACACTAAAACTCACCACACTAAACTCACCACACTAAAACACACCACACTAAAAGTCACCACACTAAAAATTCACTAAACTAAAAATTCAACACACTAAAACTCACCACATTAAAACTAACTACACTAAAACTTCTACTGGGAAAAACTCCACGGGGAAGAATTCTACCGGGAAGAGTTCTACCGGGAAGAATTCTACGGTAAAGCGTTCTATGGGGAAGATTTTTACGGCGAAAATTTCTACTGGGAAGAATTCTGTGGCGAAATATTCTACTGTCTGAATTTTCTTTGAGAAAAGTTGTTTTGGCGGAGAATTATTATTTGGTTACTACATTTATAAAACCAATAAAAACTTCCACAGCGAAAATAATAATACTGTTTTTTATATTAATAAAATCGCTTTTTATATTGAATTCACAAAATCTTGGCACGAGTCGTGCACGGGTCCAGCTAGTTAGATAATAAATGCTTTAAAATAAAAATGTTAAAAAATGGTATGTAAAAACAAAATTCCCAGAGTTTAGATCCAAATATCTTTAAAATGTAAATGAAGATGAGTATAATTTAGTATACTAAAATTAGTATTGAGAATTTAAATAAAATTTACGTTTTATATTTTTGGGAAAACTATTTCTAACATTACTATTTTTTTTTAATCTAAGTGAAGTGGGTGAAATAATTTTAAATTTCGATTGCATTTTTTTTTTTTGTTAAAGTGAATTACATAGCACCAGTGTATTACATAGAACTAGTTTTTTGTACCCGGGCTGAGCAACGGGATTTTTCTGTATTTTTTTTTTGTTTTTAAACCATTTTAAATCATCATCATATATATTGATGAAATGAAAAGTGTAGTAAAAAAAAATATTATGTGAATTATAAAAAAAATATATATGCTGTTCTTAATCGAAATGAGACTTGATTTTAGTTTATTTTATTCGTGTTTTTTCTTTAGTTATATATTTTTTTGTTAATGTTTTTGCACATTAGGTGATTGCTTTTTATTTTTGTGTTTATCTTATGTTTTTGTTTGATTTGATTTCTGCTCTTATTTACGTGTTTGCCTTTTGTGTTTTTCCCGTTTTTTTTTTACTTTTGTTTTCACTTAAGAATTTGTATTTTTTCTTTGGTTTTGTATTTTTATGATTTTGAATTTTGTATTTTGCTTTTGTTTTTGATTTTGTGTTTTTCTTTAGTTGTGATTTTGCATTTGTATTTTTTTGTTTTGTGTTTTTACTTTTGTATTTTTGCTTTTGTTTTTATGTTTATGCTTTTGTTTTCTGATTTTGCTATTAATTTTGCTTTTGTTTTTATGTTTCTGAATTTTTATTTCTGTTTTGACTTTCGTTTTTCCTTATGTGTTTTTTCTTTTGTATTTTTTCTTTTGTGTTTTTTCTTTTGTGTTTTTGATTTGTGTATTGCTTTTTTTGTTGTTGCTTTGGTTTGTGTCTTTGCTTTTATGTTTTTGATTTTGTGTTTTTCCTTTGTTTACGCTTTTATTTTTGGGTTTTTGTTGTTGTGATTTTGTTTTTGTGTTTTTGGTTTTATTTTTAGGTTTTTGTTGTAGTGTTTTTGCTTTTCTTTTTGTGTTTTTTTTTGCATTGGTTTTCTTTTGTTTTTGTTTTTGTATTTTGCTTTTATTTTTTTTTTGTTTTTTTTTGTTGAGTTTTTTGGTCGTATTTTTGCTTCTATATTTTTGTTTTTGATTTTGTGTTTTTGATTTGGTTTTTGTGTTCTTGTTTTTGTTTTTGTTTTTCCATATTTATTTATTTTTTTTTCAGTTGTTTTTGTGTTATTGCTTTAGTTTTGTGCTTTTGCTTTTGTGTTTTAAATTTTGTATTTGAGTTTTATGTTTTTAGCTAATGTAAGTACCAAGGTATAACACGTTAAAACTTTAGGTTGTATGGGAGGTGCCACGCCTCGTTGTCCAATCCTGCCTATATATCCCTCCGAACTCCATAGAATCCTCGTGCAAAATTTCAGTCAAATCGGTTAAGCTGTTTAGACGTGATGCTGAAACAAACAGACAGACGGACCATGAGTTTTAAATACATAGATAGATAGATAGATAGATAGATAGATAGATAGATAGATAGATAGATAGATAGATAGACAGATAGATAGATAAATAGATTGATATATGGAATGTTCATAGGAAAAATTATAATTCATAAAATATCTCTTTCTAACTTTTGGGTTCAAATTTGAACTTTCCATGGGATGTATTTTGATTTATTTAAATATTTCTATTGAAAACTATTACTATATATGTGGCTTAAAATAATGGAATGCAGCAAAAACTAAATGATATTTAAATTATTTTTGTAATAATTATACAATTATTCAAAGTATGACGACGGCATCAACTGAACAACTAAAATGTACACATTTAATTAATTGGAATGATTGTAAACAACTGAATATAAATCGAAAATAAATTGAAATCACAAAAATTAAATAAAATTAAAAAAAATAAACACAACAAAACAAGGATAATCACAGCACAAAATAAATTAAGTAAATATGCGATAAATTACATTGATTGCAATGCATATTATTTAACGCATTAATACAGATGTAAATAATTGCACAGCACATATGTTATTTAAATAGCTATACCACTCAAACACCTTCATACCATATATTCAAAAAAATAAATAAAAAACAAAATTAAAATTATTTAAAAAAACAAAAAAATACCAATTTATATTGACTGTTTGTTCAATTTAACACAATTAAGTAGTCACTGATTAAACATACAGCATGTGTGACATGAAAACAAAAAAAAAAATGAACAAAACAAACAATTCAAAAAAAATTCGAATCAGACGAGTAGATTTCAGCAGACAGTGTAGAACGAGAGGGTAGTGAAAGCGAAGAGGCTTTTAAAAGTGCGCCAAACCGGAAGCAGTCGCAGGGCTACCACCCACCTGCTGACGCCAATTTGCAGGGATGCATGAATGCATCGCTGGCCTTCGATTTGCATTCGACATCGGAAGTGCTGCAAATTGAGTTGCGAGTTGAATTGAGTTGCGTCGAGCGCGGAGTTGAAGTGAGTTGAGCGAGTAGTTGATGTGAGTTGAATTGCATTGAACCGCACTGAATGTAATTGAAGCATTTTTTGAAGGGTTCATAAATATTAACATAACAAACCATATTAAAACAAACACTAGATTGAATTCGGGAATATATTTTGCTGTAGTGTTTCATGTAATATTACAAGTATCATTTTATAGAATTTTCGAAGTCGAATATTTATTGTAAAAAAAAAATGTAAATTCAGTAAACTGTTTCCAGAAAAATACAATTTTAACACTTGCCAATTTTTGATTAAAATAATCCAAAGTGGTACAATTTGTACACGTCGGAGAGTTATAAATCATTTTCTTTACTTTGTCAATCCTTTCACTGTCAGAATTTCATTTCTATTTTTCCTTATTACAGATCATAATTAATTTAACTTCCAGCCAAACGGTAAATACAACAGTCAACGTGGTAAACCGCGAAGTCAGCACGAAGTCAGTCACTGACAAACTCTAAAAAAAGCACTCTCTCTGTCCTTGGTTTCTTGCCAAGATTATAACAATTAATTAAATATGCAATTGTTTCTTCTACCAAAAGTCTTGAGAAAAATCTCTGAAAAAAAAAAACCAATAGCAATGAAAAACTTATGACACAAAATGGCGCTTCCGACTGCAAAAACGACTCCTCAGTATTATTTTTTCTTTCTTTTGTCAACTTCTTTGAATTGACTCGTTTTTTCACTGTCTGTTTCATTTTTCATTTTTTTTTATTATTATTTCCTAATGTTGTTTGTGCTTGCCGTGGACAAAGTTTTATTGCATAATTTATAAGTAAATCGTTATGAAAGCTAGAAAAATAAAATAATAATTTCAAGTAATGAAAAATGTTGCAGCAAGATTGCAGGACATGTTGCACGACAGAGTGTAAGTGAAAAATAATATTTTTTTAAATGTGCATTTATTAATTTGTATGAAAAAATTACAAAACGATGTACTTTTCCATTTGCAAATGAGAATTAAATTTACGGACTGTGAAAGCAATTAGTTTAAAATGTTATAAATGTCTGTGTATAAAGAGCGAAAGTGTAAAATAATCGGAAAGAATAATTTGAAAGTAAATTGAAAAGTAATCAAGGATATTTATTTTTAAAAATATTTATTATTTATACTAATTGAATGCTAGATATTAAAATTTGTCTGCAAAAGTTCTGACTTGTCCGGTTTTCTTCTATTATGTCCTAATCTATCCATTTTTGTCTTTTTTACTCTTTGTATATTATATTCTACACGTTTTGTTGTGTATTATTGCGTCGTTTTCTAGCCTGTTCTGTTCTTAACTAGCGGTCCTGTCTTTTCTTGTCACTCCCTGTCCTTTTTGTCCTTTCCCGTCCTATGCTTGCGTGTCTTGTCCGGTCCTGTCGTCTCCTTTCCATTTCTGTCCTTTCCTGCCTTTTCCTGTCCATTTATGTCATTCCCTGATATTTGCTGTCCTTTACTGTGAATTTCCGTTCTTTCGTGTCCTTTCCTGTACTTTAATTGCCCGTTCTTTCCTGTCCTTTGCTCTCCTGTTCCATTCTGTAGTTTCATGACTTTTCATTTCCTGTGCTTTCCTGTCTTTTCCTGTCATTTCCTGTTATTTCCTGTCCTTTCTTGTCGTGACCTTTCCTCTGCTTTCCTCTCCTTCCCTATCCTTGCTGTTCTTCCCTGTTCTTCCCTGTCCTTCTTTGTCCTTCTCTGTCCTTTCCTGTCCTTCCCTGTCCTTCCCTGTCTTTTCCTGTCCTTCCCATGTTCTTCCCTGTCCTTCCCTGTGCTTCCCTGTTTTTCCCTGTCATTCTCTGTCCTTCTCTGTCGTTCCCTGTTCTTCCCTGTCCTTCTTTGTCCTTCCCTGTCCTATCCTTATCTTTTCTTTCCTGTACTCTCCTATTTTTTTTCTATGTATTCCTGTTCTTTACTACCCATTTTCATCCTTTCTTGTCCTTTCCAGTACTTTCCTGTTCTTCCATGTCATTCCCTGTCATTCCCTGTCCTTTCCTGTCCTTTCCTGTCCTTTCCTGTCCTTTCCTGTCCTTTCCTGTCCTTTCCTGTCCTTTCCTGTCCTTCCTTGTCATGTTCTTTCCAGTCCATTCCGGTCCTTTTCTTCCCTTTCCTCAGCTTTCCTCTCTTTCCCTGTCCTTCACTGTCCTTATCTGTCCTTCCCTATCCTTCCCTGTTCTTTCCTTTCCTTCCCAGTCCTTCGCTGTCTCTGTCCTTCCCTGTCCTTTCCTGTTCTCCCTGTCCTATCCTTATCTTTCCTTTCCTGTACTTTTCAATCAATCAATCAATCTATTCCTGTTCTTTACATTCCATTTTCATCCTTTTCTCTCCTTTCTTGTTCTTTCCTGCCATTTTCTGTCTTTTCCAGTATTTTCCTTTCCTGTCCTTTCTTGTCTTTTCCTGCCCTTTTCTGTCTCTTCCGGTATTTTCCTGTCCTGTATTGAACTTTTCTGTTCTTTCCTGTTCTGTCCTTTTCAGTTTTGTTCCTGTCCTTCCTATCTTATCTATATGTTATTTTTTTTCGACCATCCAGTCCTCATATCTTCTTTTTCTGTTCCTGTAACTGTTCCTGTAGTTTATTACTGTTCTTTCATATTATTTCATATCTGATATTTATTTAATGTCATTTCCTTTCATTTGTGATCTTATACTATCCTTATGTGTAATTTCTTCTACTGTCCTTTCTTATATTATCTTTTCCTGTCTTTTCACGTCTTCACTGTCTGTCAATTTTCGTCCCTTTCCTTCCATATACATATACTTTTTTTATTTCTTATTATTTATTAAATATTATTACATTATTTTTCAAAAAAATATTTCTATTTACTCATATTTTTATGTGTTTAAAAATTAAAATAGTAGAGTAGTAAAATAAAATAAAAAACTTAACTTAGTACACTGGTTCCTTAAGGGTTGAACGATATCACCGAACATGATTTTACTAAACCGCACGCTTCGGTAAACTCACTGCAAAAGCGGAAGTTTTTGCAAAAGTTCGATTGAGTTTTCAGCTTTGCATTGCGTTGAGATGGACCCAGTCAGTGTTCAAGTACTTGGTGGCCCAGCAACGTCCTGTGTCTTTGCCCAGTCAAGGATGATGCATATTCGTATAGCATAGTACCATAGTGCAACAAATATATATTTCCCAATCAAAATCAGTCACCGTAAAACCAGAAATTGCAAACAGCAGCAAATCGAACGAACGCAGCAGGACCAACTACAATCCAAACAGGAGCAACAAACTTTGAGCGTCCACAAAACGAAACAAAAGAAAACAAAAAAAAAAAAAAAAACAGAAAACAACACAACACTAGATGGAGTTCAGTTCCGGAAACGCTTAGTTATTGCGTTCAAGTTGTTTATCAAGCAATGAGGTTCCCGAATCCCGGTCGTCGTCTGTAGTACTCTGTAGTACACGAAACATATGCGTACTTAGTAGTATTTTTTTCACCCAGATCTCATTTAAATGCTAGACAATCGACAAAACCAATTATAAAGTGATAAACAACTTATGCAGTAAGCAATAAGAAGAGCTGGCCTCGTATTGCAGGTTGTGAAGTTTTGTTAGAACATTTTGAAAAGTAGTTTGAAATAAGGATTATATTCAATGAAACGGAACTGCGTATAGTTTAAAAAGGGATATATAATACATTGCAAAAGAAACTTATTTATATTAATGTAGGCATTTACTAGATATTGTTTTCAATTATGTTTTTTCCATATGTCTATACTAGTAGTGAATAATAGAGTATAGTATAGTATAATGGTTGGCCTGTGGCGAATATTTTTTTTTTACATATTAACCAATGTTCATGGCAATGACCCATATGATCGAATGAAAGGTTTTCAGGTTATTGGAAAAGATGGATAGAAAGAAGAAGTACCATCGGTGGATGTTTGTTTTAAACTTGTCAATATCAAAGATATCGGGAAAAACAGACGCAGGGATATTGAAGAATGTCTTACGCCGTTTAAAAAACCGAGACACTTGGCGGCTTCTTTCGACACAAATATGTGATCACTTCAACGGAGGTCACATTGATATACCCAGAACATCAAGAGCTGATTCCACTGATTCCGCAATATTCACAGCGCTCATATTGAGGGGAGGAAGGGATATTTATTGACTCACAGTGCGTATTTTACTCTCAATCTCCAATGAGTTTGGGCGCTTGTTGAACTATGAATGACAAATGTAACTGTTGGGTTCTGGGTCAATGACAGAAGGTCATTGATAAATACCAGTAATAGAGACGGGATTCGAAGGAGCACTGCGAAACCCCAGAATTGAAAGACCCTGGAGCAAACTTGATACCCATCGAGTAAAAGAATCGCCGACATTTTGTGTAATTTTAAAGGTACATATTAGGCGGACACGTACGATGTACCGAAAAGCGACCTAACGAACTGAATAGAAAAGCACGCGTTGCATGAGCCAATGTCAAATAAGATCGGCACAACCGTACCTGTAATACTGTGTAGTGAATTTAAAACTGTGTGTGGCTGTAAAACTGTATAGTGTCTCTAAAACTGTCGGTTCGTATAGATGCTATATATTTATACATTTTCATTGATAAATACCAGTAATAGGGACGGGATTCGAAGGAGCACGGCGAAACTCCAGAACTGAAAGACCCTGGAGCAAACTCGATACCCATCGAGTAAAAGAATCGCCGACATTTTGTGTAATTTTAAAGCGACATATTAGGCGGACACGCACGATGTACCGAAAAGCGACCCAACGAACTGAATAGGCAAGCACGCGTTGCATGAACCAATGTCAAATAAGATCGGCACAACCGTACATGTAATACTGTGTAGTGAATTTAAAACTGTATAGTGCCTCTAAAACTGTCGGTTCGTATAGATGCTATATATTTATATATTTTAGCATATACACGAACCCATTAAAAGGATTTGATTTATACTATTAAATAGTTCGTTAATTATATAAATAGAATTTATTATTTTGTACCAAATATTCTCAGTTGCTATTTCAATATTTTCTGTGAAGCTAATATTACATTACTTGAACTGCAAATCTTTAAATGTATTCAACACAGTTAAGCATTTTGACTTTATACCAAAAAAGAAAACTACCTCAAGAACCATTTTGTTCAATACTTAACTCTTCAATCAATACCATCTAATACATCTGGCACATCTTCTCCATCTACTTCAACATAGACGCCACACATTCTACCCAATCAAAGCCACACACGTCATATTTCATTTTCAAGTTCAGTGCAAACATTCATCTTGGTCACTTGCTGGGATTTCGGTTTTAGTCTTTGCCAGTCGACCAGTCAGTTCTTCAAGTTGCCATCATTTATTAGAGTGAAATAATGAAATTCCCACACGTGACAAAGTTACAATTTTAAGCAGAAAGAAAAAAAAACAGAAAAAGGCAACGAAATGCCATACCAAACCACAACACAAAGAACTAACACAAAAAGTAGCAACACATTGAAAACTCTACGAAAACCTAGAAATAACAAGTAATCGATCAATGTGATATATAGTTAACTCTGTGCCACGTACTTGCGTAGCTTTGCATCACATCGAAAGGATCTACAAGGCCATTTACTGGCCACAAACGAAATGGCCAAAGTTTTGTTGAACTTTTTTCCTTTTGACAAATACTGAAATATTTCAAATCCAACATTGGTCTAACGTTGGCAATAGTACATATAATAAAAAGTGTATATTTTAGCAAATTATTTTATCTTCTAAGTGCTCTATATATTGTTTATTTTCTGAATATTTCAATAATCATCAACATCAAATACCGTTCACAGGTTGGACCATATTTCAAACCTCAAACAAATGTTACCATCATTGAATAAACCTAACAGCACAAATCTTTTTGTCATTACTAATAATATCAACATTTTATGCAAAATTCACATAGCAAGAGAAAAAAATAGATATGCATAAAAATAAATTTAAGCAATTGCATTGCAAATAGAATCAGTCACAAACATGGCCATCTCTGTTACCCATTCTGCTACGCTATTTCAAATTGCTAAATGTTACAATGGAAATGTAGAACCTAAGGGTTTTGATGAAATGGTAATTTGGTTTTTAGGTTTTAGTTTTTACTAAAATTAAAAAAATCTGTGTTATTTTTTTAATAAATATGTTTGATTTAAAATTATATTAAAACTTTTTAGCAAAATAATTCAAAAACATTAATGGGATTTATGTCTGAAATAATTTGGTTTATAATACGAATTATATCGAGGATTATATTTTGGACCTTAGAACTTTTAACAACAAAAAAAGCACCATTTCGCACATAAATTCAATTTCTTTATGTAATTTATGTGGGGATTATGTCCAATGACAGATATGTTTGAAATATTTTAGACAGGCAAATCGGTGTTTCTATGCCAACTTTCTTTCCGAAAATTCCGAATACAAAATTTTGGACAGACTCAAGGCAGTGTTGGAACATTTTTTGAAAAGATTTGAAGTACGACAACCATATTGCAATTTTTTCGGAGTCTTTAACAAATACCCAAACAATTTACTAGGCAGTTCAAATACTGTTAAGTTTCTCATAGGCATTTGAAGAGTAAAAACTAGTGGAAACCTTGTCGGTTACTGGAGCAATTTGAAGAGTATGTCTTCGCCAATAAAACTAGTCAAAAACTGGTCGGTTACTGGTAGGAATTTGAATAGTAGATCGCTGACAGTAAAACTAGTCTAAAAAATGATAAAAAAAAACTGATCAGTCCCCAGGAAAACAAGTCAAAACCTGGTCGGTTAGTGGTAGGGATTTGAAGAATAGATCCCTGCAAGTAAAACTAGTCAAAAACTCATTAAAAAAAACTGGTCTGTCCTCAGTAACACTAATCGAAAGCTGGTAGATTACTGGTAGCGATTTGAAGAGTAGATCCCCCGCCAGTAAAACTAGTCAAAAACTGGTAGGTTTCTGATAGGGTTTTTAAGAATAGATCCCTGTAAGTAAATCTAGTCAAAATACTCATAAAAAACTGGTCTGTCCAAAACTGGTCGGTTACTGTTATGAATTTGAAAAGTAGATCTATGATACTAGTCTAAACAACTGATCAGTCCCCAGTAAAACTAGTCAAAACCTGGTCGGTATTTGATCCCTGCAATTAAAACTAGTCAAAAACTCATTAAAAAAACTGGTCTGTCCCCAGTATATCTGGTCTAAAACTGGTAGGTTACGGGTAGGGTTTTGAAGAGTAGATCCATGCGACCGAAACTATTCAAGAACTGGTCGGTTATTGTTAGGGAAAAGCACAGAAACCGAACAGTTGTACTGGTTTGGTTCTGTTCGGAAAGTGTGTGACATCGCTTGCAATTTACTCGACAAGTGACTAGTAAAACTGGCTGGATACTGGTAGAAATTATTACTTGGGTACATTTTTGGCAGATTTTAGCAGATTTTGGCAGATTTAAGGCAGTTCTGAAATATTTTATGGGATGATTTTATGCAGTTCAAGGCCCACGTTCCCAAAATATGTCGGAAATCTGTTCTAAAAATTCTAAAAAATTTGATAAACACCCAAAGCAAAATATTCAGAATGTTACTAGAAGTATATTTACAGATTTCTGGCAAACTCACAATTTTCTGGGAGATTAAACGCACTTCATTTGTTTTTGTCAAAACAGCAGGTTTCACGCAGACAAACGGCATGTTTAAAAATGTGTACGTATTTGTAGCAGCCCCAGACAACATTTTTGGCAGACTTAAGGTAGTATTGAAACACTTTATAGAAAGATTTAATGCAGTTCAAGACCCACGTTCCCAAAAATATGTAGGAAATCTGCTCTAAAATTTCTAGAAAATTTGAAAAACACCCGAAAAAAAAATATATAGCATTGGACTGGAAGTATATGGACAGATTTCTGGCAAACGCACAATTTTCTGGAAGATTATATGGAGGGCACTGCATTTAATTTGTTGTTGTTTGTTGTTGCCAAAACAGAAGGTTTCACGCAGACAATCGGCATGTTTAAAAATGTGTACGTGCCACGGTAGATTTTCGGAATATTTTTAAAATTATATTTAAAGTATCAGTTTTCGGGCATAAAATCGGAAGGAAGTTGTCGGCGGAAACTTGTTTTTTTTTTTTTTTTGATAATTTCAGAGTAGCTGTCACATAGCTTCTGCTTCACACAGTCGACGGGAGATACATAATTCTCAAATGTGGGATATTTCCCACACAAGGAAATTGCTGCGGAACGGTGGAAATTTGTGATAATTGAATTGGTGGGAATTTCTGAGTTTTTGAATATCCTCGGGATATGGTGAGAATTAGATGTGCGAAAATGGTATTTCTTGTGAGAATTGCATTTGACATCCTCGTGATACTATAGTAGTTGGAAGGCTGTATTAAACTGGCGTCACCTTTCCATCTGCCGAACGGTGGACATTTGTGATCATTGCTGGGATTTCGTGAGAATTCTTCGCTTCTGAATATTGTGAGAATTTCATGAGGGAAAATGTATTTCTTGTGACAATTTCATTTGGCGCAATGGAAGCAGGAAGGCAGTATTAAACGGCCATCACCTTTCCGCCGTTTTAATGTGGGACAAACAGCGGTCAGATTCTGATACAAACTCGCATTTGTCCGCCGAAAACATGCCGATAATATGTTGGTTTCTCGTGTTTGCCTGCCTGTATGTAGCTATACACTTCCCATAATCTTCCAATTAGCTTTGTGTCTGTCGAAACTATGCCCAAAGTATTCATAATAAATGACAGATATTTTGTCTTGGGATCTCATCAAATTCTATACATTTTTATAGGCAGATTTCCGGCATATTTTTGGTATGTGTAAAAAATACGCAACTTTTAAAAAACACCGATATCATTTCGTCATCATGGGATTTAAACCCTCCAATGGATAACAAAAGGAGACACATGGCATTGCATTTGCCAGCGCGAATCTGACAGAAAAACTGCACTTGACTGAAGATTGATAGATGCTTTAGCCAACAACCACAAGGAGCCGCATGGTGAGCTATGGTGTCATGGCGCGCCATCTAGATGAAGAAGAAGAAATGGAAGAAAAAGAAGCAACAGCACATGGTGCGCACAGGAATTGCATAGCATGTCATGGCATGACGCCATGTTTGAGCATTGAGTATGGAGTATATGGTAGGCTATCAGTTAAATCTGGAAATTGCACTTGGCAAGAGCTCAAGTGGCATTACGAATGGCGTGGTTAAGAAGGCGAAGAAGAAGATGATGGAGACGAGGTAGAAGATGACGACGAGGTATAAGATGAAGACACAGAACATGCCATAGTGTTGCTTACCTTTCGGACGAGAAATGGAATGGAAATGGCAGAATAATAAGACTGACATTGTTTGAAATAATCGCGCAAAGAACAAGGCAAGGACGCTATGGTGAATACACCTACTATAATAGGGCAAATAATAATGCGTTGAAGAATAATACATTAAGAGCAGGAGCCAACAGAGGGTGCGAAATAATGTGACTTTTCAATTTCTCTATGCTCTAAGAAATTGAGGCTAAAAGGAAGATTTACCACCAGAATAAGGCTCACCTTTGACGGTCCCCAGTGGAACAGGTCATGTTGTAGAACAAAGCAACCAAGAGTTGCCAACAAAGAAGAGCTATTCTGAGCTGACTGCTGCGGTTTTGCATGAGCAAATTTTTCTTGAAGGCTGGCATCATTTATCAGAAGCCAAACTCCTCAACCAACGGGAACGAATTTGTCATTTTGAAGCCACTGTCAATTTCTGTGCTTTATTAATATTAGTCAACACTTTGCAAATGGAAAAGTGTAAAAAGCGCAACTAGATTTATTATGGTTTATAAAATCAAAAAACCTGACATTTACTTCCGTGGGAGCCACATCGGTGAAACCTTTTATTGTATTAAGCAGTTGTGGTAATTTATTAAATTGACAGCAAAATATTTGCCTTTCTTTTTTTTTTTTTGTACATACTGCTAAAATATAAAAAAAAAATGTTTCCAAAACTTACTAACAACACAATCCAATATTCAAATGTTGTTACTTTATTGATGACATAATTTTCAACAAACCAGTCAAGTAACAAACCTAAATTGTACCTAAATAAAAAAAATGCTACCTCAAAAATACCAGCACCCCACCGAAACAAAAATGTGACGTACTTCCACACCTTTTCTGCATCGTTTTTTGGGTCTTTCATGCTTTCTTTCATACCGTTTGGTCCTTCTTTAGTTCGCTTTATTCAAATATTTATTTTGCTTAAACGTTCCTTGGGCTCCACCCATGCGTTACTCAATTCAACTTTATTCGTGACATAAATAAAAGAACAACAAACACACAACGTCTCTTCAAAAATGAAGTAGAATCCGAAAAAAAAAAAAATCAAACAAGGCCCCCTCGCACATTCGCACACATGAAATACTCAGCAATTTACATTTTATGTTGCGAGGCGTCGCATTCGAAATGCTGCCAATACAAGCGAAACGAAAAACTCGTATATTTCGTATATCGTTTATTTTACGAGATTAGATTCACATACGACGCATTGCTTATAAAATTATGTGTCTTTATCTCAAGGGACGAATGATCATTTAGCATTTTCCCATCGGAAGTTGAATACCACATGTGGAATTCAAGGTCATATGATGCATATTATATCTGTCATATTTTAAATAATCGAAGGTAATATTAATTTTTAATAACTGAATTTAATAACTGATGTTTAGTATAATTTTAGATTTATTTTTTGTTATACTTTTTTGTTATTGGTCCATGTTCCAACTTTTGATCGAATTCCGATCGAGTTTCAAAAGAAAACACATGGCGTTTTGTCTCAGTTTAATTTCTAATTCAATTTCAAATCTGTGTTAAGTTCTCTTAATCAGAGCCAGTTGAAATTATAGGTTTTATTATTGCATTGAGTACAAGATACCTTTGACTTATACAATTCCAGTTTACACTTAAAGCTAAAATTTTATTTATAATCCAAAGAAAGATTTATTATAAAAATCTATTTGAAATACCTCATGTAATTCAAGTTCTTAATCAACCATTTAATTCCAGACTTTTCTTTAAAATTTCAAAATCCAGTTCACGGAGAGAAATATTCTCATAAATCATGTATTTTACGCATACATTATGTAAAAAATAATCATGATATCTAGCCAAAAATTCCTTCGTACTATTAGCAGCATTATGGAAACTGCACTGAAAGAATTGTCAATGTGGGCAGGACAAAACGGCCAAGGAGTAAACGCCTCCAAGACTGAACTCGTACTCTTCACAAATAAAAGGAAAAATAGAAACTTTGAGCTTCCAAAACTCGATGGCTGCACACTCGCTCTATCTAGTGAAGCGAAATATTTTGGCACAATACTAGACAGTAAGCTTCGATGGAAACGCAACACAGAAGAAAGAGTGAAAAAGACACTGTGCGCTTTCTATTCATGCAAGAAAACTGTCGGTAAACGATGGGGCATGAGAACAAGTAGAATCCACTCGATGTACAGCGATCGTTTGACCCATATTAACGTACGGTTCTACTGTATGGTGGGAAGCAATAAAGAAGACTACATTTCTTTGGGAAATGAGAAAAGCACAAAGACTGGCATGCACCAGCATTACAGGTGCAATGAAATCGACCCCACAAATAGGGATGGAGATCATGCTTAATCTTCTGCCAGTAGACGACTTCATAAAGAGTACAGCAGCAAAGAAAGTGATTCGATTTAGAGAATCAGGATTCTGGAAGCAACTCTCATATGGACACACGTCTATCCTCGATCGAACTCCCAAAGACAGACTATATAACACCACAGATGGAAATAAATCCAAACTACTCCATCGTAACACCTAGTAGAGAACAATGGTCTTTACTGACGAGTCTAAGGTGGAAATAGGGACTGGATCCGGCATTTTCTGCGAAGCACTGAAAATTCACGAGTCACATAGACTTCTCGACGACTGCAGTGTCTATCAAGCAGAAATATTCGCGATAGATATAGAAGCACAGACCACCCAAAACAGAAAACTGATCCATCGTAGATTACAATCGTTGTGGATAGTCAGGCTGCCATCCTAGCACTAGACAATGCGGTATAAAATCGAACACAGTACTCAACTGTCGCCGATCACTCAATCTACTTAGTCAAACCCATGCGTTAACCATATGCTGGGTTCCCGGACATAGCAATATAGAAGGGAACGAACAAGCCGATTAACTAGAGCGACAAGGTTCTGCAAGTAGAATTGAGGATGCAAGTTCTTCGTTCGACTAGGATTCCATTAGGTATTCTAAGAAGGCATATTGACCTTAAAACGACGATAAAAACAAACGCAAACTGGTCATCCAGAGACGACTGCGTTATCTCACGTCGTCTCTGGCCACACACCAATGAAAAAAAGAACAAAAAGCCTGATAAATAACAATAAAGAAGCTATCCTCACAGGACATTGTGCAATCGGTATAATGACGCAATCCCCGCGCTCGACTACTGCAGGAGTTGCAAAGAAATTAAGGAAGTAAATCAATCGTACATCTACTATGCGACTGTCCAAATCTCTAAACGCGCCGACTCCAGTGCATGGGGAACAGGTTCTTTGGAGAACTGAAAGAAATAGTAGAAGTTCCAATTGAAAATCTGCTAGAGTTCGTAAGAAGATCAGGTTGGTTTCGAGGAAACTAACCTACAGTTGTCAACACAATATAGTAACCACACAGATAAAAAGGGAACACAATGGACCACTAGGCCCACGTGATTGTTTACTGATAGATTTCAGCAGCACCCTCTTACTTACCTAACCTAACCAAGAATAAGTATTCATAATGAGGCGCTTTTTATTCATAATATATGAATATAGTACAAATCAATTGTTATGATTAATTGAATAAAATTATGCGTATGTTTACTCATGTTTTATGTATAATATATTCATAAGTTATGAGTAATACTGGAATAGATTTTATTCATAAAGGAGTACAATAAATTCATTAGTCATGAGTTATTGGAATATGTTGTGGAATGCATTTTATGATTTATTATTCATAATTCATGATTAAAATGTCATACATTGTGCCAAATAGCCATAGCCTGCAGATAGAAAAACAAATTCAAATTATGCGGAACTAAAAATATCGCATATGACAATATCATAAGACAATGGAATAGTACTTTATTGGGCAAGTAGCATTAAAAAAATAATAAAAAAATACATCACATCAACTTATTTGTAAGCTAAAGTTCACATTTATTTTAAAATGACACATTTTTAACTTAAATAATCTTTTCAGCAGCTACGACGTTGTTTTTGCAACTAACCCGAATTGTATATTAAGGAAATGAATATGCAATATGAAACACAATATAAGCATTTATAATTTCACCTGTTATGACTATTAATAAAATTTATGAATCCTATTCATAATAAATACGTAGTGATTTTCAATTTTTTATGCATGAAATTTGCAATTTTTTTAGAATTATAAATAATGCATGAATATAACTCATAAATTAGTATTATACATAATTAGTATTATACATAATTAGTATTATACATAATTAGTATTATACATAATTAGTATTATACATAATTAGTATTATACATAATTAGTATTATACATAATTAGTATTATACATAATTAGTATTATACATAATTAGTATTAAACATAATTAGTATTATACATAATTAGTATTATACATAATTAGTATTATACATAATTAGTATTATACATAATTAGTATTATACATAATTAGTATTATACATAATTAGTATTATACATAATTAGTATTATACATAATTAGTATTATACATAATTAGTATTATACATAATTAGTATTACACATAATTAGTATTATACATAATTAGTATTATACATATTTAGTATTATACATAATTAGTATTATACATAATTAGTATTATACATAATTAGTATTATACATAATTAGTATTATACATAATTAGTATTATACATAATTAGTATTACACATAATTAGTATTATACATAATTAGTATTATACATATTTAGTATTATACATAATTAGTATTATACATAATTAGTATTATACATAATTAGTATTATACATAATTAGTATTATACATAATTAGTATTACACATAATTAGTATTATACATAATTAGTATTATACATATTTAGTATTATACATAATTAGTATTATACATAATTAGTATTATACATAATTAGTATTACACATAATTAGTATTATACATAATTAGTATTATACATATTTAGTATTATACATAATTAGTATTATACATAATTAGTATTATACATAATTAGTATTATACATTATTAGTATTATACATATTTAGTATTATACATAATTAGTATTATACATAATTAGTATTATACATAATTAGTATTACACATAATTAGTATTATACATAATTAGTATTATACATATTTAGTATTATACATAATTAGTATTATACATAATTAGTATTATACATAATTAGTATTATACATAATTAGTATTATACATAATTAGTATTATACATAATTAGTATTATACATAATTAGTATTATACATAATTAGTATTATACAAAATTAGTATTATACATAATTAGTATTAAACATAATTAGTATTATACATAATTAGTATTATACATAATTAGTATTATACATAATTAGTATTATACATAATTAGTATTATACATAATTAGTATTATTTTATTAGTTTTATTTTATGAACGTCTTATTCATAAATCATCAGTAAACAATTTCGTTCGCTTTTTAGTTGTAAGTTTTCATTTTGGTTTAAATTCCATTTTCAATTACAGATTTAATTACAATTCCGGTTGCCATTTCAATTGTCATTTCAGTTGCATTTTCAAAGAACTTCTTATTTCTTGTTTTAATTCCTAAACCGGTTGTAATTTCAATTCCTGTTGCACTTTCAACTCCAGTTTACATTTCTACTTCCAGTATCTATTTCAAATTCAATTACAGTTCAGAGTTTGATTTGTAGTCCCACTTTTCTTTTTAATTTCAGTTTTAAGTTCGATTTTCGTTTTATATTTTGTATAATTCACAGTTCCAAGCCATAAATGGGTAATTCCACATTAAATCGACAGTGTTTTCAATTTTTGGATTTTCATGAAATTTAGTTTACACCTTTGAATAGATAAAATAAATGGCCCATTCCCTCACCAAATCGATCAAAAAAAGTGAAATTTGAGATTTTACCTTTTTATTTAAATGACATTTTGGCAACTTATAAAGGATATCGAGACATGAACTACCCATGTTTTCTTTATTTTTTCCGACCACTACTTCCAGAGATACAGTGGCTCAAAATTGTAAATAAAAGGGCCAAAAATCACTTTTGTATGGTTGTTCATATTTAAATATCTCGAAAACTAAAAATTGCATTGATGACTCGTTTTACGGCTAATTGAACAAACTTTCAGAAAAATTAAGTTGTAACTTCTAAACGTGAACATCTGGCTCGTGGTCATTATCCTTGCACTTCAAAATTGATGTCCTTAAAAACGACCCTTTTTAAAATTCTGAAAAAAATCCTAAGTTTTCGTTAATTTATTATACATGTTCATGCAAAATTTCAAGATGGTATTTTGATGCCATCATATTTTAAAAATTATTTTTTTAAATTCCGGAAGTAGTGGTCGGAAAAATTAAAAAAAAATTGGTTAGTGCATTTCTAAATGCCCTTTATCAATTACCAAAATTTCATTAAATTCGTAATACGAAAATTTCACAAAATTATGATGCTTCAATAAATCACAGACAGAGGTAACATCGAAAGCCGTTATCTAGGTCAATTAAGTTGTAAAATGAATATTTTTGGTATCTATTATGCTAAGAATTGAATGTGGTTTTTGATTCTGTTTTATAATATTTTTTTTTCTAATGCGTTTTATAATTATTATGTTATTGTAAAATTTTCGAACTCGTATTTCGATGTGTTCGATTTCAGTTTCAATTTTAATATAGAGTTCGATTTTTAATTTCCAATCCAACTGAGATTTCGTTTTCAAGTTTCAACTTCAGTTTGAATTCCAGTTCCGTTTCTAGTTTCGAATTTCAGTTCAATTGCAAATTATCTAATTTCTAATCTAATTGCCTTTAATAATCCACTTTCGTTTTCCTGTAGCAATATCAGTTTCAATTCTAGTTTAGAGTTTGATTTTTAGTCTTAATTCCAGCTTAGAGTTCTATATCCAGCTTCTATTTTAGCATAAATTCCAGTACCAATTCCAGTTTCAATTGTAGTTTCTAATTTCAGTTCTTACTCCAGTTTTGAAACTCACTTTTAATTCGTGTTTCTAATTTCAGTTCTACTTATATTTTCTAATTTCAGATGCAATTCCAGTTTTTCATGACCGTTTTATCCCTAGTTTCCAACTTCAGTTACAATATCAGTTATAATTTCAGTTTCCAATCTCAGTTTCCAATACCAGTTCCTAATTCAGTTTTAATTACAGTTTCTAATTACACTCTCAGTTTTAGTTTCTAATTTCAGTTCTAATTTCAATTTCTAATTGAGATTCCAATTCCAGTTTGCAATTTTAGTTCTAACTTTAGTTTCTAATTTCAGTTCCTGTTCTAGTTTCTAATATCAGTAGCTATTCCTGTTTCTAATTTCAGTAACAATTCCAGTTTATACAGTACAGTTTATTTACAGTACCAAATTCAGTTTCTAATTTCATTTCCAATTCTACTTCCCAATTTTAGTTCTAATTCTAGTTTCAAATTTCAGTTCAAATTCTAATTTAAAAATTCATTTCCAATTCTAGTTTCTAAATTTAGTACTACTTTTAGTTTCTCATTTAAGTACTACTTCTAGTTTCAAATTTTAATACTACATCTAGTTTCTAATTTAAGTACTATTTCTAGTTTCTAATTATAGTTTATAATCTAATTTCAATTCCAGTTTCTAATTTCAATTCCAATTCTAGTACCAACTCTAGTTCCAATTCTAGTTTCTAATTTCAGTTTTAATACTAGTGTCTAATTTAGGTACCTTTTCCGATTTATAATATTAGTTATATCTGAACACAGTTCCAATTCAACCTAAATTTATAGAGCTTATGTAGTTCCTAAAGCATATATTATGAGTAGTAATTATAAATAAACCTCTGAGCACTTAATTAACACATCAAATTTTATTTATCCTACAGGGCTGCTCCAACCATTGGTATGCGACATGCCATGCGAATTGATTTAGTCAATCGATGTAAGTCCTTGCAAAGGACAAAACTTGGACAATATGTTTAAGCAGACACCAATGATATGCATATGAAATTTTGAACGAACATATTTCGTACATCACCGGATTGCCAATAAGAACGGCAAATAACAATGACAATGTCGGTGGTGATGATGATGATGACAATGCGAAGGATATCGTCAAGCAGCAACCTGCTGAGCATAACATATATTGGTTGCTCATATTAGATGGGGATCATTGTGCGACGATGATGGCTCTCCAAAAGCTATCATAATAAAATACAATGAATTTTTATTGTTAAATTATGTTAAAGCGATGCCATTACCATTTGCTGTCGGCACATCACCCGTCGCCACCTATCATACTTGGCTGCACCAGCAAGCGGAAACGGAAATGAAGCGGCCGCACAACCATTTTTACATTTTGTTGCTGCCATTACAAAGGTGAGAGAGTTGCTGGTATATTTAAATATATATCTATAATTTTATATTATATTATTTTTCGCGTTTATTACAATCCTTTCGTGGTGGGTTTCTGCCAAGACTGTCGAACGAACCATATGTGCTCTATGCTGGTGCAGTGCTCTAATGGATTCTATTAGAATATATAATGCCCTTTTTAGAATATAGAATATTATTTTAATAAGGGCTATTCGAAATAGATGTTCATGGTATTTGCATTGAATTGCAATGTAATGCAACTTCATTTCATGCATTGTGTATTCTATTTTAATTTTGCTTGAATTTTTTCTTTGTTTGAATTTTCCTTTTCTTCTCTCTGTTGTTCAATTCATTATTACTTTAAGTAGCGTCGGTGGCTCGACAGATTAGTGCGTTGGACTACGGGTTCCATTCCAACGGCTGTCCATATTTTTCATAAAAACATTTTTCTATACGACGCTAGAGAACAATGGCAAATATACGACAGTAAAATCGATGCCTCTTAAAAGGTCCCATCACTTTGATTACAGAATATCCTCAGAGCTGTGGAGCCAAAATATTATTATAATTTTTGGTATAATTTATGTAACATACATTAACTCTTAATGTCCCTCACTAGAAGTTTAGTATATTAATTAAAATTCGAGTTTTCACTAAAAAATTCCAATGTTCACTAAAAATTCAAATTTTCACTAAAAATTCAAATTTTCACTAAAAAGTCAAATTTTAACTAAAAATTTAATTTTTTATCATGCATCACGGCTAAGCCGCTAAACAGATTTGAGTGAAATTTTAGACGAGGATACTGAGAATTCGGAGGGTGACATAAAATATATATGGACGGAATTGGATAAAGGGGTAACTTCTATACAACCTAAAAAAACCAAACATAAAATCAAAAACAAAATATAACCCAAGTAGGAATTAACGACCGGCACAAGCCTGACACATGCTTGTGCCAATGCTACTCAGGCCTGTACCAACGCTGTTAACCAAGCTCGTTCCAAGACTGTGTAAAGACTGGAATGATAACTATGTTACAAGCCTGTATCCCAGGCTTGTACCCAGGCTCGTTGACAAATATTGTGCCAGACTTAAATCTCAGTCTAGTGCCAACACTGTGTTTTAGGCCTGTGCCAAGGCTTGAATGATAACTATGTTACAAGCCTGTAATTGAGGATTGTACCAAGGCATGTGTGCCAGGCTTGTACCAAGGCTTGTGCCTCAGTCTTGAAACAAAATATATGCTTGCGAAAATCCTTGAAATACGCCGGAAGATTCAGGCTATTGGGCATAATTTGCCATGGGCATTGCATTCATTATTCATGTCATTAAGTACACTTGAGAGTTGTATCTGTAGATAAATAAATATGTAATAGGTTAACAACCAATTCAACAGTAATACTTACGTTAATTTGCAGACTTATTGTTCAGACAACTCCAAAGAGTTGAGTTTTTCCAATAAATTTTTTGACGTTTAAAAAATCATCAACAAACATTTTTTTTTCATCAGATAAGTGTTTTTAACATGGAAACAACACAAAAATGTCACCATAGTAAACTTTAATTTACTCAAGTCGAAAAGATGTCGAGCCGGATTTTTATACCCTACACCTATGAGGTACAGGGTATATTAACTTTGTGCATATATTGTAACGCCCCTTAGGAGGCGTGTCCGGTATGGAAAAGTATATATATTCTTGATCAGCTCACTACCCGAGTCCGTTTATCCATGTCCGTCTGTCTGTCCGTCTTGCTGTCTTGCTGTCCGAATACAGAATAACTTGAGAAATACTGATCAGAATGCGATGAAATATATTTTAGCCAAAAATAGGAACTGAGTTTGAAAATGAGCCAAATCGGTCAACGGACACGCCCACCTCCCATACAAGTCACTTTTATATAACTTTTTCGGAACTAATAACTCGAAAAGTATTCAAGGTATAGTTATAAAATTTAAAAGGTATTGTTAGAATTCACCTAAAAATATGTGGTCCAAAATGGGCGTGATCCGCCCACTTTTTTTTTCATTATTTCCCGGGTTTTCATAGTGGAAATTAGATCCGTAAATTATTTAAATCAAATTTATGAAATATTAGCCTTTCAAAATTTTAAATATAGGCTTGGTCCGCCCAATTATATTTTTCAAATTTTTTTTTTAGTTTTTTATACTTTATATAAATTTTTTAATTTATGGGGATATAAGACGTAAATTTCTGATATATGAATAATATTCCGAGGGTAAATATTCCCACCAAAGGTGTAGGGTATTCCATAGTCGGGTCCGACCGACTATAAAAATCCGCCCCATGTGACCGAACTTACCCATGTGACCTAACTTTCCCAACTCGTTTAATTTCCTTTAGCATATGGCGGTTTGGATAATTTGACAATTTTCATATGTGGCTCAATATTGTGTCAGCCTTGTATCAATATTGGTATACCGAGGCCTGTGTGGAGTCTGTGAGTGACGATTGTACCAGGCTTGTGTCTGGCCCGATATACCAAGCCTTGGTAGTCAAGCCTGTAACAAGCTTGGCACTTTTGTTGCAGCCTGTAAATTCCCACCTGCGAAACGAAAACACAAAAATGAACATAAAAACCAATGAAAAAAAACATAAAAAAAAGTAAAAACAATAAACACAACGTCAAAGTGAAATGAAAAAAAAAGCAAAAACACATATTTAAAAGAAAAACAATATCAAACAAACAACAAACACAATTGAAAGATAAACAAAAGTATATCAAAAAAATAAGCACAAAAAAAAATCAAATAAACCATATCAAAATCAAAAGTAAAGTAAAAGCAAATTCAAAATGAAAATCTTACGAAAAAGCAAAAGAAGCAATTCATATCGTCACTATCATGACAAAGGGACGAATGTGTAATTTTTGGCTTTTTCCTCTTTTTTATCACATTTTTGAATGTAGTTTTTCCTCAAATATACTGTGGTTTTGTTGAATATTTGTGGCCACAAAAAACTAAAACAAAAGGGCGAATTCGAAAAATTGAAAATAATGCCAAAAGGGAAAATATATTCTTTTTTTGCCGTAACTTTTTACTGGTATAAGATAAAATAGTGGTTTTAAAACATTAATTGTTTGTTTTTAAAACAGCTATCGATTGTCATCATTATTTTAAAAGAAAATTCTAAATAATGATGCCAATCGATAGGTGTTTTAAAAACAACAACACTATTTGAAAAAAACAAAAATATTTAAGTTTTGATCAGCTACACAAAATCTGTATTTATAATTCAAGTTGACCAAATCAAAAAATATTTTATTTACGTTATGCTAATTGATGAATAAACGAAAATAAAAATATTTGAAATAAAAATAATTTGTATTAATTTGTAAAGCACATCAAACTTTATAATTTAATTTCCCAACATTTTTAAAAATGCACATTCGCACTCTTGACATGTCAGTGACGATACAATAAAAAAAAATAAAAATAAAAGTAAAAATAAAAAAATAAAATAAAAATAAAAATAAAAATAAAATAAAAATAAAATAATAATAAAAATAAAATAAAAATAAAAATAAGAATAAAAATAAAAATAAAAATAAAAATAAAAATAAAAATAAATTAAAATAATATAAAATAAAATAAAATAAAAATAAAATAAAAATAAAAATAAAATAAAATAAAAATGAAAATAAAAATAAAATAAAATAAAAATAAAAATAAAAATAAAATGAAAATAAAATAAAATAAAAATAAAAATAAAAATAAAAATAAAATAAAATAAAATAAAATAAAATAAAAATAAAAATAAAAATAAAAATAAAAATAAAATAAAAATAAAATAAAAATAAAAATAAAATTAAAATAAAATAAAAATAAAATAAAAATAAAATAAAAATAAAATAAAAAAAAATAAAAATAAATAAAATAAAAGAAAAACAAATCAAAACAAAAAAAATCGCAAAAATAGAAAAATGAAATGTTAAAATCTAACGCATAAACAAAACCGAAAACACAAAATCAGAAGAAAAAATAACAACAAATCAAAAGAAGAAAACCTAATAGCAATAATAAATGGAAAAACACGAAATTAAAAGCACAAACACAAAAGAGTCTGAAGCAAAACCAAAATAAAAAGAAATAAGAAAAAACAAAAAATTACAAATGCAAAACCAAAACAACAGCATGCAAAAATAAATGAAATAGCAGACAATAAAATGCAAGTTTTTACTTAAAACTCAAATTACTACAGATTTCAATTTAACTGTTTATTAAAAATTAAAATTAAAATTAAAAATACTGAAATGACGGTATTAGATTCAGATGACATTAGCCATAGCTTTGTAAAAACATGTGTTCTAATTAGCATATATAAAAAACTATTAAAATAATGGAGCCATATTCTTGTTGTGACTCAGACAGAAAAAAGCGTTACCTTTTTTCATGCGAACAACATCAAAAACAAAAAAAAAAATCTAAAAACCACACAAATAATCAATTCCACGCTCTTTGGCTGGGCTCATAATTAAAATATGCACTTGGATAAAATATAAAATAAAAAAAATTGAAATAAAAATAAAATTAAAAACAATAGCACCAACACAGACAATGACTTTATGTTGTTTAGATGCAGAGCAACAGCAGCAGCTGCAGTTGTTAACGGCAGCAAGTAGACAAAAACTACAGCAACAGTTGTATTTATTTTAAAATAATAATAGAAAAACTAAAAAAAAGATAGTGCACACTTTAAAGCAAAACACTATAAGACAATATTAGTAACAGACTGTACTAATTTTATTATATATTAAATACTATAAACTATTTTAAAACACATAAACTATATATGTAATTTAAATTTCTTTAATTTGAATTAACTTTAGTTTTTAGTTCATTAGCACTAATAAATTAAAATAATAGACAAAATTCAGATGACGGACTTATGTGCAAATGACGTACATTTTATGATTTGAATTTTCCTTAGAGTAACCGAATTAGTTACATTCACTTTATGGTTTAAACCGTAAAATGAATTTATATAATATTGATGCTAAAAAATTCAAAAAAAAAAACCTCATAATTGTATAAAATATAAAAATACAAACAGTTTCTTTGTTAATATTTGAAATTGAATGCTACCTACAATATACAACAACAACTTTTTAAAATGACTCAGCATTGTAACTAATCTGACTAATTAGCGTAGAATTCATTTTACAAAAAGTGACTCAGAAATAAATATTTAGTACGATTTTTCTAACGTTTCGACTAGAGATGGGCATGTGAGCGTGATTCACGTGAATCACGCGTGATCACGCGTGATTGTGATTGAATCCTAATTTGGCTCACGTGATTGTGAGTGAGTGTGAGTAGACCAAAAAATACCGTGAGTTAGTGTGCGTGAGTACATATTTTTCGTGAGTGAGTGTGCGTGAGTCGAATATTTCATAAAATAAAAAAATCTCAGTTTTATTTTTTTGCGATTTTATATATTTTTGCTAAACTACAGAACAAGGCTCAGAACTCAGAAGGTTTCGGGGAGGCGACTGCCCACATTTCAGAACTACAATAAATCAAATCCTTTCTAACGACCATCATATACCACCCTCTTCTTCAACTCAGAATAAGTTGCAAGGTTTCAGTCAACAATTGATCTCACCCCTGCCAACCGGCCGAACTTAGAATGCATTTTTTTCGATAGACAGAAATTATGGACATTGAATGCCTAATTTTCCACTGTAAATTTCATATAAATCTATCGGTGGGTTCCGGAAATGTAAGGTTTTGCAAATCGATTTTTAAAAAATGTCTTTAATTGGACAATACTCCTAAACGGAATAGACATTGAATGCCTAATTTTCCACTGTAAATTTCATATAAATCGATCGGTGGGTTCCGGAAATGTAAGGTTTTGCAAATCGATTTTTAAAAAATGTCTTTAATTGGCCATAACTCCTAAACGGAGCGTCCTAGAGGGTTGAAAGTAGGCGCTTTTAATAGACATTGAATGCCTAATTTTCCACCGTAAATTTCATATAAATCGATCGGTGGGTTCCGGAAATTTAAAGTTTTGAAAATCGATTTTTTAAAAATTTCTTTAACTGGCCATAACTCCTAAACGGAGCGTCCTAGAGGGTTGAAAGTAGGCGCTTTTAATAGACATTGAATGCCTAATTTTCCACTGTAAATTTCATATAAATCGATCGGTGGGTTCCGGAAATATAAGGTTTCGAAAATCGATTTGTTAAAAATTTCTTTAACTGGCCATAACTCCTAAACGGAGCGTCCTAGAGGGTTGAAAGTAGACGCTTTTATAGACATTGAATGCCTAATTTTCAGCTGTAAATTTCATATAAATCGATCGGTGGGTTCCGGAAATATAAGGTTTTGAAAATCGATTTTTAAAAAATTTCTTTAACTGGCCATAACTCCTAAACGGAGCGTCCTAGAGGGTTGAAAGTAGGCGCTTTTTATAGACATTGAATGCCTAATTTTCCACCGTAAATTTCATATAAATCGATCGGTGGGTTCCGAAAAGGTAAGGTTTTGAAAATCGATTTTTTAAAAATTTCTTTAACTGGCCATAACTCCTAAACGGAGCGTCCTAGAGGGTTGAAAGTAGACGCTTTTATAGACATTGAATGCCTAATTTTCAGCTGTAAATTTCATATAAATCGATCGGTGGGTTCCGGAAATATAAGGTTTTGAAAATCGATTTTTAAAAAATTTCTTTAACTGGCCATAACTCCTAAACGATGCGTCCTAGAGGGTTGAAAGTAGGCGCTTTTTATAGACATTGAATGCCTAATTTTCCACCGTAAATTTCATATAAATCGATCGGTGGGTTCCGAAAAGGTAAGGTTTTGAAAATCGATTTTTTAAAAATTTCTTTAACTGGCCATAACTCCTAAACGGAGCGTCCTAGAGGGTTGAAAGTAGACGCTTTTAATAGACATTGAATGCCTAATTTCCCACTGTAAATTTCATATAAATCGATCGGTGGGTTCCGGAAATGTAAGGTTTTGAAAATCGATTTTTAAAAAATTTCTTTAACTGGCCATAACTCCTAAACGGAGCGTCCTAGAGGGTTGAAAGTAGACGCTTTTAATAGACATTGAATGCCTAATTTCCCACTGTAAATTTCATATAAATCGATCGGTGGGTTCCGGAAATGTAAGGTTTTGAAAATCGATTTTTAAAAAATTTCTTTAACTGGCCATAACTCCTAAACGGAGCGTCCTAGAGGGTTGAAATTAGGCGCTTTTTATTAACATTGAATGCCTAATTTTCCACCCTAAATTTCATATAAATCGATCGGTGGGTTCCGAAAAGGTAAGGTTTTGAAAATCGATTTTTTAAAAATTTCTTTAACTGGCCATAACTCCTAAACGGAGCGTCCTAGAGGGTTGAAAGTAGACGCTTTTAATAGACATTGAATGCCTAATTTCCCACTGTAAATTTCATATAAATCGATCGGTGGGTTCCGAAAAGGTAAGGTTTTGAAAATCGATTTTAAAAAATTTCTTTAACTGGCCATAACTCCTAAACGGAGCGTCCTAGAGGGTTGAAATTAAGCGCTTTTTATAGACATTGAATGCCTAATTTTCCACCGTAAATTTCATATAAATAGATCGGTGGGTTCCGAAAAGGTAAGGTTTTGAAAATCGATTTTTTAAAAATTTCTTTAACTGGCCATAACTCCTAAACGGAGCGTCCTAGAGGGTTGAAAGTAGACGCTTTTATAGACATTGAATGCCTAATTTTCAGCTGTAAATTTCATATAAATCGATCGGAGGGTTCCGGAAATATAAAGTTTTGAAAATCGATTTTTAAAAAATTTCTTTAATTGGCCATAACTCCTAAACGGAGCGTCCTAGAGGGTTGAAAGTAGACGCTTTTATAGACATTGAATGCCTAATTTTCCACCGTAAATTTCATATAAATCGATCGGTGGGTTCCGAAAAGGTAAGGTTTTGAAAATCGATTTTTAAAAAATTTCTTTAGCTGGCCATAACTCCTAAACGGAGCGTCCTAGAGGGTTGAAAGTAGGCGCTTTTTATAGACATTGAATGCCTAATTTTCCACCGTAAATTTCATATAAATCGATCGGTGGGTTCCGAAAAGGTAAGGTTTTGAAAATCGATTTTTTAAAAATTTCTTTAACTGGCCATAACACCTAAACGGAGCGTTCTAGAGGGTTGAAAGTAGGCGCTTTTTATAGACATTGAATGCCTAATTTTCCACCGTAAATTTCATATAAATCGATCGGTGGGTTCCGAAAAGGTAAGGTTTTGAAAATCGATTTTTTAAAAATTTCTTTAACTGGCCATAACTCCTAAACGGAGCGTCCTAGAGGGTTGAAAGTAGACGCTTTTAATAGACATTGAATGCCTAATTTCCCACTGTGAATTTCATATAAATCGATCGGTGGGTTCCGGAAATGTAAGGTTTTGAAAATCGATTTTTAAAAAATTTCTTTAACTGGCCATAACTCCTAAACGGAGCGTCCTAGAGGGTTGAAAGTAGACGCTTTTATAGACATTGAATGCCTAATTTTCAGCTGTAAATTTCATATAAATCGATCGGAGGGTTCCGGAAATATAAAGTTTTGAAAATCGATTTTTAAAAAATTTCTTTAACTGGCCATAACTCCTAAACGGAGCGTCCTAGAGGGTTGAAATTAGGCGCTTTTTATAGACATTGAATGCCTAATTTTCCACTGTAAATTTCATAGTAGTAAGTAGGCGCTTTTTATAGACATTGAATGCCTAATTTTCCACCGTAAATTTCATATAAATCGATCGGTGGGTTCCGAAAAGGTAAGGTTTTGAAAATCGATTTTTTAAAAATTTCTTTAACTGGCCATAACTCCTAAACGGAGCGTCCTAGAGGGTTGAAAGTAGACGCTTTTATAGACATTGAATGCCTAATTTTCCACCGTAAATTTCATATAAATCGATCGGTGGGTTCCGAAAAGGTAAGGTTTTGAAAATCGATTTTTAAAAAATTTCTTTAACTGGCCATAACTCCTAAACGGAGCGTCCTAGAGGGTTGAAAGTAGGCGCTTTTTATAGACATTGAATGCCTAATTTTCCACCGTAAATTTCATATAAATCGATCGGTGGGTTCAGAAAAGGTAAGGTTTTGAAAATCGATTTTTAAAAAATTTCTTTAACTGGCCAGAACTCCTAAACGGAGCGTCCTAGAGGGTTGAAAGTAGGCGCTTTTTATAGACATTGAATGCCTAATTTTCCACCGTAAATTTCATATAAATCGATCGGTGGGTTCCGAAAAGGTAAGGTTTTGAAAATCGATTTTTTAAAAATTTCTTTAACTGGCCATAACTCCTAAACGGAGCGTCCTAGAGGGTTGAAAGTAGACGCTTTTATAGACATTGAATGCCTAATTTTCCACCGTAAATTTCATATAAATCGATCGGTGGGTTCCGAAAAGGTAAGGTTTTGAAAATCGATTTTTAAAAAATTTCTTTAACTGGCCATAACTCCTAAACGGAGCGTCCTAGAGGGTTGAAAGTAGGCGCTTTTTATAGACATTGAATGCCTAATTTTCCACCGTAAATTTCTTATAAATCGATCGGTGGGTTCCGAAAAGGTAAGGTTTTGAAAATCGATTTTTAAAAAATTTCTTTAACTGGCCATAACTCCTAAACGGAGCGTCCTAGAGGGTTGAAATTAAGCGCTTTTTATAGACATTGAATGCCTAATTTTCCACCGTAAATTTCATATAAATCGATCGGTGGGTTCCGGAAATATAAAGTTTTGAAAATCGATTTTTTAAACATTTCTTTAACTGGCCATAACTCCTAAACGGAGCGTCCTAGAGGGTTGAAAGTAGGCGCTTTTTATAGACATTGAATGCCTAATTTTCAGCTGTAAATTTCATATAAATCGATCGGTGGGTTCCGAAAAGGTAAGGTTTTGAAAATCGATTTTTTAAAAATTTCTTTAACTGGCCATAACTCCTAAACGGAGCGTCCTAGAGGGTTGAAATTAAGCGCTTTTTATAGACATTGAATGCCTAATTTTCCACCGTAAATTTCATATAAATCGATCCGTGGGTTCCGGAAATATAAGGTTTTGAAAATCGATTTTTTAAACATTTCTTTAACTGGCCATAACTCCTAAACGGAGCGTCCTAGAGGGTTGAAAGTAGACGCTTTTAATAGACATTGAATGCCTAATTTTCCACCGTAAATTTCATATAAATCGATCGGTGGGTTCCGAAAAGGTAAGGTTTTGAAAATCGATTTTTTAAAAATTTCTTTAACTGGCCATAACTCCTAAACGGAGCGTCCTAGAGGGTTGAAAGTAGACGCTTTTAATAGACATTGAATGCCTAATTTTCCACCGTAAATTTCATATAAATCGATCGGTGGGTTCCGAAAAGGTAAGGTTTTGAAAATCGATTTTTTAAAAATTTCTGTAACTGGCCATAACTCCTAAACGGAGCGTCCTAGAGGGTTGAAAGTAGACGCTTTTAATAGACATTGAATGCCTAATTTTCCACCGTAAATTTCATATAAATCGATCGGTGGGTTCCGAAAAGGTAAGGTTTTGAAAATCGATTTTTTAAAAATTTCTTTAACTGGCCATAACTCCTAAACGGAGCGTCCTAGAGGGTTGAAAGTAGACGCTTTTAATAGACATTGAATGCCTAATTTTCCACCGTAAATTTCATATAAATCGATCGGTGGGTTCCGAAAAGGTAAGGTTTTGAAAATCGATTTTTTAAAAATTTCTTTAACTGGCCATAACTCCTAAACGGAGCGTCCTAGAGGGTTGAAAGTAGACTCTTTTAATAAACATTGAATGCCTAATTTCCCACTGTAAATTTCATATAAATCGATCGGTGGGTTCCGAAAAGGTAAGGTTTTGAAAATCGATTTTTTAAAAATTTCTTTAACTGGCCATAACTCCTAAACGGAGCGTCCTAGAGGGTTGAAAGTAGACGCTTTTAATAGACATTGAATGCCTAATTTCCCACCGTAAATTTCATATAAATCGATCGGTGGGTTCCGGAAATGTAAGGTTTTGAAAATCGATTTTTAAAAAATTTATTTAACTGGCCATAACTCCTAAACGGAGCGTCCTAGAGGGTTGAAAGTAGACGCTTTTTATAGACATTGAATGCCTAATTTTCAGCTGTAAATTTCATATAAATCGATCGGTGGGTTCCGAAAAGGTAATGTTTTGAAAATCGATTTTTTAAAAATTTCTTTAACTGGCCATAACTCCTAAACGGAGCGTCCTAGAGGGTTGAAAGTAGACGCTTTTAATAGACATTGAATGCCTAATTTCCCACTGTAAATTTCATATAAATCGATCGGTGGGTTCCGGAAATGTAAGGTTTTGAAAATCGATTTTTAAAAAATTTCTTTAACTGGCCATAACTCCTAAACGCAGCGTCCTAGAGGGTTGAAAGTAGACGCTTTTTATAGACATTGAATGCCTAATTTTCAGCTGTAAATTTCATATAAATCGATCGGTGGGTTCCGAAAAGGTAATGTTTTGAAAATCGATTTTTTAAAAATTTCTTTAACTGGCCATAACTCCTAAACGGAGCGTCCTAGAGGGTTGACAGTAGACGCTTTTAATAGACATTGAATGCCTAATTTTCCACCGTAAATTTCATATAAATCGATCGGTGGGTTCCGAAAAGGTAAGGTTTTGAAAATCGATTTTTTAAAAATTTCTTTAACTGGCCATAACTCCTAAACGGAGCGTCCTAGAGGGTTGAAAGTAGACGCTTTTAATAGACATTGAATGCCTAATTTTCCACCGTAAATTTCATATAAATCGATCATTGGGTTCCGAAAAGGTAAGGTTTTGAAAATCGATTTTTTAAAAATTTCTTTAACTGGCCATAACTCCTAAACGGAGCGTCCTAGAGGGTTGAAAGTAGACGCTTTTAATAGACATTGAATGCCTAATTTCCCACTGTAAATTTCATATAAATCGATCGGTGGGTTCCGGAAATGTAAGGTTTTGAAAATCGATTTTTAAAAAATTTCTTTAACTGGCCATAACTCCTAAACGGAGCGTCCTAGAGGGTTGAAAGTAGACGCTTTTTATAGACATTGAATGCCTAATTTTCAGCTGTAAATTTCATATAAATCGATCGGTGGGTTCCGAAAAGGTAATGTTTTGAAAATCGATTTTTTAAAAATTTCTTTAACTGGCCATAACTCCTAAACGGAGCGTCCTAGAGGGTTGAAAGTAGACGCTTTTAATAGACATTGAATGCCTAATTTCCCACTGTAAATTTCATATAAATCGATCGGTGGGTTCCGGAAATGTAAGGTTTTGAAAATCGATTTTTAAAAAATTTCTTTAACTGGCCATAACTCCTAAACGGAGCGTCCTAGAGGGTTGAAAGTAGACGCTTTTTATAGACATTGAATGCCTAATTTTCAGCTGTAAATTTCATATAAATCGATCGGTGGGTTCCGAAAAGGTAATGTTTTGAAAATCGATTTTTTAAAAATTTCTTTAACTGGCCATAACTCCTAAACGGAGCGTCCTAGAGGGTTGAAAGTAGACGCTTTTAATAGACATTGAATGCCTAATTTTCCACCGTAAATTTCATATAAATCGATCGGTGGGTTCCGAAAAGGTAAGGTTTTGAAAATCGATTTTTTAAAAATTTCTTTAACTGGCCATAACTCCTAAACGGAGCGTCCTGAATGCCTAATTTTCCACCGTAAATTTCATATAAATCGATCATTGGGTTCCGAAAAGGTAAGGTTTTGAAAATCGATTTTTTAAAAATTTCTTTAACTGGCCATAACTCCTAAACGGAGCGTCCTAGAGGGTTGAAAGTAGACGCTTTTAATAGACATTGAATGCCTAATTTTCCACCGTAAATTTCATATAAATCGATCATTGGGTTCCGAAAAGGTAAGGTTTTGAAAATCGATTTTTTAAAAATTTCTTTAACTGGCCATAACTCCTAAACGGAGCGTCCTAGAGGGTTGAAAGTAGACGCTTTTAATAGACATTGAATGCCTAATTTTCCACCGTAAATTTCATATAAATCGATCGGTGGGTTCCGAAAAGGTAAGGTTTTGAAAATCGATTTTTTAAAAATTTCTTTAACTGGCCATAACTCCTAAACGGAGCGTCCTAGAGGGTTGAAAGTAAACGCTTTTAATAGACATTGAATGCCTAATTTTCCACCGTAAATTTCATATAAATCGATCGGTGGGTTCCGAAAAGGTAAGGTTTTGAAAATCGATTTTTTAAAAATTTCTTTAACTGGCCATAACTCCTAAACGGAGCGTCCTAGAGGGTTGAAAGTAGACTCTTTTAATAGACATTGAATGCCTAATTTCCCACTGTAAATTTCATATAAATCGATCGGTGGGTTCCGGAAATGTAAGGTTTTGAAAATCGATTTTTAAAAAATTTCTTTAACTGGCCATAACTCCTAAACGGAGCGTCCTAGAGGGTTGAAATTAAGCGCTTTTTATAGACATTGAATGCCTAATTTTCCACCGTAAATTTCATATAAATCGATCGGTGGGTTCCGAAAAGGTAAGGTTTTGAAAATCGATTTTTTAAAAATTTCTTTAACTGGCCATAACTCCTAAACGGAGCGTCCTAGAGGGTTGAAAGTAGACTCTTTTAATAGACATTGAATGCCTAATTTCCCACTGTAAATTTCATATAAATCGATCGGTGGGTTCCGGAAATGTAAGGTTTTGAAAATCGATTTTTAAAAAATTTCTTTAACTGGCCATAACTCCTAAACGGAGCGTCCTAGAGGGTTTTTATAGACATTGAATGCCTAATTTTCCACCGTAAATTTCATATAAATCGATCGGTGGGTTCCGAAAAGGTAAGGTTTTGAAAATCGATTTTTAAAAAATTTCTTTAACTGGCCATAACTCCTAAACGGAGCGTCCTAGAGGGTTGAAAGTAGGCGCTTTTTATAGAGATTGAATGCCTAATTTTCCACCTTAAATTTCATATAAATCGAACGGTGGGTTCCGAAAAGGTAAGGTTTTGAAAATCGATTTTTTAAAAATTTCTTTAACTGGCCATAACTCCTAAACGGAGCGTCCTAGAGGGTTGAAAGTAGACGCTTTTAATAGACATTGAATGCCTAATTTTCCACCGTAAATTTCATATAAATCGATCGGTGGGTTCCGAAAAGGTAAGGTTTTGAAAATCGATTTTTTAAAAATTTCTTTAACTGGCCATAACTCCTAAACGGAGCGTCCTAGAGGGTTGAAAGTAGACGCTTTTAATAGACATTGAATGCCTAATTTTCCACCGTAAATTTCATATAAATCGATCGGTGGGTTCCGAAAAGGTAAGGTTTTGAAAATCGATTTTTTAAAAATTTCTTTAACTGGCCATAACTCCTAAACGGAGCGTCCTAGAGGGTTGAAAGTAGACGCTTTTAATAGACATTGAATGCCTAATTTTCCACCGTAAATTTCATATAAATCGATCATTGGGTTCCGAAAAGGTAAGGTTTTGAAAATCGATTTTTTAAAAATTTCTTTAACTGGCCATAACTCCTAAACGGAGCGTCCTAGAGGGTTGAAAGTAGACGCTTTTAATAGACATTGAATGCCTAATTTTCCACCGTAAATTTCATATAAATCGATCGGTGGGTTCCGAAAAGGTAAGGTTTTGAAAATCGATTTTTTAAAAATTTCTTTAACTGGCCATAACTCCTAAACGGAGCGTCCTAGAGGGTTGAAAGTAGACGCTTTTAATAGACATTGAATGCCTAATTTTCCACCGTAAATTTCATATAAATCGATCATTGGGTTCCGAAAAGGTAAGGTTTTGAAAATCGATTTTTTAAAAATTTCTTTAACTGGCCATAACTCCTAAACGGAGCGTCCTAGAGGGTTGAAAGTAGACGCTTTTAATAGACATTGAATGCCTAATTTCCCACTGTAAATTTCATATAAATCGATCGGTGGGTTCCGGAAATGTAAGGTTTTGAAAATCGATTTTTAAAAAATTTCTTTAACTGGCCATAACTCCTAAACGGAGCGTCCTAGAGGGTTGAAACTAAGCGCTTTTTATAGACATTGAATGCCTAATTTTCCACCGTAAATTTCATATAAATCGATCGGTGGGTTCCGAAAAGGTAAGGTTTTGAAAATCGATTTTTAAAAAATTTCTTTAACTGGCCATAACTCCTAAACGGAGCGTCCTAGAGGGTTGAAATTAAGCGCTTTTTATAGACATTGAATGCCTAATTTTCCACCGTAAATTTCATATAAATCGATCGGTGGGTTGCGGAAATATAAGGTTTTGAAAATCGATTTTTAAAAAATTTCTTTAACTGGCCATAACTCCTAAACGGAGCGTCCTAGAGGGTTGAAATTAAGCGCTTTTTATAGACATTGAATGCCTAATTTTCCACCGTAAATTTCATATAAATCGATCGGTGGGTTCCGGAAATGTAAGGTTTTGAAAATCGATTTTTAAAAAATTTCTTTAACTGGCCATAACTACTAAACGGCGCGTCCTAGAGGGTTGAAATTGGCCATAACTCCTAAACGGAGCGTCCTAGAGGGTTGAAAGTAGACGCTTTTATAGACATTGAATGCCTAATTTTCAGCTATAAATTTCATATAAATCGATCGGTGGGTTCCGAAAAGGTAAGGTTTTGAAAATCGATTTTTTAAAAATTTCTTTAACTGGCCATAACTCCTAAACGGAGCGTCCTAGAGGGTTGAAAGTAGACGTTTTTAATAGACATTGAATGCCTAATTTCCCACTGTAAATTTCATATAAATCGATCGGTGGGTTCCGGAAATGTAAGGTTTTGAAAATCGATTTTAAAAAAATTTCTTTAACTGGCCATAACTCCTAAACGGCGCGTCCTAGAGGGTTGAAATTAGGCGCTTTTTATAGACATTGAATGCCTAATTTTCCACTGTAAATTTCATAGTAGTAAGTAGGCGCTTTTTATAGACATTGAATGCCTAATTTTCCACCGTAAATTTCATATAAATCGATCGGTGGGTTCCGAAAAGGTAAGGCCATAACTCCTAAACGGAGCGTCCTAGAGGGTTGAAAGTAAACGCTTTTAATAGACATTGAATGCCTAATTTTCCACCGTAAATTTCATATAAATCGATCGGTGGGTTCCGAAAAGGTAAGGTTTTGAAAATCGATTTTTTAAAAACTGGCCATAACTCCTAAACGGAGCGTCCTAGAGGGTTGAAAGTAGACGCTTTTAATAGACATTGAATGCCTAATTTCCCACTGTAAATTTCATATAAATCGATCGGTGGGTTCCGGAAATGTAAGGTTTTGAAAATCGATTTTTAAAAAATTTCTTTAACTGGCCATAACTCCTAAACGGAGCGTCCTAGAGGGTTGAAATTAAGCGCTTTTTATAGACATTGAATGCCTAATTTTCCACCGTAAATTTCATATAAATCGATCGGTGGGTTCCGAAAAGGTAAGGTTTTGAAAATCGATTTTTAAAAAATTTCTTTAACTGGCCATAACTCCTAAACGGAGCGTCCTAGAGGGTTGAAAGTAGGCGCTTTTTATAGAGATTGAATGCCTAATTTTGCACCTTAAATTTCATATAAATCGAACGGTGGGTTCCGAAAAGGTAAGGTTTTGAAAATCGATTTTTAAAAAATTTCTTTAACTGGCCATAACTCCTAAACGGAGCGTCCTAGAGGGTTGAAAGTAGACGCTTTTAATAGACATTGAATGCCTAATTTCCCACTGTAAATTTCATATAAATCGATCGGTGGGTTCCGGAAATGTAAGGTTTTGAAAATCGATTTTTAAAAAATTTCTTTAACTGGCCATAACTCCTAAACGGAGCGTCCTAGAGGGTTGAAATTAAGCGCTTTTTATAGACATTGAATGCCTAATTTTCCACCGTAAATTTCATATAAATCGATCGGTGGGTTCCGAAAAGGTAAGGTTTTGAAAATCGATTTTTAAAAAATTTCTTTAACTGGCCATAACTCCTAAACGGAGCGTCCTAGAGGGTTGAAAGTAGGCGCTTTTTATAGAGATTGAATGCCTAATTTTCCACCTTAAATTTCATATAAATCGATCGGTGGGTTCCGGAAATGTAAGGTTTTGAAAATCGATTTTTAAAAAATTTCTTTAACTGGCCATAACTCCTAAACGGAGCGTCCTAGAGGGTTGAAACTAAGCGCTTTTTATAGACATTGTAGACATTCCACCGTAAATTTCATATAAATCGATCGGTGGGTTCCGGAAATATAAAGTTTTGAAAATCGATTTTTTAAACATTTCTTTAACTGGCCATAACTCCTAAACGGAGCGTCCTAGAGGGTTGAAATTAAGCGCTTTTTATAGACATTGAATGCCTAATTTTCCACCGTAAATTTCATATAAATCGATCGGTGGGTTCCGGAAATATAAAGTTTTGAAAATCGATTTTTTAAACATTTCTTTAACTGGCCATAACTCCTAAACGGAGCGTCCTAGAGGGTTGAAAGTAGGCGCTTTTTATAGACATTGAATGCCTAATTTTCCACCTTAAATTTCATATAAATCGATCATTGGGTTCCGGAAATGTAAGGTTTTGAAAATCGATTTTTAAAAAATTTCTTTAATTGGCCATAACTCCTAAACGGAGCGTCCTAGAGGGTGGAAAGTAGGCGCTTTTTATAGACATTGAATGCCTAATTTTCCACCGTAAATTTCATATAAATCGATCGGTGGGTTCCGGAAATATAAGGATTTGAAAATCGATTTTTAAAAAATTTCTTTAATTGGCCATAACTCCTAAACGGAGCGTCCTAGATGGTTGAAAGTAGGCGCTTTTCATAGACATTGAATGCCTAATTTTCCACTGTAAATTTCATATAAATCGATCGGTGGGTTCCGAAAAGGTAAGGTTTTGAAAATCGATTTTTAAAAAATTTCTTTAACTGGCCATAACTCCTAAACGGAGCGTCCTAGAGGGTTGAAAGTAGGCGCTTTTTATAGAGATTGAATGCCTAATTTTCCACCTTAAATTTCATATAAATCGAACGGTGGGTTCCGAAAAGGTAAGGTTTTGAAAATCGATTTTTAAAAAATTTCTTTAACTGGCCATAACTCCTAAACGGAGCGTCCTAGAGGGTTGAAAGTAGGCGCTTTTTATAGAGATTGAATGCCTAATTTTCCACCTTAAATTTCATATAAATCGATCGGTGGGTTCCGAAAAGGTAAGGTTTTGAAAATCGATTTTTAAAAAATTTCTTTAACTGGCCATAACTCCTAAACGGAGCGTCCTAGAGGGTTGAAACTAAGCGCTTTTTATAGACATTGTAGACATTCCACCGTAAATTTCATATAAATCGATCGGTGGGTTCCGGAAATATAAAGTTTTGAAAATCGATTTTTTAAACATTTCTTTAACTGGCCATAACTCCTAAACGGAGCGTCCTAGAGGGTTGAAAGTAGGCGCTTTTTATAGACATTGAATGCCTAATTTTCCACCTTAAATTTCATATAAATCGATCATTGGGTTCCGGAAATGTAAGGTTTTGAAAATCGATTTTTAAAAAATTTCTTTAATTGGCCATAACTCCTAAACGGAGCGTCCTAGAGGGTGGAAAGTAGGCGCTTTTTATAGACATTGAATGCCTAATTTTCCACCGTAAATTTCATATAAATCGATCGGTGGGTTCCGGAAATATAAGGATTTGAAAATCGATTTTTAAAAAATTTCTTTAATTGGCCATAACTCCTAAACGGAGCGTCCTAGATGGTTGAAAGTAGGCGCTTTTCATAGACATTGAATGCCTAATTTTCCACTGTAAATTTCATATAAATCGATCGGTGGGTTCCGAAAAGGTAAGGTTTTGAAAATCGATTTTTAAAAAATTTCTTTAACTGGCCATAACTCCTAAACGGAGCGTCCTAGAGGGTTGAAATTAGGCGCTTTTTATTAACATTGAATGCCTAAATTTCCACCGTAAATTTCATATAAATCGATCGGTGGGTTCCAGAAATGTAAGGTTTTGAAAATCGATTTTTAAAAAATTTCTTTAACTAGCCATAACTCCTAAACGGCGCGTCCTAGAGGGTTGAAATTAGGCGCTTTTTATAGACATTGAATGCCTAATTTCCCACTGTAAATTTTATATAAATCGATCGGTGGGTTCCGGAAATATAAGGTTTTGAAAATCGATTTTTTAAAAATTTCTTTAACTGGCCATAACTCCTAAACGGAGCGTCCTAGAGGGTTGAAAGTAGGCGCTTTTAATAGACTTTTAAATTTTTAAAAAATTTCTTTAATTGGCCATAACTCCTAAACGGAGCGTCCTAGAGGGTTGAAAGTAGGCGCTTTTTATAGACATTGAATGTCTAATTTTCCAATCTAAATTTTATATAAATCGATCGGTGGGTTCCGGAAATATAAGGTTTTGAAAATCGATTTTTTTAAAATTTCTTTAACTGGCCATAACTCCTAAACGGAGCGTCCTAGAGGGTTGAAAGTAGGCGCTTTTAATAGACATTGAATGCCTAATTTTTCACAGTAAATTTCATATAAATCGATCGGTGGGTTCCGGAAATGTAAGGTTTTGAAAATCGATTTTTTAAAAATTTCTTTAACTAGCCATAACTCCTAAACGGAGCGTCCTAGAGGGTTGAAATTAGGCGCTTTTTATAGACATTGAATGCCTAATTTTCCACCTTAAATTTCATATAAATCGATCGGTGGGTTCCGGAAATGTAAGGTTTTGAAAATCGATTTTTAAAAAATTTCTTTAATTGGCCATAACTCCTAAACGGAGCGTCCTAGAGGGTTGAAAGTAGGCGCTTTTTATAGACATTGAATGCCTAATTTTCCACTGTAAATTTTATATAAATCGATTGGTGGGTTCGATTTTTTAAAAATTTTTTAACTGGCCATAACTCCTAAACGGAGCGTCCTAGAGGGTTGAAAGTAGGCGCTTTTTATAGACATTGAATGCCTAATTTTCCACCGTAAATTTCATATAAATCGATCGGTGGGTTCCGGAAATGTAAGGTTTTGAAAATCGATTTTTAAAAAATTTCTTTAATTGGCCATAACTCCTAAACGGAGCGTCCTAGAGGGTTGAAAGTAGGCGCTTTTTATAGACATTGAATGCCTAATTTTCCACTGTAAATTTTATATAAATCGATTGGTGGGTTCGATTTTTTAAAAATTTCTTTAACTGGCCATAACTCCTAAACGGAGCGTCCTAGAGGGTTGAATGTAGGCGCTTTTTATAGACATTGAATGCCTAATTTTCCACTGTAAATTTCATATAAACCGATCGGTGGGTTCCGGAAATGTAAGGTTTTGAAAATCGATTTTTAAAAAATTTCTTTAATTGGCCATAACTCCTAAACGGAGCGTCCTAGAGGGTTGAAAGTAGGCGCTTTTTATATACATTGAATGCCTAATTTTCCACTGGAAATTTTATATAAATCGATTGGTGGGTTCGATTTTTTAAAAATTTCTTTAACTGGCCATAACTCCTAAACGGAGCATCCTAGAGGGTTGAAAGTAGGCGATTTTTATAGACATTGAATGCCTAATTTTCTACATTAAATTTCATATAAATCGATCGGTGGGTTCCGAAAAGGTAAGGTTTTGAAAATCGATTTTTTAAAAATTTCTTTAACTGGCCATAACTCCTAAACGGAGCGTCCTAGAGGGTTGAAAGTAGACGTTTTTAATAGACATTGAATGCCTAATTTCCCACTGTAAATTTCATATAAATCGATCGGTGGGTTCCGGAAATGTAAGGTTTTGAAAATCGATTTTTTAAAAATTTCTTTAACTGGCCATAACTCCTAAACGGAGCGTCCTAGAGGGTTGAAAGTAGACGCTTTTTATAGACATTGAATGCCTAATTTTCAGCTGTAAATTTCATATAAATCGATCGGTGGGTTCCGAAAAGGTAAGGTTTTGAAAATCGATTTTTTAAAAATTTCTTTAACTGGCCATAACTCCTAAACGGAGCGTCCTAGAGGGTTGAAAGTAGACGTTTTTAATAGACATTGAATGCCTAATTTCCCACTGTAAATTTCATATAAATCGATCGGTGGGTTCCGGAAATGTAAGGTTTTGAAAATCGATTTTTTAAAAATTTCTTTAACTGGCCATAACTCCTAAACGGAGCGTCCTAGAGGGTTGAAAGTAGACGCTTTTTATAGACATTGAATGCCTAATTTTCAGCTGTAAATTTCATATAAATCGATCGGTGGTTTCCGAAAAGGTAAGGTTTTGAAAATCGATTTTTTAAAAATTTCTTTAACTGGCCATAACTCCTAAACGGAGCGTCCTAGAGGGTTGAAAGTAGACGTTTTTAATAGACATTGAATGCCTAATTTCCCACTGTAAATTTCATATAAATCGATCGGTGGGTTCCGGAAATGTAAGGTTTTGAAAATCGATTTTTAAAAAATTTCTTTAACTGGCCATAACTCCTAAACGGCGCGTCCTAGAGGGTTGAAATTAGGCGCTTTTTATAGACATTGAATGCCTAATTTTCCACTGTAAATTTCATAGTAGTAAGTAGGCGCTTTTTATAGACATTGAATGCCTAATTTTCAGCTGTAAATTTCATATAAATCGATCGGTGGGTTCCGAAAAGGTAAGGTTTTGAAAATCGATTTTTTAAAAATTTCTTTAACTGGCCATAACTCCTAAACGGAGCGTCCTAGAGGGTTGAAAGTAGACGTTTTTAATAGACATTGAATGCCTAATTTCCCACTGTAAATTTCATATAAATCGATCGGTGGGTTCCGGAAATGTAAGGTTTTGAAAATCGATTTTTTAAAAATTTCTTTAATTGGCCATAACTCCTAAACGGAGCGTCCTAGAGGGTTGAAAGTAGGCGCTTTTTGTAGACATTGAATGCCTAATTTTCCACTGTAAATTTCATATAAATCGATCGGTGGGTTCCGGAAATGTAAGGTTTTGAAAATCGATTTTTAAAAAATTTCTTTAATTGGCCATAACTCCTAAACGGAGCGTCCTAGAGGGTTGAAAGTAGGCGCTTTTCATAGACATTGAATGCCTAATTTTCCACTGTAAATTTCATATAAATCGATCGGTGGGTTCCGAAAAGGTAAGGTTTTGAAAATCGATTTTTAAAAAATTTCTTTAACTGGCCATAACTCCTAAACGGAGCGTCCTAGAGGGTTGAAAGTAGGCGCTTTTAATAGACTTTTAAATTTTAAAAAAATTTCTTTAATTGGCCATAACTCCTAAACGGAGCGTCCTAGAGGGTTGAAAGTAGGCGCTTATTATAGACATTGAATGCTTAATTTTCCACTGTAAATTTTATATAAATCGATCGGTGGGTTCCGGAAATATAAGGTTTTGAAAATCGATTTTTTAAAAATTTCTTTAACTGGTCATAACTCCTAAACGGAGCGTCCTAGAGGGTTGAAAGTAGGCGCTTTTAATAGACTTTTAAATTTTTAAAAAATTTCTTTAATTGGCCATAACTCCTAAACGGAGCGTCCTAGAGGGTTGAAAGTAGGCGCTTTTTATAGACATTGAATGTCTAATTTTCCACTCTAAATTTTATATAAATCGATCGGTGGGTTCCGGAAATATAAGGTTTTGAAAATCGATTTTTTTAAAATTTCTTTAACTGGCCATAACTCCTAAACGGAGCGTCCTAGAGGGTTGAAAGTAGGCGCTTTTAATAGACATTGAATGCCTAATTTTTCACAGTAAATTTCATATAAATCGATCGGTGGGTTCCGGAAATGTAAGGTTTTGAAAATCGATTTTTTAAAAATTTCTTTAACTAGCCATAACTCCTAAACGGAGCGTCCTAGAGGGTTGAAAGTAGGCGATTTTTATAGACATTGAATGCCTAATTTTCCACCTTAAATTTCATATAAATCGATCGGTGGGTTCCGGAAATGTAAGGTTTTGAAAATCGATGTTTAAAAAATTTCTTTAATTGGCCATAACTCCTAAACGGAGCGTCCTAGAGGGTTGAAAGTATGCGCTTTTTATAGACATTGAATGCCTAATTTTCCACTGTAAATTTTATATAAATCGATTGGTGGGTTCGATTTTTTAAAAATTTCTTTAACTGGCCATAACTCCTAAACGGAGCGTCCTAGAGGGTTGAAAGTAGGCGCTTTTTATAGACATTGAATGCCTAATTTTCCACTGTAAATTTCATATAAACCGATCGGTGGGTTCCGGAAATGTAAGGTTTTGAAAATCGATTTTTAAAAAATTTCTTTAATTGGCCATAACTCCTAAACGGAGCGTCCTAGAGGGTTGAAAGTAGGCGCTTTTTGTAGACATTGAATGCCTAATTTTCCACTGTAAATTTCATATAAATCGATCGGTGGGTTCCGGAAATGTAAGGTTTTGAAAATCGATTTTTAAAAAATTTCTTTAATTGGCCATAACTCCTAAACGGAGCGTCCTAGAGGGTTGAAAGTAGGCGCTTTTAATAGACTTTTAAATTTTTAAAAAATTTCTTTAATTGGCCATAACTCCTAAACGGAGCGTCCTAGAGGGTTGAAAGTAGGCGCTTTTTATAGACATTGAATGCCTAATTTTCCACTGTAAATTTTATATAAATCGATTGGTGGGTTCGATTTTTTAAAAATTTCTTTAACTGGCCATAACTCCTAAACGGAGCGTCCTAGAGGGTTGAAAGTAGGCGCTTTTTATAGACATTGAATGCCTAATTTTCCACTGTAAATTTTATATAAATCGATTGGTGAGTTCGATTTTTTAAAAATTTCTTTAACTGGCCATAACTCCTAAACGGAGCGTCCTAGAGGGTTGAAAGTAGGCGCTTTTTATAGACATTGAATGCCTAATTTTCCACTGTAAATTTCATATAAACCGATCGGTGGGTTCCGGAAATGTAAGGTTTTGAAAATCGATTTTTAAAAAATTTCTTTAATTGGCCATAACTCCTAAACGGAGCGTCCTAGAGGGTTGAAATTAAGCGCTTTTTATAGACATTGAATGCCTAATTTTCCACCGTAAATTTCATATAAATCGATCGGTGGGTTCCGGAAATATAAAGTTTTGAAAATCGATTTTTTAAACATTTCTTTAACTGGCCATAACTCCTAAACGGAGCGTCCTAGAGGGTTGAAAGTAGGCGCTTTTTATAGACATTGAATGCCTAATTTTCCACCGTAAATTTCATATAAATCGATCGGTGGGTTCCGAAAAGGTAAGGTTTTGAAAATCGATTTTTTTAAAATTTCTTTAACTGGCCATAACTCCTAAACGGAGCGTCCTAGAGGGTTGAAAGTAGACGCTTTTTGTAGACATTGAATGCCTAATTTTCCACTGTAAATTTTATATAAATCGATCGGTGGGTTCCGGAAATATAAGGTTTTGAAAATCGATTTTTTAAAAATTTCTTTAACTGGCCATAACTCCTAAACGGAGCGTCCTAGAGGGTTGAAAGTAGGCGCTTTTAATAGACTTTTAAATTTTTAAAAAATTTCTTTAATTGGCCATAACTCCTAAACGGAGCGTCCTAGAGGGTTGAAAGTAGGCGCTTTTTATAGACATTGAATGTCTAATTTTCCAATCTAAATTTTATATAAATCGATCGGTGGGTTCCGGAAATATAAGGTTTTGAAAATCGATTTTTTTAAAATTTCTTTAACTGGCCATAACTCCTAAACGGAGCGTCCTAGAGGGTTGAAATTAGGCGATTTTTATAGACATTGAATGCCTAATTTTCCACCTTAAATTTCATATAAATCGATCGGTGGGTTCCGGAAATGTAAGGTTTTGAAAATCGATTTTTAAAAAATTTCTTTAATTGGCCATAACTCCTAAACGGAGCGTCCTAGAGGGTTGAGAGTAGGCGCTTTTAATAGACTTTTAAATTTTTAAAAAATTTCTTTAATTGGCCATAACTCCTAAACGGAGCGTCCTAGAGGGTTGAAAGTAGGCGCTTTTTATAGACATTGAATGCCTAATTTTCCACCGTAAATTTCATATAAATCGATCGGTGGGTTCCGAAAAGGTAAGGTTTTGAAAATCGATTTTTTAAAAATTTCTTTAACTAGCCATAACTCCTAAACGGAGCGTCCTAGAGGGTTGAAAGTAGGCGCTTTTTATAGACATTGAATGCCTAATTTTCCACTGTAAATTTCATATAAATCGATCGGTGGGTTCCGGAAATATAAGGATTTGAAAATCGATTTTTAAAAAATTTCTTTAATTGGCCATAACTCCTAAACGGAGCGTCCTAGATGGTTGAAAGTAGGCGCTTTTCATAGACATTGAATGCCTAATTTTCCACTGTAAATTTCATATAAATCGATCGGTGGGTTCCGGAAATATAAGGTTTTGAAAATCGATTTTTTAAAAATTTCTCTAATTGGCCATAACTCCTAAACGGAGCGTCCTAGAGGGTTGAAAGTAGGCGCTTTTAATAGACTTTTAAATTTTAAAAAAATTTCTTTAATTGGCCATAACTCCTAAACGGAGCGTCCTAGAGGGTTGAAAGTAGGCGCTTATTATAGACATTGAATGCTTAATTTTCCACTGTAAATTTTATATAAATCGATCGGTGGGTTCCGGAAATATAAGGTTTTGAAAATCGATTTTTTAAAAATTTCTTTAACTGGTCATAACTCCTAAACGGAGCGTCCTAGAGGGTTGAAAGTAGGCGCTTTTAATAGACTTTTAAATTTTTAAAAAATTTCTTTAATTGGCCATAACTCCTAAACGGAGCGTCCTAGAGGGTTGAAAGTAGGCGCTTTTTATAGACATTGAATGTCTAATTTTCCACTCTAAATTTTATATAAATCGATCGGTGGGTTCCGGAAATATAAGGTTTTGAAAATCGATTTTTTTAAAATTTCTTTAACTGGCCATAACTCCTAAACGGAGCGTCCTAGAGGGTTGAAAGTAGGCGCTTTTAATAGACATTGAATGCCTAATTTTTCACAGTAAATTTCATATAAATCGATCGGTGGGTTCCGGAAATGTAAGGTTTTGAAAATCGATTTTTTAAAAATTTCTTTAACTAGCCATAACTCCTAAACGGAGCGTCCTAGAGGGTTGAAAGTAGGCGATTTTTATAGACATTGAATGCCTAATTTTCCACCTTAAATTTCATATAAATCGATCGGTGGGTTCCGGAAATGTAAGGTTTTGAAAATCGATGTTTAAAAAATTTCTTTAATTGGCCATAACTCCTAAACGGAGCGTCCTAGAGGGTTGAAAGTAGGCGCTTTTTATAGACATTGAATGCCTAATTTTCCACTGTAAATTTTATATAAATCGATTGGTGGGTTCGATTTTTTAAAAATTTCTTTAACTGGCCATAACTCCTAAACGGAGCGTCCTAGAGGGTTGAAAGTAGGCGCTTTTTATAGACATTGAATGCCTAATTTTCCACTGTAAATTTCATATAAACCGATCGGTGGGTTCCGGAAATGTAAGGTTTTGAAAATCGATTTTTAAAAAATTTCTTTAATTGGCCATAACTCCTAAACGGAGCGTCCTAGAGGGTTGAAAGTAGGCGCTTTTTATAGACATTGAATGCCTAATTTTCCACCGTAAATTTCATATAAATCGATCGGTGGGTTCCGGAAATGTAAGGTTTTGAAAATCGATGTTTAAAAAATTTCTTTAATTGGCCATAACTCCTAAACGGAGCGTCCTAGAGGGTTGAAAGTAGGCGCTTTTTATAGACATTGAATGCCTAATTTTCCACTGTAAATTTTATATAACTCGATTGGTGGGTTCGATTTTTTAAAAATTTCTTTAACTGGCCATAACTCCTAAACGGAGCGTCCTAGAGGGTTGAAAGTAGGCGCTTTTTATAGACATTGAATGCCTAATTTTCCACTGTAAATTTCATATAAACCGATCGGTGGGTTCCGGAAATGTAAGGTTTTGAAAATCGATTTTTAAAAAATTTCTTTAATTGGCCATAACTCCTAAACGGAGCGTCCTAGAGGGTTGAAAGTAGGCGCTTTTAATAGACTTTTAAATTTTTAAAAAATTTCTTTAATTGGCCATAACTCCTAAACGGAGCGTCCTAGAGGGTTGAAAGTATGCGCTTTTTATAGACATTGAATGCCTAATTTTCCACTGTAAATTTTATATAAATCGATTGGTGGGTTCGATTTTTTAAAAATTTCTTTAACTGGCCATAACTCCTAAACGGAGCGTCCTAGAGGGTTGAAAGTAGGCGCTTTTTATAGACATTGAATGCCTAATTTTCCACTGTAAATTTCATATAAACCGATCGGTGGGTTCCGGAAATGTAAGGTTTTGAAAATCGATTTTTAAACAAAAATTTTTAATTGGCCATAACTCCTAAACGGAGCGTCCTAGAGGGTTGAAAGTAGGCGCTTTTTATAGACATTGAAAAAGCGCCTAATTTTCCACTGTAAATTTCATATAAATCGATCGGTAGGTTCCGGAATGTAAGGTTTTGAAAATCGATTTTTAAAAAAATTCTTTAATTGGCTATAACTCCTAAACGGAGCGTCCTAGAGGTTGAGACATTGAATGCATAATTTTCCACCGTAAATTTCATATAAATCGATCGGTGGGTTCCGGAAATGTAAGGTTTTGAAAATCGATTTTTAAAAAAAATTTTTAATTGGCCATAACTCCTAAACGGAGCGTCCTAGAGGGTTGAAAGTAGGCGCTTTTTATAGACATTGAAAAAGCGCCTAATTTTCCACTGTAAATTTCATATAAATCGATCGGTAGGTTCCGGAATGTAAGGTTTTGAAAATCGATTTTTAAAAAAATTCTTTAATTGGCTATAACTCCTAAACGGAGCGTCCTAGAGGGTTGAAAGTAGGCGCTTTTTATAGACATTGAATGCATAATTTTCCACCGTAAATTTCATATAAATCGATCGGTGGGTTCCGGAAATGTAAGGTTTTGAAAATCGATTTTTAAAAAAATTTTTTAATTGGCCATAACTCCTAAACGGAGCGTCCTAGAGGGTTGAAAGTAGGCGCTTTTTATGGACATTGAATGCCTAATTTTCCACTGTAAATTTCATATAAACCGATCTGTGGGTTCCGGAATGTAAGGTTTTGAAAATCGATTTTTAAACAATTTCTTTAATTGGCCATAACTCCTAAACGGAGCGCCCTAGAGGGTTGAAAGTAGGCGCTTTTTATAGACATTGAATGCCTAATTTTCCACCGTAAATTTCATATAAATCGATCTGTGGGTTCCGGAAATATAAGGTTTTGAAAATCGATTTTTTAAAAATTTCTTTAATTGGCCATAACTCCTAAACGGAGCGTCCTAGAGGGTTGAAAGTAGGCGATTTTAATAGACTTTTAAATTTTTAAAAAATTTCTTTAATTGGCCATAACTCCTAAACGGAGCGTCCTAGAGGGTTGAAAGTAGGCGCTTTTAATAGACATTGAATGCCTAATTTTCCACTGTAAATTTTATATAAATCGATCGGTGGGTTCCTGCAATATAAGGTTTTGAAAATTTTCTTTTTATAGACATTGAATGCCTAATTTTCCACCGTAAATTTCATATAAATCGATCGGTGGGTTCCGGAAATGTAAGGTTTTGAAAATCGATTTTTAAAAAATTTCTTTAATTGGCCATAACTCCTAAACGGAGCGTCCTAGAGGGTTGAAAGTAGGCGCTTTTAATAGACTTTTAAATTTTTTAAAAATTTCTTTAATTGGGTTGAAAGTAGGCGCTTTTTATAGACATTGAATGCTTAATTTTCCACTGTAAATTTTATATAAATCGATTGGTGGGTTCGATTTTTAAAAAATTTCTTTAATTGGCCATAACTCCTAAACGGAGCGTCCTAGAGGGTTGAAAGTAGGCGCTTTTTGTAGACATTGAATGCCTAATTTTCCACTGTAAATTTCATATAAATCGATCGGTGGGTTCCGGAAATGTAAGGTTTTGAAAATCGATGTTTAAAAAATTTCTTTAATTGGCCATAACTCCTAAACGGAGCGTCCTAGAGGGTTGAAAGTAGGCGCTTTTTATAGACATTGAATGCCTAATTTTCCACCTTAAATTTCATATAAATCGATCATTGGGTTCCGGAAATGTAAGGTTTTGAAAATCGATTTTTAAAAAATTTCTTTAATTGGCCATAACTCCTAAACGGAGCGTCCTAGAGGGTGGAAAGTAGGCGCTTTTTATAGACATTGAATGCCTAATTTTCCACCGTAAATTTCATATAAATCCACCGTAAATTTCATATAAATCGATCGGCCATAACTCCTAAACGGAGCGTCCTAGAGGGTTGAAAGTAGGCGCTTTTAATAGACTTTTAAATTTTTTAAAAATTTCTTTAATTGGGTTGAAAGTAGGCGCTTTTTATAGACATTGAATGCTTAATTTTCCACCGTAAATTTCATATAAATCGATCGGTGGGTTCCTGCAATATAAGGTTTTGAAAATCGATTTTTTTAAAAATTTCTTTAACTGGCCATAACTCCTAAACGGAGCGTCCTAGAGGGTTGAAATTAGGCGATTTTTATAGACATTGAATGCCTAATTTTCCACCTTAAATTTCATATAAATCGATCGGTGGGTTCCGGAAATGTAAGGTTTTGAAAATCGATTTTTAAAAAATTTCTTTAATTGGCCATAACTCCTAAACGGAGCGTCCTAGAGGGTTGAAAGTAGGCGCTTTTAATAGACTTTTAAATTTTAAAAAAATTTCTTTAATTGGCCATAACTCCTAAACGGAGCGTCCTAGAGGGTTGAAAGTAGGCGCTTTTTATAGACATTGAATGCCTAATTTTCCACCTTAAATTTCATATAAATCGATCATTGGGTTCCGGAAATGTAAGGTTTTGAAAATCGATTTTTAAAAAATTTCTTTAATTGGCCATAACTCCTAAACGGAGCGTCCTAGAGGGTTGAAAGTAGGCGCTTTTTATAGACAATGAATGCCTAATTTTCCACTGTAAATTTCATATAAATCGATCGGTGGGTTCCGGAAATGTAAGGTTTTGAAAATCGATTTTTAAAAAATTTCTTTAATTGGCCATAACTCCTAAACGGAGCGTCCTAGAGGGTTGAAAGTAGGCGCTTTTAATAGACTTTTAAATTTTTAAAAAAATTTCTTTAATTGGCCATAACTCCTAAACGGAGCGTCCTAGAGGGTTGAAAGTAGGCGCTTTTTATAGACATTGAATGCCTAATTTTCCACCTTAAATTTCATATAAATCGATCATTGGGTTCCGGAAATGTAAGGTTTTGAAAATCGATTTTTAAAAAATTTCTTTAATTGGCCATAACTCCTAAACGGAGCGTCCTAGAGGGTGGAAAGTAGGCGCTTTTTATAGACATTGAATGCCTAATTTTCCACCGTAAATTTCATATAAATCCACCGTAAATTTCATATAAATCGATCGGTGGGTTCCTGCAATATAAGGTTTTGAAAATCGATTTTTTAAAAATTTCTTTAACTGGCCATAACTCCTAAACGGAGCGTCCTAGAGGGTTGAAAGTAGGCGCTTTTTATAGACATTGAATGCCTAATTTTCCACCTTAAATTTCATTTAAATCGATCGGTGGGTTCCGGAAATGTAAGGTTTTGAAAATCGATTTTTAAAAAATTTCTTTAACCGGCCATAACTCCTAAACGGAGCGTCCTAGAGGGTTGAAAGTAGGCGCTTTTTATAGACATTGAATGCCTAATTTTCCACTGTAAATTTCATATAAATCGATCGGTGGGTTCCGGAAATGTAAGGTTTTGAAAATCGATTTTTTAAAAATTTCTTTAATTGGCCATAACTCCTAAACGGAGCGTCCTAGAGGGTTGAAAGTAGGCGCTTTTAATAGACTTTTAAATTTTTAAAAAATTTCTTTAATTGGCCATAACTCCTAAACGGAGCGTCCTAGAGGGTTGAAAGTAGGCGCTTTTTATAGACATTGAATGCCTAATTTTCCACCGTAAATTTCATATAAATCGATCGGTGGGTTCCTGCAATATAAGGTTTTGAAAATCGATTTTTTTAAAAATTTCTTTAACTGGCCATAATTCCTAAACGGAGCGTCCTAGAGGGTTGAAATTAGGCGATTTTTATAGACATTGAATGCCTAATTTTCCACCTTAAATTTCATATAAATCGATCGGTGGGTTCCGGAAATGTAAGGTTTTGAAAATCGATTTTTTAAAAATTTCTTTAACCGGCCATAACTCCTAAACGGAGCGTCCTAGAGGGTTGAAAGTAGGCGCTTTTTATAGACATTGAATGCCTAATTTTCCACTGTAAATTTCATATAAATCGATCGGTGGGTTCCGGAAATGTAAGGTTTTGAAAATCGATTTTAAAAAAATTTCTTTAATTGGCCACAACTCCTAAATGGAGCGTCCTAGAGGGTTGAAAGTAGGCGCTTTTAATAGACTTTTAAATTTTTAAAAAATTTCTTTAATTGGCCATAACTCCTAAACGGAGCGTCCTAGAGGGTTGAAAGTAGGCGCTTTTAATAGACTTTTAAATTTTTAAAAAATTTCTTCCTAGCGTCCTAGAGGGTTGAAAGTAGGCGCTTTTTATAGACATTGAATGCCTAATTTTCCACTGTAAATTTCATATAAATCGATCGGTGGGTTCTGGAGTTTAAGAGATATTGAAATATGAACAACTATACAAAAGAGATTTTTGGCCCATTTTTTTGTTACTTTGATCTATTGTATCTCTGGAAGTAGTGGTAAAAAAGAAATGTTCAATGCATATCTCAATAACCTTTATCAGTTGCCCAAATTTCATTGAAATCGAAGAAGGTGAGTTTCTACCGCTGGTCGATTTGATGTGGAATGGCCCATTTACAAAATAAACCAGTTGGGAAGGTTAGATCACATGGGAAATTTTAAAGTTAGTGTAATTATGATAGTTAGGATTATCAAAATTATAGTCGGTCTAAGCCGACTATAAATACCCTACACATATGTGTGGTTACCATTCAAAGTGATATATAGGTCACCAGGGTTTACGAATCCTGAAAATAACTACAAACATTCAATCGCTGAAGAATTTCCTTTCATTTGATACCCATATTTACAAATGGGTAGGTGTACCGAATTTCGATTTTTTTTTGTGAACCACAATCTTTTCGAAAACATTATTATCATGTATTTGAGCGTGATATCAATATATATTTGACCAAAAAAGTATACCTAAGCACGTATACATAAAAATTGATCTTTAAATGTACATTTTATATGAGGTATTTGAACATAAGTGGTCGGATCATAGGTCACAATGGACCTATATTATATACCTACGCACATACAGCGTAGGTATATAAGTAATCTAAGTTATAAGTTTCATTTATCTAGCTCTTCAATTTTAAAAGTAGTAGGGATTTCAACAGACAGACGGACAGACGGACAGACAGACGGACAGACGGACGGACAGACGGACATCGCTAAATCGAGGAGGTCATGCTGATCAAGAATATATATACTTTTCCATACCGGAGATGCTTCCTTCTGGGTGTTACAAACGGCGTACCAAACTGAATATACCCTTTCACTCTTAGTGTAGGGTATAAAAATGAAATAAAAGCATTAAAGAAACGCTAAAGTGGAAAAATAAAGCCAAAAATCAAAATAAAAATATATTTAAAAACAAAAAGTCTTAGTCTAAGGCCTAAACAAACTCAATTATACATAACATGAAGCAAAAATAACAACAAAAACAGAAATCAACAGAAAAACATAATAGCAATTATAAAAGCAAAAATCACGATATTAAAAGCACTGGCACAAAAAAGACAGAAGCAAAACCAAATCATAAAGAAAGAATCAAAGACAAAAAATTAGAAAAAAACGAATGCAAACAAAATGCAAGTTTTTAATTACAACTCAAATTACTACAGATTTCAATTTAATTTTTAAATGAAAAATTCAAATTAAAAAAAAAATAGATGACGAAATTAGGCTCAGATGATATTACCCATAGCGTTAATAGTGCCGAATTCTTGTTGTGACTCTGACAGAAAAAAGCGTTACCTTTTTTGATGCGAACAACATGAGCAACCAAAGCTAATCGAAAAACCACACAAATAATCAACTATATGCTCTTTGGCTGGGCTCATAATTAAAATATGCACGTGGATAAAATATATAAAAAAAATAGAAATAGAAATAAAAACAAAAACAATGGCGCCAGCACAGACAATAACTTTATGTTGTTTAGATGCAGAGCAACAGCAGCAGCTGCAGTTGTTAACGACAGCAAGTAAACAAAAACTACAGCAACAGTTGTATTTATTTTAAAATAATAATAGAAAAACTAAAAAAAAAAGATAGTGCACACTTTAAAGTAAAAGAATATAAGACATAAATTGTAACACATGCAGACACTTATTAGGTATGCCTTGAATTTGTTTTTATACCCTACACCTATGAGGTACAGGGTATATTAACTTTGTGCATATATTGTAACGCCCCTTAGGAGGCGTGTCCGGTATGGAAAAGTATATATATTCTTGATCAGCATCACTACCCGAGTCCGTTTAGCCATATCCGTCGTCTGTCCGTCTTGCTGTCTTGCTGTCCGAATACAGAATAACTTGAGAAATACTGATCAGAATGCGATGAAATTTCGTCACATAATATTTTAGCCAAAAATAGGAACTGAGTTTGAAAATGAGTAAAATCGGTCAACGGACACGCCCATCTCCCATACAAGTCATTATATATAACTCTTTCGGAACTAATAACTCGAAAAGTATTCAAGGTATAGTTATAAAATTTAAAAGATATTGTTAGAATTCACCTATAAATATGTGTTCCAAAAATGGGCGTGATCCGCCCACTTTTTTTTTCATTATTTTCCGGGTTTTCATAGTGGAAATTTGATCCGTAAATTATTAAAATCAAATCTATGAAATATTAGCCTTTTAAATATAGGCGTGGTTTGCCCAATTATATTTTTCAATTTTTTTTTTTAGTTTTTGTGTACTTTTATATACATTTTTTAATTTATGGGGATATAAGACGTAAATTTCTGATATGTGAATAATATTCTGAGGGTGGGGAGGTTCAGCATTATTAAAAACTTTAAAACTAAGGTATGCTGTTAAATATCCCACATTAATATCCCCACCAAAGGTGTAGGGTATTCCATAGTCGGGCCCGACCGACTATAAAAATCCGCCCCATGTGACCGAACTTACCCATGTGACCTAACTTTCCCAACTCGTTTTTTTTTAATTTTTTTTTTTTTTACAAAAGTTCTTTAAGCAATTTAAATATTTTAAATAATATACAAAACTCCGATGACGGACTTACGTGCAATTGATGTACAACCCATAATTTGAATTTCCTTTAGGGTAACTTAATGAATTCTATAAAATATTATAATTGTTTAAAATATAAAAAAAAAATACAAAGAGTTCCTCTATTAATATTTTAAATTGAATTCTAAGTACCTACAATATATAACAACAACTTTTTAAAATAACTCAGCATTGTAACTAATCTTACTAATTAGCGTAGAATTCATTTTACAAAAAATGACGCAGTAATAAGTATTTAAAACGATTTTCTAACGATTCGACTGGCACAAATTAAAAATTTTAAAATTGCTGTTATGCTGCTCACTTTGTATATCAAATATCAGAAAATTCAAATAGTTTCAACAATTGATCAAAGTCAAGTAAACGTTATTAAATTCCCCGGTCAGTTCAGAATCATTCTATCGAAAGAAATTAATCAAAATAACACGTCTCCGAAATATGCGTTAAGTTCTGGTTTTTCAGTGTAAGTTTAAACTTAGTTTAAACTTTTCAATATTTTAAAACCTCTAATCAAAACAGCCGAATGTCATTAAATTTTACAGAGACAGAGATACAATTAGATGTCCGTTAGTATTACATTTTAAATATATCTGATATATTGCCAATAGACGAAATGGTATCTAGTTTAAACTATGTTTAATTTGAAGATGTGAACGAAAAACTGTGCCTAAATGTTCACAAAATTTAATAACCTGGTTTGTGTTCCACTAGCTTCGAGTTTTCAGTGTAAGGTTAAACTTGGTTTAAACTTTTCATCTTTTTAAAAGGTCTATTGTTACTAATCAAAACGGCAAAATTTCATTAAATTCTACAGACATATAGAAAAATCAAAATCAATTATATCGGTTTGAATATTGAATAATTTAAAATATTTGTATAAGGTATCGCTATAAAATATCCCAATAAAACTTATATAAAACCATCATAAAACCATTATAAAACCATTATAGAAACATTATAGAAACATTATAAAATCATTACAAAACCATTATTAAACGATTATAAACCAAAATAAAACCATTATAAAACCATAATAAAAAAAAAACATTATAAAAGGATTATAAAACTATTATAAAACCATTATAAAACCATTATAAAACCATTGCAAAACCATTATAAAACCATTATAAAACCACCATAAAACTATTATAAAAACATTATAAAACCATTATAAAACTATTGTAAAACCATTATAAAACTAATATGAAACCATTGTATAAAATTAGGCATTCAATGTCTATAAAAAGCGTCTACTTTCAACCCTCTAGGACGCTTCGTTTAGGAGTTATGGCCAATTAAAGAAATTTTTTAAAAATCGATTTATACATTGTATAAACCATTATAAAACCATTACAAAACCATTACAAAACCATAATAAAACCACAATAAAACCATTATAAAACCATTATAAAACCGTTATAAAACTATTATAAAACCATTACAAAACCATTACAAAACCATTATAAAACCATGATAAAACCATTATAAAACTATTATAAAACCATTACAAAACCATTACAAAACCATTATAAAACTATTATAAAACCATTATAAAACCATTATAAAACCATTATAGAACCATTATAAAACCATTATAAAACCATTTTTAAATCATTATAAAACCATTATTATATAACCAATATAAATCCATTATAAAACGATTATAAAACCATTATAAAACCATTACAAAACCATTATGAAACAATTATAGAACCATTATAAAACCATTATACAACTTGTTTAAACCATCTTTGCCTCAGTGTATTTCTACATTTAAGTATGTGAAGCGCATTTGTTTACACTCGAGTACACATTATCCAGCATCCATAAAATTGAAAAATACAAACACACTATAAAAAATATAAAACAAAACTAAAATGTAAAAAAAAATAAAAAAGCGAAAAAATAAACCACACAAAAACCGCACAAAAGTCATTTGTACGAACGCGAACTGCAGCTTATAAACTGATGACATGCGGCCGGCCCCTGGACGACTGGTACAATGCGGGTCAAAATTGGAGTACTGCACAACATACTACACAACGTATGTACTGCCTGCCTGTCTGTCTGTGTGTTGAACAGCATTTATGCCAGTTCGTTACGTTGTACATACAACACATTCTTTGCATTTTGTGGTGCTGTTGTTTTCTTTTTGGCGTTCACTGCAAACATTTCTTGACCATAAACGTTGAGTATTTTTTCTCTTTTTTTTACATTCGGCAGTATGTGTTTTATTGTTCCTTCGTTCGAATAATTCATAATTTAAATTTCAGTTTTCGTTTCCGATTTGCCGTTAAATGGCTCAAAATTCACTCAATGTTGGAATCTGTGCCTGAGCCTATTTGGCGCAGTACGTTTAGCTCTAATGGGCAGCCATTGAATAGAGGCATATTGCTTGGCTGTTTTAGTGATTGTTGTTGTTGTTGTTTTTGTTATTGTTGTATTCAAAATTCACTCTATAACTTGCTAAGAGTTGCGGTGTACTTGCAATGTAATTGCAATGTTGTTGCAATGTTGTTGCAATGTGGTTGCAAATGCAAAAGACTTGAATAATCCGCATTGGGTTTGTGAAGAAGCTTACAACTCATACATGTGTGTAGAGCTTTTAATTATGTGCTATTGCTGTTGTTGTTGTAGTTGAGCTATTCACAAAGCTAACTTTTTTTCATATCTGCGCAACAAAAGCAATAACGTATTATTAATTGCGTGGTAAACTAAATTCTACTTTTGTATTCTAGTTTTTTTTTTCATTTTTATATAAAACATTTTTTGTTTGCAATATCTACATTCATTGTGTAAGCAGCTTAATGAGTTTTTAAACTCTATTTATAATTAACTTTGAAATAATGTTTAGTAATATTGATATAGTAATATTTAGAATATTGAGTAAGGAAGTCGTGTGGGTGGAACATAAAGTCCGTCGCATTCGATTATGGAATCCCTACAGCTTACTGAGAGATTTAATGTAAGAAAACAATACTCAACAAAACGAAAAAAAATGTTTGCCATGGGGATGTCCATACATCAATTCTATATAATTCGCAGTTGCTGATTTTTACTGCATACTCAGTTTTTTTGTACTACGTAACGTTATTATGAAAATTGCTCTCGAATTCTCAAGCCCTTTTCAGCCACTTTTTAGATTTAAAAAAATACAATCCCCTACACAACTGAATTTCCAAAAAACTGTAAACGCATTTTTTCTTTTAATTGTCAAGACTAATTACAATATACCTATAAATGTTATTATGCCGATAGGTTTTTAAAATATTTGAATCTAAACTCGAATCTAAACTCGAATCTAAACTCGTTTTTTTGACGATTTTTTAGCATTGTTATCTATTAATGAATAAGCAAATGATTTATGGATATGCAGAGCATAGTTCAAACTAACTACGACAATTACTAATTTGTTCGTATCGGTTCTCTTTTTTAAAATATGCCCTATCAACTCAGTTGTCATCAAAAATTTTAAAATTTAAAATGCTTGTATATTTTACATACAAATTATAGAAAAGAAAATCAACCGTTTTTGAATATTGGTTTTTTTTGTTTGTTTGTTTGAAAATTAATGAAATATACTAAAAATAAAAATCAAATACTAAAAATACAAAATACTAAAAATAAAAATCAGCATATTAGATTAAGCTGCATAATAAACCAAAGTTGACCTTTTTGTTTTTGGATTTTAGTATAAAGAATAACTTGTAATAAGTTTTTATTATTAATATTTGATATGAATGATAATATTAGATACTGAAAAATATATATATATTTTTTTTGGTTTGAAATTTTGAACCTCTAAAAATGTTTGAAAAGTGTGAATTTTTTATTTCGTTTTTTACACTTTGACTTCCAATATTTGCGTGAGTTTTAAAGATATTGCGCTCAATTTACATTTTTTGGAATACTGTATGTATTTTTTGTATTCATGCGGAAAAAAAGATTATTTCACGTTTTAGTTTGTATGCTCTGGGAGATATAATAAAAGTATATTTTTGTCAAAAATTTCGATTTTGAACGTTCATAAGTAAAATGCTTTAAAAGACTTCAAGCTTGATTTGAATTTAACTTATACACGCTGCAAAAAGGTTAAACTCGGTTTAAACTATTCATCTTTTTAAAAGGTCTATTGTTTGTAATCAAAACGGCGAAGTGTCATTAAATTTTACAGACATATAGAAAATCAAAATCAATTATATCGGTTTAGATATTGAATAATTAAAAAAAAAAATTTGTGTAACATCTCACTATAAAACTTATATAAAATCATTATAAAACAATTACAAAATCATTATAAAACCATTTTAAAAACATTATAAAACCATTATAAAACTATTATAAAACCATTACAAAACCATTCTAAAACCATTATAAAACCATTATAAAACCATTTTAAAGTCATTATAAAACTATTATAAAATCATTATAAAACCATTACAAAATCATTATAAAACCATTATAAAACCATTACAAAATCATTATAAAACCATTTTAAAAACATTATAAAACCATTACAAAACCATTATAAAACTATTATAAAACCATTATAAAACCATTATAAAACCAAAAAAGGGCGCTCCCAAACATAATTTTGCAGGCATTATCATGTATGTTTGGAATTTTATGTAAACATAATATAAAATTGACTGATAAATCATTTGTAAACAGGGTTGTATTGAGACTTGAAAAGTGTTGTAATGAGCTCTGACTTACATTACAACATCAGGGAAACATTTTAATGTTGCCCCTTAAAATGGTGTATGTTCTAATGGAAACATAATAATTACTATATCCAAACAAAATAAATATTTGAACCGAAACATAAATATGTTCAAACTAAAACATGATTTTGAACGAACTGAATAAAAATATGTTACCCGTGAAACATATCAGTTTTTTCAGTACAAAAAGTAGTATGTTTGCACAGAAACATATTTAAATATTTTTGGAAACAAATCCTGAAAATAAAAAAAAAAAATGTTGTTTTTTTATTAATTTTTATTAAAAATCTTTAAACATGCACAGTGGGAATTTATAATAATTGAATTCACATACAACATTTTTAAATGCATAAATAAATAATTGGTTAAAAACTGCAAGTACAAGTGGAAGCATCAATGAATGCACAATTGCACCAGCAGACGCTAAACCAGACGATCCAGGCTCGCTTTATATTTGGTACAGTTCCAGTTGATCTCAGTATAGCACATAGCGTAGGCAAGGAATTGACGGAGGCTTTTGTAAAAAAAACATGCCAAATTCTGTTTGAAAATCAAAACACTGATTTTTATTTGTGGTTTTTTCACATTAGTTTCAGAAATTATATACTGCACTATATTATACTCTGTTACTATTTGTACTTTTTGTAAAACAATTTATATATTTATTTAATTTACAAATAACAAAATTATTACCGACGCGAACACGTTTTCTCAACGAACAACAAAAGACACGTATGAAGAAAAATGCCGATCACCGAGTGTCAACTTTGTATACAAAGAGAGAGCTGCAAGAATACCTTTATTTACATTTGAATTAATTTTTTTTGTTTGTTTTCAAACATCAGTATGTTTAAAATGACCCTATACATACTTCAAACGACGACAAAGAGACGTAGGTAGAAAATGCCGATCACCGAGTGTCAACTTTGTATACAAGAAGAGCGCTGCAAGAATACCTTTATTTACATTTGAATTCATTTTTTGGTTTGTTTTCAAACATCAGTATGTTTAAAATGACCCTATACATACTTCAAACGACGACAAAAGAGACGTGCGCAGAAAATGACGATCACCGAGTGCGAACTTCGTATAGAAGAAGAATGTATTCTTGCAACATTTATTTAAATCCAATTTATTTTTTGTTTGTTTTTAAACATCAATATGTTCAAACGATAGCAAAAGATGGCGTAGGTAGAAAATGCTGCACAACGTTGCCAACTTCGTCAGTCGATAAATTATCGAATTAAGACGAGTGTTGCGAACATACGATGTATTTGAAACATAGTTTTAACCAAGTAAATTGCCAAGAAATGGTTTATTTAAATGCAATTAAAATTTTATGTTGGTATTGTAACATATTTATGGTAAATTTGACAGATTCTGCTGGACAATATAATAATGTTTACACGTGAACAAAAATTAATTCAATTTCGATTATAATTTAATTACACTTTCCTAATACATGTATGGTAATTTCGTATTACTTTTTAATTACATTCAAACATATTCAAACAAATCTTTTCTATCCGTGTAGCTGATTAAATAAACTTTCATCCGATATTCACTTTTGCTGCCGAATTCAAACAACCTGGCCGCTGGAGGCGTAATAGCTGAATTTAGTAAAAAAATATTTTTTGACTTTGAACGTTCACAACTAAAAACTTTTAAAAGTTATTAAGGTGAAATTGATTTAAACTAATAGCTGAATGAATAACCTTTCACCGCATATCCACTTTTGCCGTCAAATTGTGCGATACCTGGCCGATAGAAGTGTTCCTTTATAAAAGATTTTCTTCTCTAAATTTAAACTGTTATTTAACTTAGATAAACAACATTATTTTTAAAAATTTTAAAATGTGTTATTTAGTTGAATTAAGGTAAACATTTTAATAATGACAAATGTAAATTTTAAATAAAATTATTCACAATCGTAAATTTTAAATCAGAATATTTCAAAATTAACATATAGAATGAAAGCATTGTTTGTAACAAATTTATAAAGCAACTGCATACAGTACAATAAAAGGTACTGTATAATATTATGGATGTATAGTATTATTTTACGTAATACTTAATTCTATAGTGAGCATAGTACACTCAAACGTAGTATAGTCCACGTATGTACATGAAATACAACTTCATTTATCAAGCGATTTGTGCAAATATTTGTAGAGTCCAGCGTAAACAAGTATCCGACACCTATAGCACATACACACACACACACACACACCCAGAAAAAAAGGTCAACATAAATCTTTATGCTAATGCCATGGGTTATGGGTGGGTTAAACAGATTACAGGCCAAAAACGGCGTCATCTGATAATAGGCTTATCTGAAGCGAATAACATTTTAAAATAAAACAGACCGACAACCGCAGACACCAACATCAACAGCAGCAGGAACAGCAGGAACAGCAGCACCAGCAGCTACACCATCATCACCAACAGTGATACTTACAGCAACGACATCACCATCACCATCATCAGCAGCAGTAATACAAACACAGTCACAAAGCGATATATGTCCCTCTGTCTATGTTGTTCGTGTTGCTGTGCAAAACGATATCATTGACATTCATTGGATTTTGCGGATATGCAAAATTGGCAAAATTTCACCTGATGCCCGCAATGAACATAAAACACCGAAATGACAACAATAAAGCGGTTATATCACCATCACAGCATTGGCATAGTAGGGTGTTATCTCTGGTAGGTAATGCAATATGTAGGGTGTATGCGGTTAATATGTTTAGGTGAAGGGTTATTTATTATAAAGCGATGATATATTTTGATTATCATTATTATGATGGTGGTGATGATGATGATGATGAAGAGGTGACTCTAATAAAAAAAATGTTACTGTGATGGTAGCAAAATATTACTGTGTTGGTGGAGATAGAGGTGACTGTGATGATAGAAATGATAGTGATGAAAATGGTGACTGTGATGATAGATGAAGGGTTATTTATTATAAAGCGATGATATATTTTGATTATCATTATTATGATGGTGGTGGTGATGATGATGAAGAGGTGACTCTAATAAAAAAAAATGTTACTGTGATGGTAGCAAAATATTACTGTGCTGGTGGAGATAGAGGTGACTGTGATGATAGAAATTGTAGTGATGAAAATGGTGACTGTGATGATAGAAGTGACAGTTATGATAGAGGTGACTGTTACGATAAAGATACTGGTGATGATTAAGATGACTGTGATGACTGTGATGATAGAATTGTCAATGATAATTGAGGTGAAGGTAATTATAGATATAACTGTAATGAGAAAGGTGACAGTTATGAAAATGTTGATTGGTTTGTTAGAAATGCATGTGATGAGAAAAAGTGACAGTGATAAATGAGCTGACTTTGATTATAGGTCACCCCTGTGATGATAAAAATATTTGCCATAATGTTGATGAAGAAGCTGTTGCACAGAGATTCTCTTGATAAAGGTGACAGTGATAATATAACAGACTTTGATGATAGAAGTGACAGTTATGATAAACTGTGTGACTGATAGAGGTGGCGAAGGTAACAATGATGATGGGGATGAATCAGTCACCCTTATCATCATTGTTACCTAAATGATTGTGATAATAGTGATGATAAAGATGGCAGTGATGAAAATGATGATAAAAGTGACAGTGATGGTAATATCGTTTGTTATAATGTAGAGCTGAGTGACTGTGATGACAAAGGTGATGACAGCTGTGTGTTATCACAGATGTTATAAGAAAGGTACCTGTGATAACAAGGTTAACTTTGATGATATATGTGATGCTATCATCACGATCGCTTTTAACATCACACCCATATCTATCATCATAGTACCTACTATTATCTCTGTCACATATCATCAAAGTTACTTTTGACTGTTATAAGAAAGAAAATTGTGATGATAAAAGTCTGTGTGATAATAATTTTGTAATAATCTTAATGACGACGCTGGAATTGGTGTTCATGCTTGCAATGTTGTTGATTATATTGCTGTTGCTAACAATAATATTGCCAATAACAGAATGAATATTTTTATTATAGGAAAATATTTTTCGTAATTTTATTATTTTTAGCACGTTCATTGTAATATTTTGTATTAAATTAAATTATAATTAAATTATAAAATGTCACAGTAATTACAACATATATGCAAAATAAAATATTTTATATTTTTTTTTATTAAAACTTTTTAATATTAATTAATTTATTAGCCACGGCATTAAATTAGATTTAATGTTGTGTTATGTTTTATTTATATTTGGTTCGTTACATCATAAAAAATGCCAGAGTTTGCCTGAGGTCATGTAATTTTAATGCAAATTAGTCACAATTAATTATATAAAATTTCAATGTTTACAAAATTAAATATTTTTCGTTTTTCATGTTTTAAATTTTGGGGTTTTAAATTTTAATAGTTGAAATTTTAGTGACTGAAATTTTAATATTTGAAATTTTAGCGTTTTTAATTTTAATAAATGTATTTTTAATATTTTTATATTTAATAATTTTATTTAAATAATTTAAATATTTGATTTATTTTTCATTTTTATTAATATTTATTATTTTAATGCTTTGGAAAATCTTTTAAATTTGTTTAAAATACAAAATTTCGTGCAGCAACCATATTATGATTGCAATTAAAATTGTGTAATAAAATTGAGTAATACACTGTTATAAAAATTCATTAGATATTTTGGTTATTTTAGGTTTAAGTTTTGTAATATAATTCACTGCTATAAAAATTCATTAGATATTTTGGTTATTTTAGGTTTAAGTTTTGTTTAGTTGTCCTATTAAATATTTAGTTGTTTGAACATTCATATGACCAACATATTATATTTGCGGCAAAAGATAATTTTGTTCATTGTTTTTCAAATATGTGTAGTCATTATATTAAATTTATATTTGTAACAACAGCATTTTTGTTTAGGGAACATATAAAGTATTCGTGTCAACATAATATGTTTTCAGTCACATAAATATATAAACATTTTATATTTACTTTTATTAATTTTATATAAAGTTAAAGTTAAATTGAAATTTTGAAATAAGCCAAATATGAAATAATAAACACAATTCTGGAATATTTATAAAAGTTGAGTATAGCAAACATATTACAATTGCAATAATACATTTTTTAAACATAATAAGCTTTTCGCATTTATCACTCTATATTAGAATAACTGTTTTCAATGATATAAGTTGCATAATTTAAAAGTAATTTAAATTCCAATAAGTATTGCAAGCAATTAATAAAAACAAACTATCTGCAGCAATCATATAATTAATAGAAACATATGTTTCAAGAACATGTTGGACTGTGAAAATTGATACTGTTGTTTTTTTGAATATTTTTTATTTAAATTTAGTTTAAATAAATTCCAAATTATAAATTTTTATAAAGTGTGCTACAAACATATAATAATATATTTGTCTGCAGAAATAATATTATGATTACAAGCATACACTAAGAAAACAAAGATGATTACCAGAAATATCACAGCCCTAAATATGAAGTTATTTACAAATTATTTAGATCGTATTTGAGACAACCATCTCTCAAACATCCGTTAAATACCATAAATATTGCTAGAAACATTTTTCAAATTTACGATTATTTATAGCAACCATCAATTAAACATCTACCAAGAGGAAGATAGTTGATAAATATTTGGAAACGGTACTCCATTAGAATTCGCAGAGTATTTTTTATTGAATTGAAAGAAAATGCATCAAATGTACTTTTAATTATTATAGAATTAAAACAGTATCCTGGTTATACATCGTCATCATCATCATTCATCCTTCGAAGGTCAAATTGTACAACGACATCAATGTAAACTCTGAAAAGAAATATTTTCCATCACGTTTTGTTAATTTAAATCACAGGATATTTTATTTTCACTTTTACCATTCAAATGTAATATTTGAGTCGGCACTTTTTTACACCATTTGATTTACTTCATTGTTGTGGATAAATCGAGCGTAAGGAAAAATACTCTATTTTCCTTTTTTATGGCAGTCAAATGTCAAAATACCTCAAAAGTTTTGCTGTAAATATCTCAATTTTCATTGCTGTTGTGGTGCGAACATCTCGTAACTATCTGCATATACGTCATATGTAAAAAATATTAATAGTTTTGCTGCAACTTTATTGAAACTTATGGGATGTTTAAATATTTGCTACAAGGCGTAAATTTAAAAGGATACTTGCAGCAAGAATTTCATAAACATCTAGTTTTCTTAGTGTATGAATACATTTCATCTAAAATTCATAAATTCAAAAAATATATTATCTTACAAAGTGTATACAATACAAAAAATTGTCTACAGTTAACATATTATGATTGCAATCATATGCTTTATAAATATATTTGGCCATCACTTTAATCATTAGTTTTTCGAGTGAGTTTTACAATTTTATATTTCAATTTTATCAATTTAATATTAACAATTTTATATTTCACAAACATTAGGAAATTGATATAACTGCAAACATTAAATGTTTACTGCAAATAAAGCGTATAAGTAAATATCTAAATATTATAAAACGTTTTATGAATTTTTAGTTAAAATATGTTTTAAAAATTATTTTTGCAATGCAACAGTTTATTTTAAACATAATTTATTTAACTGTTTGAAGAAATATGTTTGTTCAAAACATAAGAGTAATTAAAGCATGCATATAATTGCATCAAATAACAATTTATAAGTAAAAAAATAAATATATAAACTAGTATATCTGCCGCAAACACTTGCTACAAAGCACAAAGGAAACAATGTATGACAGGCGAATAAATATATATTTACATTAATTATATTATAATCCGTTATAAGTTTTTTTTTTACATTTCATCTAAAATTCATAAATTCAAAAAATATTTTATCTTACAAAGTGTATTGCATATGCTTTACAAATATATTTGGCCATCACTTTAATCATTAGTTTTTCGAGTGAATTTAACAATTTTATATTTCAATTTTATCAATTTAATATTAACAATTTTATATTTGACAAACATTTAAAAATGTATATAACTGCAAACATTAAATGTTTACTGCAAATAAAGCGTATATGTAAATATCTAAATATTATAAAACGTTTTATGAAATTTTAGTTAAAATATGTTTTAAAAATTATTTTTGCAATTCAACAATTTATTTTAAACATAATTTATTTAACTGTTTGAAGAAATATGTTTGTTAAAAACATAAAAGTATTTAAAGCATACATATAATTGCGTCAAATAACAATTTATATATACAAAACTAAATATATAAACTATTTACTGATTCATTTGTATATCTGTCGCAAACACTTGCTACAAAGGAAACAATGTTTGACTGGCAAATAAATATATATTTACATTAATTATATTATAATCCGCTATAAGTTTTTTTTACAAGAATAATGATAACTTTAAGTGTTGAATAAATAAGCTTCGGTAGAAGTAAATTTAATTTTCTTTGCAAATAAATCATCTTCTATTAGAAAACATCTGGTTACTTATATTTCCAATAATAAATTATAATCACAGTTAAAAATATCATCATTGAAAAAAGAATGATTTATTAAATTCAAAATTTACTCGAAATGTAAATAATAAATGTCGAAATCAACATACTTGATTTTTTTATTTAATTGCATTATAAATAATTTTTTTTTTTTTTTTGTTTCATCACTGTCAACTTAATATTTTTATAGCCAAAAATAAATGATATATGTATTTATATATAGTAACTGGCTATGTGGTCGGCAAATTGCAATTTCTATAATAAAATAAGAACAACAACAAAAACTACTGACATTTACATCAATAACGTCTGACAGCGCAATAAAGTCCCAACCATTGACCACTTTTCACATAAAATGTTGTCATCGTGCATCATCAGCACTTGAGGGAATATTTTTGAATCCAATGTTGCTGATGATGTAAAAAAATACATATTTATTATATATATGTATATTTGATAGTTGTTGTTATTTATATGCCCACGTATACGATGAACACATGAGCATAACGTTATTAAAAATTGACTGTCAAAGATGGCAACACTTTTGCAATTTTAAAATATTCATGATGGCGACATAGTTGAGTTGGTGTTAAATATGGCGACTGTTGTGACGTTGTCATTTTCAACACACACAGACACACATATAAATCAAACATTTCCGTTTTGAAAATCTAAAATTTTGTTAATTTACTGATGGTATTTCAACGATACTTAGTTAGGTAGTTAGAAGACAATGAGTAAGACTTTATAGTAGGAATATTAACAGCAACATAGTTAATATAATCACCTGAAATGTCAACATAATCAAAGGCAACAGCATAGAGAATAAAAAAATTCATTATTTCGATGAATTCCATTCTTCAAACCATGAATCAATGTAGAATAAGATCGATACAACAGTACCTGTAATACTGTGTAGTGAATTTAATAATTTATGTGACTGTAAAACTGTGTAGTGCCTCTAAAACTTTCGGTTGATGTATTTGCTATATATGTCATACATTATAGCATATACACCAACCCAGAAAGGATTTAATTTATACTATTAAATAATTCTTATATAGAATTAATTAATAGAATTAATTATTTTGTATCAATTAAACTCAGTTGCTATATTTACGTTAAATATTTTTTTTTTTTGTATCATAAAGAAAACCGCTGAGAATAGGATTTCGGTTTCGAGCCATGATTTAAAGTATTTAAAATAATTATAAAAATACTTGAAAAACTACAATTAAATATCGTGAGCTCAGCAAAACTAACCAGACAACCAACTACTACGACTTTCGTCTATGCAATGACCAACAATATCTAAAAAGGAAACAACATTGATACCAACAACGAAAAAACCTGCTACTGCTTTACTATGCGATGAAGTGGTAGCAGGAGTTTTGTAAAGAACCCTGTAAATTACAACTTGTTCAGCATTCTTCGAGAACCAACAGCCTACGATACTCATTAAAAACCCTTTCGCATCGAATGAACAAATGAATGAACGAACGAATGGATGGATGGTTGGTTGGGTGAATAGTTGGGCGAATGTTTGGGCGGTGCATGGTTGGTCGAATGGTTGACTGGTTAGATGGTTATTCATGTATTTGACTTTGGTATCTCTCTAACGCCCGAAATTGCGATATTGTTATTCAGTTGCAAACTGAGAAACGTAGAACGTTTAATGTTTCAACGGTTTCATCTGTTTCGGTTGCGGTGGCTCTTAGCGATTTACATACCGTCGCAACCGCAGGATGTACCGGGCTCTACAATATTGAGAGGCGGTGAACGTGGACCAAAACGTGGCAACAGACAAACAGACCAAACAGACCAAAAAAAAAAGGCAAAAAGCATTCGTTGGAGGCTCATGAATAAACAAGCCGAAAAAGTTATTAGTTTCAGTGATTGCGGTCATGGTGTTGGCCAACGTTAACCACCCCAAACCTGCAGCTCAATATCTGGTTGGCAACCTTTGGTCTTATGCTACACCGACAGAATACAATACATCGTATGAACATTACAAATTATTCTACTCATTCAAAGATTTGTTATAGGCAATGCTTTACCGTGTAATCAGTGCGGTGAACTCTTTGAAACGAAATTAATGTTCAGCTTCCACCAAAGAATGCAAAATTAATTGAAATATTTTAGAATTTTCTTTTATTTGTTTGGGTTGGTTTGAGTTGAGTTGAGTTCATGCGGAGGTGTGTTACTGCGGTAGAGTCATAAATACGATTTCTGTAAACAATACCCAATACTCACTCCAGTTTGTCTATTAATTTCTCTAGTTAAAATGCTTTAAATTATTTGCCAAAAAAATGTGCTTTTCTTTCATTTACACTCGTTTAACGCATTTAGTTTTTCTTTTATTTTCTGCCAAAAACTTTCTTGATACAACCAAATATTTGGCGTACTTTGCATATTGTTCTTAGAAATTTTCAAATTTCATTTGTAACTATGGAATTTCTGAATTTCAATTCGGAATTTCAGCATTTCAATTTGTTGCAAATTTACAAATGCGCCTCGTCCAAGTTATTTGATGTGGCTGTATTATTTTATGCCTCCATCGATGATGCAATTGCTGTCCGGTGTTGGTGAACTTTCAATTCTGTAGTACATTGTTCGCAAATACACGGTTTATGTTCGGCATTGACTTTGAAGTTCGTGGCCATCAATCACTTAGGCACTTTAGTGAGTTGAAATTAGACTTTGGTTGGAAAGGTCTATAATTCTGATGTTCAGATGATGCGAAAATTACTGATGAAATCACAAAACAATTTTAAGTAATAGAGGACAAACCCTGACAGAAAATGTATGGAATTTATTTAGAATTTGAATTTGAAAAAGTTTGTAGGAAGCGTATTGTAGGAAGCGTATTATTGGTATTTGTTTTTCCAACAAATTACCCAACTAGATTTATCGGTTCTCTTCACTGTTAATTTTTTGTCAGTTTCAGAATATAAATTTTAAAATCATCAACCAAATTACGCCAATTTTTGTCGAAAACTGTGTGTTGACATAAAATTAAATCGATACAATCCATACAAAGACGGAAGCCCCAAATATAAAATCTCAGAATACAAAATACACAAATATTAAATTATGAAATACACAAAAATTCCCAAAATATGAAATATAATCTTAATTTTTGAGTACGTTACCAAAACAAGAAACATAATCGAAATGTATGTATAAGTTCGTTAAATTTTCATTATTGGTCGAAGTAAAAAAGGATAAAGTTCACTAGCTCATACTTAAATGTAGAAAGAGTCAGGTAGCAGTGAGGACCTATAATAAGAGATTGGTTTTAAAAAAAAATCATTTTATTTCATAACTTTGTCAATATTGTGGTTTATTGAAAAATCATATTTTAATATCCCAGACAAACTTTTAAGCAGGAACATGGCAGAAACACGCAGATAAACAAGTAGTTTATACGTATTTAAATCACATTTTATATGCTGTTTTAAGATGCGCAAAGGTGGAAATATGGATAAAACCTGTCTGTTTCCTCCTATTGAATGAAAGCAAAATTCGTAGAAAAAAGGCAGGCAAAGATGGGGAGTATGATAAGCAATGTCAGTCGAAGCTAAATGGAAGGCATAGGCAGGGTATGGCAGACAAAAGGTTGGAAGCAAGATGGTAGAGAAATTCAGAATTCATAAATATATACATAATCTAGATCCACCCGAACCAAAAACTTCCTGTTGTACAACAACACATAAGAATTTTGTTTGTTGTATTTATATTCTGTGTTGTCGGTCACATATGTTTGCCTTTTCATTTGCAAAAGGAATGAAGTGAACGCAGCATTGTTATTGTGTTCGATATACTTCTACATAAATGATCGAAGAAAGCAATAACAAAAAACAAGAGAATGACTGTTTTGTACAACATAAGAATTTTGTTTGTTGTATTTATATTCTGTGTTGTCGGTCACATATGTTTGCCTTTTCATTTGCAAAAGGAATGAAGTGAACACAGCATTGTTATTGTGTTCGATATACTTCTACATAAGTGATCGAAGAAAGCAATAACAAAAAACAAGCGAATTACTGTTTTGTACAACATGATTATTATGTTATGGGTGATACGGCAAATTTTCGCATTTTAATATCATTATTTGGCGTTGTAAACCGACGGAAATTGTTTGAAATACTGGGACAAACGCACTAAAAATGCAGACAAAATTCCCCAGACAAAATTCCAAGAAGGGAAATGAAAGGAAACACACCAGTCAACAAGCAGTTTATACGCATTGAAATAACAGCTTTAAGAAAATTCTGCTTGTTTTCTACTATGGTGTTTAAAGCAATATTGTAGGCACAGGATGGGTAATGTATACAAAATGCTGAAACCAAAATTGTAGAGAGCATAAAAATGGTAGAGAACACAAATAATATCTTGCAGGGTAACATTTATCTTTGCGAACACAAACTCAAACGCTACATAGTGAACACTAACAGAAAGAAGAGAATACAACAATAACGAATTACGAGGCGTATACACATACTTTCACAACGACAACTCTTCGTTGCTATCCTGTATCATCGCATGTCAACAAACAGATGCATGACAACCGACAGACGCATGACAACGGACAGACGCATGACAACAGACAGTCGCATGGCAACACACTACATGTATGTATCTAGTACCGCTATCTAATTGACAACAACGAATTTTATATGTTGTACAAAAAAGTTCCCTCCAAAAATTCTATCAGTTGCTTGGAAGCTGTTTAATTCGCATTTTTGTTGTTGTTGCACGAATCAGCGGATTTGTGAACAAAAAAAAATATATAAAAACACAACAAGCAATATCAGCTAAATGAGATACACTGTGAAAATGTAAATGTATTTTGTGTTTTTATAAGTTTAATGATTTAATGGACATAGAACTTAACTTAAGAAAAACTTAATGATTTTACAATTAACAAAAAAACTATGTATAAAAGTTAAACAAAAATAATAATGTGAATAACACAGAGCATATGCACACTTGATGTACGAACTAGCGAAGAAAAGAGAAACAACATTGTTTTGTCCATTTTCTCTTTTTGAAACGACTTTTGAAGCACTTTTGAAGCTATTTACCGCTTTAAAAGTGTTTCACAGACTTTATTTGGAAGATGCTTATATTCTTTAGCCTTGAAAAACAAAATGTTCACGTTCAGAAATATTATGCTCGCTTTAAATTGTTACTTGTTGTTCAATATTCTGTATTCTGAATCATTAAAATTATAAAAAAAAAACGCAAGAGTCTTGCTTTTTCTTACATTTCTTGCAGTGTTAGTGTTGCACTTGCTCTTGTTCTTGCATTTCTTATCTTGCTTTTGTTATTGCAGGTAAATCTCGATCATGTTCTTGCAAAAAATGCAAGAACACGAACAAGATGCAAGAACAATAAATTTTTGATCATCACTAATAAATACGAACAACAGCATTACTGTCGTCGAATGCCAAGCGACAGATTTGTTGTTGTTTTATTTTTTTTTAATGTTCGCCTTCTCACTCATTACTCTGCAATCACTGTAATTGTTAAATTTTCAGGACAGTAGTGTCATTTGGTTTTGTTTTTCAAAACATTGAATTTTTTAAAATTGTCATGAAAGTACTTGAAACCAATGAAACAAATACTGCAATGAAGTGTAGTCGCTATAGAGACTACACTTACTGGCGACTGTCATTGCAAAATGCACTAAATACTGTAGAGTGCAGTAATGCATATTTTGCAGAGGGAACATCAAACATTTGAGCAGATATCTACTTCCTACCAGCTACTTCCTACCAGCTGTACGTATTCCACAAAACGGTTACTATAATGCCAGTTACTTAAAAAAATATATATATGGAATTTTGTATTTAGTGCTTTTGTATTTGATTTTGATTTTGGGTATTTTGATTTGGTACTTTTGAGTTTCGAGTTTGGTTTTGGTTCTTTTGTGTTTGGAGATTTCAAGCTCAATCCATTCAAAATTACATTGCATCGTAAATTTTTGCAAAAACTTGTTTTTATTACATTTAAGGATTAATATTTAATATAACTAAAAGTTCTTCCAAATAAAAAATATAAAAAAAAAAAATTTAAGAAAAAGAGTGATCATTTTAAGTATTTAAAAAAAAAGTTTCAATTCTTTGTTTTGGCTTTTAATAAATCAAACCAAAATTCAGCTAATTTTGGTAAACAAAAACCAAAATATTTTAGTAAACGTCTCCAAAAAAAAAGCTTTCTTTGAAATAAGCATATTGTATGAAGCAAAAAAAAAAAGAAAAGAAAAAAAATCTTAAATTGTTTAATGACCCTTTTTTTGCAACCAACCAACTTTTTACACCTCACAAAGAGCTTAGAAAAACGTCTGCGAAATTTGTCTTTTGAGGCTATTAAAATGGTCGGCAGATAAATTTGCGGTATTTGCATTGTGCTTGACACAGAGTGGTCTTTTGTCATCATCATTATCAACATCATTATCACTTTTATGATTATCATTATTATCAACAGCAGCAGCAGTATGACCAAGAGCTCTAGAGACCAACTCCCAAGGACTACTTTCTGCGAGAAGACATAAATTTGAGGTGAATTCAGCGTGATTTTAATGCCTCTGTCCTTTGCATACAAACGCCATTAGCGGTAAGTTTAAGTGCCTGATATATGTCCGGCCGTCTGTCTGCGTGTGTGTGTTCGTTTGTGAAAAATATCTTTTTAATGTCTTATCTTAAGACCAATGGAAAAACTGTTTAAATCCCTTATGTATTAAGAGACTTATTTTCGGTTTAGATGATGCTACCATTTTTCAACAACTTCAACAACATTTCTACGCACTGCCAATTAGAATCTACAAAAAATAAATAAAAATAAAAAAAACAAATACCAAACATATACTATTTTCCCACAGTAATTCGTTGTTTTATTATGGTTGCACTGTATCTCAAAATTGCCAATTCTCAACTCCCAATGCGTTGACCCAATAAATTATACTCCAAATTCCACAAAAACCAAATACGAAATGATGATCCAAAAAAAAAAAAAAAAAAAAACAAATTCTCAAAGGATCTGCTTGGCGCACAGAGCTCATTTTGCATTTGAAAAATGTGCGTTAAATATGCTGCTTTGTTTCTGTTGCTACTATTGCTGTTATTGTTGTTGTTGTTGTTGTTTCTTTTCGGAATTATTATTGTTGGATTTATTTGCCAGATTTCTGTCCACGTACCAAATAGAATTACAATAGTAACCAACATGAGTGGTTCCCACACAAATAACGACAATAACAGTAACCGCAAATATAGCTACAACAACAACAACAATAATATGAAATACAACAACAACACTTATTTACACGTTATATACACATCATTTCTTTTAATGTCATGGTATGGGGTTTATTTAGGCTAATATAGGGTATTGTCATTGTTTATGACTAGTGTTTGTATAAACAATGTTAAATAAATCGGTTTTGTACCCAACAAAAAACCGATTACTTTTCGAAAATTCAACATCGTAAAATTACAAAGCCCAGTATACCATAATACGAACACCAGGTTTAACATATGCTTGAAAAATTCTTAAAAGGATTTTGTGATAATTATTCAATATTAATCACACCAAAAATATCGGCACTCAACATACCTGAACTAACCACACGTAAAAACAACAAACAAGAACTCACCACATATACCTGAACTTACCACACAAAAACTCACCACACACAAAATAACCTCTCCGGCGAAAGAAAAATAATAGAACTATGAAATATAATTTTAATATAGGGTTACCCAGTTTTTAGATATTCAATCAAAAGTATTTAATTTTAACGTTTAAAATTTACTAGGAAATCTATCTATCCTGGGAAAATTTCTGTTGAAATTTCCATGACACCAAACCAAAATCGTATTTTAGAATTTTTCTATTTCGTTCAGGACTTAGAAGTGATTTGCAAAAACAAATTAAGAGAATACATAGAGTTATAGATCTAATTCTGTATATAATGTATACTTTTTTAAAATATAAAAGGGTACACTTTAAAATTTTTATTTTCACATTAAACAGTTCATAACTTTGTTCAGGTCCACTCGAAATTCATTGGGTTTATTTCATAATATTCGCTAAAGTATTCTAAATGTAATATAAAAGAAATCAGACAGACAACTCATATCATTAAATAGTCAATATCAAGTATATAGAAAAACACGAGAAATGTCATTTCTCTTTTTTTAAGTAATACGTTTGTTTACAAAATGTTTGAGCAATATAAAAAAAATTGAGCATGATGTCTTGATTGAAATTTTAAGGTCCACCGGAAAATCTTTATTTCTTATGTAGTGTTAAACGGTATAGAATTGTCTGGTAATGAATTGTTCGTGAAGTAATTGTCTCGGTATATAATGGTTTTTGATTTAAATTGTATTGTGAAATAATTGTCCGGGAAAGGTTTATACGAGAACGGGAAGAATTATCTCTGGAAAGAATTTTATCTGGGAGAATGGATTCGGATTTGAATTGTATTGATGAATAATTGTCCGGGAAAGATTTATACGAGAAAGAATTATCTTTGGGGAGAATTATCACGGGAAAGAATTTTATCTGCGAAGAATTCTCGGGAAAAATTCACTCTGGGATAAATTGTCTCTGTAAAGAATTGTTCGTGAAAGAACAGTGAGGGCCCTGCTAGTAATCAAAAATTTTGTATTTTCTATTGCATTTTTCGTGGAATTTGAGTTATGTAAATTAAGTTATAACCCAGTCTACTTTATCTCGGAGACCGCTTTTAAAGGCTCGTTCAAAACTTATTTCTTATCGCTACGCGGGGTGGAATTGTTTTGGGGAAATTGTTAATCTGGGATGAAAATATTCCCACCAATGATTTGTCTCGGCAATGAATTATGCGAAAAAAACATAATAATCTCGGGAGAATAAAATTGTCCGGCATTTGAAATTTCAATAGCCAGCCAACAATGTCGCGAACACCTTCGATACCTTGAAGCTTTCTCAAACTATCTTATAATAGTTCGATCTTCATTTCTAATTTTTATAACTTTTCGTATATTCAAATTTTATGACAAAGTAAGTTATTTAAATTTTAAATTGCAAAAACAATTTAGAATATTGATTATATTTTCATTTCGAAATCGGTTTGACATTGAAAAATGTCCCGAAAGAACGCATCGACATCTAACTTTGGTGTAGGTTCAATTTGACGCTCGATATTGCTACGAGAATGTTTGGACACATGAAAAATGGGAACAGCTAAATTTTGAATATGCCATTCGTTACAATAATATTATGAGATCAATGGGAGATGCAGTATAAATCACATGATATTGGTATCATGTGACTTAACTGCATCTGCCATTGATCTCATAATATTATTGTAACGAATGTCATATTCAAAATTTAGCTGTTCCCATTTTTCAAGTCGATACTCAAAAATATAATGTTTTAAAATTAATACAATTCATGCACTTGTTTCAAAAAAATGTATTTTTAATACATATCAATTACATTTGTATTTATTTTCTTATTTTTTAATGAAAAGTGTACTTGTTTTCTTTTTTCCTACAAAATACAAAATATATTTTACAAAATATGTAAAATTTTCTACCCTATTTAGTAACACTGTCAGGTTGAATTTTGTTCTACATAAGGAAGCTTTATGAATTTTATAAGGACATCCCTTAATAAGACAACCTAACTCACTTCAAAATATCATTAAACTTTCTAAAACTTTTTAATCATAATCGCCTATTTAATCTAAATATGTATAATATTGAAAAACATATTTTGTTAAAAAAAAAATTAAAAAAAATGTTTCTTCTGGGATTTGAACCCACACCTCCCGGGTGCAAGACCTGAGTTCTCACCGTTACGCTATCAACCTAATTTGCTTCAAATCATTTATTCAGAATCTTGAATCAAATGACTAAAATTTGTGACGCATCGACAATAAATGAAAAAAAAAACCTTTGTCAGGACATAATACATGGAGATTCAGTACCGAAAACTGTTGCTCGATATAAACTTTTTTCTAACTGATCCTTAGTAAAAATTTAACATAAAAAGGTAAACATGATCTTGGTTTGATACACGGATAGAAATTATTTCTTTGAATATGTTTGAATGTAATTAAAAAGTAATACGAAATTACCATACATGTATTAGGAATGAAGTGTAATTAAATTATAATCGAAATTGAATTTATTTTTGTTCACGTGTAAACATTATTATATTGTCCAGCAGAATCGGTCAAATTTACCATAAATATGTTACAATACCAACATAAAATTTTAATTGCATTTGAATAAACCATTTCTTGGCAATTTACTTGGTTAAAACTATGTTTCGAAACACAGAAAATGCTAATCAAATCTAAATACAACGTATGTTCGGCACACTCGTCTTAATTCGATAATTTATCGACTGACGAAGTTGGCAACGTTGTGCAGCATTTTCTACCTACACCATCCTTTGCCATCGCTTAAACATAATGATGTTTATAAACTATGTTTCGAAACACAGAAAATGCTAATCAAATCTAAATACAACGTATGTTCGGCACACTCGTCTTAATTCGATAATTTATCGACTGACGAAGTTGGCAACGTTGTGCAGCATTTTCTACCTACACCATCCTTTGCCATCGTTTAAACATAATGATGTTTAAAAACAAACAAAAAATAAATTGGATTTAAATTAGTGTATTCTTGCAACATTCTTCTTGTATACGAATTTGGCACTCGTTGAGCAGAATTTTCTACCTACGACTCTTTTGTCGGCGTTTGAAATATGTATAGGGTCATTTTTAACATACTGTTGTTTGAAAACAAACAAAAAAAAATGAATTCAAATGTAAATAAAGGTATTCTTGCAGCTCTCTTCTTGTATACAAAGTTGACACTCGGTGATCGGCATTTTCTGCGTACGTGTCTTTTGTTGTTCGTTGAGAAAACGTGTTCGCATCGGTAATAATTTTGTTATTTGTAAATAAAATAAACATATAAATTGTGTTACAAAAAGTACAAATAGTAACAGAGTATAATATAGTGCAGTATATAATTTCTGAAACTAATGTGAAAAAACCATAAACAAAAATCAGTGTTTCGATTTTCAAACAGAATATGGCATGTTTTTTTTACAAAAGCCTCCGTCAATTCCTTGCCTACGCTATGTGCTATACTGAGAACAACTGGAACTGTACCAAATATAAAGCGAGCCTAGATCGTTTGGTTTAGCGTCTGCTGGTGCAATTGTGCATTCATTGATGCTGTCACTTGTACTTGCAGTTTTAAACGAATTATTTATTTTTGCATTTAAAAATGTATATATGAATTCAATTATTATAAATTTCCACTGTGCATGTTTAAAGATTTTTAATAAAAATTAATAAAAAACAACATTTTATTTTTATTTTATTTTCAGTATTTCTTTCCAAAATTATTTAAATATGTTTCTATGCAAACATACTACTTTTTGAACTGAAACAACTGGTATGTTTCACTGGAAACATATTTATATTCAGTTCATTCAAAATCATGTTTTAATTTGAACATATTTATGTTTCTGTTCAAATATTTATTTTATTTAGATGTAGTAATTATTATGTTTCCATTAGAACAAAATCCATTTTAAGGGGCAACATTAAAATGTTTCCGGGATATTATAATGAATGTCAGAGCTCATTACAACACTGTTCAAGTCTAAATACAACCCTGTTTACAAATGATTTATCAGTCAATTATATATTATGTTAACATAAAATTCCAAACATACATGTTAATGCCTGCAAAATTATGTTTGGGAAAGCCCTTTTTTTGCAGCGTGTGATGTTAGTCATATAACTGATCTGTTTATGTTCTTTAATAAAAATTATAGCTTGATCCTGAAATTGAAACCGAAACTGATTCATTATAAAATTCAAAACTGAAAACTGAAAACGAAACGACAGACAGACAGACAGACAGACAGACGGACAGACAGGCAGATAGACGGACATCGCTAAATCGATTCAGGAGGTCATGCTGATCAAGAATATATATACTTTTCCAGGGTGTTTCAGGGTGTTACAAACGGCGTACCAAACTGAATATACCCTTTCACTCTTAGTGTAGGGTATAATAAAATAAATATATATATATATATATTTATTTAATTGTTTCGGATTCAATATTTGTTTATAATAACCGAGTTTATTCTCGTTGAACGAAATGTCTGAAAATGTGTCACCAAATCACAACCAGCAGCATTTCTTACCAGGTTAAAATCACTGCAATTGGTAACCAAATACTGGAAATGCAATGATCTATTATTATAAATTACAAAAAATGGGTCATCCGTAACAAAATTTTGAGAAAATGACAATGACAAATTCAAAATGTGTATTTTTATTTTTGTAAATTTCAACTTTAAGTGCATTTTAATAAAAGAAGCAATCAAGGGGTTCAAAGACGTAATACACGACGATTAGAAAGATAATTTAATTGTCTGTAAGTGAGTGAAAAATTGTTATTCATTTTTCAACAGATTATAACCTATTTTCTTGACTAGCTTATGTCAGTAACATGGATTTCTTATACACCCTGTATCTTAAACTGGGTGTAAAATTAGATCTTTTTTTATTTAAAATTTTCTTATTGTTTTAAGTCATAGAAGGACACTCCTAATTATTGACATCGACCAAACACCCTGTTTAAACTAGACGTAGTACATAATTCAAAATTTTGGTTGGCTATACGAACCGACATAGTAGTTGAGGTAACCGAATAAGTTGGTTGGGTCAACAATTTTCCATTATATATGGAAATAGAATTTTTTCCTTTTTTTTTGGAAAAAATAAAACAGAATTTACAATCTTTTTTTTTACTTTTTTTTTATATAATTTTAAATACAGGTACTCTTTTTCGCCGAAATTAAAAATATTAAATTTTCGAATAACCGGTTTTTTGTTTTGTCAATTTTGAATAACCGGTTCTTATATTGTCAACTTTATGACATTTTGTACAACGCTTTGTTCACAGCTAATAAACGCATTCGTCGTGTCTGGCGCCCACGTCCAAAAAACGCGTTTGTGGCCAAATTAATGTTATGTCGGTTATTGCGGTTCGAGGAGCCAACAAAGGTAGAACGAGAAGAGACCAGAGTCGAGACCAGGTTATAGACCGTTAGGTGTTTGTATTTCTGTGTGTGTGTGTGCGTGTTAGCAGCCATGTTGTAGCTGTTGCCAAAACTGTTACTGTAATTATTTTAAGGATTCTTCGTGTTAAATGGGCGCCATTATAAATTAAAGCAATAAACAGTTAACTTGCACGGCTGCCATGACGCGACGTTGCCAGACCAAAAACATTTCATGGAGGGAGTGAGGGAGGTAAAATGAAACCGTCTCGCTGTCCCCTGAATTATTACATTTTAATGGAGTGCCACCCCCCAATTCCATACAACTCAATAAACAACAAATTGTGTGCGCGTTTATTGAAATTTAATTAAATGTTATTTAAGCTCAATTTAAGCACAACTAAGTCAGTAAAGCAATAAATTGTGACTGTCATAAAATAGCTCGTAAAACAAACTAATCAACAACAACAACAACAACGACGACGACAAAAATATTATAATTGCCACAAACATTATATTAGTTACCTTATGTGGTACTTTAAGCCTTTAGGTCTTTGCGTAATTCGTTAAATAACATAGCTGTTTGTAAATCCTATTTAAGCCTTGCTGCCCTAAAGCCGTCTTAAACTGCAACACGCAATAAAAAGAAAATCCCATAAACAAATATTATTATTATTATTATTATTGCAGCCAATAAACACACAAACAACTTTGTTTTTTCCTCTATCATGCATGTGGTTTACAGAAGAAAAGTTTCTGAATTTCTTGAGAATTCATTGAAGACTTTATGGCTGCTTCCATTCAAGAATTCAAGAGAATTTTGTGATTTTTATTTTTATTTTACATGTAGTTTGTATTTTCTTCATGTGCCGCGTTAATAGAACTTTTATTACACAGATTTTATATTGTGTGATAGATTTATCATATTCACCGTATTGCATATCCAGTAAATTAACTTAAACCATTAATTAAAATTGAAACGAAACGTTCTACATTCGTTGCTGTTTTAATTGTTTTAAGGATAAGTTTCACAATACCTATTGGTTTCAAGTTTCAGTTTTAATTATAGTTCAAAATAACAACTCATCAAATTTCTAACCTTAAAGTCCTTGCTCATGCAAGATAACTCTTGAAACATTTCTTTCAAATTTTAATACATAATCCGCAAATTCATGCCATATTTCATACTACACTCAAATTAATCAATGCGACAAAAAAATCGTTAATTTAAATTTCGTCAAACGATCAAACGATTTATTGTAATACAATTCCTGTCTTATTCAAATAGAAATTTTTCCTCTTTGGTAGTTTTATAAGGGGGGCTGGATTTCTTTATTCTAAATAGTGTCGGAAAAGGGTTAAAAATTGCGATAGCAATTTCTTATTAACGTTTCGTATTGTTACGAAAAGAGGTAATTTGCTCCATTGTGTTAGAGTAAATGAGACACCAGACAATTCAGCGCACTGAGCAATGTGTTAGAAAGATCATACAGCGCACTGAGGCAATGTGCGAGAAAGAGATAGAAGATTAGCGCAATAGAAACACATAAGAGCGAATGAGATGCCAATAGCATGCGCCATTCACGAAATGAGTAGAAGATTCTCGAAAATTGTCGAAGCATTGTCGAAACGTGTCGAACTGATGCAGTATATAAGGGCGCCGCATCTGAGGCATAGCACTTCAGTAGTGACTGGAAAGTTGTCGAGTACGTCTCGTGTGAGAACAATGTCAAGTTAAAAAGTGGACATGCAGCAGTTGTTACAATTTGTTATTAGTAAAGTTGTTTATTAAAGTGAATTAATAAAGTTAATTGTTATAATTTAAACCAAACATAAGGGTGTTTTTATTTTGTACACAATCCAGCGATACGAACTCGTAGAACAGTTTTCCGTAGACTGAATTTTCGTAACAGTATTGTAGCCGCGGTAGCTCAGTGGTTAGTGCGTTGGACTGCGAGCCGAAAGGTACCCGGTTCAAGCCTGGACTGGGGCTAACAACATCTTTTCATAGAAACATTTTTCAATACCGCGCTACCTCTCGGCAGTAACTGGCAAACCTACGAGGGTAAAACATTACCTATAAAAAGCTCTCACTCGCCGTTCGGATTCGGCAATAAACTGTAGGTCCCACCATTTTGAGTACAAATATAACACGCACAGCTCAAAATGGTGAGAGAGCTCGGCCTAAGTTCTTATGGGACTGTAGTACCAAACTATTATATATTATTATAAAAAAAAATGACCTACGAATTATATATAATTGTGTTATGGAATATCCATAAAGAAAAGATAATCTTTGTGCTGAGTACTGTTATTAATCAATTTTACAATAAAAATACAAAGAGTGTCTATGAAATTAATCACTGCTTCTGTATTTTTTATTCGATTTTGCTCTTGTAGCTAGAGACATCATTTCAATTCAATTTTAGTTATTGATTTGATACCAAAACGCGAAATTTGAGGTCCTGACGGGTCCATTCCCCTTATACGAATTTCGCCGAAAATGCTTCACATCGATTTTCTCATCCAATAGAGTTTTTTTAGATGTTGACTTTTTTTCGATTTTTTCGATTTGTTAAATAAAAATATGTCTAATTTTGCACACAGTTTGAGATACAGTGTGTTTAAGAAATACATATTACTGACATAACCTAGTCAAGAAGTTTGGATATAAAGTATAATCTTTTTTATACCCTACACTAAGAGTGAAAAGGTATATTCAGTTTGGTACGCCGTTTGTAACACCCAGAAGGAAGCATCTCCGGTATGGAAAAGTATATATATCTTGATCAGCATGACCTCCTGAGTCGATTTAGCGATGTCCGTCTGTCCGTCTGTCTGTCCGTCTGTCTGTCCGTCTGTCTGTCCGTCTGTCTGTCCGTCTGTCAGTCCGTCTGTTGAAATCCCTACTACTTTTAAAATTGAAGAGCTAGATAAATGAAACTTATAACTTTGATTACTAATATACCTACGCTATATGTGCGAAAAAATTGGCGAGATCGGTTCATTGTGACCTATGATCCGACCACTTATGTTCAAATACCTCATATAAAATGTACATATAAAGATCAATTTTTATGTATACGTGCTTAGGTAAACCTTTTTGGTCAAATATATATTGACATCATGCTCAAGTACGTGATAATAATGTTTTCCGTCGAAAAGACCTGTGGTTCATTAAAAAAAAAATCGAAATTCGGTACACCTACCCATTTGTAAATATGGGTATCAAATGAATGGAAATTCTTCAGCGATTGAATGTTTGTAGTTATTTTCAGGATTCGTATACCCTGGTGACCTATATATCACTTTGAATGGTAACCACACATATGTGTAGGGTATTTATAGTCGGCTTAGACCGACTATAATTTTGATAATCCTAACTATCATAATTACACCTACTTTAAAATTTCCCATGTGATCTAACCTTCCCAACTGGTTTTTTTACAAGTTAACCAACGCTCAGGGGATGCCCCCTATTCATGCAATGCATAGTGTTGATCGTAAGAAAGGATTATAGGTAAGAGGAGGGCGGAAAGATAGAGTAGTGTCGGTGAATGTTTGTTTTGAACTTGCCAACATCAAAAATGTCGGGAAAACAGACGCAGGGAGATTGTTCCACAAACGTATCGTGCGACTGAAGAACGAATTCTCTCGGTAATGCGTGGTTCTATTGAGAGCCGAGTGAACTACGAAGGGGTGGGCTTGGTTCGATGCCCGAGTAAAACGAGAGGACACACGACCTGGTGGAATCAGGCCATATATTTCCCTCGAACACTTACCATTGTAATACCTATAAAATAGGCTTACACACCCTACGGTCCTTCGGTGCTCAAGAGAACCAATAGAGGATGAAATATTTTCATCCCCTATTAAATATATTGCACGTTGTTGGATTCGATCCAGGAACTCCAAAAAAGATTTTGAAGTCCCTGCCCTTATGTGCGAATTGTATTCCATCTTAGGCCGAATATAGGTGGTGTAGACAGTGCGCAAGTCAGCAGGAGTGAAGTATGTCTTACACCGTTTTAAAAAACCGAGGCACTTAGCCGCCTCTTTCGACACGTCAAATATGAGATCATTCCAAAGGAGATCACATTGAATTGATATGCCCAGAACGTCAAGAGCAGCTGACTCTGCTATATCCACAGCACCCATATTAAGGGGAAGAAGGGTTGAATCCATTCTTTTGTGAGATAACAGACAACATTGGGTCTTGCGTGCATTAAAATCAACTCTATTTGCAAGACTCCACTCGGAGATTGTTTTAAGGTCAAACGGAGATTGTTTCACATTCAAACATATATATGTTTGCAATATTGTCAAAAATTATTCATTCTGAACATAAATATTTTTGAACGAAAACAAAAATATGTTTGGCTGTTATTATAATAATGTTTGGCAATGCAATAATTCTTTTGTTTCCATAAAGTTCCTAAGATATAATGCTAGCAAAATTATGTTTGGGAGAGCCATTTTTATTGCAGCGTGTAGTAAAGTAACTTTATAAGTATTTTTTTATACGTTACCGTTAACGGAATAGAATTTTCTTTTCAGATTCCAAATTCACTTTTGTTTCAAAGATTTGAGAATTTTGAATTTTTCATTCGTGGTGGACGTTTTTCTTAAATATACAAAATTATGAATATCAAACACATTATATCTTTTAATAAATAAAAAACGAATTAATCACCTAGATCGGCAAAACTCTATCATAAAACGCCTTAAGCTGATTTATGCATAACTGACGCCTAAACCTAATGGAAAATCTGATAAATTGCTAAATGAAAAAAAAAATACTATGCAGATTATGATTTATTGCAGTATCTACAAAATAAAATGTGCGACAATGCAAATGTTTCAAATAAGTATATTAATAAAAAAAAAAAAAACATATAATCGACAAACAAACTTAATTGAAAATTTTAATTGAAGTATTAAAAATATGCGGCTTATATATGGAATATGGTATGAATATGCATGGCAAGAGTAGAAAAAATAATAAAAAGAAAAATAAAAAAAAAAAATGAAAAAAATTTTAAAAACCCACATGTTGAAAAAAGCCTTTGCGAGATAATAGAAATAGATGCAACATGGGCAGAGAGATAGATGAAAAAATAATCGCATTTACCACATTAGCACAAACGCAAACAAATGCACGAAGGATGCGAACAAAGTTGCTAGAATGCAGCTGCCTATGTTGCCAAGACCAATAGAGCAGCACACAGACACACACACACACAGATGCACCGCATGTTGCCAAAGAATAACTGAAAGGCTTCTTACATACGTTCGCATGCGAGTAAACAAAATAACCACCGAGTGACCCAACGACAAACCGAAGGACTAACCGAGATACACATCAAAACCCACTCCCATCGAAAGTCCAACCAACCAACAACAAAGTACGAACCACCGAAACGTAGCAGCATTTGTGGTGCAGCACCTGAAGCAACCGCCAGCAGTACCTGCAGCAAAATATACCACAAACACTATTACTACAACGACGAAGGACATAGATGACGTTGCTGCAGGATTAATACATTGTTGAAGGATGCACAAAGTGCTGTCGACGAATAGTATCCACTTTTCCTCGCACTCGTTCAACTTGGAGAATCAAATTAAAATACTGAAAGAACCCGGAAAATTATAACAAACAACGTTTAAAAAATGAAACGCCACAGGATGTACGAGACATGAATTACGACAACAACAAAAACTGTATTCATTTCGAATTAAAAACAACAAAAGAATTATATTTTTAACAGACAAACAATAAAAACTTGATGTAGAAATTTATTGCTCTTCTGCACATGAATGCAAATCAAAAGAGTTGCGGACAGTTGAAAGACTTGAGTGGCAGTGAATGTCGATGTTGGTGAGGATGACGATCTCTATGGTGGCATAAAACTCATTAAAGTTGTTGACCAGCTTATAGTAACAGATTAGTATAAACTAAGAATTGTGGTAACATTATGGATTTGGTTGCAGTGTTTTTCATTACAAGGCAAATCATATGTACATCATGTAAATTGGACTTAAGAACAAAAAACTGATAATTCTTATGCTTAATATATGAATAATATTAATTATGTTTTCTGGTACTTCATTGCCGAGTAGCATAGTTTGTTTTGATATTTAGAAATTATTCAATTTATTTTCATTGCAAATTATTTATAATTGATATGCTTGCAGCAATTATAATTACTTTGCTTTCAGCAAACATATTAAAACATATCTAAATCTTATGAACATATTACATTGTTTATTGATTTAATTACATGATTTCTAAAAAAAAAATGTTATACTTAATACAATAATAAAAATTGCACGCATTTGTTATATGTATTAAGTAATTAAATATAGTAATGTTTAACTATGTTTAATGCAAACATATATTTCGATTTATGCTTTTTGCAAAATACTCTGTAATGATTCAGTATACTTTTCAGTTACTCTGTTTAAAGCTCAGAGAAAACATATTTAAAGCTAAAATATATATATTTAATAGCATGACAAAAACTTCAAAATATATAAAAATTTAGTAATGATTGCTGTAGAAAAATATATTTGATAGAAAGTCATCCCAATTTCACTATATAGTTTAGATATAAGGGTATTTAGTTCATTCATGTCAATAATTCAGGGGGTCATTCAATGATTCAAAAAAATAAAAATATATTAAATAAAAAAATTCATATTTTGCTCCCTGTTTAAGATGTAAGATGTTTAAGAAATGCATATTACTGACATAACATAGTCAAGAAAATTGGTTATAAAGTATAAAATATTAGTAAACTAGTTGGACTCGTGGACCCAAAGCAATTTTATTAATATAACAAACATTTTTATTATTTATATCAGGGACCCGTGCTTCGCTGTGAACGTTTTTCTTGGTTTTATAATTTTAGTGACTAAACAAAAATGATTCTCCGCCCAAACAACTTTTCTCACTTTCTCAGACTGTGCTCCCCCGTAGAATATTTCGCCGTACATTTCTTTCCAGTAGAAATCTTCCCGTAAAATTCTTCCCCATAGAACGCATTTCCCGTAGAATCCTTCGCGGTAGACATTTTCCCATAAAATTCTTCCCGGTAGAATACTTTCCATAGAAATTTTCACGGTATAATTCTTCCCGGTAGAATTCTTCCCAGTAGAATTCTTCCTCGTAGAGTTTTCCCAGTAGAAGTTTTAGTGTGTAGAGTTTTAGTGTGTAGAGTTTTAGTGTGTAGAGTTTTAGTGTGTAGAGTTTTAGTGTGTAGAGTTTTAGTGGGGTGAATTTTATTATGGTGAGTTTTAGTATGGTGAGTTTTAATGTAGTGTGTTTTAATGTGGTGAGTTTTAGTATGGTGAGTTTTAATGTGGTGAGTTTTAGTGAGGTTAGCTTTAGTGTGGTGAGTTTTAGTATGGTGAGATTTTGTGTGGCGAATTTTAGTTTGGTGAATTTTAGTGTGGTGACTTTAAGTGTGGTGAATTTTTAAGTGGTGAGTTTTAATGTGGTGAGTTTTAATGTGGTGAATTTTGGTGTGGTGAGTATAAAAATAAATATTATAAAAAAAAACTTTTGGAGAACAAAAAGAACGCAATGGTCGAAATCACCATTTTCCAAATAAAATCTATTCGCCAAAAACAATGTCGAAAAAAAAATTGTTTTTGCTTTTGTTTTTGATTTTTTTTTCTTTTCATTTTTTTGTTTTTCCTTTAGTTTGTCTTTTAAATTTATGTTATTGCTTTTGTTTTTGTATTTTTGCTTTTGTTTTCTGCTTTTGCTTTTTTTATTTTTTTGCTTTTAAATATTTTTCTTGTATTTAAATTTTTTGTTTTATGTTCGTAGCTGCCGAAATTGCCGAGTTATATCGTTTTGAAAGTTTAGGTTATATGGGAGGTACCACGCCGATTTTATTATTATTAATATAAAAAACATTTTTATTATTTATATCAGGGGCCCGTGCTTGGCTGTGGAAGTTTTTTTTATTGGTTTTATAAATGTAGTAACCAAATAATAAATCTCCGCTAAAACAACTTTCAAAGACAATTTTTTCTTAGACTGCCCCGTAAAATTCTTCCCCTTTCCCGTTGAATTCTTTCCGGTAGAAATCTTCCCGTAGAACCCATCCCGGTAGAATTGTTCCTGGTAGAATTCTTTCCCGTAGAATTCTTCCCCGTAGAGTTTTAATGTGGTGAGATTCAGTGTGGTGAGTCTAGATGAGGTGAATTTTGGTGTAGTGAGTTTTAGTGTGGTAAGTTTTAGTGTGGTGAGTTTTAGTGTGGTGAGTTTTAGTGTGGTGTATTTTTTTGTGGTGAGTTTCAGTGTAGTGAATTTTATTGTGGTGAGTTTTAATGTGGTGAGTTTTAGTGTGGTGTGTTTTAGTGTGGTGAATTTTAGTGTGGTGAGTTTCATTATGGTGAGTTTTAATGTGGTGTGGTTGCTTTTGTATATTTTTTTGTATTTGAGTTTTTTTGTTTCATCTTTTTAGCTTGTGTATGTGCTGAGTTATCTCGTTTGGAATGTTTAGGTTGTATGGGAGATACCACGCCCCTTTGTCCAATCGCACCAATATATAGCCTATGACACCCTCCGGACTCCATAGTATCCTGTTACAAAATTTCAGTTAAATCGGTTCAGCGGTTTAGACGTGATGCTGGAACAAACAGATAGACAGACCGACAGACGGACCAAGAGTTTTATATGTATAGATAGGATGAATATATATTTAATACTTATGTTTTAGACAATTAAATTATCTTTCTGACGATGTATCACATCTTTCAAACATATGACTTGTTTCTTTTTCAAAATTTACCTAAATTGAAAATTTACAAAATTTAAAATTTTTACTTTGTCATTGATTTTCTCAAAATTTCTTGACGGATCACCACATTTTTCTAATTTATAATGATAGACCAGTTCATTTTTTTAACAATCTATGTAAATCAATACAGTATCGAAAAACAGTCTACGAATTATAGAAGCATTAGTTGGGGCATGTAAATAAGTCTTGTGACTATGGCTCCACCTAGTACCTTTTTGCTTCACTAGCGACATGATTAGGATGGACACGATCCGTATCCTCATGAAGACCTTTACACCTAACACAGAACTGGTCTTCCAGATCCTGTCCTTAGTCGTTACCAATGGTACCAGTCACGTGATAGTAAAATGCATTTCTTTAACACTGTAAAAACTGTTAAAACTGCAATCATTTGTTATAAATATATATTCTTTTAAGAAAAAATGTGATTGCAGCAAACAAAATATATTTCCTATCATAAATTTAATGATTTTAATTGGCTGTATTCTCAAATTTTCCAAATAATTTTGTTATTCATTTCATAATTTACGATTTGACAATGTTACCTATTAAAAAAATATTTTAAAATTTGTAAAATAATGATAATTATATGTAACCTAATATGTGAAAAACATATTTTTCGTAGGTGTAGATATACTAATAGTTTGATTGATTTTTTACGTACAGGAAAATCTTAAGTGATTCAGTATATCTATTCGTTTCTCTGTATAAAACACACTGAAAACATAATAATTATATTTTTATTTATTTAATAAACATGAATGGCTATATTGATAAACATTATATAATTCAACAAAGCTTATTATAATTAACATAATTATTGGTACCAGCACATATTTTCTGAAAGTAAATAATAAAATATTGTAAAATTATTATTGGAATGTTTGCTGTAAATATATTTTTACTTTGTGTGCCTGTTGTACAAAACTTTGAGACAACTAAGTAGAAAACGAGCTGTAAACGAGCTGTCATCCCCTGATGCTTTGTTTAATCTTAAAATCTAACAAGCGGATTAAATACAATGTTGTTGTCAACGTCATTATTAGTACGACAATCTGTGGAAACATCTTAACATAATAATGTTCTTCATCAGTTACACTGTGTTTTAAAAATAATAAAATATAAAAAAAAAAATTATTCATTTTTTTATATATTAATACTCACATTTTAAAAACATACGCATAACATAAAAAAGCCTATAAATCTTTTTATTCGCTCAACTACCATACATTGACAAAAAATCAATTTTTTCCATTTCATTTATATCAAAATAAAATGCAAAAATACAAAAATATTAACTAAATCTCAAAAATTAATGAAAATCCCACCACACTGCACCCAGAAAAAAATTCCCTCAAATCCCATTAAAATTGGTCAATAGGACAATTATTGATTTAATAGTATACAAAAATTGAATCTTCTCATATAAACTCAATGGCAATGTCATGGTATTTTCTAGTATTTAATGGTATTTTCCGATTAAAATAATAATTTATTCTATTGACTACTTTTAATAGTAAAAAAACTGTTATTTTTATAGTATTTTTTCTGGGTGTATATATTCATTACTCACCACACTGTAAAATCACCATTCAAAAACATAAAACGCAATGAAAATACACACCTCTGTAAACAAATCAAACTATAAATACACGACACCTTAAACTCACCACACCAAAAACTCACCAACCAAAAACTCACCACACCAAAAACTCACCACACCAAAAACTCACCACACCAAAGACTCACCACACCAAAAACTCACCACACCAAAAACTCACCACACCAAAAACTAACTACAGAATTAACTAACAACACCATAAATTCAACACACGATAAGTTTATCGTGAGCTCACCACACCATATACTCAAAACTCCAAAGTTTATTAACAAAAAATAATTTAAATTTATCCACATCCAAAACATCCATACTATACTAAAGACTCAGTACAATAAAATAGCAACAGAACAAAAATTCATTACAATATAAACTCAACACACTATAAACTCACAACGATTTAAACTTGAGCACGGAATCAAATATTCACCACTCTAAAACCACACATCAAAAGAAAATTTTAACAAAATAAAAAAACACCTCACTATAGACTAATAATATTTTTAAATAAAATAAACTCATCACTCCATAAAGTAACCACTGCAAAAACTCGCCACTCTACAATTCACCACAGCTATACCGCAAATTCAACGCACAATAAATTCACCATATCATATACTCAACACACTAAATCATACATATCCACATAATTAGATCCACAGTGACTCACTACACTATAAACTCACTACACTATAAACTCACTACACTATAAACTCACCACACTTTAAACTCACCACAGTATGAAGTCACCACACATTATATTCACCATACTAAAACCTCTTAAATTCACCACTCCTTCACCGCGATCTAAATTTTGTATTTCGTATTCAAAACTTTTAACAGTGCATAATGCACAGATATTCGATTCAGTATCAATAGTATCCACATCTCTTAAAATTCTACAGCATCTTTGACATTATCGTCATTTTCATTATTATAAGCATTCCGCTGAACATTATGGTCATGACAATTATTATCATCATTGTCATCAATACACACACTGTCACCCTGTTAAACGGCAAACAAAGGTCGTCGGCAGCAGTCGAAATGTCTGAAGAGTGGCGCCACGACACATTTAAAGTTTTCTGAACTCCCAGACCAAACAAAATCGAATCGAATCGAATTTTCAAAATGACAAACCAAACAGTACAAAGCAGCAGTTGTTGAAGCAGTAGCAACACAGGGAAGGAAGTGTTTGCAAAAGTGTTGACAGAGTGTTGGGAGGTAAAAGTACTTTAAAAGGATGCACAAAATGGGGTTCAAATAGAGCTCAACAAACATGGATCAAGCATAAAAAAAAATAAAAACAAAAAGACAACATTGATGCGCGTTTAACGAAGATACAACTGACGATGATGATGATGTTGATGATGGTGATGACGATGACAACGTAGGTAACGAAACAACAATAGCACTAAAGAACGCAAGGACGAAAGCAAAACAAATTGAAACGATGATCCTTTCGGGATTTCAATGTTGACACTGGTCGCTGGAGCTGGAGCTGATGCTGACACTGATTCGCTTTCGAATTTCACTGATTGTTGTAGGAACAACAACAAAAACTGTGTTGCTATTATAAGTTGTTGTACGGAAATATTCTATTTTTGTTGTATATTTTTTTTATATTATTTATACTTTTTGTAGTTGCGTTAAAACGTTGCAAATGTTTGGAAAATGAAAACGATATCGAGGGCGATTGTTTAAATTGGACACAAATAAAAATGTTATTGTCACAGTCTGTCGCTTTAGTTGTTTGTCTGTCTGTCTGCCCAACGGACTGTCAAACGGTCTGTTCCACGTTTTAATCCTCTTTATCCTGCCCTGCGTTCATCTGTTAGTTAGTGTATTGAGTCAACTTGATTGAGTTGATTTATCCATTCGACTCTGAGCTGGGCCACAAAAAGGATAAAAGCCTCGCTGCGTCTTTGTGGCCTCGGGGAAAATGCTATAAAATTATGACATATGTATTTGAGGGTCAAAGAATTTGTTGGCAATTGTTTTTTTTATATGATTTTTAAAGTCATATTTTTCATGATTTTAAAGAATTGTTTTTGACATATTAAATTTTTAACTACATTCAGTTTTTATAGTGATTTCAAGCAACACAAAATTCAAAAAATTTTAACGGGTACTCTTAAAATAAAACCGGTTACTCGATTACTTTAATTCAGTTGCTTGCTAAATTTCAACTTTTTATATCTGGTTTTGGGTATTTGAGACTAAAAAAAATGTGTTGGCAATTTTTTTTTTTTTTTTTTAATATTATTTTTAAAGTCATATTTTTCATGATTTTACACAAATGTTTTCTACTTATTCAATTTTTGACTACAATCAGTTTAGATAGTGATTGCAAGCAACACAAAATTCAAAAAATGTAAACGGTTACTTGTAATATAAAACCGGTTACTCGATTACTTTAATTCAGTTACTTGCTAAATTTTAACTTATAATATCTCGTTGTGAGAATTTGAGGTTAAAAAAATGTGTTGACAATAGTTTTTTTATATGTTTTTAAAGTCATATTTTTTAAGATTTTATACAAATGTTTTCAATATATTCAATTTTTGACTACAGTCAGTTCTTATAGTGATTGTAAGCAACATAAAATTCAAAAAATTTGAATGGTTACTCGTAAAATAAAACCGGTTACTCGATTACTTAATTTCAGTTACTTGCTAAATTACAAATTTTAATATCTCGTTGTGGGTATTTGAGGGCCAAAGAATGTGTTGGCTATTGTTTTTTTTTTAATATAATTTTTATGTTATATTTTTCATGATTTTAAAGAAATGTTTTCAATCTGTTTAATTTTTGACTACGGTCAAAATTTATAGTTACTGCAAGCAACACAAAATTCAATAAATGTAAACGGTTACTTGTAATATAAATCCGGTTACTCGATTACTTTAATTCAGTTACTTGCTAAATTTTAACTTATAATATCTCGTTGTGGGTATTTGAGGCAAAAAATGTGTTGGCAATTGCTTTTTTTTAAATATGATTTTAAAGGTCATATTTTTCATTATTTTAAAGAAATGTTTTTAACATATTCAATTTTGGATTACGGTAAATTTTTTAAGTGATTGCAAGCAACACAAAATTCATAAAATGTAAACGGTTACTTGTAAAATAAAACCGGTTATTCGATTACTTTAATTTAGTTACTTGCTAAATTTCAATTTATAATATCTGGTTGTGGGAATTTGAGACTAAAAAAAATGTGTTGGGAATTGTTTTTTTTTTTAAATATGAGTTTTAAAGTCACGTTTTTCATGAATTTAAGGGTTTTTTTTTCAACATATTTAATTTTTGACTACAGTCAGTTTTTATAGTGTTTGCAAGCAACTCAAAATTTAAAAAATGTCAACGGTTACTCGTAAAATAAAACCGGTTACTCGATTACTTAAATTCAGTTATTTGCTAAATTTCAACTAATAATATTTAGGTGTGGGTATTTGACGCTAAAAAAATATGGTGGCAATTGTTTTATTTCAATATGATTTTTAAAGTCATATTTTTCATGATTTTACTCAAATGTTTTCAACATATTCAATTTTTGACTACAGTCAGATTTTATAGTGTTTTCAAGCAACACGAAATTCAAAAAATATGAACAGTTACTCGTAAAATAAAACCGGTTACTCGATTACTTAAATTCAGTTACTCGCTAAATTTCAATTTATAATATCTGGGTTTGGGTTTATGTTACTCTTTTCACACTTGATTTTCATTATTTATTTTTCTGTCTTGTTTTTCTTTTCTCTTGCAGCCTACACTCTTAAGACTCACTTGTCAATATGTGACATTTAATGACAATCGATTTGACAATCGTCTGCCAACACTGACCAATTCGTTTGACATTTAACTTTTGTTCACACAAATCACAATGCGCTGTGTTATTTGTCTTGTCAGGCGATACCAGTTTAGTTTTGTGGTAAATGGGGGTGAAATGTTGTTAATTTTTAGATACTTTATTTGATTGTTTCGTTTTAAGGAGTACATTTTATTTGTTGATGATTTTTATGAAAAAAAAAATGAAAACAAAAAATAATTCAGAGAATATAAATGACAACGATGACAGTTTCATGTTGTAATATTTATGTTTAAAGGAAAATGTGATATGTAGAAAATTATCAGGGTTTGTAAATGAAATTCTATGAACTACGGCAAGATCTATAAAAGTATTATATTGAAATAGGTTCGAGGTTTCCATGGGCTTTGCCGCTAAAACATGAAAGAAACTAAAGGAGTTTGATAAAATATAATTTTTGAGGCACTGCAAGAGCATCTAACACCCTAGAATACAAATAATAATCTATGTCCATACATCACACTTATAAATAGAGCCATCACAATCCATCTAAAAACGACAAAAATCTAAATTCAAAGCATAAAACCTATTTTCACTCCATATAGTAAACATAGCTCTTATCCTTTCAACTGTCATCAAACTTAAAACCATTGACAAAGAGCTCTTTAAATTCCCCAAACACAGTAGAAACTCAACCGAAAGCCATCTGTTGTGTGTCGTTCAAACAGATACCTCACCCATAACTCGTATGTCCAATGAACTTGAATCCTTTTCATTTCCCTCGAGTGCAAAGGCAAAGACTTTTGTTGCCTCTCTGATTGTTGCTCATTTGCAACCAATAAATTATTTCAATCGTCCGACAGACAGACATCTAGATAGAGTTTGCATAAGTTGTTGTTTGTATTCTTTTAGAAAAGTTGTTGCCAACATTTGTATAAATAAATTTCACATCTCTATTACAGCAGCAAATCATTGTGGCCAGTTGGGGGTTGTTGTTGTTGTTGCTGATTTTATTGTTGGTAAACTTTCGACACTCACTTAAATTTGTTTAGCATCTTATCAAAGAAACAAAAAAAAAAACGATTTTTCTAAAAATGCTCTTGATTTATACTGCGGCACTTTGGTAACATTTTCCTGCTTTTTACAAAAAAAATTAAATATATTGTGCAATTTTTTATTTAAACAGCATTTATGAACTGTCATAAACATTTATTGAGTATGCTTTATTGAAGACATTATAAATATAAATGTCCCTGGGGGTTTATTTATTATTATTTTTGCGGCAGGCACAGTTTTTAGACCTAGCGCTGTTTAGTGTTTAATCTTTGAATAATATTTTAAAATTACTTGCTCGAGCAATTCGAAAACTTTTGGTATTTTCTTTTTAAATGATGTATCGATTACAAAACTCTTGCTCTTTGTTTTTTAAACGCTGTATCGATTACGAAACTCCCTCTTTTTGCATTTTAATGCCATCTCAATTCCAATAACAATCTCTTTGTGATTGTTACGTTTCTTAGATTCCAAAATTCACGCTCTTTGTGAGGATTTAGAAATCGATAAAATAACTCTTACTCTTTGATTTTTAGATGCTGCTTCGATTCCAAATCTGTCGCTGTCGCTCTTTATTATTTAAAGGATGTCTCGATTCCAAAGCCTTCACTCTTTAATTTAGAAAAAAATAACTCTTGCTCTTTGCTTTTTAGTGTTGTTTTGATTCTAAAACTGTCGCCTTTTACTTTTAATTTGTGTCTCGTATTTAAAACTCTTGCTCTTTGTTTTGCAAATGCTGTATCGATTACAAAGCTCCCTCTTTTTGCATTTTATTGCATTCTCAATTCAAATAGTATCGCTCTATGTGTTGTTACGTTTCCAGTCTCCAAAATTCTCGCTCTTTGTGAGGATTTTGGAATCGAAAAAATAACTCTTGCTCTTTGCTTTTTAGATGCTGCTTAGATTTGAAAGCTGTCGCTATCGCACTTAATTATTTAAATAATGTCTCGATTCCAAAGCCTTCACTCTTTACTTTAGAAAAAAATTACTCTTGCTCTTTGCTTTTTAGTATTGTTTTGATTCCAAAACTGTCGCCTTTTACTTTTTAATTTATGTCTCGTATCTAAAACTCTCGGTCTTTGCATTTCAATGCTACTTTAATTCCAAAACTCGCAATCATTCCTTTTATATGCTGTCTTGATTTCAAACACTCGCGCTCTTTGCTATTTAAATGCTGCTTCGATTTTAAAACTGTCGCTCTTTGCTTTTTAAATGCTGATGTCTCGAATCTAAAACTCTTGCTCTTTGTTTTTTGTTTTTTTTTTTTTAATGAAGCTTTGGTTTCAAAACTCTCAATATTTTTTTAATGCTCTATCAATTCTAAAACTCACTCTTTTTGGATTTTAATGCTGTATCAATTCCAATATTCTCGCCCTATGTGGTTGTAATGCTTCCTAGATTTCAAAACTCTCGCTTTTTAATTGCTGTCTCGATCCCAAGCACACACGCTCTTTGTTTTTATATGCTACTTTAATACCAAAAACTTAACTCTTTACTTTTAAATTATCTCTCGAAAAAAACTCTCGCTCTTTGATTTTTTTAATACTGCTTCGATTCCGAAACTCTCAATCTTTACTTTTAAATTCTATCTTGATTCCAAATACTGTCACTCGATTCCAAAACTGTCGCCCTTTACTTTTTAATTGATGTTTCGAATCTAAAAATCTCGCTCTTTACTTTGAAATGCTGCTTCTATTCCAGAACTGTCAACCTTTTCTTATTAAATGCTGTCTCGATTTCCTCACTCTTTGCTTTAGAAATGATCACTCGATTTCAAAACCTTCACTCTTTGCTTTATAAATGATCTCTCGAATAAAATAACTCTTGCTCTCTGATTTTTAAATGCTGCTTTGAATCTTTTATTTTTTAATGCTGTCTCGATTCCAAACACCCTCGCTTTTGGTTTCTTTAAATGATTCTTCGATTCCAATGATGGTGACATCCAAAACTCTCGCTCTTTGCTTTTTTAATGCTGCCTCAATTTCAATGCTCAATTTAAATGATGTCTTATATCCAAAATCATCGGACTTTACTTTTTAAATGATGTTTCGATTTCAAAACTACCGCTCTTTGCTTTTTAAATACTGTATCGATGCAAAAACTTTTGCTTTTTGTGGTTTAAATGCAACCTCGATTACAAAACTCTTACTTTTTGGTTTTCAAATGCTTCTGGTTTAAACAATGTCGCTTTTTTAGTTATTGTGAAACATTTCAAACCCATTGAGTGAAACTAATTCAAATTTTGAAGTATTGTTGAGACAAAAACACAAAGCATCACTATAAATTGTAATAAAACTTTTGATTTCATTCAATAGCAAAGCAATTAAAAGAGAGAGTTTGAGCTTTGCTTTCTTTGCTTTCAAATATTGGTTCGCTTCATACACCGTTGACTAGGTTTCGAAAAAAATAGTTAGGAAGCTTTACAAAAAAATATACATCATAACTATTTCTATTTTTCTAATTAATTATGGCATATAATAAACCAAACAAAAATATACAAAATTCAATTTCTAACTACATTCAGTCAAAATTGGTATATGGAGCAAACTTATTCTCAGGTAACGATGATATATCGGCATGTTCCAACTTCCAATCGACATCGTATTCAAATTTTAATTGTATTTTGTTCCAGAAAACTATTTTGCAATCAAACAACAAAAAAACATTAAAGTTTTTTCAAATTTGTGGCACGAATTCAAATTGACTGTTATTGCGTTGGAATTTTAAACATTCCTGACTATTATTGAAATTTAAAAAATGTGGTGATTGAGTTTTGTTCTACAATTAGAATATGCGCATTATTTTTGGAATTAATTATATCTTGTTTTTCAAAAACAAATATTTATTAAAATAACGAATACATGTGCAGTTCGTTGCACTACACAACAACTCGTTGCTTTCGTGGTTCATGACGTTGGTCACTCGTTATTTTCGTGCTCGTGCCGGTTTGGGTTTCGAGAAAATTTAATAAATAAATTACATTAATAGTTCATTTATTATGTGAGAAAACAATAAATCAAATTGTTATTAATTAGTACAAATAAATTTTAATTACGTTGAAGTACGTCGCCGATTAAAAGAAGTAAAAATCATCCGCATTTCTATCCATATTATAAAACAACAAATACACTAAAAATTCGTTTCTTTGTTCAGCCACTCGTTGCTTTAGTCGTGTTATTTTCTTGTTTCGTTGTTTTCGTGCGTGTCGTTTTCGGTTTTCGGTGCAAATAAATTATATTGATATAAATTTAATTCAACTGCAAATATTATTATAAATATTTAATGAAAAACAATAAATAAAAGTGTTTCAATAAGTGTAAAAGAAAAGAAATGTGTTAAAAAGTAACAATTGTTCATTTTAATTTTATCAAAAACGGTGCTGCGCAACGAGTATAAAGCCGCCTGCACACGTCTTCGTTTCAAAGGGGAAATTGTAAAGGCCACTACAAAGTGTTTATTTATATTTTAAACAATTCTAATAATGATTATTTGATACTTAACTGTGAATAAATAAAGTAATGTTTAAATTATGTCGTGAAAAAAACACATAACTGATTTAATATCACACATTTTGTATTACTTTTTTGGCATTGCCATATTTAATACTATTTTTGTGTTACTATTATTAAAAAAAAATCAATAAAATTTGTGTTAAAAAAATATATAATGAAATAATGAAACGATTTATTCACCATATATTTAAAGCTACCAACACACTTGTGGATTTTAGTGAAAGAGCCGTCTAGTGAATGATATATTAAAACATTCTTCATATTTGTAATTAACAAATACAAAAATTTCAAGGTAAGTTTTCACATTTACGAAAATTTTAAATATTTGTTTGTGTGTGTTTCCTCCTGAGTTCGATACGTCGAAATGCATATATAGCGCAGTTTCGCAAATTTTTTCAAGGTTATGTCTGGCGAAAAAACTTTTTATTAATGTGTAGTTTAGACCTGTCATATGCTATAAAAAGGTGGAGAATGTAATTCTTATATCATTTATGTGACTTCGTTTAGGTAAAATAGATGTGTTAATATAATTCCTGCTTGTTAATTTTAACTTGAAATACGAAATACAAATATTAAAATTTTCAAATCTGATATTCTGGTATTAAAATAAAGGGTTTTTCAACAGGGACGCTACAAAAGAGGAGCGACAGGGACAGCAAACGACGCCATATTTCTTGCCGTTCTTTTGACATTTCTCTTCAGTAAGGTTTGCCATTTCATGATGGAAAGATATACGAAGTTGAATTTCGGTAGTAAATTTTAATAATTTCGACTCGTTGTTGGCTCGTATATCTTTCCATCATGAAATGGCAAACTTAACTGAAGAGAAATGTCAAAAGAGCGGCAAGAAATATGGCGTCGTTATCAGTCACTATCGCTCTACTTTTGTAGCATCCCTGTGGAACCTTTGAAAAAAAACTTTTGTAGCGCTCTTATTGAAAAACCCTTTATGTCTGTATTTAATAATTCTGATTTATCATTTTGAAATTTTACAACAAATTGTAATTTATTTCTGCACATCAACATATATTTTAATGTTCTTTTATAACATTTATATTTTGTTTAAGTGTTTTTAAAAGCACACTCATCACATTACACAACTGTCAAATAAAAATATAGTTTATTTTTAGTTTTGTTTGTTATTTATGTCCAATTTTATTTATGTCAAACATATTGCAAAGTATTTTATTTAAAATACTCACCAAAAAAAAACATAAAAATGCAATAAACTGCATTTACGAGTGTGGCGTGATCATATTTCAACAAAATGTCAGCAACAATGTCAGCAACAAGCATGACCAGCGTCACCAACGAGACACGGTTACCGTCAACAGTGTAACTACTGCCAAACGAACAGATGAAGTAACAGCAGCAGTAGGAGCAGCTGAACAATAACTGCATGCAGTATAAATTGCAATTCCAAGTCAGTTATATGGCAACAAATACAGGACGACTGACAGCAAACTAAATGTTTTTGCTGCAAAAAAAACGAGCTACACGCAGATAATGTTTATAATAAAATAAGTATAATTTCAAATATTATTGCTAAGATAATAAACAACTTTAGTTATATCAATAATTTCAAAATACTCACGCAAAGAAAAAACATAATTGAGACATGATTGTGTCAAAAAAATTATGATTGTAGCAATAATAGTATGATTGCTATTATCATTCCTGATTGTCGTAATCATTTCCATTTTTTTAATGATTGTGTCTTTCATTAAATGATTTTCGCAATCATATTATGATAAAATTATATGATTAGAATATGTAATGATTGTGACGAAAATGTAATTCGAGTATGCATGATTGCCAGAATCATGTTAATTATTGTGTAAATCATGTTCCAGTAGAGAAATAAGAACCATTTTAGTCTCTCGACTTTATTGCATCAAACATATTCATGATAAACACAATCATAGCGTGTGATACTAACAACCATGTTTTTCTCTCACTGTTCTCCACGTTTAAGGATTGTTTTTAGTGGTTATTTTTATTTGTCATATATTATACAATTGCAAATTCAATGCAGACATATTTCAACAATAAAAAATAAAAATTTAATAAAAAAAAAATTAAAAAATATGCCGTAAAGGTAACACTATGTCAGTTTCAACAACGTACATACTAGCAACACTACCAGCAACACTATATGCAGCAACATAAAAACACACGTCCGTCATGCAAGCTCAGGCAGCAACAAAAGTTCATATTGAAATTCTTTATAGGCACAAGTTGTATGCAACATGTCTGCCTTCATTCATTTCATCCTTCCTTCCTGCCTGCCAGATGCCTGTTGCTGTTGCTGTTGGCTGTTGGTAGCTGTTGGCGTGCAGCAAAGTGTTGCTGTTGCTGCTGTTCGTTGACGCTTTCAATTTGTTCTGAGCAATGAGTTTTATTAGCATTTATGTGTTGTTTAAATGCTGACATTTTGTTGCATTTGTTTTTTATTGAATTTTATTTTGAGTGCATGTTGACGGCCAAGACATGCAGTTGGCCACTAAATTGAAACGGTCTAAACTAGTTGAATATAAATAGCTCTATGAACAATAATTTTTACAACATATAAAAGAATTATTTATCAATTAGTTTGTTTGATTTAATAGTGTATTTTTTAGTGAATATGTGTTTTTATTATTTATAACTATTATAACTTATAAACAAAATGATGGTTATACAAATGGTGTGCTTCGAAAATTCAAAACTAAGGAGTTCCCAAACATAGACCTATTCAATGTGCATGGCACTAGCTACCTTCCCATTCCAACATTCGATATCGTTCCGTTTATGGTTTACAGCCATTTGACGATAAAAATTTGATCTTTAAAGTCCTACTTAGTTCATTATTTTCATTTTTATATCAAACAAGCAGGGACCAGTGCTTCCCTGCGGACTTTTATTGGTATTATAAATGTAGTAACAAAAAAAAAAAGATCCTACGCCAAAACATCTTTTCTCAAATTCATCCCCAAACTATTTTTTGCCGTAGAATTCCTGCCGTAGAATTCTTCCTCTTCCTTCAACCCCGTTGAATTCTTCACCGTAAAAATATTCCCCGTAAAAATCTGTCTCATAGAATTAGATTCTTTTTATAAGTTTTAGTGTGGTGAGTTTTTGAGTGGTGAGTTTTGATGTGGTGAGTTTTGGAGTGGTTAGTTTTGATGTGGTGAGTTTTGGAGTGGTGATTTTTGGAGTGGTGATTTTTGGAGTGGTGAGTTTTGGAGTGGTGAGTTTTGATGAGGTGAGTTTTGGAGTGGTCAGTTTTGGAGTCTTGAGTTTTGGTGTGATGAGTTTCGTTGTGTTGAATTTCTAATCAACGATGCTCTGTTTAGGACGATTTACATAGATGCGATTTCTGCAGTCCTACTTGTTCGAATCTTTTGATTTTTATACCAAATACTCAAATTAAGTATGCCATAACAAATGTAAAATTTGACCGCGGATTTACAATTCGCTATTTTAATTATTTTTTGTGTATTCGGTATACTTTAATAATAATTTTTAATATTTTATGTTAAAAATGTATTTGAAGAAATCCCTCGTATAACTTCATAACTTTAGTTGCATGTTATACAAAATGTAGCAAGTTGTTAACTTGATCATATCCTGTTGCTGTGTTCGTGCAGCATAACAACTATTTTAACGCGTTTTTTGGTTTTTCATTTTGATTAGATTTGGGTTTGAGTTTTCGTGTACTGCACAAAGTCAGCATGCAAGAATGTTGCTGAAATAAATCATTTCAATTCTTAGTGTTTGTTGAGTGCATTAAATGTCGCTCATACGTCAGAGGAGCTGTTTACAAATAAACTATTTACATTTTTTTACCATTTTAAATATATCGAGTGGCATAATATTCAGAAAATTTTAAATTTTATACTTATTTTTAAATTTTTTCATATTCCGTATTATATTTTATATTTGTGCTAATGTTTATTCAATGGATTCTTAACTTATTAATAAAATACAATGTGTCGAAATTATGTGCAAGTTCCAAAATTATGAAATAAAGGAGATATACGCATGATGTACGGAAAAGCGACCCGACAAACTGCATAGACTAGCACGCGTTGCGATGAACTAATGTAAAATATGATCAGTACAACAGTAACTGTACAACTGTGGAGTGAATTTAAAACTTTGTGTGGCCGTAAAACTGTGTAGTGCCTCTAAAACTGTCGGTTTGTGTATATGCTATATTACCGTATGTACCGTACATTTAATACACCAACCCAGAAAGATTTAATTTATGCTATTAAAGAATTCGTATATCAAATTATTTATATTAATAGACATAATTATATTATATCAATTAATATCAATTGCTATATATACGTTCAATATTTTTTCTGTGTTGTAGGATCAGTGTAGTCTGGTTTTTATACTTGAATCGACAGGTGTATTTTATTCTTGTTCTTGCATGTTTTGTCTGCTTCTTGTTTTTGCATCGGCAGGTCATTCTTGTTATTGCAGTTCTCATTTAGCTATTATAAAAATGTCCTTTCTTTAAAATTTTCCATGATTACTAATTTATTTTGCATTACATATATTTAATCATTTGTTTACTTGGTTTAACTTTGTATTTTTTTTTATATAATATTAAAGTTCTTTTGCAAAATTTTGTCTATTGCCAGCAGCAGCAAGTTCAATGCAATTTTTATAAACATTATAAAATATTTTGCAATTTTATCAGCATCTTCAATAAAAATAACATCACCAACATTATCATAAACATCATCGCCATCATCTGCAGCAGCATCATCATCAGCACCGTTGCATTTTTATAAAACTCTTGCAGCTTGCTGCTGCTCCTTCAGTACCCTTCTTGTTGTTGTTGTTGCTGTTGCTGTTACTTCTAAGCTGTTGTTGCTGCTTCCCTTCATGTTGCTGCTACTGCTTCTGTTGCTACCATTGTTTAGCTTGTCATCGATAAATTCTCATCACGTTCGAAAAATATTTTTCTATCACCGATAAAGTATTTTATTCTCAGTGGCAGGCAGCAACTTCAGCGAAGGACCTCTGGGACGACCAGCAAACAAACAGCACAGCACAGCATTGAGCAGCACAGACACGCAAACATTTTGTTTGCAATTGGCTTATAACTGTACATGTATGTCTGTCTCTTTGTCTGTATGACTTTGTATGTGTCTCAGCAACATGTTTATGTACTTGCGTTCGAGTAAATGTTTCTGTTGTCGTGCTGCCACTTCGTATGGGGGCGCAAGGGTGGCGCGTGGGCAAAAAAGTGGTAAAACAACAACTAAAACTTTAACCTGAAAGAGCCAACAACCAAAGCAATCGAAAAATAGCTAAATCTCTACAGTCAACAACGTAGCAACAATTTTTGGCAATGTTCAAAAAAACGCAAAATAATGTGCAAATATATAAAGCAAAAAAATAGTAGTAAAAATATATAAAAAAAAAACTAAACTTAAAAAGTAGTGAATAATAAATAACATAGAAAATGTAATAGTAATAAAAAAAATCATAAAATAAAAAGCTAAAAAAGTAGTAGTAAAAAATTAGTTAAAAATAGTATTGAAAAATTAGTCCACTGGTACAAAAATAGTAGGTACAACAGTAGTAGACAGTATTAGAATAGTACTAGAATAGTAGTAGAAAAGTAGTAGTAAAAAAATTAGTTAAAAATAGTATTAAAAAATTAGTCAAATGGCAGCAAAATAGTAGGTCAAATAGTAGTAAAATAGTAGTAAAATAGTAGTAGACAGTAGTAGAATAATAGTAGAATATTTGTTGAATAGTAGTAGAAAAAAAGTGTTAATGTAGTAGGAAAAAGAAAAATAAAACAAAATAATAAAAATTACACCACACAACAAATGGAGACCTTTTTAATTTATCTACGATCTTACCCTACACCCTAAATGAATGCGTCTTGCGTTTTTTGATAATTTAGTTCATGAAACCACCGCTTCTGCAGCCAACTTCACTTCGAAGCGCACTGTCAAATATGAAAATTCCAATAGATCTGCGTTCGTACGCTGCGTATTTCATTAGGTTATATGCAAAATCATTGAAAATATGCCGAGTTTGACAGTTATACGACGCAAACGCACTCATTTAAGGTCTAGGGTTAGTGGGATTTTTCGATGGACTTCAAGATACTAATCACGAAAGCATACTTAGTTTTTTCTGATTGCCTAACATTTTTGAGTTATTACACAATACACTTAAAGGGTTTTTCAATAAGAGCCGCTACAAAAGTTTTTTTTAAATAAAACAAAAACGGTTTTGGATATCAATAAAATTCGTTATTCCTGTAAAAGTACGTTCGATGCCATTATGTATGGAACTCGATTTCTGTTGCATGGCCACCACGGGCACGCTTGCAGAAGTCCAGACGCTGAACCCAATTTTCGACAGTTTTCAAGCATAAATCGGCCGATACGGCTGCAATTTCACGTTCGATATTCGCACGAAGTTCATCAATCGTCGCTGGCTTGTTGGCATAGACCATAGACTTGACATAGCCCCACATGAAATAGTCTTACGGCGTCAAATCGCACGACCGAGGCGGCCAATCGACTGGACCACTTCGTGAGATAACACGTTCTCCAAACTTGGTTTCCAATAAATTGATTGTGGCATTCGCTGTGTGGCTTGTGGCGCCGTCCTGTTGGAACCACATGTCCTCCAAGTCCATATCATCCAATTGTGGCCAAAAATATTCGGTTATTATTGAACGGTAGCGATTCCCATTCACAGTAACGTGCCGGTCTTGATCATCACGGAAGAAGTACGGCCGGCGGCCCATAAACCGCACCAAACCGTAATTTTTTCGGGATGCAATGATGACTCATGGAGTACGTGTGGTTTGCTGTCTGACCGATAACGCATATTTTGTTTATTGACGAAGCCATTCAGCCAGAAATGAGCCTCATTTTTTTGATGAATTTGTGATGAAAAAAAAAAAACAAATCAGAAAAATGAATGTTTAAAATGATTGCATGTTGATATCTTTTGGAATACATAAGGGTCTTGCAAATAATTTCAGCTTGCTTCAATGGTGCTAAGTTTTCTTAAAATTGTGGGAAACATTTTCTAGGGTAAAGTGGGAAACTAATTTAAACAATGTTTCTTGTAATTTTTGAGAAATTATAATGTATTTTGTTTATTATTTGACTTTTTATGAAAAAAAAACATGAAAATAAATACTAAAATAGCATTTTGTTAAAATGTTTGAAGTTTCCCACTTTACCCCAACATTTTTTCAACAAGTGCGAATTGAGCTGTTTTGAAAAATCGCAAAAAAATAAATTACAAAACATATAAATGGTATTCTATAAATGAAAAAAATTATATCATAAACTAGTCTATTTTAAAAATTATTCAAGTGTACTTTTTTTTGGAGGAAAATTAAAACATGAACCAAGTTTTGAATTGTCATATATAAAGGTTTTTCAAAAATCGTTTATTTAATTTAAGTGTTTAAATTTGTTTCATATTTTTAGATGCACTCACATACATTAATCTTTCAAAAACATATACTAATTTTAAAATAAAAATATATTATAAAAAATTCATTAAAGCAGTTGAAATAATAAAAATATGTATAAAGAAATTTTCAAAAAATGTATTTATACATTAATTTTATAAATTTTTCATATGATTGAATCAAAATATACTAATTCAAACTGAAAACTTACAGATTTTTGGTACTTTTTAACGTCTTTACTGAATTTATTAAAATAGTACATCCTAGCGTATGAGTAACCTTTAATTAGGAACCTTGATATACATGTGTTTTGCGATGAATTTAAATGTGCTTTAATTTTTTTATTATTTTCCTATAAAAGCACATATTTTAAGCTTTAAAATGTTGCATAAATTTCAAAATAAAAACTACCAAGCAATTCATAAAAAATCTATAAAAACAACTTACATTTAAGCACCCAAATTGATGCGGTGCTTTTAAAAAATTGCGCAAATATTTAATATAACTTGAAAAAAACATATATTCAAAACACCATATTTGACAAGCATAAAAAGCACAACAACAATAACAACAACAGCAGCAACAAAAACTAACAGCAACAACGCCAAAAATGCTGCTGGCGATATTAAATTATCTGAATATATCCGAGACTTCAGGACATCTGCCAACTGAGTTGAGTTGACTGAAATCGAGGTGCTGTCGTTGTTGTTGCTGCTGTTTTGTTGATGCTGTTGTTATATTGCTGTTGCTGCAGCTCAAGCTGTTTGTCGCTATTTTGGCAACAAAAATGGCACAAACGAGCGGAACAAGCAACGCGAGTAAAAAAAACTAAAAAAAAAATGAAAAACACGCAAATTTAAAGGATTGCATACATTTTTGTTGTACTAGTTGTTGCTATTTTTATTGTTGTTATTGTTGCATTTTTTCGGCATTGCTATGCACTGCCAGGATATGCCATGCACTGCCAGGATATGCGTTACGCTAACTGAGCAACGGCGACACATGATGTGGACAGCTGTTTGTTGCTGCTGCTGTTGTTATTGTAGTTGTTGTGTTTGTAGCTGTGAAAATATTTTTGGCTTGCGTGCCTTTGGGGCTTACAGGATCTGCTTGACACTGCAATACAAACAGGCAGCAGGACCTCAAGGCGGCGGCGATGGTGGTACTGTTGAAGCATTTGTTGATGATGATGCAGTTGCATATTTTTGCTGGTACATGAATGACCGCCTAAACGTTTTTGAACAGCAGCGTAACAGGGATCTAAGGAGCAGCGTCATTAAGGAAATTGCTGCAGGACTTAAGTGCTTTTATGTTGTCGAAGGCTGATGTCTCTGTTAGGGGATGCTCATATCGTTTTAGGAATTTCAAAAATTAAAAGATACAAAAATTTAAAAATACTAAATGGAAAAATATAAAATAATAATAAGAACATGATTAATTTTAAAAGAAATAAAGTAATAAAAAAAAAACAAAAATAAATAATAAAATGAATAAAAAAATAATGAAATAATGAAATAAAGAAATAAAGAAATAAAGAAATAAAGAAATAAAGAAATAAAGAAATAAAGAAATAAAGAAATAAAGAAATAAAGAAATAAAGAAATAAAGAAATAAAGAAATAAAGAAATAAAGAAATAAAGAAATAAAGAAATAAAGAAATAAAGAAATAAAGAAATAAAGAAATAAAGAAATAAAGAAATAAAGAAATAAAGAAATAAAGAAATAAAGAAATAAAGAAATAAAGAAATAAAGAAATAAAGAAATAAAGAAATAAAGAAATAAAGAAATAAAGAAATAAAGAAATAAAGAAATAAAGAAATAAAGAAATAAAGAAATAAAGAAATAAAGAAATAAAGAAATAAAGAAATAAAGAAATAAAGAAATAAAGAAATAAAGAAATAAAGAAATAAAGAAATAAAGAAATAAAGAAATAAAGAAATAAAGAAATAAAGAAATAAAGAAATAAAGAAATAAAGAAATAAAGAAATAAAGAAATAAAGAAATAAAGAAATAAAGAAATAAAGAAATAAAGAAATAAAGAAATAAAGAAATAAAGAAATAAAGAAATAAAGAAATAAAGAAATAAAGAAATAAAGAAATAAAGAAATAAAGAAATAAAGAAATAAAGAAATAAAGAAATAAAGAAATAAAGAAATAAAGAAATAAAGAAATAAAGAAATAAAGAAATAAAGAAATAAAGAAATAAAGAAATAAAGAAATAAAGAAATAAAGAAATAAAGAAATAAAGAAATAAAGAAATAAAGAAATAAAGAAATAAAGAAATAAAGAAATAAAGAAATAAAGAAATAAAGAAATAAAGAAATAAAGAAATAAAGAAATAAAGAAATAAAGAAATAAAAAAATAAAGAAATAAAGAAATAAAGAAATAAAGATATAAAGAAATAAAGAAATAAAGAAATAAAGAAATAAAGAAATAAAGTAATAAAGAAATAAAGAAATAAAGAAATAAAGAAATAAAGAAATAAAGAAATAAAGAAATAAAGAAATAAAGAAATAAAGAAATAAAGAAATAAAGATATAAAGAAATAAAGAAATAAAGAAATAAAGAAATAAAGAAATAAAGAAATAAAGAAATAAAGATATAAAGATATAAAGAAATAAAGAAATAAAGAAATAAAGAAATAAAGAAATAAAGAAATAAAGATATAAAGATATAAAGAAATAAAGAAATAAAGAAATAAAGAAATAAAGAAATAAAGAAATAAAGAAATAAAGAAATAAAGAAATAAAGAAATAAAGAAATAAAGAAATAAAGAAATAAAGAAATAAAGAAATAAAGAAATAAAGAAATAAAGAAATAAAGAAATAAAGAAATAAAGAAATAAAGAAATAAAGAAATAAAGAAATAAAGAAATAAAGAAATAAAGAAATAAAGAAATAAAGAAATAAAGAAATAAAGAAATAAAGAAATAAAGAAATAAAGAAATAAAGAAATAAAGAAATAAAGAAATAAAGAAATAAAGAAATAAAGAAATAAAGAAATAAAGAAATAAAGAAATAAAGAAATAAAGAAATAAAGAAATAAAGAAATAAAGAAATAAAGAAATAAAGATATAAAGAAATAAAGAAATAAAGAAATAAAGAAATAAAGAAATAAAGTAATAAAGAAATAAAGATATAAAGAAATAAAGAAATAAAGAAATAAAGAAATAAAGAAATAAAGTAATAAAGAAATAAAGAAATAAAGAAATAAAGAAATAAAGAAATAAAGAAATAAAGAAATAAAGAAATAAAGAAATAAAGAAATAAAGAAATAAAGATATAAAGAAATAAAGAAATAAAGAAATAAAGAAATAAAGAAATAAAGAAATAAAGAAATAAAGATATAAAGATATAAAGAAATAAAGAAATAAAGAAATAAAGAAATAAAGAAATAAAGAAATAAAGAAATAAAGAAATAAAGAAATAAAGAAATAAAGAAATAAAGAAATAAAGAAATAAAGAAATAAAGAAATAAAGAAATAAAGAAATAAAGAAATAAAGAAATAAAGAAATAAAGAAATAAAGAAATAAAGAAATAAAGAAATAAAGAAATAAAGAAATAAAGAAATAAAGAAATAAAGAAATAAAGAAATAAAGAAATAAAGAAATAAAGAAATAAAGAAATAAAGAAATAAAGAAATAAAGAAATAAAGAAATAAAGAAATAAAGAAATAGAGAAATAAAGAAATAAAGAAATAAAGAAATAAAGAAATAAAGAAATAAAGAAATAAAGAAATAAAAAAATAAAGAAATAAAGAAATAAAGAAATAAAGAAATAAAGAAATAAAGAAATAAAGAAATAAAAAAATAAAGAAATAAAGAAATAAAGAAATAAAGAAATAAAGAAATAAAGAAATAAAGAAATAAAGAAATAAAGAAATAAAGAAATAAAGAAATAAAGAAATAAAGAAATAAAGAAATAAAGAAATAAAGAAATAAAGAAATAAAGAAATAAGGAAATAAAGAAATAAAGAAATAAATAAATTTATAAAATAAACAAATAAACAAAAAATTAAAATCTCCATTTCTCACAATTGAAATCACTTAATTTGGCAGCATTCAATTTCCACACACAATATGCAATTATAAACACTTCATGCGCATCCTGCGCGCAAGGACGTTCTCTGTTGCCTGCCATTGATGCGTCGTTGATGAAGCTGCCGCTTTGTGGTGTCTTTGCAGACTCTTTGTTGTGGCTGCTTTTCTTTAACTTTATACTCATCCTCATCTGCAACGTACTCCTCTTCTCAGCATTAAACACATCTTCAACTGGTTTGGTTTTGTTTTCTCGTATTTGTCGCCAGCGTCCTGTTCGTCCTCGTCAGCGGCACTAACGTCGTTGCCGCGTTTATCGTCGTAATGAATATGAATGAGTTTGTCTTTGTAAATAAATGCCAGCAATATACGATTTCAGCAACAAATTGTAAATAATGATGAAGCAGCAACAGCAACAGAACTAGCAGCAGCAACATACAACAACAGCAGTAACAGCAACTGTCACCAACTGTTTTTAAGCAACTACTATGTTTGACTGCAAGTGGCGGCGATTTTTTATTTCAATGAAAATTAATTGTTTGGAATTTTGTGCAATCGCTGAAAGAACTGCTGCAACTTAATGAATATGTAATTGTTTTGAATTATATGAACCATATTTTAATGCTTTATATTTGTAGTACATAATGGATATTATAATGTTAAAAAAATTTTCGACGAACACGTTTAATATAAAAAATTTATGAATTATTGCTTTTATTAAATTTAAAAATTCAATTTATTTATAAAAAATAATTCCTACAACTTAAAAAATTACTATATAGGTATTGAGCAACACATAAGATAAAGTATGAATATAAAAAAAAAACATTTACAATTTGATATATAGTATTACTTTACAATTTGTACCTTTTTCTTTATTTTTCAATTGAGTTTTATTTTGGTGTTTATTTCTGTTTTTTTTTTATAGTATTTAAAATTTTTACTATTTTATTTCGTACTATTTTGTATTTTATTTTGTATAATATTGCTAATTTTTGATAATATACAATTTTGTATATTGCATTTTTTTTTTGTATTCTGTACCAGTTTGTTTTGTACCATTTAATTTTAAATATTTTTGTTTTTTGTGTGTTTGTACTACTGTGAGGTTAGTACTTTACTATTTTGTGATTTGTAGTATTTTGTTCTGTTTTATATTATTTTGTACCATTTTCTACAATTTTGTAATATTTTTTACTATTTTATATTATTTTGTACTAATTTGTACTATTTTGTACCATTTTGTATTATTTTGTACTATTTTGTACTATTTTCTACCATTTTGTACTATTTTGTACTATTTTGTACCATATCGTACTATTTTGTACTATTTTGTACTATTTTGTACTATTTTGTACTATTTTGTACCATTTTGTACTATTTTGTAATATTTTGTACAATTTTGTTCAATTTTGTACCATTTTGTACCATTTTGTACTATTTTGTAACATTTTGTACTTTTGTCTACTATTTTGTACTATTTTGTAAACAATGCCATTTTGTACTATTGTGAACCATTTCGTACTATTTTGTAGTTTTTTTTGTTTGTATTTTTTAAACTATTTATTAACTATTTTTAAATATTTTGCACTCTTTTATTGTATTTTAATTTATTTTGTTTTAGTTTGTACAAAATAGTACAAAATAGTTAAAACTGTACATGGTACTATTTTGTACCATTTGTCAATTGTGTACCATTATGTACTATTTTTATTATTTTGTAGGTATTTTTGAATATTTTGTATCATATTTTGAACTCTTTTATTGTATTTTGAATTATTTTGTTTTTATTATTGTACTTCATACTATTTTGTATCACTTTGTACTATATTCTATATTTTTTTTAGTGTTTGGTAACTTTTGCTATTTTGTATTTTGCACTATTATGTATTCTATTCTGTCTAGTTTGGATTGTCTTATTTCATTTTGTATTTTCTACAATTTTATAATTTGTACTATTTAAAATATTTGTCTTTTTTTGTTTTGTATTATTTTGTATATTGGGGTTTGCAGTATTTTGTGCTATCTATGTACTTTTGTACAATTTGGAGTATATTTATTTATTTATTTATTTATTTATTTATATTTTTTATTTTATACTTATATCCTTTACTATTTTTACTTTGTTGATCGAAGTTTGAACCAAGTTATTAACAACAATATAGTTATATATTATGAAAGGGAAATATTAAACACATGTAAGGAGTGTAGTGAATTTAAAACTGTGTGTGGCTGTAAAACTGTGTAGTGACTCTAAAACTGTCGGTTTGTGTATATGCTATATATTCTCATATGTTAGAATATACACCAACCCATAAAGAATTTAATTATTACTAATAAATAATTCGTATATCCAATTAATTATATTAATAGAATTCATTATTTGGTATCAATTAATCTCAGTTGCCATATTTACGTTCAATATTTTTTTCTGTAGCAAAACAAAAAAAAAGTGAACATAATTTTCATGTTCCAGCATAGAAAGCTGTTTGTGAAGCTTTTAGCATTAACTGTTAAAACTTTTAACAACAATGAACAAGCAACAGCAACAAATCCAATAAACAAACTGCAACGACTTTGCTAAAAGCTGTAATATCAGCAGCAGTAACATCAGCAGCAGCAACTTTAGCAGCAACATATACAACAACAACACAGCAACAACAATATGCATTAATACTATCGATGTAACACGCTACAGGGTAACCAAACAGACACATCGTCAAAAAACAAACAAACCAATAAAATAATAAAAAAAAGTGAAAAACTCTTTACTACAACCAACCACACATTTCAACGCAGAATATTATCCGTTTAAGCATAAATAACGGTGTATTGAATGCATAAAAAGTTAACGGTTTCCATTGCAATACTGCGACTCTACTTCAGACTCTCCACCACTCGCGAGACTCGAACAAACTACTCGCGAAAGTCTGTAGGGTCTTTTGTTGCGTACGAAACTCTTGCAAAATAATCGAAAGTGGAGGGAAAGGTTTTCGTATTACACCGTCTAACAGTAGGAGTGTTCTCTGAATTTAATTTTGAAATCAATTTGTTCACGGTTTTTCATTGCATTTGCAATGCAAATACTTTATAATAAAAAATTATAATTTCTTGCGCCACATATTTTGTAGCTGAGATCTCTCTAAGTATGAATATGAAAATAGTTATCCAAATCTTAACTTATTTAACGGACTTATTCCAATTTAAAACTCTATTTGAAATGCTAGAGATTAATAATTTTGTATTTCAAATTCATTTAATTCCAATTTTTTTGATGTTTGCACTTTTAAAATGCTGATAAAAACCACAAACAAATTGATATCGATAAACCATTTTCATGTTCAAACTCTTTGATGACTCAGCTATGAAGTACATCTAAGGTTTGTACAAAAAAAAAACCATTAAAGATCCTGAAAAACTGGAATACACGTGTATTTCTCATAACTGCAAACAAAAGTTGAATTTTGTCGCACGGTGTTATAGGTGTGCGTGTATTACGTTGTATTATGTTGGTAATGCTTCCAGCAAAGTTTAACTTTTCTTTGCAATATACAGTTTAAATTCATATTATGCATATTTTAGATACTGAATATTGAACACTTACGAAATGGTTTTTTACACGTTTGAATTTAGTACTATTTTGAACACTGTGTTTTTCAATAATTTAATATTTTCTAATATTTAATATTTGAATTACTTTGCTTTATTTTAGTTTTGAACCCCTTAGTTGGTCAAAGTTGGAATACTTTAAAGGTGAATTTGGCAGATTTAATTTGCCTTTTAAATTATTCCAATCGATCGACAAAATCCAAAGGAATCCAAGAATCTATAAAACGAACAGACAAACCGAATAGGCGATGAACCAATATAAATAAGATCGATTTCACAGTACCTGTAATACTGTGTAGTGAATTTAAAACTGTGTGTGGCTTTAAAACTGTGTAGTGACTCTAAAACTGTCGGTTTGTGTTTATGCTATATATTCTCATATGTTAGCATATACACCAACCCATAAAGAATTTAATTTATACTAATAAATAATTCGTATAACCAATTATTTATATTAATAGAATTCATTATTTGGTATCAATTAATCTCAGTTACTATTTATTTATTAAATTATTCCAATCGATCGACAAAATCCAAAGGAATCCAAGAATCTATAAAACATTTTAAACGCTCATAACTCGAGAACAGAGCGTCGTAGAGGGGTCAAAGTTGGCATATTTTATAGGTGGCTTTTGCAGATTTAATTTGCCTTTTAAATTATTCCAATCGATCAACGGAATCCAAAGGAATCCTAGAATCTATAAAACATTTCTTAAAACGCTCATAACTCGAGAACGGAGCGTCGTAGAGGGGTCAAAGTTGGCATATTTTATAGGTGGATTTTGCAGATTTAATTTGCTTTTTAAAATTTTTAAATCTTTCAACGAAATCCAAAAGAATTCTAGAATATATAAAGCATTTCTTTAAGCGCTCGTAACTCGAGAAGGCGGCTTCGTAGAGCGGTCAAAGTTGGCATATTTTATAGGTGGATTTTGCAGATTTAATTTGCCTTTTAAATTTTTAAAATCGATCAACGGCATCCAAATGAATCCTAGAATCTATAAAACATTTCTTAAAACGCTCATAACTCGAGAATGGAGCGTCGTAGATTGGTCAAAGTTGGCATATTTTATAGGTGGATTTCGCAGATTAAATTTGCCTTTTAAATTTTTTTAATCGATCAACGGAATCCAAAGGAATTTTAGAATCCATAAAATATTTCTTAAAACGCCCATAACTCGAGAATGGAGCGTCGTAGAGGATTAAAAAATGTAAGGCATACGGAGCAGAAAGAATAATTAATATTACTCATACGAAACGTGGTACAAATATCGTAGTGCAATAATTCTTTTTATTAATATTCAAAATTATGTTTTTTTTCCAATATATACTAAGTAAAGTACTTAAAGATACCGCATCAATTTGTCGATAATCTGAAAATAGTCGCATTTTTAAAAATGAAAACCATTTGATCTATTTTTTAAATTCAATAAAATAATGGTCAATGTTTGATAAGAAATATGAAATCTTTTTGAAAAAAATTATTTTGTGTTCTTTACAAATTTTTGTTATACATAACATAAAATGAATTTGGTTTTGATATTTACTCGATTTTTTTAATGACAAAAGAAGCAAGAAATAGCAAACTTAAATGATTAATTTTTAGTATTTATTTATTTTATAGAAATCGATAATTTTTTAATTTCTTAATTTTTTAAATTAAATCTATAAATAAAAACCGCTTAAAATTAACTCATATTAATGCTATTTTTTTGTTTTTTTGGAAATCATCACACAACAACATGCAATCCAACAACATTTCATCATTTTCATCGCCAACACCATCATTGTCGTCGGCGCGCATCTTGTCGTTGTTCAGTTTTAAGGCTCCAGGCATTAAACAACTGTTACACACAGCGTTTAAACAGCAGTCGACGTGCCACATTATTCGCATACGAAATAGCGAAACGTAGTCCGGATGATGTTGAAGGCATTACATGGGTTTTTCGATGTATTTCGTATTTTTTTTTTTTTTTGTTCTTTTTGGTTCGTTTTTATTTTTTTGTCTACATTTTTAATTCGCACGCGAAACGCGCATCGTTCAGCAATATGTTGTCAGACGACACATATGCGTATATTTACACAAACATGCACAGATAGACAGACAGCCAGCCAAATTGAGGACAGACATCCACCTAGAGAAAGACACAGACAGACTGCATGAGTACGCTTCAATTATAGTGTTTTTTTTTATTGTTTTTCAGTTTTTTTGTACTTTTTTGCACCCGTTGTCATTTCTCAAAATTGCATGTGGTACTTAAGAGTTTTTTCGTGATTTTATTTTTTCCTTTTTTTTAACTTTTTGATGATTTTTAATATCTATTTTTTATACATTTTTTTTTATTATATTTTAACGTTTATATTTATTATATTAACTCACCACACCAGAACTCACCACACCAGAACTCACCACACCAGAACTCACCACACCAGAACTCACCACACCTTATCTCACTACATCTAAACTCACCACACATGAACTTCCCAACATGCACTTAGTACACCTGAATTCACTATATTCACCATACATGAACTTAGCGCACCTGAATTCACCATACCGAAACTCCCACACCTGAATGCACCAAAATATTTTTTGTTTAGCTGGCCAACCCAAAAATATATTCACTCACCACAGCTGAACTTACCATACCTCAGCTCATCACACATTAACTCACCACACTTAAACTTACCATACCTGAACTTAGCACATACTTGAACCCACACCTGTGGTGACAGGCAATGAATATTTTTTTTTAATGTCCTTTTACATATTTTTGTTTAGTTGGCACAAAAATGTATTCACTCACCACACCAGAACTTACCACACCTCAGCTCACCACACATGAGCTCACCACACTTGAACTCACCACACTTGCAGTTGGAGATGAATTGTCCGGAGAAAAATAATATTTATCAATTTAATTTTTCGCAATTTTAATTTGCTCCCTCATCAAATTCGTCTCTTGTCTTCCTCAATATTTTTTAAATTTTTCATACAATATGAACTGAGTTAAGTTTGCTGACATCCTGCCGTGCGACACATTCACCAAGTCGATTGCATTTTAATATGATATTGTTGCCCATGTTGCTGCTGCTGCCGTTCATGTTTTTTAATATAATTCAGGCAGTCAGTTGGCACAGTCAAAAGTAGCTGCAGGCACTGGATTTCGCCTCCTGGCATTATATTGAGCCAGAAAGAAGAGCAGCAGGCGCGCACTTTACAAAATTATTTGAAAATATGCACTGAGTATATTTTGTGCAAATTTTAAACGAATGACTATAGTCATATAGAGTAGACAATTGACTAATGCTATTAGATGAGTACTGAACGTTACAATTCATAAAAATATTTTTCAATAAAAGATTTACACAATTCAGGGATATGTTTGTAAATGTAGAATGAATGTACGATATTTTGTATTTGAAATATTTATTATCAAAAAGTATACTTAATTAATTTATTAAAATTAATTTTTTTAAATAAAAACAAAATGTTACTCATAAATAATTTATATTTTTTTCTGCTTTTTTGGTTTTTCTTTTATTTTTTTATTTATGTTTTAGACTGCGTTTTTTTCTTGTTTTCGCTTTTGTTTTTGTATTTGATTTGTGATTTGTGTGTATTCGTTTTTGTTCTTGTGTTTTTAATTTCGATTTTGTTTTTGCTTTTGTTTTGCTTTTGTTTTTGCGTTTGTGTTTTTACCTTTTTTTCTTTTGATTTTTTATTTGTTTTTTGTTTTTGTGTTTACGGTTTTGCTTCTGTCTTTCTTTTGTTTTTGATTTTCTTGTTGTTTTGCTTTTGTTCTTGTATTGTTTATTTGTATTTTATTTTCTTTTGCTTCTGTTTTTGTCTTTTCTTGTATTTATGCTTTTGTTTGTATGCTTTAACTTTTGTTTTTGCGTCTGTATTTTTTGCTTTTCTGTTTTCCTTTTTTTTGCTTTTGTCATGTGTTTTTTCTTTTGTTTTTGATTTTGTAGTTGTTTTGTGTTTTTGTTTTTGATTTTGTGTTTTCTTTTGTTTTTGTATTGTTTATTTTGATTTTGTTTTTGTTTTTTTTTTTGCTTTTTTTGTATTTCTGCTTTTGTTTGTATTTTTTAACTTTTGTTTTTGCGTCTGTAGTTTTGCTTTTCTGTCTATCTTTTGTTTTTGTTTTGCTTTTGTCTTTGTCTTTTTTCTTTCGTTTTTGATTTTTTTGGGTGTTTTGTGGTTTTGGTTTTGTTTTTATGTTTACTTTTGTTATTGTGTTGTTTATTTTGATTTTTTTATGCTTTTGTTTTTGCTTTTTTCTTGTATTTATGCTTTTGTTTGTATGTTTTAACTTTTGTTTTTGCGTCTATATTTTTGATTTTCTGTTTTTATTTTGCCTTTGTCTTATGTTTTTGATGTTGTTGTTGTTTTGGGTTTTGTTTTGGGTTTTGTTTTGTGTTTGTGTTTGCTTTTGTATTTTTTATTTTGATTTTGATTTTGTTTTGCTTTTGTTTCTTTTTTTTGGGCTTTTTTCTTGTATTTTGGTTTTGTTTGTATGTTTTAACTTTTGTTTTTGCGTCTTTATATTTGCTTTTCTGTTTTTCTTTTATTTTTGATTTGTTTTTTTGTTTTTTCTTTTGTTTTTGTTGTTTGTTTTTTTTTTTTTTTTTTTGTGTGTTTGCTTTTGTTCCTGTATTGTTTATTTTGATTTTGTTTTGCCTTATTGTTTTTGTATTTTTCCTTTTATGTTTTTGCTTCTGTTCTATTTTTTTCGATTTTGTTTTTTTTTTTGTATTTTTCTTCTGTTTTATGCTTTTGCTTTTGTGTTTTGCTTTTTTTACGTCGTTTGGAATGTTAAGGTTGTATGGGAGGTGCCACACCCATTTGCCCAATCGCACCAGTGGGACCCTTCGGACTCCATAGTATCCTGATGCAACATTCGGTCAAATCGGTTCAGCGGTTTAGTAGGGAACAGTCGAGACAGACAGACAGACAGACAGAAAGACCAAGAGTTTTATATATCGTCGTTGTAGAACGATAAGTCACCAAATACATTTTTATGAAAATCTTAAATTTATACTTTTGTTAATGTTTTAAAACTTTTCCTTTTTTAATACACTTTCTGTCTTTTTTGAACTATTAGATACCGGAAAAAAACTTTAATTAAAAACACAATTTCAACCTGAAAAACGACTACATCACGATCACAGTTACTCCGCGCATTTTTGGCATTTTAAGTTAAACGCAGCAAATGGCTTCAACAATACATCACCGTGCTTCGCGTAGCCAGTGAAATTTATTTGCAATCGAAAAAAATATATTTTTTTTTAAATTCAAAAAAACAATAGGCAAAAAATTGGCACATTCGGGTGATATTTCGGTCGCTACTCAATTCATACAAATGACTAAAGCGACACAGAGCAAAGGCGCACAAATATCTACATTACAAAAAAAATACACTTTGACCCCTTACACCACCCCAAGTCCTGTTCCTCTGCTGTCTTCGTGGTTGTCCTTGTAGTCGTCGACGTTGTCGTCATAGTCGCGGCGTCGACGTCCTTCTCATCGTTCTCGTGCTCGTCGTCGTCATCGTCGTGGTTGCCCTGGCTGACGCTGTGCTAATTTATGGTCAAGTCCCCTGTCGTCCATATGTCTGATTTATGGTTGTTATTGAAAAATTGCTTCTACGGCTTTTAATTATGAGGTGCTGCGGTCTGTTGGCAGGCGGTGCGCTGCGGTGCGGTGCAATACAGTGCTATTCAAAGTGGCAACCGGGCGCGGCACAGTAGATAGCAGTAGGAGCAGCAGTGGCAGCTACGGGGCGTCAGCATTACCACCGGCTGACACATTCATAAAGTGAACAATGGCATTTTTTTTGTGGCTATTATTTTTTCTTATTGTTGGCTCTTGTTGTATTTGCTGTGACTGCCTCTACAAGGGACCACAACCAATAGTGACTACAAAAAGAAAAAAAAAATAAAACCACAACAAAAATAATGAAAATCTAAGCACATTTTCAACATCAACAAAAAAAGAGCCAACAACGAGTCGAAATTATTAAAATTTACTACCGAAATTCGAATTCATATATCTTTTCATCATGAAATGGCAAACCTTACTGAAGAGAAATGTCAACAGAGCGGCAAGAAATATGGCGTCGGTTGCTGTCCCTGTCGCTCTACTTTTGTAGCGTCCCTGTTGAAAAACCCTTTACAAAATCCAACCGGTACAAAATTCGCCTGCACAAAATCCACTTTTGCGTCTTTGGTTTGGGGAGCACCATTCAAATTCACCCTAGCCTAATTCATATTTTCGCAAATTCAAATATTGACTAAAATTTCTAATTTTTAATATAAATCTAATGTTCACTAAAAATTCAAACGATCATTAAATATTTAAATATTCAGTAAACATCTAAATGCTCAGTAAAAACCTAAATGTTCACTAAAAATTCAAAATGTCCATTAAAAATTCAAAAATTCACTAAAAAAATTTAAATGATCTCTATAACTTTAAATGATCACTAAAAATTTAAATGTTCAGTAAAAATTAAAATGTTCAAAAAATGTAAATGTTCACTAGAAATTTGAAATGTTCACTAAAATTATAATTAAAATGAGCACTAAAACTTCAAAGGTACTGCAAAAATTCAATATTTAATTAATCACTCAAAATTAAAATTTTAAATGTCAACTAAAATTTCAAATTGTTCACTTGATCATTAAAAATGTCAAAATGTCCACTAAAAATTCAAATGATCACTAAAATTTCACATGTTCAATAAAAATTCAAATATGCACTAAAATAATTCAAATTGACTCTAAATATTTAACTGATCACTAAAACTTCAAATGTTCAGTAAAAATTCAAATATTTACTAAAAATTCAAATGATGACTAAAAATTCAAATGATCACAAAAAATTCAAATGTTCACTAAAAATTTGAAATGTTCACTAGAAATATAAATGTTCACTAAACATTCAAAGTATCCACTAAAAATTTATATTACCACTGAAAATTCAAATGTTCAGTAAAAATGATCACTAAATACACAAATGATCACAAAAAAAAATCACTAAAAATTCAAATGTCCATTGAAAAATTCAAATGACAACTAAAATTTTAAATGTTCAGTAAAAATGTAAATGTTCTTAAAAAGGAAATGTTCACTAGAAATTTGAAATGTTCACTAAAATTATAATTGAAATGATCACTAAAACTTCAAATAATCACTAAAAATTCAAATGATAAAAAATTCAAATAATCACTAAAAAATTCAAATGATCACAAAAATGAAAATGTTCACTAAAAATTCAAATGTTCACTAAAAATTCAAATGTTCACTAAAAATTCAAATGTTCACTAAAAATATTTTTTTTTACTTAAAATTCAAATGATCACTAAAAATGATAATGTTCACTAAAATTTCAAATGTTCACTAAAATTTCAAATGTTTACTAAAAATTTAAATGTTCACTAAACATTCAAAATGTCCACTAAAATTTTAAATGGGCACTAAAAATTCAAATGATCACTAAAAATTCACGTGTTCATTAAAAATTAAAATATTCAATTAAAAATTTTTATGTTCTTTAAAAAAAATCAACTTTACAGTAAAAATTCAAATTAAAGCAAAGTGAACACAAACAATATGAGGTGTATTTAATAAATAAAAAAAATACAATTAATAAAAGAGCTACCAGAACACAGCTCTTAGGGTTTTTAAAATATATATTTCTCTCCACATCATAAATACTCAATGTACATTGAATGGTACTGTACCTTTTGGGATTAAGTAAAATATTTAAAAGCAAAATATAAAAAAATAAAAATTTCACAATGAAAACAAAAATTTTCAATATATTTTAAAAATGTTCAATGGTCTCTCATGGTCAAGGATGAATAAGTGCATTGAAATTAACAAAAAAAAATAAAATGAAAAACAGAAAAAATACACAAATATATATACAATAAAGAGTCATCAACTCACATTTCATATATTTCATGTAAACTTAATTTTTATCCTTTTTTTTGCATTTTTTTTATGTTTTTGTTATGTCTGTCTGTATGTGCAGGAAATTGAATGTTCATTTGGCCTGACTCACAAAAATACACACACATATCGTATAATGTTGAACGTTAACACTGAAACAAGTAAAAGTTCTTGTTGGCGGGGCATGTGACGTTCTGTTTCCCTTAAACCCAACTACGCTGTGACAGTGTTAATGTAAAAGATTTTACAATTTACACTGTGTACACTTCTGTTTTTTTTTTTTTGTTTTTGTTTTGGCGCCATTGTTTTTGCCACTGACGACACTGACACCGGAAATGAACACATTTTCCGGTTCGCCATTTACTGCAGTGCTGCTCTCTATGGACTCTGTGCTAAATATACATTGTAGCAAGCACAAAAATTAAAAAAAAAAAAACAACAAAAATCGGTACAGCAAAAATTTATTGTTATAATAACAATGACTGGTAGTTATTTATTTGTTTGTTTGCTGCCCAAATAGTTGGCAGTGCCGCAATCCATTATTTTTTTGGAGTTATTGTCCTTTTTAAGAAATCATATAGTATCCTTTTTTTTTGGTTCTTTTAATTTTTCGTTTGCACAACAATGTGTGAACATTATTTGAAATATATTTTAATTAAATTGACAACAATTCATAGAGTAAAGCCTGAATCACACGATTGAGTTATACGACCAGTCGTTGATGCAATTTTCAAACAATTTTAATATAAATCGTATGATTGCTCAATATCTGTTCGAAAATTGAGCAAATCACATGATTGGAAAAAGCCGATGTCGAAATTAAGTACACGTATTGAAAGACCAACGGTGTTCAGAATGGTGTAGTGCACGCGCCGACAGTAACCGACTTCTGTTAGTTGCCTTAGCCTCTCCTACACAATTCCTAGTCTCACCTTCGCGTTGGTGAACCCCGTTAACCAGAGCAACCAGCTGAAGATCGGGTTTCAACCCCGGTGGGAGGTCTGGTAGGGGACATACGAGACAGGGATATTGGCCCTCCAAAATGGGGTTGTGCGTTGGGCTTGTGACCCGCCATATAAAAAAGCTAATTCAACGAAAACAGAAAAAATGCCTCGGATATCGAGCCGAAACGATCGAGCCGAAAACACGATGACAACCTACGGAAACGTATAAAGGACCATGATTTACGGATATGCACCTGGAATGTCCGAATACTTTATAGGGAAGGTGCCACTATACAGCTGGTTGATGTCCTCGAAAGAGGACATCACCGCAATCCAGGAAATGCGATGGACAGAACAGTGCTGCTCTAAACAGGCATCCTGTGACATTTACTACAGCTGCCATGCGGAGAGGCATGAATTTGGTTGTGGATTTGTAGTCGGCAAAAGACTCCGCCACCTTGTATCTAGGTTCACACCCGTGAACGAACGACTAGCAGCAACAATCCGCATCAAGGCTAAATACTTCTATATTAGCCTAATTTGTGCGCACGCTCCGACGAATGAGAAGGACGATGAAACTAAAGAGATTTTCTATGAGCGCCTCGACGAAGCCTATGAGCGCAGCCTCCCTCACGACATCAAAATTGTGATTGGCGACTGTAATGCCAAAGTGGGCCATGAGGGTATCTTTGGTTCAACGGTTGGACAATTCAGCCTCCACGACAACATCTCCGACAATGGAATGAGGCTGATCGACTTCGCCGCAGCACGAAACATGGTAAGTAGTGGTACTAGATTCAAGCATCTCAATATTCACAAGGCCACGTGGCGGTCACCCGATCAGAACACGCGCAACCAAATTGATCATGTTGTGATTGACGGAAGGCACGCTTCTAGTGTGATGGATGTACGCTCGATCCGAAATGCCAACAACGACTCGGATCACTTCCTTGTAGCAGCCAAGGTTCGCACACGCTTATGCGCTGCGAAAAACGCACGGAAACCCACGCAAAGAAAGCTAGACCTCAGTAAGCTGCACACACAACAGACCGAACAAGCCTATGCCGCTCGACTCTCACACCTACTTGCCCAAGGCACTCCCATTCTCTATGATATATGCGCGCAGTGGACAGACGTCTCCCGCTCAATGCGTACTGCTGCCGAAGAGGTGCTTGGATTCCAACGCCCACTACGGAACAAGTGGTATGACGAAGAGTGTCGCGCAGCCACTGCGGAGAAAGACGCTGCATAAAGAGCGACCCTGCAGTCGGTAGTCGGTAGCGACCCGCGAAGGAGTGATACAGAGAGAAGAGGAAGGAGGAGAGACATCGTTTTAGGCGCAAGAAAAGAGAATTAGAAAGACGCGAGTGTGAAGATATTGAGATGCATGGCGATAGGAACGAGGCTCGTAAATTCTTTCAGAAGATAAGAAGCCTGACGGAGGTTTAAAGACCGGACCCTCTTGCTGTCAGAACGATGACGGGAATCTAGTAACAGATGACCAGGGTACACTGAGATTATGGAGAGAGCACTTCTCTGATCTTCTAGCAGGCGATGATGACAACTATTCCGCTGATAGAGAAATCTAGTAACAGATGTCCAGGGTACACTGAGATTATGGAGAGAGCACTTCCCTGATCTTCTAGCAGGCGATGATGACAACTATTGCGCTGATAGAGAAGACAGCTTGACAACCCCAGTTGCTGACGACGGCGTTGCCATACCGCCGCCTGACCATGAAGAGGTCTGCACAGCCATCAACAGGCTGAAAAACAACAAAGCCGCAGGATCGGATGGTCTAACTGCTGAGTTGTTTAAGAACGGAGGCGATGAGCTCATAACGAGCATGCACCAGCTCATCAGCAGAATATGGTCAGATGAAAGCATGCCTAGCGAATGGAATCTTAGTATACTCTGCCCAATCCTTAAGAAGAAGGATCCCACGATACGCGCCAACTACCGTGGGATAAGTCTCCTCAACATCGCGTATAAATTTCTAACGAGCGTATTATGTGAAAGATTGAAGCTCATCGTCAACAGACTGATTGGATCTTATCAGTGCGGCTTTAGACCTGGCAAATCCATCATAGAACCGATTTTCACATTGCGCCAAATCCTGGAAAAGACCAAATAGAGGCAGATCGAAACTCACCACCTCTTCGTCGACTACAAAGCTGCCTTCGACAGTCCGATAAGAAGTCGCCTATACGCCACCATGTCTGAGTTCGGTATACCTGCGAAACTTATAAGGCTTTGCAGGATGACCCTGAGCGACACATGTTGCTCAGTGAGAATTGGGAACAACCTCACCGATACGTTTAATACCGAACGAGATTTCAGACAAGGCGATTCCCTATCGTGTGACTTCTTCAATCTAATAATGGAGAAGATTGTAAGAGCTGCGCAACTCCATCACAATGGCACTATCTCCAACAAGAGTTCCATGCTGCTCGGGTACGCTGATGATATCGACATCATTGGGCAGAGCGTACGAGCAGTCAGTGCAGCATTCTCCAGTTTAGAGAGGGAATCGCGTCGAATGGGTCTTACGGTGAACGAGAACAAGACGAAGTACCTAGTGTCAACAAACAAAGAGTCCCGGCTTCTTGGACAACACGTCACTATTGACAACCACAACTTCGAAGTTGTGAAGGACTTCGTATACCTTGGAACCAGCATCAACAAGGAAAACAATGTCAGCCTAGAGATTAGCCGAAGAATAACTCTTGCCAACAGGTGTTACTTTGGGCTCAGTAGGCAATTGAGGAGCGAAGCCCTCTCTCGACGGACAAAAATTACGCTCTATAAGTCGCTCATCATGCCAGTCCTCCTCTATGACGCTGACACATGGACGCTTGCCAACACCGATGAGCGAGCTTTAGGAGCGTTCGAGAGAAAGATTCTTCGGTAAATCTATGGCCCGATATGCGTTGAAAACGAGTACAGAATCAGGTGGAACGACGAGCTGTATGAGCTCTACGCCGACATTGACATAGTCAGACGCATTAAGATCCAGCGCCTACGCAGGCTTGGACATGTCGAGCGTATGGATGAAAGCGCTCCAGCAAAAAAGTGTTCAATTCTGTACCCAGTGGTAGTCAACGTAGGAGAGAGCGTCCGAATCTCCGGTGGAGCGACCAAGTGCGAGACAACCTGACAACACTTGGAGTGCAAAACTGGCGCCAGCGCGCGCAATGCAGAAGCGACTGGCGAGAGGTGATTGCTGCGGGCGTCCGAATCTCCGGTTGAACGACCAAGTGCGAGACAACCTGACAACACTTGGAGTGCAAAAATGGCGCCAGCGCGCGCAATGCAGAAGCGACTGGCGAGAGGTGATTGCTGCGGCCGAAACCCATCATGGGTTGTAATGGCCAAATAAGTAAGTAACTACTTATGATAGTATAAATTGATTTGTCAATAGTTTAATACTATAGTTTCCATTTACAAAAGAGTAATACTATTATGTATGTTAATTAATTCCATAGATTTGTTTAAAGATATCAAAATTAATAGTATTAATACTATAATAATAATAATAGTTTGGCGCTACAGTCCTGTATAGAACTTCGGCCGAGCTCTCTAACCATGCGTGTTATATTTGTACTCAAAGTGGTGGGACCTACAGTTTATTGCCGAATCCGAACGGCGGGTGAGAGCTTTTCATAGGCAATGGTTTTACTCTCGTAGGTTTGCCATTTACTGACGAGAGGTAGCGCGGTATAGAAAAATGTTTCTATGAAAAGATGTTGTTAGCCCCAGTCCAGGCTTGAACCGGGTACCTTTCGGCTCGCAGTCCAACGCACTAACCACTGAGCTACCGTGGCTACGTTAATACGTTAATACTATCAATTGCATTTATTATACCATTAAAAATTTTAAAATGACAACTTCGCAGATCATTAATAACACCATTTAATATAAACAGAAAAGTTTAATTTTGTCTATGTCAATATCTAATAATCCTATATAAACGTATAATGTCTTCCATAATAAAAACCCCAGATTTCCTGTTTATAATATTAAGTTCTAAAGATTAATTGTATGCACTACACGTAGATGCCACGCACATTTATTATCAATATGATTTTGTTACGGCATATTTTTATTCGCCTCCTTAGAGATCAATTTTCGCACAAATTGATGTCAATAAATAATTTGCACGCTTGATTTCGCATAAATAAACATCATTTTCCGCTGCTGCTATTGCTACTGCTATTTTTTTTTTTTTTTTTTTGGTTCTTCTTAGTGATATAAAAAAAGTAAAAAAAAAAACTCATAAAAGAAATCACATCAACATCATTTGTTAAAAGTTGAATTTATGAATTTCACGTAGTAGCTGTTACTTGTTTGTGCCACTTTGGATACGTTATGCGGGATGGGGTGATGACTCTCCTTCACTTTGGGAATTTATTTTCCCCCTTGTGATATTTGTTCTTTTTGTTGTTGTTGTTGTTTTTGTTGACTGACTGTAAAAACTTATCTCATTTCGCACCACATGCGTTGATGGATTGTTGAAATATTACAATGGCTTAAGGTTTATTTTTATTATTTGGATTTTGTTAGTTTTTTCCTTTTTTTTTGTTGCTATTATAGAGTCAGAACATACGCCAAATGAAAGTGTATTTATTAGTTTAGCTTCTGATGTGTTGGCGTAGTTTAATGGGATATCATTTGTTTGAAAGTTATTTACTCTAAAGTGGAGGGTGTTTTTTTTTTTGGTTTTAATTCTCAAGGAATTAAACTTACTTTAAGTGTTTAAAATATTAAATTTGCAATTTAATATAATATTTTACATATATAATTTAAATAAACTACTCAATAAAACGAGAAAAATGTTCCCATGTATGTTCCCATACATCAATTCTTTCCATACATCAGTGGATTTGGACTGCAACCACATTTTTTCCTACTACATAACATTTTAAGAAAATTGTTATCAACATTTTATGCCTATTTCAGCCATTTTTTAGATTAAAAAATGCAGTCGTTTAAGTACTAAATTTTTGAAAAAACTATAAACGTTAGTTTTCTTTTAATTGTCGAGAAAATTTATTATATACGAATAAATGAAAATATTTCGATATATTTTTAAGATATTTGAATTTAAACTAAAAATTTAAATTTTTTTTGGACAATTTTGAAATGATTTTTTTTTTCTAGAATTTCATTCTCCATCGGTTCTTATTATTAAAATGAATACAGTTGCGATCAAAAATTTTGAGATTATAACCAAAAATTTGATCTATATGTGATCGAAAAAAAAATTAACAAAAGGTTTACCAAATGGTTTCCTCTACACCCAGAAAAAAATTCCCTCAAATCCCATTAAAATTGGTCAATAGGACAATGATTGATTTTATAGTATACAAAAAATAAATCTTTTCATATAAACTCAATGGCAATGTCATGGTATATTCTAGTATTTAATGGTATTTTCCGATTAAAATAATAATGTGTCCTATTGACTATTTTTAATAGTAAAAAAACTATTATTTATATAGTATTTTTTTCTGGGAGTAATAAAAGAAAATTTGTATTCGTACGCTATTTGCATCTCATTCTCATTCATGTGTTGTAATGCGCTGATCCTCCATCTCTGTCTCCTTCACTGTCTAAGTGCGCTGAATGATCTTTCCTTTCTTTCTAACACTTTGCATCAATGCGCCAAATTGTAATCGTCTCAGTCACTCTTATTTATTGCTTGCACAGTGAAGCAATTTACATATTTTCGTAACAGAATTTTTTTCTTCGGTCGGTAGCTCACACGCTGCAAATAAAAGGGCTCTCCCAAACATAATTTTGCAGGCATTAACATGTATGTTTGGAGTTTTATGTAAACAAAATATATAATTGACAGATAAATTTGTAAACATTTGTAAACAGGGTTGCATTTAGACTTGAACAGTGTTGTAATAAGATCTGACTTACATTATAATATCCCGGAAACATTTTAATGTTGCCCCTTAAAATGGAGTATGTTCTAATGGAAACATAATAATTACTACATCCAAATAAAATAAATATTTGAACCGAAACATAAATATGTTCAAATTAAAACATGATTTTGAACGAACTGAATATAAATATGTTTCCAGTGAAACATATCAGTTGTTTCAGTACAAAAAGTAGTATAGAAACAAATTTAAATATTTTTGGAAAGAAATCCTGAAAATAAAATATAAATAAAATGTTGTTTTTTTATTAATTTTTATTAAAAGTCTTTAAACATGTACAGTGGGAATTTATAATAATTGAATTCATATACAAATTTTTAAATGCATAAATATATAATTGGTTTAAAACTGCAAGTAGAAGTGACAGCATCAATGAATGCACAATTGCACCACCAGACGCTAAACCAAACGATCTAGGCTCGCTTTATATTTGGTACAGTTCCAGTTAATCTCAGTGTAACACATAGCGTAGGCAAGGAATTAACGGAGGCTTTTGTAAAAAAACATGCCTAATTCTGTTTGAAAATCGAAACACAGATTTTTATTTGTGGTTTTTTCACATTATAATAATAGTTTGGCGCTACAGTCCTGTATAGGACTTCGGCCGAGCTCTCTCACCATTTTGAGCTGTGCGTGTTATATTTGTACTATATATTGTATTGTTTATTGTACTTTTTCACATTAGTTTCAGAAATTATATACTGCACTATATTATACTATGTTACTATTTGTACTTTTTGTAAAACAATTTATATATTTATTTAATTTACAAATAACAAAATTATTACCGAGCCGAACACGTTTTCTTAACGTACAACAAAAGACACGTACGCAGAAAATGCAGATCACCGAGTGTCAACTTTGTATACAAGAGAGAGCTGCAAGAATACCTTTATTTACATTTGAATTCATTTTTTTTTTTGTTTGTTTTCAAACATCAGTATGTTTAAAATGAACATATACATACTTCAAACGACAACAAAAGAGACGTAGGTAGAAAATTCTGCTCAACGAGTGCCAACTTCGTATACAAGAAGAATGTTGCAAGAATACATTTATTTAAATCCAATTTTTTTTTTGTTTGTTTTTAAACATCAATATGTTCAAACGATGGCAAAAGATGGCGTAGGTAGAAAATGCTGCACAACGTTGCCAACTTCGTCAGTCGATAAATTATCGAATTAAGACCAGTGTGGCGAACATACGATGTATTTAGATTTGATTAGCATTTTCTGTATTTCGAGACATAGTTTTAACCAAGTAAATTGCCAAGAAATAGTTTATTCAAATGCAATTAAAATTTTATGTTGGTATTGTAACATATTTATGGTAATTTTGACAGATACTGCTGGACAATATAATAATGTTTACACGTGAACAAAAAAAAAATAATTTCGATTATAATTTAATTACACTGCATTCCTAATAAATGTATGGTAATTTCGTATTACTTTTTAATTACATTCAAAGAAATTTTTTCTATCCGTGCAGAAGTCAGTGCGTTGGACTGTGAGCAGAGAGTATATATTTGATATAGAGTTTCCATACAGGTAGTTTCGCTGCCACTTTTGTCCAATAAATTCAAACATTGGTTATGTGGAAATTGCAACGAAAATGTTGTCAACAGACACATTTTAAAATCAATATTTTGATGTTTTCTGCCACATTTTTGGCCAGAAAAATAATTAAAATTTATAAGGCGCTGGATTGCAAAATATCTTGGCAAGTTTGGTTGCAAATTATCCGCGGACAGATCCAGTTTTGAGTACTGTTTTCCTCTGGTAACTTCAATCTGTAAAATTCCACTTCCACATAACCAATGTTTTCGGCAGCGACGCCAGCAAACTCGGAAGGAATCTCTATATCAAATATATACTCTCTGCTGTGAGCTAAATGTTCCATATTTAAATCTAGACTGGGGTTAATAACATCTTTTCATAGAAAATATTTTTCTATACCAAAGAATTATAAGAAATTGAATTTGAAATTCAAAAGACATCAATTGATATTCATAACTTTTCATTTGGAATTCAGAAACTTTTCATTTGGAATTCGAAAATATCATTGAAATTCAAAAATTTCCATTTTGAATTCCGAAAATATCAAATGAAATTCATAACTTTCTATTTGTAATCCACAATATTTCCAAATAAATGGAATTTCTGAATAACAATTGAAGTTTTTTGAATTACAAATAGAATTTCTGAATTTCAATTGATCTTCTCTGAATTAAATTTGCAAATCGTGTAGAGCCTTGCTATTTTTGAGCCACACTAATTATGTGTTGGTCATGTACTTTAAGTCTAAATACACAATCAACATCAATTTTAATATATCTTTGGAAAACCATAAAAACAAATCCTTTTATCAAATCGTTCTTCTGTTAAAGTAATTAAATAAAAGTGCATCACTCATTCACACATTCATTCACTCACTTCCAGTGCCACAAACATAAGTGTTAATGAGATTTTTGCACCGTTTGCCATTTCGTTGTTTTATATAAGAGGCACTATTTTTTTTTATTTTTATTATTCTTTAGGTTTTTCTCATTCTTGATATAGTACATGATGTTTGTTGTTGTTGTTTTCTCGCACTGAGATTTTCTTTAAGCCCCAAACAAACATTTTTATGCAAGACTGCATCTTAGCGGCATTTCGCAGGACACTTTTGCAGCAACAACCTCAAGTATTGCCTAAAGCTGTCTCACACAGTCTCTGTTTTGCGGCCCCACTCAGTCCCAGTTTTACACTCCACCTTTTGTTCCACAGTCTGCCTCTGTTTTACACCCTACTAACTCTCAGTTTTGTCCCGACTCGACAACTGTTTTGCGCCCCACTCAGTCTTAGTTTGGCGCCTCTCTCAGCCTATATTTTGACCCACCCCACTAACTTCTAGTTTTGCGTCCCATCAGCCTCTGTTTTGCGTCCAACACAGCCTCATTTTGGCGCTTCACTCAGCCACTGTTTTGCGTCCAACACAACCTCCATCTCGGAACCCGCCTCAAAGTCATCAGAATTCCGCAAAGAATACAAATCTTGTCGCGTTTTGTTATGCAGCCTAGATGCAATTTTTATGCAGTTACATGAACAAAGCAAATCGCGCAAAGGACTCAAAGGAAGCCAGCAACAGCAGCAGTTGCAACAGCAGCAGTAGCAGCAACAGCAACAGCAAAATCACAGCTTGTTAAGAGGATTAAGAATCCGAGCGCGAGTGTGTCACGAAGTGCACCTGAGTAATGGCGCTGTAACAACAACAACAAAAACAACAATAAAAACAACAAACACAACAATAAATAGAACTACAACAACATCATCCACTCGTTGTGTGGCACATGACTTTGCATGTCCTTTCAACACAAAAACAAAAAAAGAAGGCCCAAAAGATTGTTTTAGATGGTGAGGTTACCCTACCCTACCAACACAAAAACCCCATCCACTGTGTTTCAAGGCATCCTGGGAAATGGTCAGCAGTCTAAAAACAACAGTCTAAAAACAACAATAATAAAAAGAAACCCCCCGAAAACAGCACTCTTAACAAAATTAAAATAAAATTTTAAATTCCCAACGTTATGCAGTTGCTCTAAAGTATGGTGGTAAGGTTTTGTGCATTGTTTGGTTTCTTTATTTTGAGTTTTAATTTTCTTTTTTCATTTTATTTTTGTGATTTTTTTTTGCTTTAGTTTAAAATTTTAATTTATTAAGTTACCTAGATTTTATCTATTTTCCTTTTGAAACACTTAAGTGTTCGGTAATGCAGGGATTTGCGTTGAGAAATGTGTCCACGTAGAGTGTTAATGCAATGACATTAGTTTTGTAGTTGACACGACATGTTTGTTAATGGCTGTGGTTATGAATTGCTTGAGAACGTATATATTTCTTATAATCTAAATATAAAAATAGATGATAATTAAACCCTAGTAGCAAATATTTCTTCCCCGGTAAAATTTTCTGTACGCACAGAAAAATGTCCCTTTTTGGCATGAGCTTGGAAGAACGAAACAATTACACGGAGGGAAATAAAATTCTAAAACTCGAGTAAAATTCGGTTAGAAAGAAAAATAGTAGAATTTGACTAATATCAATAAAATACTACTAACATTCAAGAATTTGTCATCTGGATATCAAGAAAGCAAATTACTTAGTTGTCAAAAAAGTAAACAAACTTTATTCAACTGAAATTTCAGAAGTTAATTTATTGATTATTAAAAACCAAAAAGAACACGCAAAATTGTTGCTGTATTCATCGCAAAAAGAATACGTGTTCATGTATTGTTGTTGTTTTCATCGATATTTCTCTGTATGTATGCTTTGTTTTGCAAGGTCACCATCTGTTTGTTAGTCTGCCTGTCTGTCTGTTGAAAGTAACTAAGCCAAAATTTTCAGACATTAAGTTCTTAGGTATCAAAAAAGTAACTAAGTACAATTTGTCTGGATTGCAAATTGTTTTCTTCTTAGGTATCAAAAAACGGCATGATATACAATGTTTGCATGTGTGTCTTTTGACGAATAGAACAACAAAGCACAGCCGGACAAGCAAGCGTCTGTGTATGTATGAACGTTAAAGATATAAATAGAAGAAACGATTTTTTCTACGAATATTGGTTTGGTTTCAGTTCGTAAACATAAATTTGGGTTCAATTTTGCATAAATACCAAGTTGATTTCATTCGATTGTTATCTAAATACACTATACAATGCTTGTGGGTAACGTGCAGAGGGTTTATACAAAACCAAAAGAAGAGGCAACAGAAGAGGAGAAAGTGTATAAGGTAAGTAAACGGTTTCAGAATAATATACATAGATTAAATTAAATAATAATAATAAAAATAAAATAAAATAAACAATTCAATTACATTAAGTATTCAAAGAAGTCATTTACTTTACAAAAATGCATATATGTAATAAAGTTCTAAATAAACAATAAATTAACTCGACTATATTTTTTTTTTATTTTATGTTAGCTTCGAAATAATTGCTTTTAGTTACTTTCAACATATCGACAGACAGACACACGAACAAACAGATGGGGCTGACAGACGAACAAAGTAAAACAAAACATAATAGCGGCAAAGCAAGATCGAAAAAACAACAACTATACGAACACGTGTTCATTAAATTTTGGGAAGAAAAAAACAACAACATTTTTGATACCTAAGAAATTAATAAATGAATCCAAGAATAATTCTACTTAGTTACTTTTTTGATACCTAAGAAATGAATATCTCTATCCAAGAATAATTCTACTTAGTTACTTTTTTGATACCCAAGAAATTAATAACTGAATCCAAGAATAATTCTACTTAGTTACTTTTTTGATACCCAAGAAATTAATAACTGAATCCACGAATAATTCTACTTAGTTACTTTTTGATACCCAAGAAATTAATAACTGAATCCAAGAATAATTCTACTTAGTTACTTTTTTGATACCTAAGAAATTAATAACTGAATCCAAGAATAATTCTGCTTAGTTACTTTTTTGATACCCTAGAAATTAATAACTGAATCCACGAATAATTCTACTTAGTTATATTTGACAACTAAGAAAATCCATTTCTTGAAAAAATTAATTTTTCGGTTTAGCTGTATAACACTCCGTATACTTCTTGATTCCTACTGGATTTTAGACCTTTTTTCCCTCCGTGTAGTTTTACCAACTTACTTCATTCGGTTAAATCGAATTGTGTACAAATTTTTTGGATTGTACTAAAACAGCATGATATTGGGTACAGTACAAACTACAACTCTTTTAGTTTTGACAATAACAACCGACTAAGCGGTTGAGAGTACCGAATAAGTTGGTTCGGTAAAAAGTTGGTTTGCGCAATAAATCTATATTCTGTGTGTACAGACAATTCTTTAAAGTGACAATACTTCTTTGAAATAATTATTCCCTAGACAAATCTTCACGAGTCAATACATGTCAGAGACTATTTTTCCCAGCGACAAATGGTTCTCAGACTATTTGATCCCTACTTAATTCTTCCCCAAGAGAAACCAAAAAGAAAATCAGACAGCTCTTACTAAATAATTCATTAGCGGTCAACTTATTCCCGCCACGTTTCCCCATAATATTTTAATTCTTCTCCGAGATCATATATCATATACATCAATTCTATATCATTCGCTGGTGCTGATTTCTACTGTATACTATTTTTTTTCTGTTTCTATTGCATCACGTTTCCGAGAAAATTGCAATCGTATTTTTTAGTATATTTTTAGTTTTCATTCCATATATCGAATAAATTTGTTCAATTTACAAAAACCTTCAACGCAATTTTTCTTCTAATTATCAAGGACTAATTTGAGTATATAAAGGAATTCTAATATTCCAATACGTTTTAAAGATAATTGGATCTAAACTCCGAAAATTTTGTTTTTTTTTTAGATCAAAATTACAAAAAATTTCAATATGCTCTACTTTTTAAAATATGCACTATAAAGTTTTGAATAAAAAAATACATATGAGCAATGCCCATATGTATGTAGAAAAACGTCAACCACAACTGAAAAATTCAAAATTCTCAAATCTTTGAAAAAGGATTTGAAATCTTAAATATTTGAATTCTAAAATCTAAAATGAAAATTCTATTTTGTCAACGGTAACGTTTAAAAAAAAATACTCATATACCAATTTTTCTTGTACTTAGAGTAACCAAATTTACCAAAATTCCGGAATTTGTCTAAAATTTATTCTGAAAAAACTATAAATCTTAGGAACAAAGTGTAAATACAAAAAGAAAGTACATGAATTAAGCTATTTTTTTAAATAACTCAAAAATAATTTATGCGCAAATTTGCTGACTTTTTGGAATTTCCATATGAACTTCGACATGCACTTCCGTTTTTGTCCCGTTCGGAACGACATCTTTTGATCTACCGAATAGAATTGTCTCTTTCTTTGCAGATGTTTTGTCCTAATACTATTTGCCCAAAAAAAGTCAGGTAAAGTCATTCATTTTCCTTTGGAATATTTGAAGTTTTAAGCGTAAGAATGTCCCGTTCGGAATCACAGGAAATGCATGTAGTCTGTAAATATCATTTCTTCATATTCAAGTACTTTATATGTAAAATATACAAGGATTTTAAAATTTTAAAAATTTTAAATTTTTCGATGAACCGATGTTAAAAATATAGTCAATAAATTTGATGAGGACTATGCTCTGACCAATAACCATTTTCATTATTATTTATCATTAGCTCTTAAAAAATCAAAAATTTTCAAGTTTAGACTCAAATATCTTAAAAATGTATATAAAGTGTTTTTTTTTCAACAGGGACGCTACAAAAGTAGAGCGGCAGGGACAGCAAACGACGCCATATTTCTTGCCGCTCTTTTGACATTTCTCTTCAGTAAGGTTTGCCATTTCATGATGGAAAGATATTGCCATTTCATGATGGAAAGATATACGAATTCGAATTTCGGTAGTAAATTTGAATAATTTCGACTCGTTGTTGGCTCGTATGTCTTTCCATCATGAAATAGCAAACCTTACTGAATAGAAATGTCAAAAGAACGGCAAGAAATATGGCGTCGTTTGCTGTCCCTGTCGCTCTGCTTTTGTAGCGTCCCTGTTGAAAAATCCTTGAAAAAACTTTTGTAGCGCTCTTATTGAAAAACCCTTTACTACGAAAAAAATTTAACAACAAATATTTCAAACTGAAATAAAATATAAAGTTTTAAAATTAAACTACATTATTTTCAATTTAATCACATTTGTGTTAAAATTGCCCCTTAAGGTATGCAGCATTTACGTTGTGAAATACAATGTGAAATTCATATAACATACAATTAGGGGCAGAATTTACGCATTAAACTGAAATTTTGTGTTTGATGTCACTCTGGCTTATTATTCATAGCCCTTTTTCAGGGAACAAATTTTATGATAATAAGCGGTAATAATGTTGATAGATGATGGCTGCAATACCATACCAAACGAGAATAAAAAAAAAAGTAAATTAAAATAATAAAATAAAATATTAAAATAAAATAATTAAAAATAAAAATAATAAAAGTATAAATTAAAAAATAAAAAAAGTATATTTTTTATACCAAAATAAAAAAATAATAATTTTTTTTTTTTTAATTTTAATAAAATTGTATAATTTGTTCATGGGATATCAATAGGAACAATTTGTTCCCGGTTTGTCGGATAGTGTAATTATAATATTTTATTTTTCTGTTTTTTTTTTTTTGTTGTGTTCAAAGTTGAACTTTACTTTTGTTATTTTTATTTTATTTTAGCGTTTCATCGCATTACAGTTTTACTTAAATGAAAATATACAAAATTTAGTCTTCAAACCCCATTCATTTACAACCATTTAATTTAAAGATTGTCCCTGCTGTTAAAAACAACATTAAGCGACATCTCGCATCCAACACATATCGTTTTAATATTTAAATATATTTATATTAATGCCTGATGGTTGCCATAATACGTTTTTATTCAACAACATATTAATATTTTTCCCGTTTGACTTTTAAAAGCGATTCGCGCGTAAGGCGATTAAATGCAACTTAATTTAAAATTGCAATTAAACTGCATACAAATTGTTCGAAGTATATCCGGTAGAACGAACGATATATGTTTTCATATTTTCAACAGAACTGTCAGAAGAATAAGTAACCGTAAAATGGTCTGGCGTTGAGTTTCATGAATGGCAGTTCGTATAATATGTAACGTATTTCGTTTCTTTTCTCATTCATGTGGTAGGTACAGCGTAGATTTCCAAATATGAGGGGATTAATATTTTTAAAATGGTTGCACGTCATCATCATAAAAGCAATGAACATGAATTTTAAAAGAGATGTAAACCATTTAGTTCCTTAAAAAAAATTATATTTCATGCAAAAGTTTTGAAATACGAAAAAAGTATTTTAAAATTTAAATGAGAGTTTTGAGAATTATAAAGGAATTTGTCACAATCATATTATTATTTAAAATTGATCTGAATAAGGGTAAGAATATTAAATCGTGATGATATTATAAAAGATGTTTTAAGAACTAAAAATATCTTCAAAACATTATTTATTATTTAACAAAGACCACTAAAACCTAAATCTAAAATAAAACAAACAAATATTTGTTTAATAAAATACACTCTTTTTAAATCACTCACTTGCACACAAATCACAGAAATTCTATGTTATGACAATCAATTTCACTACAATTGCATTGAATTGCATTCCATTGAATTGAATTGTTGAAAAATCATAAATTTGACGACTGACAAACGCCCACAGTTGTGTGAGTGAGTGAAGGCGCGCATCGTGCGCCATCTTGCGGCATCTGTCAAATGCAGCAAAAAATGAGAAATCACTAAAAATGGCAGCCATAAATTAATGACAGCGGCGCTCGAACGAAGAGCATGACAAATTGAATTCAATTCAATTGAAATGAAATGAATGAATGGCTGAATGAATGAAGGAGAAAATGCAGGGCAATGAATTGAAATCATTTTTGAAATGAATCATTCAATATTTCAGCTGTTACTGCAGCGAGAGTGTCCTTCAGCGAAGTTGCATAAACATGAAGGATGTGCAAGGACACTTTCTTGTCAGCGTCTTCAAAAGCAAATTCAAATTGCTGTTAATTAATTCTTGTTTTTTTGTTTTATATTTTATATTTTATATTTTATATTTTATATTTTATATTTTATATTTTATATTTTATATTTTATATTTTATATTTTATATTTTATATTTTATATTTTATATTTTATATTTTATATTTTATATTTTATATTTTATATTTTATATTTTATATTTTATATTTTATATTTTATATTTTATATTTTATATTTTATATTTTATATTTTATATTTTATATTTTATATTTTATATTTTATATTTTATATTTTATATTTTATATTTTATATTTTATATTTTATATTTTATATTTTATATTTTATATTTTATATTTTATATTTTATATTTTATATTTTATATTTTATATTTTATATTTTATATTTTATATTTTATATTTTATATTTTATATTTTATATTTTATATTTTATATTTTATATTTTATATTTTATATTTTATATTTTATATTTTATATTTTATATTTTATATTTTATATTTTATATTTTATATTTTATATTTTATATTTTATATTTTATATTTTATATTTTATATTTTATATTTTATATTTTATATTTTATATTTTATATTTTATATTTTATATTTTATATTTTATATTTTATATTTTATATTTTATATTTTATATTTTATATTTTATATTTTATATTTTATATTTTATATTTTATATTTTATATTTTATATTTTATATTTTATATTTTATATTTTATATTTTATATTTTATATTTTATATTTTATATTTTATATTTTATATTTTATATTTTATATTTTATATTTTATATTTTATATTTTATATTTTATATTTTATATTTTATATTTTATATTTTATATTTTATATTTTATATTTTATATTTTATATTTTATATTTTATATTTTATATTTTATATTTTATATTTTATATTTTATATTTTATATTTTATATTTTATATTTTATATTTTATATTTTATATTTTATATTTTATATTTTATATTTTATATTTTATATTTTATATTTTATATTTTATATTTTATATTTTATATTTTATATTTTATATTTTATATTTTATATTTTATATTTTATATTTTATATTTTATATTTTATATTTTATATTTTATATTTTATATTTTATATTTTATATTTTATATTTTATATTTTATATTTTATATTTTATATTTTATATTTTATATTTTATATTTTATATTTTATATTTTATATTTTATATTTTATATTTTATATTTTATATTTTATATTTTATATTTTATATTTTATATTTTATATTTTATATTTTATATTTTATATTTTATATTTTATATTTTATATTTTATATTTTATATTTTATATTTTATATTTTATATTTTATATTTTATATTTTATATTTTATATTTTATATTTTATATTTTATATTTTATATTTTATATTTTATATTTTATATTTTATATTTTATATTTTATATTTTATATTTTATATTTTATATTTTATATTTTATATTTTATATTTTATATTTTATATTTTATATTTTATATTTTATATTTTATATTTTATATTTTATATTTTATATTTTATATTTTATATTTTATATTTTATATTTTATATTTTATATGTTTAGCTATTCATTTGTTTAAAATACAAATTGCTGACAATTTTAATTTTTAATTTTGATCTGCTCCATTTGTTCATTTGCTCTTTTAATTGTAGACATTTAGCACAAATTAACAAATACAATTTAATGCGATGATTTCCAATTAACATTCATAGCACACACACACTAATTATCCTGACAGTCATTGAATTATCCTCCACGCCTTCTGACATTTCTAATACCCAACAGTGTTGCCATCTGTTGAGTGTCGATTACAGTGATTTTCGCATTTAATGCTTTTCGACATTATTTTGCAATAATTGCAAAATTTTCTCAATAAAACGTGTGTTTTTTTCGATACTGTCGTCGAACCATCCTGCCGAAACCATCGTCCCATCGATGCACCTTTAAAATAGTCTCAAGTCGAGTCTTTTAAGCAGCTGGCCACGTTCGGCGTTGCCATATTGTGCACGATGACGACAACGACGACAACGACGACAACGACGACAACAGCGACGACACGATTAACACGATTCTCGTCTGAAACGTGACGATAATATAAATCAGCAGCTTGCCGCCAATCGTTGCCATAGTTCCTATCGTTCGTCGTTCGTTCGCTGCCATCGACACCAGGTATTTAAGTTAATACTTTTGCCAGCAAACGATTTTCACCAGGATTAGCTAATAGCACCAAATACCATTTGACGCAAAGTAGTTAAACGTACCAACAGCAGCAGCACAAACGCATCACAAACACAGTCGCCTCCGTCTTCACCTCATTCATCGAATCATCCTATAAAACTTTGCTTCCGTCGCAGTTACTTGGCGCGCAAAACAACTTCCGGGTGGCGCTGTTCATTATTAACCACTGTTGTTGTTGTTGCTCCTGTTGTTGCTACTGCTCCTGCTGGTCTGCGGCTGTCCTGCCAAGTGTTGCTGTTACTCTTATCATTGTTGTTAACGTCGCCACTTCGATTGAAATTCAATTTATTCGTTAGGTTCTTAAGTATTAACGCCACTTCCCATTATCAGATTTTAGCATTTTTGCATATTTTTATTTTTACAATCTTAAATACATTTTGCTATAATAGTTAATTAGATGCAGTTTCCTATAGTGGTCGGAAGTGGTTCAAAAAAAACAGTGTTTAATATTTTTTTGTTCAGTATAATATTTATGTATTTGCATAAAGAATTTCGTTGAGAATTATACCGATGTTGTAGAAGTTTTACCCACTACACTTTTTATTTTAGCATTTATGTGGCTCAGTCTTAAAAGTTGAAATGTCACAGGATAGATAAACATATTTTCATCAGTTGACTAGTGTTGAGCAAATGCAAGAACAAGACCGGACATGGTACAAAGAAAAAGATATATGTGTAAATCTAGCAAAAAAATGTATCAACACACTTAATTTTTAATTGTTTCATCGTCGATAAGACATTTATTGTATTGATTAAATGTTCATTTATTTTAATTAATAAATTAATTGAACAAAAATTTAAAGAAATGAAGACATTTGATGAAAAAAAGGTTTTTTTATTTTTATTTATCTTACTACTTTGTTGTACGTAGTTTGAATCACGTTCACATTACTAATATCTATAATGCAAGAGAAATGTTAAACACAAATAAAGGAGAAGATATTCTTCTTGATATACGCACAATGTACGGAAAAACGACCCGACGAACTGAATAGACAAGCACGCGTTGCGTGCACCAATGTCAAATAAGGTCGGTACAACAGTACCTGTAATACTGTATAGTTAATTTAAAAGTATGTGGCTGTAAAACTGTGTAATTCCTCTAAAACTGTCGGTTGGTGTCGATGATATATATGTATATATTTTAGCATATTCACCAACCCATAAAGGATTTGATTTATACTATTAAATAATTCGTTAATTATATGTGTTAATAGAATTAATTATATTGCACCCATTTTTTTTTTTTTGTATAATTAAAGATTGTTATCGGAGCTCTCCAAAATATTACTCATAAAAGAGCGATATTAGTAGTTATTAAGGAGTCCTCATATATAAGACTCATAAAAGCATAAAATATAAAATTATTTTGAAAATGGATACATAAAAGCAACACACAGAATACAGATTTGTTGCGCCAACCAACCCTTTGCGCAACTATTTTATTCGGCTCTCTCAACCATTTAGTCGATTCTTATAGTCATAACTAAAAAAATTGTTCTTTGAACTACAAAAAAACGCCAACAAATTTGTTCGTTTTAACCAAATTAAGTAGGTTGTCACAACTAACTTTTTCGTTAATCCAACCTCATACCAAAAGGTTATTTTTCTGTGTGTATTATTTTAGAATGTTTTAGGAGCACTCCAAAATTTGACACATAAAAGAGTCTCACTCATGAGCGCTTTAGAGAGCCCTCTCTAATGGAACTCATAAAGGCATTAAATTTAAGTGTATTTTAGGAACACTCAGAAAAGGGAGTCATAAATGTTTATTATGTTGACTTTATTATGCTGGCCTACTGTTTAAATAAAATTGATATACCAATTTTTTTTTTTTGATTTGAAATCAAATAAAAATGTATTTTATTAGTTTAAGTTCAATAGACAAACATACTTATTTATTTTATGGAATTTCTTGAATAGATTCATTTTTCTCTCGAATGTCTGGACTAAGAAAATCATTAACATGTAGTGATAGTGATTCATTGTGTTGTCTAAAAAGTCTCAACTATAATTATGTTTCATGAATAAACATAATCATGAATAATCGTAAATACGAGAATTTCTGGAAGTAATCCAATATTATTGTTTTGGGAGTAATAAAAGTCTCTCATTTTGGTTTTATAAAATCGTGCTGGTTTGAGAGTCTTTTATGTATTCATATATGAGTGTTTTTTATGAGTAATAAAATGGGTGAATGTTTTAAGAATATTTAAATTTTAAAATGATCATAAATATGAGAATTTAATGCTCTTAAAGGCGTCTTCTCTACCCAGGTTTTTAGAGCCTTTTTGGGATTATTTGTAGTGCTCATATATGAGTGTTTTTGGACTCATAAAAGTTTCATAAATATGAGGGTTCTTGGACTCATAAAATGGTGCCAGTGATCGGAATCATTTTTGGGCTCCTCCAAGTGCTCATATATGAGGGTAACACTCTTAAATATGACACATTTATATGTCTTAAAAGACTCAGTACGTTTGCTGAGAATACCTTAATTCAAAAGACGCTCTTAAAGGCGTCTCCTCTACCCAGGTTTTTAGAGCCTTTTTGGTGTTATTAGTAGTGCTCATATATGAGTGTTTCATAAATACGAGGGTTCTTTGGCTCATAAAATGGTGCCAATGGTCGGGATCATTTTTGGGCTCCTTTAAGTGCTCATATATGAGAGTAACACTCTTAAATATGACACATTTAGATGTCTTAAAAGACTCAATATGTTTGCTGAGAATACCTTAATTCAAAAGACGCTCGTAAAGGCGTCTCCTCTACCCAGGTTTTTAGAGCCTTTTTGGGGTTATTTGTAGTGCTGCTATATGAGTGTTTTTGGACTCATAAAAGTTTCATAAATATGAGGGTTCTTGGACTCATAAAATGGTGCCAGTGGTCGGGATCATATTTGGGCTCCTCCAAGTGCTCATATATGAGAGTAACATTCTTAAATATGACACATTTAGATGTCTTAAAAGATTCAGTATGTTGGCTGAGAATACCTTAATTCAAAAGTAAATTAAAAACCTGTAAAGCTGGTTGGTCACATGTGAAATTTTTATGTTGGGACATTTTATAGTTAGCTCGAATTTCGTGCATGTGTTACAAACGGACAACCAAAGTGAACACTTTTATTGTAGTCCATACAAAATACTCAAATAGTCTAAAAATTTAATAGAATTAATAAAAAATTCTAGAATCTATACTTTCACAATCAGTATAGATATTCAATAGAGTGGTGCCTGACGATTCAATCACACAATTTTTAAAAATCACGTTACATTTTTTTTATTTTTATTGATTTCATTGGGAATAAATTTAATAAATAATAAAAAAAAATCAGCAATTGACAAAAATAAATTGAAAAATTTCACTGAATGTCCCTTAAAATAGACAAATTTTGAATTTTATCATCAATGTCAAAATTACGAAAATACCACACTTCATTTAGTAGTTGACAGTTTATAAATAGAAACTCACTCTTTTCAGCCAAAAATATACGCTATTTCTATATGTGAATACAAATTACGAAGTTAAATTATATTTTTTTTAATTTCTAAAACAATTCCAAATATAAATATTTCAATATTTAATAATTAGTATAATACACAATAGCAATTGAACAATATAAAAAAAATGATTTTTCTAGATGCTCAACAAAAATATACCTCGTGAATTGATATTTATAGTGTTTTTCAATAGAAATGCGCATAAATTTGCAACAATTGAAATCATTTTAATTATTTATACGAAAATTTAAATTTTTAGTAATTCTCCAAACTTTCTGTTAAATTTCAAATTTACCAACTTTCTGTCTTGAACAATTTCTAAATTAAGAAATATATTTTTGTGTACAATATATATCCATGTCTTATGATGAGTTTGCAACGAGTTGCTGTCTCCCAAATAAATTATTTATGCATTTAGAAATTGGAGCCTCAAAATTTCACGTGAATTGCATAAATTCGGAAAAGGCGGCGCCGGCAGCAAGTAGTAGTTTGTCGAGGCAATAAATAAAATAAGTGCACCTGTAAATAACCAAATAAGTAAATATGAGTTGATAACTTTACATCAGACTGCAGTGGATCTGTTTCCATATTTAAATTAAAATTTTCTGCAGTTTTTCGTCTGCTGCGTGCGTTTACATTTTGCAGAGACTTTTAGCAGTGTAGCTCAATGGGAAATTTTGTAAATAATGACCTATTAAAATTTTTTTAATGATAGTTTATAATTTTAGTGTACATTTCAATTTTAAGAGAGAATTTAAATTTAAAGTGAATATATGAATTTTTAATTAATATATAAATTTTTTAGTGAACATGAGAATTTTAGTGAACATTTAAATTTTTGGTGAACTTTTAAATTATTAGTGATTATTTGAATTTTAAGTGAACATTCACATTTTTAGTGAACATTTAAATTTATAGTGAACATTTAAATTTTTAGTGAACATTTAAATTTTTAGTGAACATTTAAATTATTAGTGAACATTTACATTTTTACTGATCATTTGAATTTTTAGTGAATTTTTACTGAACATTTGAATTTTTAGTGGATATTTTGAATTTATAGTGAACATTTTATTATTTGAACATTTAGACAACATTTAAATTTTTAGTGTACATTGAAATATTTAGTAAATTTTTGAATTTACATTATACATTTGAATTTTTAGTGAATATGCGAATTTTAGTGAACATTTGAATTTTTAGAAAACTTATGAATTTTTTAGTGAACATTTGAATATTTAATGAACATTTTAATTTGTGGTGTACATTTAAATATTTAACCAACTTTTGAATTTTTAGTGAAGATTTAAATAAAATTTTTAATTTTTTAGTGAACATTAAAATTTTTAGTGTACATTTACTCAACTTTTAATGTTTTTGTATACATTTAAATATTTAGTAAACTTTTTAATTTATAGTGTACCTATAACGTTTTTAGTGTACATTCCAATTTTTAGTGAACTTTTAAATTTTTATGTACAATTGATTTTTTAGTGCACATTTGAATACTTCGTGAACTTTTGAATTTTTTGTACAATTTTTTTTAAGGGAACATTTGAATTTTTGAAATGTTGAGTAAAATTTTTAAATTTTTAGTGAACATTCAACTTTTTAGTGTACATTCGAGTATTTAGTAAGCATTTAATGTTTTTGTATACATTTAAATATTTAGTAAACTTTTGAATTTTTAATGTGTTTACGAATGTTTAGTGTACATTCCAATTTTTAGTGAACATTTGAATTTTTGAAATTTTGAGTAAAATTTTTAAATTTTTAGTGAACATTTAAATTTTTAGTGTACATTCGAGTATATAGTAAACATTTAATGTTTTTGTAAACATTTAAATATTTAGTAAACTTTTTAGTTTATAGGGTACCTATAAATTTTTAGTGTACATTCCAATTTTTAGTGAATTTATATGTACAATTGAGTTATATGTACAATTGATTTTGAATACTCAGTGAACTTTTGAACATTTGAAGTGGACATTTAAATTTTTGAAATTTTGACTAAAATTTTTAAGATTTTAGTGAACATTCAAATTTTTAGTGTACATTCGAGTATTTAGTAAACATTTAATGTTTTTGTAAACATTTAAATATTTAGTAAACTTTTTAATTTTTAATGTGTCTACGAATGTTTAGTGTACATTCCAAATTTTAGTGAACTTTTTAATTTTATAGTGGACATTTTAATTTGAAGTGTACATTTGAATACATAGAAAACTTTTGGGTTTTATGTACAATTGATTTATTAGTGAACATTTGAATTTATGAAATTTTTAGTGAACTTTTAAATGTTTTAGTATATAATATTTAGATACCTTTTAATATAATAGTTTTTTAGTATTAGAATTTTAAATACATTGTTATTGAAAAATCTAAATTTCAGTGACAGATCTAAATCCCTAATAGGGCATCGTCAGAATTTATCTAACCACCTCTCTCACGATGCATTTGCTCCAACCACACTACCGGGGGCCACATGATTCGTGGTAAAGCGGTATGTGTTTGTCTGTCGGTGTGATATTATGTACGTGTGTGTGTGTGTTGTTTGTGCACGTATTTGTGTAAGTTGCATATAATATTTCGTGATGATTAAAAAGTTTAAATTTTAGTTTGTCAAACATTTAAACAGCTCAAAATTGCATTTGAACAGGTTGCCAAGTAAAGCAAACACGAATGAAGTAAATGCAAAAGAAGACCGACAAAAACTGAAATAAGAACAACAAGGCGCAAAACCAGAAGCTGTAGTAGCAATGGCAAAAGTTTTGCATTTGTTTTCCATTTTAAACCAGGAGGATCCCAACATAATCCTTTGCGGAGGATTTTGTTTGTTGTTCGTTGCTCTATTTGAATGGCTGTCTGTCTGTTTTACTGTCTGCCTGTTTGACTGTCTGCCTGTATATCTTTATGTCTGTCTATATGTTTCAATATTTGTAAGTTTGTTTGTTGAGTCTCCTCCAATAGTAGATGAAATAAAAGTGGCAATTGATGCAAACTGCGCGAAGCAAGGTAGCTGCCTGATGATTGAATTGTGAGATGTGTTAATTGTGACATGTCTTGTATAATTTTCTAATTATTATTTAGATTCCGGTGTTTCTAAATTTAGACTTTTGGCATTATTCCCATTTATTAATAATAATTCCACATATGATCAAATCAAGGATTGAAATTCAAAATATTTGCGGTTTTGATTTCGGTGTTCTTCACCATTACGTTTTTTTTTTGTGTCGGTTTTAAGTTTTAAAACGTAATGATTTCGGTATTTTACTTACACAAAAACTAAAACCAATAACACAAAAATTTGAAAAAATTAATAATTAAAATTTGATATTCAAAAAGTAAAAAGTTTTGGACTAAAATGGTTTTTATTTTATATATTTTCAGGCAAAATATCTAAACAACATTTTTAATTTTTCAAATTAAATTTCCCAATTATATTGAGAGAAGCACTGTGCCATGATTCTTATAAGTCTCTTTTTGAAGCACTGGAACAATTAGTATTACTTCAGAAAGCAAACTACAACTGTGCTGATACACATTCCACTGGTTCTTATATGTCTCATATGATCAAATCAAGGATTGAAATTCAAAATATTTGCGGTTTTGATTTCGGTGTTCTTCACCATTACGTTTTTTTTTTGTGTCGGTTTTAAGTTTTAAAACGTAATGATTTCGGTATTTTACTTACACAAAAACTAAAACCAATAACACAAAAATTTGAAAAAATTAATAATTAAAATTTGATATTCAAAAAGTAAAAAGTTTTGGACTAAAATGGTTTTTATTTTATATATTTTCAGGCAAAATATCTAAACAACATTTTTAATTTTTCAAATTAAATTTCCCAATTATATTGAGAGAAGCACTGTGCCATGATTCTTATAAGTCTCTTTTTGAAGCACTGGAACAAATAGTATTTCTTCAGAAAGCAACTCTGCAACTGTGCTTTTTAGTGAGTACAACAACACTTCAAATATAGAATGCAGTGCAATACATAAAACACAGATGTCGCAGCAACAGCAAGCAGCAACAAGTTCAACCGAAAAATGTGCTAAGTGAGAAGTGTGATAAGTGATAAGTTTGATAAGTGATAAGTTTGATAAATGATAAGTGATAAGTGTGATAAATGATAAGTTTTTAATGTGTTAAAAGTATTTAAAAGAAAGAGAGTGTTGAAATAAAGTGAAGTGAAAAGTTTGCATAAATTTTGCAAAAGGAGGTTTAAAAGTGTTAAAAAAGTAATAAAAAAAGAGCGAAACGCCAATTAAAATAAAGTAAAGTAGATAATAAATTGAAAAAATGTAATAAATCATCAAAATTTATGCAATTAAACGTGCGACAGTTCATATCGATTGTCTTGCACGGAGCCCGGACGGAGCCTCCGTAAACATTTGAAGGTTATGGCAGAAAAGGCTCTTCATGAATTTCGGCGACAATGGAAAGCCATACAAGATTCTGTTGCACAATTTGGTAAGTCACAGTTATTAAATACTAATTTTTATATAACATTTAAGTACAAAAATCTAAATCACTTTTTAAATATAAAAACTAAAAACTCCCATTTGAAACACTTAAAATCAAAAATGATGTCAAAAATATTATAAAGGGAAACGAGTAGGGAAAGTTAGATCACATGGGCCGGAATTTTATAGTCGGTCGGGGTCGACTATGGATAACCTTTGTAGGGTAACCTTTGGTGGGGATATTAATGTGGGATATTTAATTGTGTAGTCGCGGTAGCTCAGTGGTTAGTGCGTTGGACTGCGAGCCGAAAGGTCCCCGGTTCAAGCCTGGACTGGGGTTAACAACATCTTTTCATAGAAACATTTTTCTATACCGCGCTACCTCTCGTCAGTAAATGGCAAATCTACGAGAGTAAAACATTGCCTATGAAAAAGCTCTCACCCGCCGTTCGGATCCGGCAATAAACTGTAGGTCCCACCACGTTGAGTACAAATATAACACGCACAGCTCAAATGGTGAGAGAGCTCGGCCGAAGTTCTATACAGGACTGTAGCGCCAAACTATTATTATTATTTAATTATATACTTTAATTTTAAAGTTCTTAATTATGCTGAACCGCCCGACCCTCAGAATATTATTCACATATCAGAAATTCACGTCTTATATCACCGTAATTTAAAAAATATATATAAAAAATTAGAAAAATAAAAGTGGGTGAACCACTCCTATATTTAAAATTTTGTAAGGCACAGCAAGACAGACAACGGACATAACAAAAACGGACTCGGGTTGTGATGCTGATCAAGAATATATATACTTTTCCATACCGACCACGCCTCCTAAGGGGCTTTACAATATCTGTACAAGATTAATATACCCTGTACCTTATAGGTGTAAGGTATAAAAAAACAGTTGCAACGCACCTTTAAATAAAAAAATTAAATCAAATGTTATTGCTTTCTCGCTGGAAATCACCCCTCCCTACCCCCAAAAATCAAAAACGAGTGAGATAAAATGTGGGTTTTTAAGTGTATTTGTCAAAAAAATTAAAAAATAGAAAACCATAGATTTACAAAGGTTTTGTAAGGGTTTTATAAGGGTATTATAAAGGAATAAGAGATTCATATACTACAAAAATTCATTGCATTCTGACCAATATTTCTCAAGTTTCCCTGTATACGGACAGCATGACTACGGACTCGTGTAGTCATGCTGATCAAGAATATATACTTTCCATACCGGACTCGTGTAGTGATGCTGATCAAGAATATATACTTTTTCATACCGGACACGCCTCCTGAGGGGCGATACAATATCTGCACAAACTTAATATACCCTGTACCTCATAGGTGTAAGATATAAAAAAACAGTTGCAACGCACCTTTAAATAAAAAAATTAAATCAAATGTTATTGCTTTCTCGCTGGAAATCACCCCTCCCTACTCTCAAAAAAAAAAACGAGTGAGATAAAATCATGGTTTTTAGACAACTAAAAAAATTTAAAAATATAAAAATATAAATTTATAAAGGTTTTGTAAGGGTTTTATAAGGCTATTCTAAAGGAATAAATGATTCACATACTACAAAAAAAAACACCCCATACTATGCACATTTCTACTAAATCGAAATAAAAAATGCCACGGCACTTTTAATAAAAATTATACTTCCAAGCTAATTTAGTTCTTCGACCCCTTAGAATCCTCCAAAAATCAAAAATTTGAAAAGGGAGTCAAAAATGGATTGTAGTCTATTTCAAAGATAATAATTGCCAAGCAGAAATGAGAGCTCTCCAATCCCCAAAAAATAAAATAGCACTTTTTAGAAAACCATATCTCCCAAAAATCGGCTATACCAAAAATATTAAAATTCGGTATTTCAAGCCCTTCTACATATATACCTACATGAAAGAGCGATCGTAGCCATGCACAAAAAGCAAGACCATTAGAATAAAAACACTTGTCGAGTTTGTGCAAAACCTTAATCGGTTACTTTTGAACAAGAAAAGCATAATTTATTATTTAAACTTAATGCCAAAGACGACGCCTTGCGTGTTACAATAGAAAAATTAGTATTTAGTTACATACATTAAAAATAACTGTATTTTAAAATCGAATTTATAAATAGTACCTATTTTTGCATTTCATTGAAAAAGTTCCAACCTATGGTTTTGGGTTTTCAACAATATAAAATGCAAAAACATCGTCTCCTGCTTTTCATCCTTCCCGTATTCAGCCAAGTAAAAAACTTTGCGAGTATAAAATCAAATTGATATAAAGCATTGCAAATAATATAAAAACGATGCGACATCATTTCTTCTTGGGATCCTTAAGACCGGCGCCCGCATTAAATTTGAAGAAAATAATATCACCATCCTCCACGGTATAGTTGCGTCCCTGCTGGCGATACTTGCCAGCAGCCTTAGCGGCCGTTTCGGAGCCCTCCTCCTTGAAGTCCTTGTAGTGCATGACCTCGGCCATGATGAAGCCCTTCTCGAAGTCGGTGTGAATGCGGCCGGCGGCCTGTGGAGCCTTGGTGCCTTTCTGTTAAAGGGTATAAAAAAGAATTTATAAGGATAAGGGTTTTGTAAGGGTTTTATAATGCTTTTATAATGGTTTCGTAAGGGTTTTATAAGGGTTTTATAAGGGAATGATAAAGTTATTATAAAAGTATTAAATCTTTAAAAGGTTTTAAGAATTAAAATGGATTTAAAAGATTTTAAATGTGTTTAAAACACTTTTTAAATGGGTTTAAAAGATTTTAAATTAGTTTTAAAAGATTTTAAATGTTGTAAATGGGTTTAAAAATCTTTTAAAAGTAAAAACATGCTTTACGCACCTGAATAGTCCATGCTTTAACTTCATCAGCGCCAGCGGTAAAGAAATACTCCAGCTGCAGCGCCTTGTAGCCTGTGACAATGATTTTGTCCAGCATGGACTTGCACTTGGTCTCCTCCTCGTAGGCCTTGCGCTCGAGGTCGTCCTTCTCGGCGAGTTCGTGCTCAAAGAAACCCGAGAACGGAATGATCAATGCGCCAGGATCGTGTTTGTCCACCCACTCCTTGATTTTGGGCAGCCATTTGTTCTTCTTGCGAATGAAGTCCTTGTCGGAGAGATTCACCAAGTAGATGACCGGCTTTGAGGTGAGGAACATGTACTTGTTGAGGGTCTCAATCTGAAAGAAGATGCATTAAATATAAAATATATAAAAATTAATTTAAAATTTAATATTTTCCCCAAAACTCTCACTCACATCATGCACATTCCAGTCGGCAAAACGCAATTGTTTCTTTTCCTCCATTAAGACGCCCTTGATCTTCACCATTGAGTCATACTCGGGCTTAAGCTTCTTGTCGCCACCGCGCGCCACAACCTTCTCGAGCTTATCCAGATTTTTTAACATATTCTCCTCGTCCTTGAGACGCAATTCCTCGGAAATAATGTCGAGATCACGCACGGGATCAACTTCACCCTCAACGTGCGTTACATCGGGATCCTCGAAGGCGCGACACAGATGGAAAATAGCATCACAGGCGCTAATGTGCGAGAGGAAAGCATTGCCGAGACCTTGACCCTCGGCGGCACCCTTCACGAGACCAGCGATATCAACGACATTCAAATAGGCAGGCACTTTGCTATAAAATTAAGTTAAATTTAATGAAAATACTTGAACAGGCATTTTAAAAGATTTATTATTTACCTGGCTGGCTTGTGATACTCGCAGAGATAATCGAAGCGTTCATCGGGAACTGGTACGCGATGTGCTTGACGAAAATAAAAATGGAAAATTCAAATTAACGTAGGCTTAAAATAAATGGCGTCTGTTACCACTTTGAAATGGCGCCAAACAAGCCATTAATTTAGACAACTTTTTCTAGTTGAAAGAAAGAGGAAAAAATCCATAAAACAGTCGCTCAATTAAATAGCAAAATGCTAACAAGATCATTATATTTATGCGATGCATAAGAAAAATATAAGAGTAAAAAATACCTCTATTTATGGCAAATCTTAATTGGAACTAGCTAAACAAAAACAAGTTGAAATCTTTTGCATATCCTTTAAATTGCTTTTAAGCATGCGATCGAACGAACGAACGGACGATCGCCATTCATTCAATCGATTCGATCCCGATCGATAGCTGCTGCCCAGATTTAAAACCGATCATTGCAATTTTCTGTAATTTTCTGCAATCACAAGAGTTGCCGCTGGCTATGTCAGCCATTTGTGGCTCTTTCGATCGATCGGTCGGTGGGTACGATTTCTATGCACTTGGCGCTGTTGTGTGTACCACTTGTTGTTGTTGCGGTTCGTGGCGATCCGATCCTTTGGTGCTATTGGCTTTGCCGGCCTTTTACGCAAAATGAAGTTGATCATTTTTAAGCGTTGCCGCATGCAATTTGCATATAGAAAATTTTGAAAGGAATACAGAAAAAATATAAAAAGAATTTAGCAATACGCCCCATTTACAGTGGCCAACGGCAGCAAACGTACCAAAATGTTTGATGCAAAATAATATGCGACGAATTATTATAATTTGCAAACGTTATAAAATTTGCAAAACGAAAATGATGTTCGATCGTTCGGGATCGTTTGAGGCAAAGCTGAGTTTTTTTTTAGTTGGTTCTTTTTTATTTATGTTGTTTTTATAGTGGGTTCAGGACAATATCATCGAATTACTAGTGATCTAAGGTTCGTTTTCTATATAACGAATTTTTTTTTTTATTTTTACAAAAATTACAATTCTCACTGATATTTAAATTTCAATCTAAATTTTAATTTTTCATAAAAATGTTATACTTTAATAAAATTCTACAAATTCTCCGAAAAATGATGAATTCAAATTAAATAAAAAAAAAATTCAATTATTTTTAACGTTATTACAAAAAATTCAAAATTCATAAATAATTCAAAATAATAAAAAATGTAAATTTTGAATTTCAACGTAAATATTCAAATTTAAAATTAAAACTTTAGTAAATCCGACTGAGATCCGAAATGTTCAAATCTGGGCCGGGATCGTCAACATCTTTAAATAGAAAATGTTTTTCTATACTGGGGGCCTATTCTCTTTTTATGATAAATATAAAATGAGAATGAAAATGAGACAAAAACTATTTTAATATTCTGTTAATATTTTTATTTTATATTTCTCATCAAACGAGAATAGGGCCCCTGCTCTTTAAAAAAAGGCTTTAACATCTTCCTATAAATAAACAAAATTAATTATAATTTAAAATCCAAATCTACTACAAAATAGTTACAGATTAGAGGGCATTTCAAGGTCAAAAAAGGTATTTTTCTACAATTTTTAAATTTACATTCTTCATTTTACACTGTACAAGTCTTAAATCGTTTCAATTATATTACAAAAATATCTTAAATGGTTCTTGTCTATTGCTCATATCATTTCTGTTAAAAACAAGTAATATTTATATAAAAAAACCAATTTTTAGTAGAAATATAAAACTCAAAATACCACATTGGGTGCGACAGTTCCTAATTCTATGCCTCAATTTACTGTAGCACCGGCTACGTTTATTTGAACCACACTATTCCATTGCCAACAGCATGTGGCATGGCAAAACAACTTAAAGACGATGATTAGACTTGAAAATGACTACAGAACAAAAGAAATCAAGCATTTGACCGCTGGACATGAATTTTAAAACTTTTCCTGCCTCTCTCTCATCCACTCTATAAAATAGCCATACATAAAAGAACCATATATAATTCTTTTTTTTTCAAAACAATAACTGGAAATACTTATTCTCATTGGGATCGATGGTGCAGAAAGGAAAATTCTCAGCCGGCGCAGCACTCTTCGTCAGCACGTTGAAGAAGGTGGATTTGCCAACATTGGGTACACCGACAATGCCGATGCGCAAATTGGTACCAATGCGACCGATCAACGGTTTACGTTCTGGTTCTTCATTCTTTTTTGGTGGCATTGTTGTTGTGGTAACTGCAAGTACAAAATTAATAATTGTTTATTTTTATTTCATCACATTAACATGTGTAGTTAACAACTTTTCGATTATTCTATTTATGGCCATTGGCCACACAACGTAGACATTTGCATCGGGCGTGCATAACCTCAATTTTTAGTGTGTGCAACTTACCAGCTGTGATTAGAACAGTGCTTGCAATGAAAATACAGAGCTACATAGGGAAAATAAATTATAATTTTATTATATTTTAATATATTAGTTGAGATATTAATTTACTTTTAATCCCGGTGAATCGATACGGCCTGTTTTGTCGCCCTCCGTGGCAAGAAAGAAAACGTCAAAAACGTTGACAGTTGAAGATACGTTCCACACGATTATGATCCACAGTTATGGCAGATGGATGGCAGTGCTGTGCGGCATTGCCAGTTGAAAAAGGAATCGTTTCACTGTTTGGCGATTGGCATTAAAAGAAATTTAATTAAATTATTAATTATATACATAAAATTTGATTAAAACAACACATATAATAATATCAATTATTTAACCTTTATTTACTAATTGTTTTTTTTTTTAATTAATACATTTTTTAAACATCTTCAAGTTGATTGTTCCTTTTTGTAACTCTCCAGTCGGCACAAACACAAAATTTTTATGATTATCGTAAATTTCGAACGTTTGACGATTGAAAATAATGATTAATTACGATTATTATGCTCGTCAAATAAACACTGAATGTCAATGGGTCGTCGGCCAAAGTTGTTGGCTGGCAATTTAATATTAAATTAATAAATTTTAATATAAAATCAATGACTTTGTTACATAGAATTTGTTAGTTCAATATGTCATTTCGATATTTCGTATTAATTCTGAGATATCCAGCATTTTATGCAACAGACTAGAACAAATTAGCGAAATTCGGCGCACTTAAAATGTATTTGGGAATCATATCTATTGATATGTATATAAGGGCAGATTTGGTGTAAATATCAGTATTATTAAACGAAACCAGTAGGGAAGGTTAGATCACATCACATCACCAGGGTATGCGAATCCTGAAAATAACTAATAACTTTCAATCGCTGAAGAATTTCCATGGGTATCAAATATTTATCAGGTGTAGCGAATTTCGATATTTTTTTTTTTTTTGGAACCACAAGTCGTTTCGCCGAAAACCATTTTTTTCATTTATTTGAGCATGAGTCAATATATTTGACAAAAAAAAGTTTACCTTAGCACGTATGCAGTAAAATTGATCTGTAGATATTAATTTTATATGAGGTATTTGAACATAAGTGATCGGTTCTCAGGTCACAATAGACCTATCATGCCAATTGTTCAGACAGCTTAGATATATAAGTAATCTAAATGTCATATTTCATTGATCTAGCTCTTCTACTTTTCCTGTAATCGTGATTTCAACAGACACACAGAGGGACAGAGAGACGGACATCGCTAAATCGACTCAGGAGGTCATGCTGATCAAGAATATATATACTTTTCCATACTGGAGATGCTTCCTTCTGGGTGTTACAAACGGCGTACCAAACTGAATATACCCTTTCACTCTTATGCCCGTAACTTCAACGAATAGATATCTACTGGTGCTTAGTTATCTATCGTGTAAGCAAAATTTCGTAACTTCAACGCATAGTTAAGGAGTAAAAACACCGGATAGGTAAGAGATATCTGTTCGGTACGAACACCAATAGATATCTACTCGTTGAAGTTACGGGCATTAGTGCAGGGTATACAATTGTACAACAGTATAACTAATGTACTTTCGAAAATATGTTTAATAGGAGATTAAGGTTGTATAAGGGCTCATGTTGATCGATAGATCGTTTTTTTTTATTTATTCACAATCAATCTATATACTCTAAACACCAAATTTTATCGATTTAGTTTATATATTCTATTGTTTTCGTGATTTTACACTTTTTTGCTCCACGTGAAAGAAAACTTTAAATGTTAATGATAAACAAAATGTTGTGCACATGAGCAAAAAAATCTCATTTGCGTAAAAGCTAAATAAGTTTTTATATAATGCTTAAAATATATGAAAAATTTATATTTTTATATTGCGATTAATTACTATCATAAGTTAAAATATTTATCGTGTAGTTTTTGAAAAATATGTCGCTTCTTTATAGTTTTGCTCGAAACAGACTAAATTTTACATTACATAAATCGATCGAGTTATCGAAAATATCTTTTATTGATTTTAAAAATAAGTCCCCGGTGTCCCAAGTAGTACACTCTCATGTGGTTAAATCATTTCACGACATTCTTATTTAGGATTATTTAACATTTTTTTTTTTGGAATATCTACTAAGAACCACAGCACTCAGACAGACTATATCCATTGTACTGTGAAACCTATTTCCTACGTTTTTGTGGTTTATATCACCACGAGCGCTCATGCCCAAGCCGGGATTCGAAACCGAGACCTTCAGAATGCAAGTCCAGCTAGACTGCTGAAGCTCTTAAAGTACTTCTATATGGTTAAATGGGTGTCAGTCTGTACATAAATGTTTATATAGAAGCTATGTAGATGTCGGTTAAATGCTATTTGATTTCTCTAAAAAGCCTCATAGAACCTTGTTACAACTTTTATACAATACAATGAATACAAAAATAATTATTTAAATATATCCTTAAATAATATCATTTTCATTAATTTTGTTGCACTGGATATATATGAACATAATTATACTATATAATTATATTATTTATAATTGAAAAAAATATCATTTTTGCTATTTAAGTCCGGGCCGTGACTTGAGCACTCTTCCTTCAGATTGCAAAGCCAAATCACTTCCATTTGTCCACTGATCCATTAATATTGTCCAATTCATTTGGATGTACAATATTCAAAAGTATGTATTGGTGAATTAATTTTTAAAATGCAACATACTTGTTATAATGTTTAAATACGATAATGATGAACTAATAGAAAATAATAATAATAAATATTATAAAAAATGAAATAAATAAATACTTCAGCAAGCAGGATTCGAACCTGAGATCTCGTGCATAGAAGGCATGCATGCAATCGTCCTGATACCTGTATAGAGGTTGAATAGTTCCTGCCGCAGAAGTAATTGAAGTTACTATATACGAGTTGTTTGATTACTTGAATACACATTTACACAGTTAATAAAACAGGACTTGTACAGACCTACTGTAACAGTAGTTATACGACGTTTATACAGTTTTAGGTCATATAACGTTTACTTTCTCAGTTGATAGCGTTACTTGGTCAAACCCCTTTATACATGAATGTTCCAATGAGGCTCAGACTCAACAAAATTGTTAGAACATTTAATGAATATGAAAAACCCAAATATGTCTGATTTGAATTTTATTATTCAAATCAGATTTATTCAAATCAGATTGAAAACTGTACTTATTAGAGCTTCATAGTACTTGCCATTTTTGTCAACTATTCTAATAATTTTTAACAAGTAACTACCTAGTTTTTGAAACTCTGTTTAAAAAATTATGTTAAATCTAAATCTATAATCTATTTTCAGTTTTTAATTTTGTTAAGAAATTTAAATTTAATATATTTTTTTAATTGATGATGGTTTTTTGTAATATATAGAACCATTTAGATAATGCCCAAAGTTGAACTATAAATATTTATATATAAAAGAGTAAAAATAAAATATCTTTTCTTAAGTTAACCTCATCACATGATCAACGTCACCTTAAAACTCCCACCACAAGACCTTTGAAACCAGCTGAATTTCTTAAAAAATCCTCATTATATTGAAACCTCCAAATATTTTGCGCACTCAAATTGTTTCAGACGAACTGATTGATCATTATCGTTGATTTTGTTGTAATTACGTAGTGATCGCAGTGATCTGCGAACGATCGACGGATCAATCAATCGGTCGAGCGAGCGATCGATCGATCGTATGCTGTGTATATTTTCTTTCAAGCTGCCCTCACGTACAGCTATTTATTTGAGAGTGAAAGCTGCAGCTTATTAATTTGCCGTTTTATAAAGTTGAGGATCACAATTTATATATGTGGTCAAGGTCTGTCAGCAAACGATCGATGATGCGTTGGTGTCGCGGATCAGTACAAAAAAATATTAAAAAATTTAAAATAAAAGGTGCAGCACGTAGAAACAATTTTAGGCAAAGTTGCTAATTTAATACAATTAAAGTAGGTTTTATACAACATAATATTGTTAACTGTAAAATATACCTTTATTAAAATTTGCACAACATTCTTTAATATGAAAACTGTTATAAAATTTTATAGAATTCAGACTGCAGTATTAACTCTTGTGTGAACTCATCCAACGATATTCATCAAATATTTCCGCTTAATTAGAAGGTAACATAGACGACACCGTTGAACCGTGCAAATACCGATGCATTCATTTAACAGTTGTTAGTTTAATTGAGCCACTTGTGGTTAGAACAAGGCAACTTGGCTCAAAAGAGCCTCACCTCACATATGGTCAATGCATGTCACAGTGCAACGTGCAACGATGATGATGACGACGACGAGGAGGACTACAATGCGGTTTTACGCATTAAACATGTAGTAACTACCTTCCATCCACTTATTGTCCGTTCATCCGTTTATTGTCCACAAACCACATAATATTTTCAAGGACAACCCCGACGTACGAACTGACGAGAAATAACTGACCGATGTTCAAAAACTGGCTACTGGTTCGTTTTGCGGTCAATAGCATTTTGTTAAGTAAATTCTCATCATTTTTATTGCAGAAAAAAAAAATTACTTAAACCTTGTATATTTCTTAAACTTACCCTCATCGAGATATGTGTGTTTTGACCAACAATCTCGTTTTTAAATGTTTGTGGTAAAAACAATTAAAATGATTCAAAGACATTGTAAAGAAACAATTATATTATCATTTATTACACATTTATTATGCTTTTTGTTACAAGTAACAACGTTTACAGTAAATTTTGTAATTTGTTATTTAGAAATAGATTTACAATATACAACTCAAAAGAGTTTATAAAAACGTTTTTTTCATGTAAAATGTAAACAATAATGTACTCAATCCGACAACGATATGTAGAAAGTTTTATTTTTACACGAGTTGAATAAAGAATCTAAAATTTTACGGAACCGTAATACGATTTCGTAAAGGTTCCGAGTTGAATAAAGAATCTAAAATTTTGCGGAACCGCAATACGATTTCGTAAAGGTTCCGTTTTCAGGATACGAAAACGGTCCAGTAAACGGATAAAGAGGAACATCAAAACAGATTTCGAATTCGGCGAGAGTACGTTCCGACGGTACGTTTTTTGTCAGTATTGACCAAATACGGTGTGAATCCGTTTATAATCCGTTTATGATACGATGGTCCGTTAACGGACCATCATGTTGTATAGAAAACGGAGTGATTTCGTTGAGTTTACGTGGTTCATTGCTGAATTCGGCAATTATTAACATCTCTACTAAAGAAGGACACATCGCGTAAGCGGCTGCAATTGATAATATTTAGGAGAAATTTACTAGTGAAATGATTTTGTATGACAGATTCTGCTTGAATTAATTTCCGGTTCCCTTATTTTTCTTTGGTCTTGGTCAATTTGCAACGGAATTAATCTCCTACACTAAAGTTTTTATACATCCAATAGAAAATACCACCAAATTGTCGGTACGTTAACGTTCCGTTTTCGTATCTGATACGACGAATACTTGCTCAATTCTCCCAAAACATACCGTCAACGACGTTATTGTGATTCCTTGTGTATCGTACGCTCGTATAAATATTTCTTGAGAATACTCAATTTGTTTAAACTTGTAAATCGAAATTAAATTCAAAATTACGACCTTTTTATAAATAAAATTTTATAAAAATATATTTTTGAAATAATCATTTGAAAAATAAAATTTCTTTTAATAATCTCTATAAATTTGCGTTTTAAAAGCCGATGTTATATGTAATCCTCAATGAAAATAACAGCAATTAAACCGAGATTTCATGCTGTTCTAAAATTATTCGCTTTTATGCAATTCTTATTAATACATGATACAATTCTTTGGAATTGGTCAAATTGCATTTCATTTATATTTATTACGCTTGTTAGAATTTAAGGAAATTATTATAAGCCGTAATAAATGCACTTAAAGAAAATATGTTAGTCTATTTTACGAAAAATTTCCTAAGAAAGTTACGAAAAATATTTATCTGTTACGAAGGCTTTCGGAAATTTAGGAAATTATACAATTATACAAAATACGAATATCGTACACATAAACTACCCAGTATGCCATTTGATTTGATATCGCTTCGAGACTGTTTTGAAATATCGACGAATTCATTCGATCTCGATTACGATTTTGTAACTATATTATACTACATTTCGTTCTAAGATGTACGTAGATATCGTAATGAGATAATGATGTTTATTCGAAATGAGATAAATAACGGTTCTGGATTGATATTAAATCGAATATCGAGATTGTTTTGAAAAACATTGCGATATCGATTTAAATATTGTATCTTTGTCTTACATTTTATTGTACGAAAAGTTTAAAAAAATAGTAGTGATTAAGCAACTAGATGGAACTTTTTATCGCAGTTAGTTCGAGAAAAGTTCGATCATCGATGAGCTCCGAGCATGGCAGACTGGGCATTTTTTAGAAAAATTCGAATTTTTTACGAAAAAAAAATATATTTAATACTGTCATTCCCAAAATAATTCAAAAATGATAATATTCGTATTTTTTATGAAAACCTTTTCTGAAAGTTATTTACCAAATAATTCATACTTTTCTACATTTGTGACATTTATACGAATACTATTCGTATATGCTACGTAAAATATAGTTAAAAGTTATTTTATAACTTTAGTATATAAATAATTAGTATATAAATGTAAAAAAAACTTCAATATAATAATCGTATTTTTACGAAAAAATTTTTCCTAAATTAAATTGCAATTGTTTTCAAATAATATTCGTATTTTTACGAACATAATTCGTCCAAGTACTAATTGTACTAATAAACTTAAATTTTTATTTATACAATTTTTATGAATAATATTTTGATTTTAGCAATTCGTACATTCTACCTAGAAACATCTGTATATTTACAAAATATTCGTATAACATTTGCAATTTTACAAAAAATATTTTGTAAATTTATCTACTAAATGAATTGTATTATCATTCAATGCTTCGTAAATTCGTGGAATCAAAATAGATTAGGTATAAAATCTTTGTAAAACATTTTTTAATTTTTTTTTAACCAAATTCAAAATTCAAACAAAATACACTTATAATTTTAGAGATCTTTTATTTTACGACGATCAATTCGTGATTTTTCAAAATAAATATATTAAGAAATAAGGAAATTGTGTTTGTGAGAATGATTCACGTATTAATACGTACATATTTCTAAAAAGAACTTCTTTGTAGATACGAACATTTTACGAATAATATTTGAGTAATTTACGAAAAGCCTTTGTGAAAATAATTAAATTTTTACGAAATATATTTCAATAGTTTACGAATAGGAATATATACATAGCAGTAATAAACTATTGTATACATTCAAAATGTTTGTATACTTTACAAAAATCATGTGTGAAATAATTTACAAAGTAATTCGTATTTAATACTAATAACTATACGAAGATTTACGTATATTATAATTTTTAAGAATTTGTAATAAGTCTCATAAATATAACAAATATTGACTAAAAGTCAGAACATATTTGCGAAAATCAAATTTCGTAAGAATGTCTCGTATTTAATACTAATAAAACATTAGAGGTATTCATTTCACTTCGTATCACCTGCGTATATGCCTATTTCGTAAAAATTTTACAGTATATAGCTAATAATTTTTAACGACATACGCATATACGCAGTAGATACGAAGTGAAATGAATACCCTTATTGTATATTTAGAAAGAATTACGTATATTTTACGAATACGTTTATATTGCATAAAATTATTATAAGAACTATTGAGTCACATTCACAACATATTTATGTAGATCAAATTTACTAGTGTTTACTACTTTAATACTAAAACTTACTACTTAAATACTAAAAACATTTGTATAGTAACGTTGAATTCCTTATATTTAACGAATACAATATTTTTAGGAAAATCAAATAAAGAAATTAATTTCGTAAATCATTCGTATTTAATACTAATAAACATTTATTTATTTACGAAGAATGTGGTATATTATTTTACGAATATGTAAATAGTGCTTATTAATAGGAATCGCAATGAATATGCATTTCATAATTGTGTCGTATTTAATAATAATAAACTTTTGTTTATTTACGAAGCATTCTTGTGATATATTATATTACGAATTCGCAAATATTCGAAAATTACAAATAGGAATTGGAACGAATATTAATCATATCTGGGATCATTTTCACTAAAATCAAATTTATAAAATGCATTTCGTAATCATCTCGTATTTAATACTAATAAACTTTTGTTTATTTACGAAGAATGTGGTATATTATTTTACGAAATCGTGCTTTTACGAATTCAAATTAAAACGAATATTAAGTAGGTTAAATTTGGGAACCTTTTTCTAAAATAAAATTTACGAAATGTATTTCGTAATCATCTCGGCAATTAATTCCAATAAACTTTTGTCTGTTTACGAAGAATTAAATATATTATTTTATAATTTCGTAATTAGTGCATATAAATACGAATTGTGACAAATTCTCAACATTTTTACGAAAATCATATTTACGAAATTCATTTCGTAATCGTCGCTGTTTTCTTTATTTTCAGTGTGTGCTTTAGAACCTGAGTGTCTTGGCAATTTCCAGAATTAAACTGGCCTAAACAATGGCACAAAATACAACAGATGTAGAAACTACAGAATTGCATGGAATTCTGGTAACTCGTGATTATTGTGACTTAGATATGCACTACTTGTGGTTGTTGTTGCTGGAGTTAGAATTGTTAGTAGATGTTGCTACTGCTGTAATAATAAATGTTGCTCGCAGTTGTTGTTACTAGTTTTTCGTTGATCATGAGTGCGCAACAGCTGCTGCTGCGGCTTGCTACTGCTGCTCCAATCATAATTTGGCTAATTAACTTAAACTTAATTACAGCGCACATACTACCACTAATATTTATGGTTTTATTTTACAAATTAACTTGGCTCTTGAATTTCAATGTGTGCATGTTTTTTTGTAAATATTATTTTTTATATACAACGTTGTATATATTTGGTTTATTTGTACTAATAAATATGTAAATTGCGCTCACGATTGAAACCAAGCCAATAATTAAATATTAATAAAATTAATTATTCATCTAGAGTAATTTTCCTCACAGACATTCATACTACATAGCACCAATAACAGCTACGCATTTTCCAGCAACACGGACGGATAGGTGTGGCATCCGGCGTATGTTGGAGGTGTTTTCAAGCGCACCTCGCAAGGCAGGCAGTCAGGTGATTTTCCCATTAAAAATTGTTTTTGCTACTTTATTATAATTTCTATGTGAAAGTACAAGAATAAACTAGAAAAATATTGTATTTTTATTAAATTTCTCGCATTTGAAATTCATAATTTAGCTGAACACAAATTTTATTGCTGCTAATTATAGTGTTTTCCGTTCACAATTAGCATTTGACTGCCTCCTTAGTTGGTTGCCATTTAAGAATTTCGGGGAAAATAGTTGTGGGTGTTTTGAAATACTTTGCAGTTCATTGACCGCGCAATGAGAAAAGCAGCAGTTTGTGGCTTGAGTCTTTTGTTTTATGCGGAACGAATATATTTTTGAGTTTTTTTTAATTAACAGGTGTTTTGAATTTAATAAAAAAATATAATAATTTTAAAATATAAGAAATATTACTTTTTTTCTTACTGGAAATTATTAATTCATTAAATGTTAATTTTTTTATGTCGTTATATTTTAATTTTATATTTTTTTTATATTATTTAATGTTGAATTGTAGTTTTTTTGTTAATTAAAATCAATTAATTTTAATTCCGACTTTTCTATTGATTACGTAAAAATTATTTTCACGCCTGTCCTGAGACAAAAATTACGGTAGGCAAATGGAAGGAAACTGTCAGACAAATGAGCAGTTTATTGGTAAGGATATCATATTTTTAAGGAAGCTTTTAGGTATCTGAAGATAGAAATTTAAACTAAACCTGCATATTTCATTCCTATAATGTAAACAAAAATGCAGTCAAAGAAGGGTATGATAAGGCAATATGGCTGGAAGAAAAATGGTAGACACTAGTATGATTCAAAATAGTATAGAAGCGAAAGAGTAGACAATGTAAGGAAGGATAAAAACATTTAATGTAGTTCCAGAAGTCAGTACAAATCTTCGAAGATATGGAAATTTTCCACATTTCACCATCGCCAATCCCCCATACAAAATTATCTGCAGAAAAATGAAATAAATCTGACTGGTGAACAAGGAGATAATTGGTATGAATAACATATTTTTAAAGAAGCTTTTGAAGCAGACAAATTTGAGATGGGAAGGGAAAAGGAATTGTAGGCAAATATAGAATACGGTAATGAGTATTGTGGCTGCTATCAAATGCAAAAGCAATTTGTGGAATTTTTAAATACTTAATAGATGAACATTAAATAAAAAACTGAAATTAAGAATAAATTAATTTAATATTGAATATTATTAGTATTAAGACGAGCACTAATAGCTTTTCAATATTTATAAGCACTTTAAAATATCCATAGATCGAAAAATTGCAAATAAATTCTAAATCTATACACCATTATATCGCGGGGACTTATGGATGAGATCATGGATTCTAGAGTTCAATTAATTATTGGTAAGATAAGTTTGATATATCATTTTAAAGATAATTGTAGAAAAATGTTATTACCAACTTTAAATTCAACTTGAAATTGCTATTCTAAAACTTTGCTAAAATTGCTGAATTAACGAAGAATAACAAATGTTTTCATTAAATTAATGAATTTCATTGCTGGATTGATTAATGAATGCAGTTCCTATATTTACGTTGATTATTTTTATAGTTTTAGAAAATAGTTTTAGAAAATCGACGCGGAACGAAAAAAAAAAATAGTTCTAAATTCTTCATACGTATGTATTTGAATCAGTCTAATGTATATCCCACCATTTACCAGTTCTTTTTTTATACAAATTCGAATCAGTCTACTGTATATCCTACCATTTACCAGGTCTTTTTCTTAAAAAGTACTACATATGAGCAAATCCAGAAAACCTTTAATTTTTGGGATTTACAAAAATTCACAAAAAAAAAACCAGTTGGGAAGTTAGGTCACATGGGGCGGTTTTTTATAGTCGGTCGGGCCCGACTATGGAATACCCTACACCGTTGGTGGGGATATTAATGTGGGATATTTAATTGCATACCTTAATTTTAAAGTTTTTAATTATGCTGAACCTCCCCACCCTCAGAATATTATTAATATATCAGAAATTTACGTCTTATATCCCCATAAATTAAAAAATGTATATAAAAGTATAAAAAAACTAAAAAAAAAAAATTTGAAAAATATAATTGGGCGGACCACGCCTATATTCAAAATTTTGAAAGGCTAATATTTCATAGATTTGATTTTAATAATTTACGAATCAAATTTCTACTATGAAAACCCGAACCCTACTATGAAAAATAAATGTGGGCGTATCACGCCCATTTTTGGACCACATATTTTTAGGTGAATTCTAACAATACGTTTTAAATTTTATAACTATACCTTGAATACTTTTCGAGTTATTAGTTCCGAAAGAGTTGTATAAAAGTGACTTGTATGGGAGGTGGGCGTGTCCGTTGACCGATTTGGCTCATTTTCAAACTCAGTTCTCATTTTTGGCTAAAATATATTGAGACGGAATTTCATCGAATTCTGATCAGTATTTCTCAAGTTATTCTGTATTCGGGCAGCAAGACAGCAAGACGGACAGACAGACGGACATGGCTAAACGGACTCGGGTAGTGATGCTGATTAAGAATATATATATACTTTTCCATACCGGACACGCCTCCTTAGGGGCGTTACAATATATGCACAAAGTTAATATACCCTGTACCTCATAGGTGTAGGGTATAAAAATTAGGAGCACATCTTAGCGCTTTTGAATATAAGTTTATAGGCTCTTGTTTAATATAAATCCGTTTGCGTGCTTCATTTTTAATGAAAGCCGCTAAAGATAGAGGTTGGTAACGCTTTATTGGTCCAAAATTACAACGAATATGGTTATTTACAAAATATTTATTGAATAAGTGAAGTGAAATTATTTTTTTATGACATAGTATTTCAATATATTTCAGTTTAATATGATATAATTAAGTATATAACGAAATAATTATTTTGAAGAAATTGAGATTTTTTTTTAACATTTAAGGTAAATTTTGAAATTTAAAGTGCTCCTGTATTTTTGATACACGGGGCACATTCAAGTGACATACATTAAAATCATTGTTATTACATTATGTTCATGGATAGAAAAGATTTGTTTGAATATGTTTGAATGTAATTAAAAAGTAATACAAAATTACCATACATGTATTAGGAATGAAGTGTAATTAAATTATAATCGAAATTGAATTTATTTTTGTTCACGTGTAAACATTATTATATTGTCCAGCAGAATCTGTCAAATTTACCATAAATATTTTACAAAACCAACATAAAATTTTAATTGCATTTGAATAAACTATTTCTTGGCAATTTACTTGGTTAGAACTATGTTTCGAAACACAGAAAATGCTAATCAAATCTAATTACAACGTATCTTCGCCACACTCGTCTTAATTCGATAACTTATCGACTGACGAAGTTGGCAACGTTGTGCAGCATTTTCAACCTACGCCATCTTTTGCCATCGTTTGAACATACTGATGTTTAAAAACAAACAAAAAATAAATTGGATTTATATAAGTGTATTCTTGCAACATTCTTCTTGTATACGAAGTTGGCACTCGTTGAGCAGAATTTTCTACCTACGTCTCTTTTGTCGTCGTTTGAAGTATGTATAGGGTCATTTTAAACATACTGATGTTTGAAAACAAACAAAAAAAATGAATTCAAATGTAAATAAAGGTATTCTTGCAGCTCTCTTCTTGTATACAAAGTTGACACTAGGTGATCGGCATTTTCTGCGTACGTGTCTTTTGTTGTTCGTTGAGAAAACGTGTTCGCATCGGTAATAATTTTGTTATTTGTAAATTAAATAAATATATAAACTGTGTTACAAAAAGTACAAATAGTAACATAGTATAATATAGTGCAGTTTATAATTTCTGAAACTAATGTGAAAAAACCACAAATAAAAAATCTGTGTTTCGATTTTCAAACAGAATTTGGCATTTTTTTACAAAAGCCTCCGTCAATTCCTTGCCTACGCTAGGTGCTATACTGAGAACAACTGGAACTGTACCAAATATGAAGCGAGCCAGGATCGTCTGGTTTAGCGTCTGCTGGTGCAATTGTGCATTCATTGATGCTGTCACTTGTACTTGCAGTTTTAAACCAATTATATATTTATGCATTAAAAAATTTGTATATGAATTCAAATTCCCACTGTGCACGTTTAAAGATTTTTAATAAAAATAAATAAAAAAAACAACATTTAATTTTTATTTTATTTTCAAGATTTCTTTCCAAAAATATTTAAATATATTTCTATACTACTTTTTGTACTGAAACAACTGATATGTTTCACTGGAAACATATTTATATTCAGGTCGTTTAAAATCATGTTTTATTTTGAACATATTTTTGTTTCGATTCAAATATTTATTTTATTTGGATGTAGTAATTATTATGTTTCCATTAGAACATACTCCATTTTAAAGGGGCAACATTAAAATGTTTCCGGAATATTATAATGTAAGTCAGAGCTCATTACAACACTGTTCAAGTCTCAATACAACCCTGTTTACAAATGATTTATCAGCCAATTATATATTATGTTTACAGAAAATTCCAAACATACATGTTAATGCCTGCAAAATTATGTTTGGGAGAGCCCTATTTTTTTGCAGCGTGTTGTTATAAAAAAAATCAAACCAGCAATTCCTTAAAAGTCGCTCCTCATACGTTCAATAACACTGTGCGCAAATTTGGCAATCATTTTTGACACCAGAAATGAAAATTGGATATTCTTATGGATTTGGACATTATAAGAACAATGGCGTTTTCAGTTTTTGAGGAATCTTTTGGTTGGTAAATGTTGGATATAAAGTTAAACTCATTTTTATTTTATCCAAAACATGCTTCATATCTCAGGTCCTGTTAAAGGAATTTTGAAAATTGTTATGTTCATATAATTTGTGTTCTGTTATGCCATTTCTCTTCAGTAAGGTTTGCCATTTTATGATGGAGAGATATACGAATTCGAATTTCGGTAGTAAATTTTAATAATTTCGACACGTTGTTGGCTCATATATCTTTCCATCGTGAAATGGCAAACCTTACTGAAGAGAAATGTCAAAAAAGCGGCAAGTAATATGGCGTCGTTTGCTGTCTCTGTCACTCTACTTTTGTAGCGTCCCTGTTGAAAAATCCTTGAAAAAAACCTTTATAGCGCTCTTATTTATTATAAATTATGATGAGAAATTATTTTTTGGTGATCACAATTAAACTTTATTTGATACATTATGTTAGTATCAAATAACGTTTAATCCGACCAAATTAAAATGATATCTTAAAAGTTATTTTAAGGAAATGGTGGTTTTTTGTCTAAAGTTCACTTTAAAGTTAACTTTAAAAGTGCTCTTGTAGTTTTAATCTTAGGGACACATTCACGCGACATACCTTAAAATCTTTGTTCTTGTATTATGAGTTCATAAAAAATTTCAAATTAGTGATTTCTTGAAAGCCGCGCTTGACACAGTCGATACTATGTCAGAAATCATGGTGCCACAATTTTGTTTTCTCAATAAAAAAATGATTGAACATTAATTCAAGTATTCTTAACAATATTCAATTAAAATATAAAATATACAAAACAACAAATCATTTTTATTGATTTATGTCAATATCATGAAGGTTAAAAGTTTTCTGGATTTGCATTCGCGAATGTTGTTAGAGGGGACTACCATATTCGGTTGACACTCGAAAATATTCTAGATTTCTTCTAAATTGATTATAGTTCAAAATATAAAAATAGAAATACAAAAAAATAAATAATTTTATAAAAAACACAAAAAAATAATAGTATTTAATAGTTAATAGTATTTATGGTATTAATTTTATGGTATGGAAAACTATTGATTTTATGGTATTTTTTCCGACTGTATAAGAACCGACTTAGCAGTTGAAAGAACCAAATAAGTTAGACGCAACAAATTTCTATTTTGTTTTTATATTTTATTTATTAGTTCTATAACATAAATCTACGTTTAATCTAAATATTGAATAAAATAGGCGGTAAAATAGACCGTAACAAAAGCGCTCTGAGCCACTAGAAACTAAACATCCGGCATCTGCACAAAACTAAATTAGCAAAGAGTATCCTGTATCCTTCCGCATTGCATGCAACAAATGCAAATGTTTTACACACTTCTAAGGCGTAGCATAAAAAACTAGATTTCTGTTTTTTTTTTGTTTTTCATTTCTATTTCATAAAAAATGAAATAAATAATATAAATTGAATTTAACGCCACCACCATCACCATGAACCATGACGCGCGGGGCCACGAAAGGTGCGCGCATTACAAACGTTAAACGCGACGGCAGCCGCATTGCATGGCAATGGCAATCCCGACAACAACAACAACAACAACAACAAGAGCAACAACCACATTGGCGACGGCGACGGCTGAGTCGCGTATCCCTAAAGGGGCGGCAACCAACTCCTATTTAGCTGTCATACAATACATCCTGTTTCAGGCTTTTCCAGAGGGTTGCAAATGTGGCAGACAATGAAACCAACAACAACAACAAAAAAAAAAAACGAAAATAAAAATAAAAAATATTAAACATGAAAATAAAAACCAACCCCGGATATTTATGAAATTATATGCGGCAATACATTGGTGCAAATGTCGATATAAAACATTTTGTTATTTTTTTGTTATGATAATGATAACTGATTCATTCAGATATCAGTTCTATTTAAGTATATCTGTTTTTTTTATTATATATTTTTTATTCTATCTATTGCGTGTGTATTTATAAATTACATTTTTATTGCATTTCACAGGCGTTGTTTTTTGTATAGATTTTTTTTTTATTTTTACATTCACATCATTTTTTTCACATTGTCAGTTATCCTTGGAAGCTGTGAAGTAACGCATCCCTCGTATGACACGCAAAGGCGATGCCCATTTAATAAAAAATAATAATAATAATAAACACCCTTGAGGTGTTGCCAATGTCTAACACATTTGTTAATTGATTTCTTAAATATTGAACTAATATAAAAATAAATATTATATTTTAATAGCTAATTTTAATTTTTTGAAGTTACAGAAATATTTGTATTGAATTTTATTTATTTATTATTTATTTTTATCTTTTAATGCTAAAAAATTGAATCTGCTTGCAACAATCATTTTATGTTTGCCATGAATAAAATTAGTAGCATAAATTAATGTAGCATTAATAGAAATTCATTTATATAAGTAATATAATGAGAAATCATCAAATTCAATGAATGTCTATTACCAGTAGAATATTACACACAGCAGACTAATTTGTTGTGGCAACCAAATAAATTGCCCAACCAAATTATTAGACTGCGGCAACAGAAGTTAGAGTATTTGCAACCACCTCTTAATTCGATTGGGGAAACCTCCAAGTGTCTGTGCATGAGGTTGTGGCAACCTTTAAGTCATTATGCATGAGGTTGTTGCAACCTCCAAATCGGTGAGCAAGAAGTTGTCGCAACTTTATTTTAAAATTTTTTTTTTTTTTAATTAAAACTTATTTTTGTAAAGTTTTCTATATGTATTATAGATGTTCCCTAAAAAATAAACGCATTATGAAAAGATACATTTATTATTATATTTTTCATAATCCAAAAAAAATAGACAAAACTATTTCCATTGACATATACAGTCACATATTTTTTATATACAAACTGTATTAAATTAATTAATTATATTATTCGACGAATCTTAGCGATCCCACATACCCGCCCAACCGACCGAGATGCTCGTCCGTCTATCGTACGGACATGGTGACCGGCAGCAACAAACCTGACTGTCCTGTGATTCAATTCGGCTACAGATTTAGTATCATCAGCTGGCACATATTTAAGTGAATATTTATTTATTTAAATGGTCAAATATTAATTGTTTTAAAATGTCAATGGAGTCACATTGTAATATAAGATGATATAGGTTATTTATTATTATTTATATATTTGTATTATTTATATATTTGATCGGCAATATTACTTAATTAATAAAGTCCCTATGGTCTTGGACTTGTGAAAATGTTTATGAAATTGGCAGTTGTTACGGCAACCATATGAGCAGTTGAGCGAACTAACATTTCGCTTATAGCAACAACAAATAAGTATATTTCGGTTGCAAGAATGAAACGTTGGTTCGATTAACCTCATGTGTGTATGCTTTATCATATTTATTTCCTGAAATCTAATTAAATATCTAAACATAACGGTCAACATGTTTTAGTTTAAATAATTAATAAATATGAATAATTGTCTCTAAATAAATCGAACGGTTAGATTTATTTAGAGACAATTATTCATAAGACAATTCTTCTCTGGGATCATTCTTTTCCATATTATCCTATACATTTCAAGTAAATACCGTACAATACTTTCATAACATGTAATATATGTTAAAATAACTTTCGCGTCTTTTACTTGAATTGGCCAATAAGAAAAATCATTACACTCCGAAGAAAATGTCCCATGAAGTACACCTAGAAAAAAATTCCATCAAACCCCATTAAAATTGGTCACTAGGACAATTATTGATTTAATGGTATACAAAAAATAAATCTTTTCATATAAACTCGATGGCAATGTCATGGTATTTTCTATTACATTTAATATCATAGCATAATTATATTTTATCAATTTTTGTTCCCGTGGTTTTTGATCCTGATCTGTAGATCATTTTCTTATACAAAATCAAAACAAACAATTAGAACCAGGTTCGTTTTTGGATCAATTACTGATCTGGTACTGTACGTATCAAGAGTAAATTTGTTTGTGGTGATGTTATGCTATTGTGAATAGCACTTAATAAGAAGAAGAATTTGTGTTGAAAAAGAAAGAGCAGAAGAAAACAGTGCTGCCAAATTTTTTAAAATAGAACCGATGGAGTTCCCGTGTAACAGATCTGATTCAAGTACCACGGGAACGCAGATATTATGTTTTACTCAGCAATCCCAATTGTTGAAATCATGGTATAATCATGTTTTTCATAGCGTCATTGTTTGCAGCAACCATTTCATGCTTGTTTCAAACATGTCTATCGTATTCGTCAACCTAAAGACGCTGAAAAAATACTGTGCAAAAATATTTGTGAGGCAAGACATTTTTTGTACAGCGTTTTAGATTATTTTCGTAATCTTCTGATATATAATTATTCAGTTAGTTATTATAATTATAAAATTTAATTATTATTCGTTTTGCAATGACACAATTAATAAAAAAAAGAATTGGGAATGATAATGATACTCAAGAATGTTCATAGTTTTATTGTTACAATTATGCCTCAATTATATTTTAAAAGTGAATTTCAATTACGATATCGTCGTTGTAGAACGAAAAGTCACCAAATACATTTTCAAAATGCCAAATATTCATTTACAAAAATCTTTATATATCTGTCAATTTTTAATCGATGATTTAAATTTTTTTACCATATGATAACAAAATGTAAATCTATCAATTGATATTTAAACTTTAAAAATGCATCAATTACTTTTTATAATATTAATCACCAAACTCGAAATTTAAGTTTTTCATAAAAATGTATTTGGTGACTTTTCGTTTTACAACGACGATATTTAAATAAAATAAATTGTACAATGAATAAACTTAAATTCATTTTTGTTTTACAAAATTATTAGGAAAATGTAATTCGACCATACCATAAATTTAATAATACGTATCATTATATATTTATAGGTCTTACTTATTGTAATTAAAATAAAACATTATAAAATTTAAGGTACAACATATTGTATTAACACTTTGAATATTATTGAACTGATGGTACGCTTCCTATTGACCAATTTGAATAGTATAAATAATTGTTTTTTTATTAAATACTATTAATTAACCAATTGTTTAGTACCAATTAATTTTTTTTACATTAAATGCGTGGAAAGAAATTCTTCAATTCAAAATTTGACACGATAAATTAAACAGAGGAGCATACTTGATATGCACAAGAGCCAACTATTTTTTTTTATTACGCACTATTTTTGCCGTTAAGTTTTTATTATATTATTTAATAAATTTTGCAAACTTTTGTCCATAATGACTACCAAGAGCGCCTTGTTAAAAATTGACTATTCCATTTGCTGAATATTTCACATTGTTGTAATTTTGTGACATTTGGGTGCTGCACCCGTCGGCACCCCTCCGTTCGCGTAATGCGCAAAATTTAATACAAAGCCGTGATAAACTTTTGAAAATATTTCAACAAAATGTGCACAAAATATATCCACAGGGTGGCGTTGCGGATGATCAGCACTAGCAGCGGCGTTTACTAATAATTGTTATTAGCGTCCCATGGTGATAATCACTTAATTTGTAGCTCGTGCTAGTGAAAGGACAATGTACGTGCCGGTCTTAATGCGGTGTCCCGTTGCAAAGATACTCACTACTTAATTGTATGTTTTAGAGGAGGTGAGCGCATGCGTTGCCCTTTGACACATGCTCAACGCACTTTTGAATAATGTGCGCATTAAGGTTTTTTTTTTTGCAAATACCTCAAAAAAAAATTTAATATTTTTTATATATTTATTTTTATTAAAAATAAAATATATTGCAGCAATTACGTATTAAATTCAAAAACCTCATTTAAAACTCTGCAGCCATTCAAACGTTATTAATAAAAATGACTTAAAATCGCATAGCGCCCTCTGTTGGAATTTGAAGCAAATTTAATTCATTGCGTGCGTCCAACAAGTAGTTAGTTTTTACAATTTTTTCGGAATATTAATAACATATGCATATTACACATATGTTTTCTGTGTCATTAAATTCCATGACTTAGAATTTAAACGCAATTTAATTAACTTGTACACGCACGCATCTCATCGCATATCGCATATACTGTATTTGAATATTTACGGCGTCATTATGCGCCTGATAAACTCGACTCGAATTTTGCATTTTTGCAATTATTTACAAATTATGATGGGTTTGAGTTGCCATAACTTGTAAATAATTGCAAATCTATTTAATTGCATTGTAATAGTTGATTTTATTGATCGTTTTAGTTCAATGTCATTGAGAAATAACGTAGTACTCGATTGCAAATTTTCACATTGCGAAAAGGTGGGAATTAGTTCAGAGGTTTTTCTGTTGCTAATGGTGGGAAAATGCATTATACACTCAGAGGAAAATGTCCCATTAACTACATAATAGTACGACCATTGTTTAGATGGTTCATGTATTATTCGTTTTATCATATTGATTCAAAAGTTTCTAATCATTTTGATAGTACTTGAAAAATTCAGTACCATTAATTTAAAAATTTCAATATTATTAAATATATAGGCATAAATACTATTGTTTTAATGATGTTCTCCTGTAATAATAATCATGTCACTATGTAGCATATAAAAACTAAAATACTAATAGAAACATGTTTGCTTTGTGCGTGATTTTGCGGGTTTACACAAAATGGTCGCATGCATTTTTTTGTTATAATGGATTAATACACATTATAAATAATAGTTTTTTACTATTAAAAATAGTGAATAGGATAAATTATTATTTTAATACTAAAATACAATTAAAAACTAGAAAATACCATGACATTGCCATTGAGTTTATATGAAAAGATTTATTTTTTGTATACTATTAAATCAATAATTGTCCTATTGACATATTTTAATGGGATTTGAGGGAATTTTTTTCTGGGTGTACATATTAGGAAAATATATACTTATTAGGAAAATATATTCATATTAGGAAAATATAATTCGAATATACCATGAAATTAATAATATAATGAAATAATATATATGAAATCAATAAATATGTATAGTTCTTGTTTATTGTTATTAAAAGACTACATTCTAAAATGTATGATACAACACCATATTGTATTAACAGTTTGCATATTTTTGAACTAATGCTATCATCCTATTGATCGATTTTAATAGTATAAATAATTGTTTTTGTATAAAAATACTAAGTATTCATTTTTGCTGCATGTTGGATAATTATAACTTAGGACAAGAACTAATTAGTAAAATATAAATAGAAATTGAAATGTCAGATCGAAATCAATACTTTATGCTAAGGATAGATAATATCTAATTTCACAGAATGTGAAAATAAACATAATATGTATGTGTCTATTTCCAAAATCAACATTATCTGATTCCGTCGGTCAGATTTTCATTTAATAAAATCTACACACAGAAAAATCGTTTTTTTTTTGGCATGAGATTGGAAGAACGAAAAAGTTAGTTGTACCAACTAACTTTATTCGGATAAATTGAATTGTCTACAAATTTGTTGTCGAAACTACCAACCGAATATGGTGCTTAAAATATAAGCCTATACACACTCCCAGTGGTTCTAAATCTGTACTAAGTTGTTCTAAAACAGTTCGAAATTGGTTGTAGTCCAAACTACAACTGTTTTAGTTTTGACAATAACAACCGACTAAGCGGTTGAGAGAACCGAATATGTTGGTTGGGCAAAGAGTTGATTGGCGTAACAAAACTCTATTCTGTGTGTAGTGACAAAGTAGATTTATGTTTTTAAAATAATTTTCATATAAAATAAGTCTTTAAAAAATGACAAAATATAAAACATGAATGTTAAATTTCCATCGAATTGGTTGGTGCGAACAAAATGCTTTAGTTGGAAATGGTCGCCTCAAATATAAAATTATATTTTTATTTAATTATAAGTATATAACACTTGAGTACATACTACATAATTATTTAGGCAAGTTATTTCCTATATTTTAGTATTAAATAATAAAAGACCAACCAAGAGTTTATACGCAATCAAATACAATGTCCCGATTCGAGGGAGGAATATTATTGACAAATGATCTAAAGGTATCTCAGTAACCACAGATCAGATGTTGATGTAATTTTTTAAGAAACTCGGTTAATTTGGATGTTTTTTGAACTCTACAAACACTTAATCAATTTGTACCAAATATAATATTATCTCTCTAAAACCTACTTGGCGTAACACTGCGAACTACGTTTTTTTGTAAGTATCGTAATGGAATTCCGATTACAGGCGAAAAAGTCAACAAAATTACAATTTTTTCGATATTTTTTTCCCAAAATACACCCAAATGCTTAATTTAGGTGGCTTTCTATGTTACCAAGTTGAAGTTTTTGACATTACGAAATAGTTAAGAGAACCAAATAGGTAGATTGTACGCAAAAATTGCTATTCTGTGTGCAACTTTATATACAGATTTGGTAACAATAAATGCTAATAAGTCGAATGTTTCATTTAAATATAATTTCTACAAATTAGTTAATTGAACTGCTATATTCGGTTGATACTACAAATAATAGTATAAACACTGACAACATATTACGTACATAGAAAAAATATTGAACGTAAATAACATTACTGACATAACAACTGACATTAATTTATACAAAATAATGAATTCTATTAATATAATTAATTGGATGTACGAATTATTTGATAGTATAAAACAAATCCCTTCTGGGTTGGTGTATATGCTAAAATATATAATTATTTATCATATACATCAACCGACAGTTTTACAGGTACTACATAGTTTTACAACCACTACACAGTTTTAAATTCACTACACAGTATTACCGATCTAATTTTAGATTGGTTTATGCCAACGCGTGCTTGGCTATTCAGTTCGTCGGGCCGTATTTTCGTACATCGTGCGTATATCATGACTTTCGTTTTATATAGCTTTATTGGTGACTTGAACTTTGGACAACAAGTAGTACGTAAAGTAGTAAAATAAAAAAAAAATTACAAAAAAAAATAACAAATAAAAAACATTTTTTTTTTAATCAGGTGTGTTAATTTTTGTTCAATTAATTTATTAATTAATATAATTAATTTATTAATTAATATAATTAATTTATCTATATACATATATAAAACTCTTGGTCCGTCAGTCTGTCTGTCGGTCTGTCTGTCTGTCTGTCTGTCTGTCTGTCTGTCTGTCTGTCTGTCTGTCTGTTTGTTCCAGCATCACGTCTAAACCGCTGAACCGATTTAACTGAAATTTTGCACCAGGATACTATGGAGTCCGGAGGGTGTCATAGGCTATATATGGGCGGGATTGGACAAAGGGGCGTGGTACCTCCCATACAACCTAAACTTTCAAAACGACATAACTCAGCACAATGAAAAAGATGAAACAAAAAACTAAAATTCACCACACTAAAACTCATCACACTAAAACTCACCACAATAAAACTCACCACGCTAAAACTCACCACACTAAAAATTCACTAAACTAAAAATTCAACACACTAAAACTCACCACATTAAAACTAACTACACTAAAACTTCTACTGGGAAAAACTCTACGGGGAAGAATTCTTCCGGGAAGAGTTCTACCGGGAAGAATTTTACGGTAAAGCGTTCTATGGGGAAGAATTCTGTGGCGAAATATTCTACTGTCTGAATTGTCTTTGAGAAAAGTTGGCGGAGAATTATTATTTGGTTACTACATTTATAAAACCAATAAAAACTTCCACAGCGAATCACGGGCCCCTGATATAAAAAATAATAATAATGTTTTTTTATATTAATAAAATCGCTTTATATCTATGAATTCACAAAATCTTGGCACGAGTCGTGCACGGGTCCAGCTAGTTAATTAATATAATTAAATATTTAATCAATAATATTAAATGTCGTATCGGCGATTAAACAATTAAAAATTAAATGTATTGATAATTTTGTTTGCTATATTCATACATATTTTTTTTTCTGTTAGCATATACACACACCCAACGAGTTAACAGTTGAGAGAACGGAAATTATTGATTGCGACAATTCGTTGGTTGTAACAACGAATTTATATGCTGCGTTACTCATTAATTTCATGAAATTAATGACAATAAAATACATTTTTTTAGTCATGTAAAAAATAATGGTATTGATAAGTAAAGAGATGTGTTTTAAATCATAATGCCGACTACTACTTAAAAGATTTTTTTAATAATTTATGGCTACAATCTTTGTTATGCTAAAGCATTACGTTTCAACAAATAAGGGTGCCAATGATAAAAGGCCTGCATTAACTAGTAAATATAATTGTAAAGTAAAATGAAAAAAATACGATTTTTATTATATCAATACTCACTACATTATATAAAGACTTTATTATATAAAGACTCACTACAAAATAAATACAACACACCATAATGCAAACCGAACCCAGTAATTATGAAAAACATTTGTAAAAAATAAAATTTCAAAATTATATTATTAAAAAAAATGAAAAAAACAAAAAAGTTGACGATAAAAATTCAAGTAGACGAAAAACGATTTCTGCAAAATGATACAAACTATAATTGGTTGCACATTAAAAGAAAAATACGTAGGTTGTTGCAACAAACAATCAACAACAAAAAAAAATGTTTTGTTTTTGTTGATTGTTGAAATGGTCAGCAGTAATTTGCGCTGCAATTATGTGTAATTCGCAGGCCATGTTTATGCCAAACTTGTTACCAATGTGCGGCACTGCATGGCAAGAAGTCAACGCAAACAGGACGAATTATTGGACGGTGCAAAATTTAAATAAAAACTGCATTATACGATTTCCGACAATTTGGCGCAAATCGTTTGGCAAGTACAATTGTACAGAGCAGGTTGGAGCCAGCGCAAAAAAAATAAAAATTAAAAAAAAAAAATAATTATAAAAAAAGAAATATAAAAAAATACAAAAAAAAACTGAACAGTCAACCTGTTCAAGTCATGTTAAGTGCCTCGACTACTCGACACAAATAAAACAACTCAAGAAACCAACAGCGTCCTCTTGGGCCAATTATTATTAATAATATTTACAACAACAATGAAACAACAACAATGGCACCGCTGTTATTGTTGCTGTTTTTTTGAGTTCTTTTTTTAAATTTTTTTTTTGCAGCAAAAAAATTAATAGGACCGCATTCATTAAATCCATTTAGAGCAAACGCAAAATTATTGCACAGTCCGTACCTCGAATGCCCCCTACTTTCCGCCTTAATTGCAGTGCGCTGTCGACCGACAGTCGTCCGTCCGGCCGAATGAATGAACAAGTGAACGGGGCCGAAACGGATGCCAAGTATCGGCCATTAAAATGGCCAACATCAGTTGAAAAACAACAACAACAACATGAATAAGAAAAGGCGCGTTCAAGCAGCAGCAGCAGCAACAAAAGCAGTCTGTAAATTAGTTAAGAAAAAATACAGTAGCTGCTACAAAACCTTTTTTTTTTCATTTTTCATTTTACTGCTGTATTTTCTTTGTACTTCTTTTTTCTTTTTCTTTCTCTTTTTCATTATATTTAAATTTTGTTCCTTTTCTTTTTATTATTTTATGCCATTTTTTGCTGCTCTTGATTTTTGTATTTTGCATTTTTCGCTGTTTTTCTGCAATAATTAGTTTCCGAGAAATTGCGCCAAAGAAATGCAGCCCAGTCCGCAGTAGTCGCCGTCGTCGGCACCGCCGCCATTTTGCATGCAACACAACAAACACACGCACACATTGCCCATTCGTTGCATTGCGCCATCTCTTTCTAATTAGTCATAATTCGCATGCAACTTTAAGTGACTCAAATCAAATAATAAAAACTATTAAAAACACCACAGACATTATAAAAAATGGTAATTGACAAAATATGCTAAAAGTAGCTAAGTGCTATTGTGAAAAATGTTTTTCTTTAATGAACAACGAACAACACAGAGAATAGAGATTTGTTGCGCAAACCAACTCTTTGCCCAACCTACTTACTCGGTTCTCTCAACCGCTTAGTTGGTTGTTATTGTCAAAACTAAAAGAGTTGTAATTTGAACTACAACCAATTTCGAACAGTTTTAGTACAATTTAGTACAGTTTTAGAACAACTGACAGTGAATATATACTAATATTTCAAGCGCCAATTGAATACGGCAGTTCTGTCTACAAATTTGTAGACAATTTGTTTGTTACAACTAATTCTTTTGTTCTTCCAACCTCTTGTCAAAAGAATTTTGTTTTCTGTGTGTACAATTTATAAAGCGCAAACGACATTAGCTACGGTATTCTAAATTTTTACGCCAACCTACTTATTGGCAAACCAATTTTTCGGTTCACTCAACTGTTAAGTCGGTTATTATTCGGGTAATAGTTTAAACTGCAATCAATTAAGAACAGATTTTAGAACATTTAATAATATTCCAAGCGACGACGGAATATGGCAGTTTCATCAACCAAATTCCACTAACCAATATGTTGAAATTCGTTTTAATCGACTGATGTTGGTTGTTATAACTAACTTTTTCTTTATTTTAACATCATGTCAAAATACGATTTTACTGTGAATATCAGAAAGCAACATGTGACATTAGCAAAAGTTACATATAATCATATCACATAATGCAAATGTCGTCACTATCATGCCAAAAGGGCCAATGTGTAATTTGTTAAATTTGAGTTTTTTATATTTTTGAAGGTAGTTTTTCCTCAAGTATACTGTGCCAAAATCATGTGTGATTTTGTTGAATATTTCTAGCCACAAAAGGCAAAATCAAAAGGGTGATTTGAAAAATTCGAAAATCTTGTCATGCCAAAAGGGCGAATCGGTTCGTTATTTTGCTATAACTTTTTGTTAGTATTAGATGAAATAGTGGTGTAAAGGCATGAATTGGTTGTTTTTAAAACAGCTATTGATTGACATCATTTTTTTTTTAAATCAATATTGTTCAAATTTTTCTTGCAAATAATAAAAAATTCGAAAACTTATTTTTAAGTAATGATGATAATCGATAGGTGCGTTAAAAACAAACATTTAGTGTCTTTACATCACTATTTTATTTTGTGCCCCTGAAAATGTATGGCAAAAATATTTGCGTTTTGGTCAGAATATAGTCAAACAAAATCCATATTTAGAATTCAGTAAGTTGTCCAAATCAAAAGATATTGTATATGCTAATTGATGAATAAACCAAAATATTGAAAAAATTTAATTTTACAAAAAAAAAATAATTTAACTAATTTGTAAATCAATTCAAACTTTATAATTTGATTTCCCCACATTTCTAAAAATGCACATTCCCCCCTTTGGCATATCAGTGACGATATGAAATATACGTTTTTAATTTAAATACTTTGTAATGCATAATGTAACCATCCGATTCGTGATAGTAACGATTATTTTAATCATACTACACTCAAAATAATAATTCTGCTATTCATAGCAAACTCTGAATGCTGAATTTTAGCAAACTTTAAATTGCATTTACAGCATACTTTTATCTGCAATAGCGAACTGTTTGCTGGGAATCTTAGTTCTGCTAGTGATCAAGATCGTGCTAGTGTCACTGGTGTACATGTCGCTAGTGTAGCTAACCTGCACTAGATGACGCCATAGTTACGAGACGCTGAAGCTAAATGTGTCTATAATTCGTAGACTCTTATTCGACAACATGTTTATTTAAAAGAGATATTTCTTCTACGTAGTAATAATGCACGCATGCAAGAGTGAACTAGTGAAATAAAGGTAAAATAAAAAAATAAAATAAATATAATAAAAAAATAAAAAAAGTAAAAAAATAAAAAAAGTAAAAAAAAAATCAGAAATAAAAAAATATATTTAAAATACAAAAAAAAAAAATGTTTTTATTTTCTTTTTTATGAACTGCAGTTAACAGAAAAAAAAAGTTAAAACGACGGCTCTAATAAGGACTGCGTCGAATAAAATTGTCCGCTACAAAAATGAAAAAATCTAGAAATCTAGTAATCGAATTTTTATAGAATAAAATATTTTATTTTGCAAATTATTTTTAGATTTAAAAAAAAAAATATAAAAAACCAGAAATTAATATTTTTTAATAAAAAGTTTTAATTTTTCCGTAACCCCTTCCATTAATGTTGTAATTATAGTGTTCGACACCCTCACAGCTGCTGAAGACCACTTTCTTTTAAAGTCTTGAAGGTCTTTGGCCACTTTTTTTGTTGTCTTCATCTCCCTTTTTACTAAAGCCCAGTATCACTCAATCGGCCTGAGTTCTGGACAGTTTGGTGGATTGGCTTCTCTAGGCACCAAAATCACTGCATTTTGTTGGATCCACTCTAAGGCCGTTTTGCTGTAGTAACATGAAGCGAGGTCAGGCCAAAAAAATGTGGACACTTCATGTTGGCGTAAAAATGGAAGCAATCTCTTTTGCAAGCATTCCTTCACATATATTTCGCTTTAATTGTACCCGATGTCACGAACAACTGCAAATTGCCTGCCAAACAAGGAATTTCTTTGGGAATTTTGTCATTTTTTTTTGATTTAAATTTTTCAGCGACATTTCCTCGAGAATCGGATGTATAAAATTGCTGCCCAGGTAGCTGAGAAAAGTCCGCTAAAACATAAGTTTCGTCGTCCATTATGCAGCAATCGAATTTTTAAAAAAATCTTGGTTCAGCTTTTTAGCTCGTTGTTTTGCGGTTTCATTCTTGACGGCATTTCTATCCGGAACTTTTTGGACCTTGTACGTCTTCAGCCCAGCTTCTTTCTTAGTCCTGCGCACGAAAGATTCTGAGCAATCCGCCTTTCTCGCCAATTTCCTTCCGGATATGCTTGGATCTTTCTTTAAAATATTCAAAATCTTCTTTGACTTTTCACGATCATGTGGGCCTTTTTTTTACCAGAACATTTCTTCCGATCAATACTCAGGTCTTCCTTAAAGCGGTTGATAACGCGAGAAATGGTCTTAGGGTTAGCCCCTACCTCCTTGGCAATTTTTTTAAAAGACCAACTAGGTTGTTTTTGAAAAATTTTAATTATATTTTCTCGCACTTCCACTTCGTTTGCCATTTTCTCGTTAAATAAATTTTGCATTGACTATAACTGACACAAATTATTTTCTGCCATTTAATTCAGAGCTACTATGATCAAATTTTTTTAATTTGAATCTTGCAATAGCACATTATGGGAAGATATGTAACGGACAATTTTATTCGACGCAGTCCTTAGCATAAAAAAAAGTTTACTGAAACAGCAAATGACAGAAATCCGGCGCTTTCTTTTTTTCAGCAAACATTTTTGCTATATTGCCAACTTTATTTCCACTTTTACAGATAGTGTGTAAATATAGCAAAAAAATTGATCACTACGTTAATTAATTTTTAATTGATTCATCGCCGATACGACCTTTAATTGAATTGATTAAATATTTAATCATATTAATTAATAATTAGAAAATAAACAAAAAGTTACATCAAAACAATTAAATTATTTGCTAAAACGACTATAGAATTAATTGTATTAATTAAATATTTTATCATCTTAATTAATAAATTAAAAGAAAAAAAACTAAATATAATAAGCAAAAAAGTTTCTAACATCAAAACAATAAAATTATTTGCTAAAACGACTATGGAATTAATTGTATTGATTAAATATTTTATCATCTTAATTAATAAATTAAAAAAAAAAAAATAAATATTACATCAATAAAATTAAATAATTTGTTGAAATTACTATTGAATTAATTGCATTGCTGAGCACACGGCAAACAAGCAAATGATGGAATTTTTGTTTGCGCGTTTGGTTGTACGCATATTATTCGCATTTGGTATATGCCAAGATATACACTTATAGAGCTTGATCATCCTCTAAGTGTGTCGTCAAAAATGGGGATGATGGCAATGGTTGCATATTTAATTATGCTTCCAACTTTATCATAAGAGAGTATATTTTATGTACTTTCTCAAAAATTTATAACATTATTTTTTAATTAATAATTAACTTAATTAATAAATTTAATTAATAATTAACTGCATGAGAATTATAAAAACTGTGAAAATAATAAAAATACTTTTAAAACCATACCAATCTATTTACGCAAAGTCCTTAATTGGTATATTTTTGGAAGCAAACCACATTTTTAGTGAATGTGTTTGCTAAATACATTAAAACTCGTTGCTAGACCAGATAATGGTACACAATTATTTATGGTTGCTGTATTTACGTCGATTATTTTTTCTGTGCATGATATTTTGGTTGTGGATACTACTTATATATTTGAACAAAACTACAAAATTTGAGTAATACCAAAACTCCTAAACAAAACCGAAACGCAATTTTTTATGAAAGCCCAAATATATTTCTTGGATATCTTTCTTGGATTTAAAAAAAAAAATGACGTTGAAAAATTTTGGAGGCAATTGAAAGTTTTTCAAGGTAATGTTTTCGAAAATTCAATAAAGTCAACCAAGAAATATATTTGGGCTATTAGAAAAAATTACGTCCCGGTTTTCTAAGTTTTGGACTCTTAGAAGAGCCTGGAATTTTTAAATCCACCGGTTCTTTACCGCTTTATATTTATAATAATTCTATAAAATTTTTTTTATCAATCTGTGTGCTATATACACATTTTCTAAACTTTGTATTTCCCGTGGCAATACTTTCTGATTCAACAATTCTTCCTCGCGCCAATTCTTCACCGGGCAATACTACCTGGAAAATTCTATTCCGGAAAATTATTTTTCACATTAGTCTTCCCAGTACAATTCTTCGTCGAATTCTACCGCGAACAAATCTACCACGGACAATACATACTTTTTAGACAATTTTAATATCATGCCGCGTATTTTAAAAAATGAAACTTTTCATCTATAGTTAGTATAACTTAATATGTGTAGCACTGCATACTTAAATGTTGCAAATGACTCTCATGGCTAATTTAAAACATTTTGATGCCATTACCAATGCGCCAAGATTAATGCAGAATATGCTAAATAATAAAAAAGCTGCTCCAACGCAAATTGCAGCCTAAAAAAATGTAAAAAAAAATAAAGAAATGGCCGCAAATAATGCAAGCAAAAACTACTTGAAAGTCTACAACAAAAACAATAGCAAAAACAACAGCAGCAACCAACAACAACCATGTCTAAAAAAACTAAGTTGCAACAAACAACAAAAAAAAAACGCAAAATGAACCAACGACTTACGATTGGAAGAAGTCGCCGTCGCGAAACCGGGTCCAAGCGACCAACCGACCGAACGAACGACCGGCCGATCGTCCAACCGAACAACAACGCCTTTAAAGTCTTTTGATTGCCTGATGGCACGCAATCGAAGCAACAGCAGCAGTAGCAGCAGTCAGCAACTTTAGCGAAGCCCACAGCGCGGCCGCGAAGACTGCAACAACGGCGGCCATTTCGCAGCGCATCCCTGCAGCCATGTTGCTGCTGCTGTCATCGCTACCAGTTTGAACTGTTTGGTGGAAGCCACACTCACATCATGTAGTGTCCAACCAAATTAGTTGAATGAGGCGTTATAAACCACTTCCAAGTATAATACACAGTTAAAAATATGCGTTGTAAATGTAACAAATATCCTTTGTTGATGCACAGTTAAAAATATGCGTTGTAAATGTAACAAATATCATTTGTTGATGCTAATTTGTTAAAACAATAGCTCAATTAATAAAAACCACAATTAGTTGTGCTAAGTTTATTAAAAAAGTGTATTTTATGCATTTATTAAACAACTACAAAAAAAAAAAAGCTTTTGTTAATATAACAAATTAGTTTGTCAATTTAGCAAATTATTTGTAATATCTACGAAATAATTTAATAGCTTTTATTGAAATATAAAAGTATACTTTTAATCTTTCTTTATAGAAATACATAAAAATATGCATAGTTGAAAGTAGTAAACACCGTTCATTAATACAGAAAATATATTATTTAATATAACAAAAAGTTTTGCTGCATATACAAACATATACAAACATTCTTTCTTTATAGAAATATATAAATATAACTATATTTCTATAGTAAACACCATTCATTAATACAGAAAATATATTATTTAATATAACAAAAAGTTTTGCTACATATACAAACATTTTTAATAAATTTAAAACATTTACATTAATGTTATATAGAAAATACAATTTAAAGTTTTGCTAAAGTAATAAAGATTAATACATCTTATAAAACAGCAACAGAACTGTGGTTTTCAAATTAATTGCAGGTGAAATGGTCGTTCATTGATACAACAAACGTCGTATGTAAAATTAACAAAAAAAAAAAACTTCATTAAATTAGCTAATTTTTTTTGTATTTGTTAAATAATTTCTTAAATTTTTTAATGTATTAATTATTACAACAAAGTGTTTATTATATGAATTATTTTTTCGTTTTTCAAATCAACGAAATAATCTGTCAATTTATAATCATTTACAAAAAATGTAATTAAATTATTTAAAATGCTAATGAAATTAAAATTGATCATATTTTTTTATCGTAATCATAAAGCACAAATTTGCTACATATTTGGTGCTTTCAACAAAAAATAATTGTTAAATGTTTGTTAAAGTTTGATCAACAATCAACTGTCTTCAATTCATACTGCAAAATGTTTTGCAAATATTACGAACAGTTTTAATCAATTTCGTTGTAAATCAATTTACAAATTTATTTATAATATATTGCATTCATTCCAATTACTTCCTCAGTATAATTAAAGAAATATTTTGCTATTTCTACAAATGATTTAGTTATATTAATGATGCTCAATTCTTAATACAGCGAATTATTTGATTGATATTTTCTTATTTTTTACATATATTTATTATTAAATATAATTATTGCATTATAAAAATAACTATATATTTTTTATTTTAACAATTTATGTAATAATAAATAATATTTATTAATACAAAAAATGCTTTTGCTATATTTATGAAAATGTAATTGATTTAGTTAATTTAAAATGAAAATTTTATATTAAAAAAATGTTAAAAGGCACGTTAATCAGCATCAAATTTTTATTGATTAAAGTGTTGGCTATATTTACAAATTTTGTGTTCAGTGTAGCAATGCGATATCTGTGGGATGCATTGGTATTGGGCGGACGCTCATCTTGTCGAACGACTTCTGTGCGACTTGGTGCAACGCTTGTTTATTTGCCATTTCGTTTTTTAACATTATCATCATTATATATTTTTTGTTTTTTTTTATTTATTTTTTTTTTAATTTAATTTTTTTCGTTTTGGCTTTTAGCTTACTTAGTATTTGTATTTTAAATTGTTGCTGTGATTATTAATGCAATTTTTGTTGCACTGTTGTATGCCACTAATCTAGAGGAAGCGATCATCGCACATTTGAATTAATCGCAATCGCAACCGCAGCTGCACACAATCTATATGTTCGTCTGTTCATCTATCTATACTACCATCCATTACTCTATTTATTGAGACGTCTGTCTGTCCGACACAGCATGTCACGGCGTTGCCACGGCTAGTTATTAAATTAATTTTGTTGTATTATTAAAACCAAAGCAGCAGAAGCAGCACCAGGCACCACTTGGCTGCTATTCGTCGAAATTATATATCTCACGATCAGCGATCGTGGCATTGGTAATGAGCTCGACACTGAACACTAAGTGTGAATAAATGTATTTCTTGGTTTGTTTAAAACGTAGATGCACTTGCTGTTGATAGATATGGGGGGGGGGGGGCCTCCATTTAGATATCTATGAAATTAGTGTCTTTAAACATTAATTGATAGTTTAAATAGATTTATTATAGAAAGCTAAAACTTTTTGAGACTGAAAACATTTATGAATTTTAAATAACTTGACAAATACTGTAAAAATCAGCAAAAATAAAATTGCATTTAAATATTTTAATTTTTTAAATTTATTTTAAAATAGTAATACTCTGTATACTATTAAATCAATAATGATTGAATGTATGTGGCAAAATATTATTGGCATTAGAAAAGGGATCAAAAAGTAAAGATACCTGGGTCTATAGAAAATTTAAGTAGCTTTTCTTCAAAAATTGAATGCTCCAATTAGCTGAAATATCGTTCAAAAATCTTGCGATTCTAAAGAAAGTATTGTTCTGTTTTTATAATTGTTTCGCAACAAAATGAAAACTAAGTCGTTTAATTTCGTAAGACTCTTAAGGAATGTGCTCGACGAATCTCCCGTACTCCCGTTATTTCCACAAATAACATTGAAGGCCAAAATTCTAACAAATATCCTTACAAATGCCATGAAATGTGGCTTTTCCTTTTCGCACCTGATCGTCCTTAAAGTAAAACCACTGGATGACGGGGTCTTTGAAAAACTTAAGAAAAGATACTAGGACCCTTTTCAACAAAGCTAAAAGGCACAGAGCGTCCTCTACTACCAAGAACAAAAATATAACATCAAACCACTCGAAAAGGTCCAAAGAACGGTTTGTCTTGGAATTTTAGGTACACTCATTGCCCAGTTAACCATAAGGGTCCATTGGGCCCGGGCCCAGGGCAGCAAAATGTAAGAGGCCGCAATCAACAATAACGTAATATTTTATTTCCAAAGATTTTATGATGGTAAAACCCACAGAAGCATATCTAGTAGCCGCATATCTTGTAGTCGCGGTAGCTCAGTGGTTAGTGCGTTGGACTGCGAGCCGAAAGGTCCCCGGTTCAAGCCTGGACTGGGGTTAATTAACAACATTTTTTCATAGAAACATTTTTCTATACCGTGCTACCTCTCGTCAGTAAATGGCAAACCTACGAGAGTAAAACATTGCCTATGAAAGCTCTCACCCGCCGTTCGGATTCGGCATTAAACTGTAGGTCCCACCACTTTGAGTACAAATATAACACGCACCGCTCAAAATGGTGAGGGAGCTCGGCCGAAGTTCTATACAGGACTGTGGCGCCAAACTATTATTATTATTATATCTAGTTTATCCGAGTACACGAGTACAGTGCCGAGTACACATCGAACAAAACCATTGACACTGTTTTAAACATATGTCCAATACAATTTCATGTTAAATATGAAGCTGCTATCGCAGCGGCTTGACTTTACATTGGGAGGTGGCTCAATTTCGAAACATTAACCAATACTATAATTAACTTAATTCCCCAAATGGTTTCTTTAGGAAATTGGAACTGTGGCCGTATCCGGAGGCAAACAAGCATACCGCCGTAAAGTTCGTCTTCCCGACTTAGGACGAAAGGAACAAGACCTAGTCTTGTCAAGCTACCCGGGGATCTATGTCTACACAGACGGGTCAAAATGGTCAAACAGGATTCTTTTGTGAAGGCTTCTTTTGTGATAAATTATCTGCGAGAAAAAAGTCTTCTCACTGCCTTTTCTAGACAGTCAAATCATATCCATCAAAGCCATATCCACCGACGAAGTTAAATCCATGGAGGTTATACAATGCAAAGAGGTCCTAGCGGATCTCCAACTGGTTAACATTTTTCCTGGATACTCGTTAGCAAAACAGATATTGCCAATGATTTTACGAAGAATCTTTATCTCTAACACTCCCAGTGCTCTTTCGTCGGTGAAGGCCAGCGTCCACTAGCGATTTGTAGAGCATTATTTTTGTCCGGCGAGAGAGGGCTCTACTTCTCAATTGCCTACTGAGCCAGAAGTAACACCTATTAGCAAGAGTTATTCTCCATTTAATCTCATGACTGACGTAGTTGTTAGTGGTAATGCTGGATCCCAGATAGACGAAGACGTTCACAATGTCGAACTTATCAGTCTCAAAATTCACTTTATGTCCAAGATGTACGAACTCTTTTTTGCTCGTTGGCACAAGTTACTTCCTCTTGTCCTCGTCCATCGCTAGTCCCATTCAATGCGACTCTTTCATCAATCGTATGAATGCTGCGCTGACTGCTCCTTTGCCAATGATATCAATATCATCGGCATATGCGAGCAGCATGAAAGATAGAGACACTTTGACGGAGTTCGGCAGCTCGATATATTTTGTCCATCAATAACTTAAAAAAATCGCACAATAGCTACTTACCCTATCTGAAACCTTGTTCGGTATCAATTGGCTCGGAGAGGTCTTTTCCTATTTAGGGTCATCCTGCAAAGCCTTATAAGTTTCACAAGTATACCGAACTCAGACATTGAGGCGTATAGTTGATTTCTTATCGGAGTGTCGAAGGCGGCTTTATAGTCGACCAATAAGTGGTAGGTGTTGACCCGTTTTTCTAGAGTCTTTTTCTGGATTTGACGCAGTGTGAAAATCTGGTCTATGGTGGACTATTCATGTCTGAAGCCGCACTCATAAGGTCCAATCCGTCTGTTGACGATGGGCTTCGCCTTTCACATAATACGCTCGCTAGAACCTAATAAAAGATTGGGCAGAGCACACTGAGGTTCACGTTACTTGACATCCTTCACCCGACCATATATATTTTTTTTTTTACATATTAGCCAACGCTCAGGGTATGCCCCCTATTCATGCAATGCACAGTGTTGATCAAATGAAAGGATTATAGGTGGGAGGGAGGAAAGATGAAGTAGTTTCGCTGGATGTTTGTTTTTAACTTGCCAATATCAAAGATGTCGGGAAAAACAGACGCAGGGAGATTGTTCCACAAACGTATCGTGCGACTAAAGAACGAATTCTCTCTGTAATTCGTTGTTCTGTTGAGAGCCGTGTGGACTACGAAGGGGTGGGCTTAGTTCGATGCCCGAGTAGAACGAGAAAACACACGACCTGGTGGAATCTGGTCATGAATTTCCCTTGAACACTTTCCGTTGTAATACGTATAAAACAGGCTTACACACCCAACGATCCTTCGGTGGTCAAGAGAACCAATAGTCGATGAAATATTTTCATCTCCTATTACATATATCGCACGTTGTTGTATTCTGTCGAGGAACTCCAAGGAGGATTTTGAAGCCCCTGCCCAAATGTGCGAATGATGCTCCTACCTGACTATTCCTACCTCGTCACGGTCGCGTGGCGGAATCTCAACGTCGTCATCAAGTAATGGGGTTACCGGATTTATTTCCCTATCGGTGAAATTGCTAGCATCATCACCGGACAACAGTTTAGAGATGTGTTCCCTACATATTTTTAGTATGCACTGGATATCAGTCCCTAGATGTCCGTTCTCATCTCTACGAGAAGAGGCTCCGGTCTATGAATCATCGGGTAGGCGTCTTATCTACTAAAAAATTGTTGAGCCTTATTCCTCACACTCATGCCTTTCGACCTCTCTTCTTTGGCGCCTGAAAAGACGTCACTCTTTTTCTCTTTTTATCGCTCCTTCGCCGCTCGTGTAGCTACTGAGTACAGGGTGGATCTGTATGCAGCTTCTCTCTCTGTAGTGGCCGCGCGACACTCTTGGTCATACCACTGATTTCTAAGGAGGCTTTGAAATCCAAGCACCTCTTCGGCAGCCATACGGATAGAGCAGAAGATATAGTTCCACTGTGCGCTTATATCATCGAGAGAAGATAAGCTCATGGGATTATTAACTACACAAATATTTAATGGTATGAATCCAGGGAGGTCCAAGTCACAAAATGGTTATGGCACTCTCCAGACAAATATAAGACAAACAAAATTCAATAAAGAGGAGTTAATACAAATCACAGGCATCCTCACGGGCCATAACGAGAAAAGTCGACTCTTACATCTACAGTGCCTGTAAGGAAGAGACATACACGCTTGAACACAACTTGTATTACTGCTAGGCTTTTGCCCGACTAAGAATTATCAACTTAGGAGATCCCTTTATTTCATCATTGAAACAACTGGGAAGCTTGGACTGGTAAAAACGAAGAAACTTTGTCAAAACAACGAAATTTCTAATCGAGTTTTAAGTTGGAAAACATTGACAAGAACATGTTGTAAGCGACTCATGATTTGAATCAAGAAATATTTCACGTCCTGTCCGTAGAAATATATTTGTACCACAACAAGAAAAAGTTTCTCACAGACTGCACAACCTGTATGCCTAGAAATTGTCAAAGTTTGCGCATCATTCGATTTGGAAATTGCTCAACTTGATCAAAATATAAAAGGCTATCTTTGCAGCAATCGTTATTTTAGATAACTATTACGGCTATTTGAAAAGTTATCTATTAAACTTCGTTTGGACACCTCAGAAAGAAGTATTTTCAAAGTAACTAAATCGAGATAATCCTCTTATAAAAGGTTGACTAAAAGATATATTTGAGTTATCTAATCCGTTGTCTGGAGGACAACTTTCCGAAAATGTCTATTATTAGTTAGACATAAACATAACTTTTCAAAAAGGCGATAATTCGTCTGTTGGATATCTTTTGGATTACTTTTTTGACTACATTCGAACATCGTTAACTTTTAAAAGTTAGCATAAAAGTAATTTTTGGATATCTTTTGTCTTTTTTGGGGCGGGTAACTTGAGAGATAGTCATGTATGATTCAATAAACTACAAATAGTAATCAACCAATATTTTTTATTGAAATTTCGTTTGATAAATTATTTGTTCTACAAAAAGGTTTACGAAATACGCAAATTTACGAATTGTAGAACAAAAAAATTAACACAATTTAAACAAAATGTATAAAAGACAATATAAAGATTTTCGATGAAGTTTTATTTTGAAAGTGTCGACTTTTTAAAATTTCCATTGAAAACAAAATACTGGAAATGAATTTTCAAAAAGAAAATGAGTTAAAAATATTCTAATCTTAGATTTATTATAAATTAATATTCAACAAAAACATAATCCAAACTACTGCATTCATTATATTCTATTTTTGGAATTTAAAGTAACAATTAAAAATTCATAGGCTTAAAATTGGAACCAATCATCAAATCCACTGAAGTGTTACTTGTGACAAAATTTTGAGCCGCAACCGCCCACCTATGTGGTTGCTACTTAAAATTAAAGGATATAAAAATCCAATTGAAAATAAATTTCACATAAATTAGACACATTTCGCCCACATAATTTGAAAAGTATGGCATAAACCAAAACGAAATATTGTGAATCGAAAAAAAAAAATCGCAGGCGTCAACGAACGGAATTTCTAAGCCGTTGACAATAATTTGCACGCAGGCGTAAAAGGATTCGCATTAGGATACAAAAAGGATCCACAAAGAGTACAAAAGCATTCATATATGTGGCTGTTACGCGGAAATGTGCTGCGCACGTACCAAACACCAACAGGCGATCGACGGACCAACCAACTCACATGTGTTGTGCGACGCAAAGTAGGTTGAGCTGGAGGCAGGATGCAGAAAGTACGCATTCGCGCTTCGGCTCGAGCGGCAGAATACGCCCAGTAGCTCAGATGCACAGAATGTGTTCGTCCTTTTTATGACACACACACACACAAATGAACGAAACAACGACAGGCAGCGCTTGGCTCGGCTCGCTCTTCTTGCATCCTGACAAAACAGGAAATTTATTTGAATTTTGAATTCTATTAAAAATCGAAATAAAGGTGAACCAGTGAATAGTGCGAGTGCGTTTACGTTGCCTTTGCCGTATGTGGGGCGTGACTGGGTGTAACGCCCTTAACGTTGAGGGCTGAGTGAAATCACAGCCGCCGTTCTGTTCTGTTCTGCTCCGTTCGATGTTTAGGGCTCGCGACAAACAATTCGCAAAACAATCGCATCGAATGTGAATTGAAAAATCAATGATATTTCGAGAAGTTTCTTATGGTCGTTTGTCACATGTCACCCCGGAAGTCCATAGATTAGGTTGCACACCGATAAGGGGGAGTTGGTTAATTCGGATTATGATTTTAATAGTAATTGACATACGAGTTTTGGTTTTGTGCTGCAGCATATTACAGAGTAAATTGGTATTAAAATTCATGACAAAAAATATAGCAGCAATTACACTTAGCAATTGAGATGTTTATATTATTCATATTTCTAGCAAATAAATATGTTTGTCGTGAATATGAAAATTGTTTTTAATAAAATCAAAATGTCAAAAATGTTTGGAAATTTTATTTAATTATAATAAAGTTAAATTTATTAACAATAATTAGAATTTATTATTACTAAACAAAAGTATGAGCGCAATTACACTTAGTTTTATAGAAGATTATGTTTTTCTAACAAATAAATATGTTTGTCGTAAAAATGAACATTGTTTTTAATTCAATCAAAACGTCATAAATGTTTGGAAATTTTCTATGATACTAATAAAGTTAAATTAATTAATATAAATTAGAATGTAGTATTATTAAAATGAAATAAATATTATTTTTAATATATTTATATCAATACATATACTTTGCTACAAGCATTTTTATTTTTGAAATATATTTAAATATTTAAATAATATAATCAACTTCTTTTATATGATTACTTCTTGTATGTATTTTTTGTTTTTAACAATATAAAATCTTAATATATTTGAATTAAAATTTTCGCAACCACTAAAAAATATACTTGCTACGATTGTTAACATAATTGTCATAAATAGTGTAACCATACACATTTTTATGACGAATTTAATAATTTTAATTAATCAACAAATTTTCAGTACATTTATTACAAAATAAATATCAATATGTTATAAATATTTAATATAATTGTCACAAGTACCCAAAATTATTTAGTCGCATTGTAGAACAACTATATTTTACAGCAAACATTCTTATATAATATTTATGCATTTTCCAATTATTATGATTTGTTCGTTTATAATGCAAAAAGTAAAAACTTCATTGCACAATTTTTTTTTGTAACTAAATAATAATTAAAAGCATAATATGTTCTCTGTAAACATATTTATTATCTGTGTGTATAAATATTGTAAAATTCTAATTATAGATTATTTTTCAACTAATTATATAAAATAGTTAAAACTTATAATAAGTAAAAATACACTATCATTTGTGTTTACTAAATTTAAGATTAAAATCATTATATGTTCTCTGTAAACATATTTATTATCTGTGTGTATAAATATTGTTAAATTCTAATTATAGATTATGTTTCAACTAATTATATAAAATAGTTAAAACTTATAATTTGTAAAAATATATTATCATATTTGTTAATTACATTTGTTATAAACATAATTTCAATATGTTGTAAAATAATAATAATTGTCGCATGTACGTACTTCACAAAAAACTTATATTTTGCAGCAAGCATTATATAATTGCAACCAATATTATTGAATTTCTATTTTAACAATTTTATAATACTTAAAACCATACAATTCTTCTCATTGTAATTTCTTCTAATTCCAGATTATTTTTCAACTAAATATATAAAATAGTTGAAACATATATATAGTAAAAATACATTATCATCTTTGTTAATTACATTTGTTATAAACATAATTTCAATATGTTGGAAATATGACTAATAATTGTCGAAAGTACGTAAAATTATAGCACCACACTCTGCACAAAAAACATATATTTTGCAGCAAGCATTAAAATAATTGCCAGCAATATTGTTGATTTTTTATTTTAACAATTTTATAATACTTAAAATCATACAATTCATCTCATAGTCATTTCTAATACTAAATATTTAGTTAAAGTTGCATTTAAGTATATTAAACATCAGTTTAAACACTCTATATAATTGCTGTAAACATATTTGTATTCTGTGTGCACAAATTATGTAATATTTTTATCATTTTCTACTATTTACATAGAGTAGTTAAGCTCATATTTAATAAAAATAAATTATCATATTTTTGTAATCAGAAAAAACTATGTCTGACAATTATAAAAATATTTCTATAAGTATTTAAGACTTTACTACTTAGAAATTGTTTGCAAATATTAATTAATATTATATAAATATTTAATATTGAAAGTAATATAAATTTTAGCGATTTGCCGCGCATAATTTCTGATTATAAAACATATTCCTACTTACTACAAATATAAATAAATTTGTCATAAATTTTACAGAAAAAATACATACAATAACATTTTTTTGTGAAAATAAAATGTTATAAATCTGTAATTGTTCTCGATGTATTTTTAAAAAATTAAATTCAAAGATTACTTCCTAATATCATTTGCACTTAAATCCTATTATATAAACAATGCGCCATTTTATACGTTAAATGGAAAATTCCTAAAAAAATAAAATATAAAAACTTCAAAATGTAATTATTTTCAACGGAAGTTCATTCATCCAAATATGGCACCCATTTGTGTGTGTGTCTCATGGTAAAGGGTGCTACGCCATTATAAAATCCTTTCAATGCATCATTTTTTTTCTATTATTATTTTTTTTATGGAAAAGGATCTCATGTCGCGCACAGTATTTTGTTTCGAGTTGAATTGTTGTCGTTGAAATCTTGATGGATGTGTTGATGATGATGATGCTGCCCTGAACGTTTGTTGCTGCATGTAATAGTTTTATTTGTATTGCGTAATTTGCTGCGTCCTGCAATTATCCTGCGTACATTTAAAGTATCAATTTACATACAGGATATGCAATGGCAAGATGCAGCATTTGGCGCGAGCCATTGTGTATTTGGGCGAATAGTTTTTACATTTTCAATTTCAAATCATATGAGGTATTTGTAGGATTTATTTAATATTTTATTTTTATTTGATTTTTGATTTAATTTAATTTGTTTTATTTTATTTTTTTTATAATTTTATTTTATTTTTTTTAAAATTTTATTTTCTTCTTTTTTTATTTATTTTATTTTTATTTTTTTAATTTTATTTTTATTCTATTACATTTTTATTTTATTATTATTATTTTTATTACTTTATTATTATTTTTTTATTTTTATTCTTTTTTATTTTATTTTATTCTATTTTATTTAATTCTATTATTATTTTACTTTTATTTTTACTTTATTTTTATAATTTTTTATTTTATTTTTATTTTTATTTTTTATTTTTCATTTCTTACTTTTTATTTTTTATTTTTTATTTTTTATTTTTTATTTTTATTTTTATTTTAATTTATTTTATTTTATTTTATTTTATTTTATTTTATTTTATTTTTATTATTATTTTTATTTTATTTTATTTTTATTTTTATTTTTATTTTTATTTTATTTTATTTTTATTTTATTTTTATTTTTATTTTTATTTTTATTTTATTTTATTTTAATTTTATTTAATTTTTATTTTATTTTTATTTTTAATTAATTTTATTTTTATTTTATTTTTATTTTATTTTTATTTTTATTTTTATTTTTATTTTTATTTTATTTTTATTTTATTTTAATCTATTTTTATATACTTTTATTTTATTTTTATTTTATTTTTTTTTATAATTTATTTTTATTTAATTTTGTTTTGTATTATTTTATTTTTATTTTCATTTTATTTTATTTTATTTTATTTTTATTTTTATTTTGTTTTTATTTTATTTTATTTCATTTTATTTTTATTTTTATTTTATTTTTATTTTTTTTTTATTTTATTTTATTTTTATTTTTATTTTTATTTTTATTTTTAATTTTATTTAATTTTATTTTATATTATTTTATTTTATTTTATTTTATTTTATTTTTATTTTTATTTTATTTCAACCTATTTTAATTTACTTTTATTTTTATTTTAATTTATTTTTATTTGCTTTTATTTTTATTTTATTTTATTTTTTTTTTTTTTTTTATTATTATTTTTATTTTATTTATATTTATATTTTTATTGAATTTTATTTTTATTTTATTATTATTTTTATTTTATTTAATTTTATTTTATTTTTTTTTATCCTATTTGAATTTACTTTTATTTTTATTTTAATCTATTTTTATTTACTTTTATTTTATTTTTATTTATAATTTATTTTTATTTAATTTTTATTTTGTTTTGTATTATTTTATTTTATTTTTGTTTTTTTTAATTAATTTTTTTAATTTAATTTATTTTATTTTTATATTATTTTTTTTTCCATAAATCTTAACTGTATTTAAAAGCATTCAAATAATTTTCGAAGATATATCTGCTTGTAAATCTTTTTTTTTTTCTATTGATTTATATAAAATTAATGACTACACTCAGAGGAAAATGTCCTATTAAGTACTTATTGGTACGATTGGTACTTATTGATAGTTTTTGTTTTATATTAATTCAAAAGTTTTCTAATTAATTTGATAGTATTCGAAAAATTCAGTACCATTCCGTTAAATATTTCAATATTATTATTTTAATAGTATAAATACTATTGTGTTAATGGTTTCCACCTATTATAATAAAAATGGCATTAAAAATATAAACGCGGATAAAAACATGTTCGTTTGTACATCATTCTGAGTGTCTCTATTAATAAATTATACTACCCAACACGATCCACGAACCAACAGGAAAAATGAGAACCGATACAAAAAGGTTAGAAATTTTCATTATTAGCTTGAAATATGTGCATTAGATCCAAAATGTTTAAGAAATCGTCCAAAAATAGTTTTAAAAAATCAATATTTTTGGAGTTTAGAGTCAAATATCTGAAAAACCTACCAAAATATTAGTATTTGTCGGTATATTGTAAGTAGTCTTGACAATTGAAAGAAAAATTGCGTTCTCAGTTTTTTGTAGAACCGGCTGTGTAAGGGACTGTATTATAAAATGTGGCTGAAAAGGGCCTGTTAATTCGAGAGTAGTTTCCTTAAAAACGTTATGTATCAGAAAAAACTCAGTCAAAATCAGCCAGCGCGAATTATATAGAATTGATGTATGGGATGTTCATGGTAAACATTTTTCTCATATTGTTGAGTAGTGTTATTATGGAAAATGTAATTCAACTATACCATAAAATTAATAATACGTATCATTAAATATTTATAGGTCGTGCTTATTGTAATTAAAAGAGTACACTATAAAATTAATGGTACAACAACATATTATATTAACTGTTTGAATATTATTGAACTAAGAATAAATTATTGCTTTTGTTTCACTAGATTTTTTTGGGATGTACATAATTAACTATAATCAGATTGATTTTTCCTATGGGCTTCCATCAATCATTTCTAATAATTGCGGTTATTTCTTAGAGTTTTTGGCGGTTGAATCAGTTTCATATTACACCCACAAAAAAATTCCCTCAAATCCTATTAAAATTGGTCAATAGGACAATTATTGATATAATAGTACACACAAAATAAATCCTTTCATATAAACTCAATGGCAGTCTCATGGTATTTTCTAGCATTTAATGGTATTTTTCGATTAAAATAATAATTTATCCTATTGAAATTTTTTAATGGTAAAAAACTATTACTTATATAGTATTTTTTTCTGGGTCTACAGTTTAGTTTAAAATTTAGGTTTTGAATTTTATTATAATAAATCGTAAAACAAATATATAAATGTGTACACACAAACAGTTCCTTTTCTTTGCATGACGTTGGATGAACCAAAAAGTAAGTGGTAACAACCAACTTCATATGGTTAAAATGACATTTCTGCATATCGATTGATTAAACTTCTATATTCGGTTGTAAAACAACAAATGGCTGTAAAACTACTCTAAAATGATTGTAGTTCAAACCACAAATGTTTTTATTTTGGCTTTAAGAGCCGACTTAACAGTTGAGAGAACTGACTAAGTTGGTTGGTGCCAACAAATGTACAATCTGTTTGTACTTTATGACATTAAAGCAATTAAAAATTTGATATTAAATGAATAAATGTCATTTGAATAGATATTAAAATTATAGCTGTACAAAAACATTAATATAATGCAAAAAAACGACAACAATAGCAACACCGCCATAATGTCAAAATAATGAAAAAATTATGGTTTAGCGCTAAAGCTGAAAAAAATATAATTTTTATTGTAAGTATGAATCCCACAGATACTACAAACGTACAAAAAAACATGTTAAAAGTGAACCGTTAAAATGCCGTGACAATATAAATGGAAAAACAATTTAAAAATTCAAAATAGTCAACCAACAAAAAAAAGGTATTTTGCGTGAACGCAATATTAACTGATTCTATGAAGCATGTCATGAAATGCATTCGCATAGATACGAGATACAGTATTATTGTGGTTTTTGTTGCTTTTTTATATGGTAGTAGAAACAAAGAAACCGTTGAAATGGAGGCGTAACAAAAACAAAAAAAAGTTTTGAATGTAAATAAAAATAGTAAAAATATTTTAAAAAAATGGCAAAAAAAAAATTAATAACATGTGTGTGTTTTTTTTTAATTTTGTTGATGACAAACCAGAGAAAGAGCCACTTTTATGCGTGCGTGCGTCGGTAATACCAACATCAACAAATGGTCAACCAACCAACCAACCAACAAGTTCATCAACCAACGAACCATTCAGAGTATGTAGTACCATGTAATACCTTCAACCTATTCCCAACACACATTGCCTCTCGAACCTATAGGTTTATCGCTCGTTTCACATAACGTTCGCACAGATCGTGCTCCGATATATTATTAGGTTGAACACATAATTAAAATATCATTCAGTTGACATGTTTTTCCGACTAGCTACCACCTACCGTAACGCAACGCATTTTAAAATGGTTTTTCTATCCAATGCAGCCCTACTAAATATAGGTTCGCCATTTTTATTTTGTTGTCAATTTTCATAACTATTACTTTGCAATCATACATTATATTATTATATGTTTTGTCATTGTCATCGTTGTGTTTTTATTTTTATTTTTGTGGTACTCCCTTTATTAATCTTTTTAATGTAAAACCTTTACCTTGTAGCCCCACCCATCGTTAACCGTTTTGTTCTATCAGCAACCATTAATGTTTGTGGCAAATATAGTATTATTGTGCGTCTGCACTATATATTTTATTATCTTATCTTAGATGTTGTATTTAATTTTATGTCTATATTGTGTTAGGTTCACTGTTTTAATTGTAGTTGTTTCGCTTAAACGTTTTATTTTAAAAGTTTAATTGGTTTTGTTAACTAATTAATGGAATATTTGTAATTAGCTCTGATAGAAATCACATTTAGAAAATGGATTTATCTAAAAAAAATATTTTAACGTTTGATTGTATTATTTAAACAGAGTCCATTAAAAACTGTATGCTTTTAATAATATTAAGAATTTTAAATATTGTTTTAAAATAGTAGTGCAGTATGCTATGTGAGTAACAAAATAAATAAAATTATTAGGTTTTTAAAGAAATATTCATATTTTTTAAATCTTTTTATTATTTTCTATTAATTCAATTTTGTTATATTCAAATTTGCAAAAGGATTCCCTTTAAAAAAACATAATATCGTCACTGCCATGCCAAAGGGGCGAATGTGCATTTTTAAAAATGTTGGGAAATCAAATTTTAAAGTTTGAAGTGCTTTAGAAATTAGAAAAATGTATATTTTCTTTCATTTTTTCTGTTATTTTAGTTTATTCGCCAATTATTATAACGTATATAAAATATCTTTAGATTTGGACAACCTACTGAATTATAAATACGGATTTTGTGAGGATATATCCTGATCGAAACGCAAATATTTTTGTTTTTTATGATATAACTTTTTATTAGCGCAAGATAAAATAGTAATGTAGAGGCATTAATTGTTTGTTTTTAAAGCACCTATCGAACTGCATCATTAATTAAAAATATTTTGTCAAACATTAATTTGCCAGAAAAAAAATGTTTGGCAAAATATTTTTAAATAATGATGCAGTTCGATAGGTGCTTTAAAAATAAACAATTAATACCTCAACACTACTATTATATCTTATACCAATAAAAAATTATGGCGAAAAAACGAAAGGATTCGCCCTTTTGTCATGAAGAGATTTTCAATTTTTCCAATTTCTTCGTTTTTTTGCTATAATTTTTTATTGGTTCAAGATAAAATAGTGTTGTAAAGGCTAATTAATGATGCCAATAGATAGGTACTATTTTATCTTGCGCTAATAAAAAGTTAAAGCATAAAAAACAAAAATATTTGCGTGATCAAGATATAGCCTCACAAAATTCGTATTCCTATATAATTGACTCTTATTATACTTTATAATTGACGAAAAAACCAAAATAACAGAACAAATTGAAAAAATATAAATGTTGCTTATTTTTAACTTTAAAATTTGATTTCCAAACATTTTTAAAGTGAACATTCGTCCCTTTGGCATGACAGTGACGATATGATCTATATTTCCATATGATATTTCACAAAAACTTCAACTCAACAATATCATAGCATGTGAAAAATTTGAAAACCATATTGTGTAATTTCTTCAACTCAACAATATTTTTCTTTTCATAGAATGTGAAGGTGTTTCAAAATCATACAAAAACTTCAAAGTTTAATTAATCTAAACTATAAGGCTGAGGGTGAAATATGAAGTTAATATGTGTTTCAAATGTATCAGGGCACTTTCCCGATAGCCATTACCCTAAAAGACATTTCCCCGAAATGTCCATTTCGGGAAAATGTTTATTTCTGGGAAATGTCCATTTGAGGAAAATGTCCATTTTGGGGAAATGTACAATTCAGGAAAATGTATATTTCGACGAAATGTTCATTTCGAAGATATGTCCATTTCGAGGAAATATCAATTTCTGGAAAATGTTATTTTTGAGGAAATTTACTTTTTGAAGAAATTTTCATTTCGGGGATATGTCCATTCGGATAAGTGGCCGTTCGAAGAAATATTCATTTCTGAAAAATATGAATTTGGGCAAAGGCTTTGGGTAAAATGTCTGTCGGGGAAATGTACATGAACCATATCAATAATTTACAAGTGTTTTCTTGAATTCAGTCAATACTTTTGATTGTTTTGCTAGTTATTCAGAACTGTTTATAAAGACTACTAAAGTAATAATATTACTTTTATTTCAAAATACTTTAAATTGACCAACGTTTTCTTGAATTCAGTCAATACTTTTGATTCCGTTGCTGATTTATTTTTAACTGTTTATAAAGAACGCAAGAAATTATGGACTTTGAACCTACATATGTTCGAACTTAAACAAAAATATTGTTTTTATATGTTATATTCCCTTTTTATACCCTAAACAAAAAGTGAAAGTGTTTTTAATGCTATTACTCTTTATTTGCGTAAAATAAAATAATGATGTAGAGGTATTATTTGTTTGTTTTTAAAGCACCTATCGATTGTCATCATTATTTAAAAATAACTTGTCAAAAATTCATAGCCATTTGTTATTTGCAAGAAAAATGTTTGGCAAAATATTTTTAAATAATGATGCCAATCGATAGGTGCTTTTAAAACAAAGAATTAATGTATCTACACCAATATTTTATTTTGCCCCAATAAAGAGTTATAGTAAAAAAACGAAAAGATTCGCCCTTTTGGCATGACAAAATTTTCAATTTTTCAAATTCGCCCTTTTGGTTTTGTCTTTTGTGGCTAGAAATACCCAACAGAATGACATGCGATTTTGGCACAGCATACTTGAGGATAAACTACATTTAAAAATGTAAAAAACGCAAATGTCAAAAATTGCACATTCGCCCCATTGGCATGATAGTGACGATATGTACTTTATTCCTACAAAAAACATATTTGTACATAATTCCGACACTTGCTTGTTAAGCATTATCTTAACTAAATTTTGTTTTATTTTTAATTTTGTTTTATTTTTAATTTTGTTTTATAAATTTATTTTGAAACTAAAATCAAAAATCTACATTCAAGTTTTACAGAAATTAAATTAAAAAAGTAAAGGTTAACATGATTTAAAAATAATTAAAATTGTATCAGTGTTTTAAACATTAATAGGTACTTAAAACAAGTAGTATTTAAAGTTACAAGAAACCTTACAAGGCATTCATAAAACATAATTTTTCTCATTTTTTAATTAATTAATTTTCTCATTTATGAAATATATTCATGAATTATGTATAATACTAAAAAAAAATGTGTACCGACCATTTATGTTCAAATACCTCATAAAATTTACATCTACAGGTCAATTTTACTTTATACGGACCTAAATGAACTTTTTTGGTTAAATATGCTGATTTTATGCTCAAATATACACGCTGCAAAAAAAAAGGGCTCTCCCAAACATAATTTTGCAGGCATTACATATATCTTTGGAGCTTTATGCAAAAAAGGTTATATTACATTGCCAAACATTATTATAATTACAGCCAAACATATTTTTGTTTTCGTTCAAACATATTTATGTTCACAATGAATAATTTCGGTGCACTTGCAAACTTATATATGTTTGAATGTGAAAAACATTTTATTTGCATGTAAACATGTTGATGTTTACATTTCACATTAATGTAAAAAAGTAAAAAAAAAAAAATATTCAAATGAAAGGAAATTCTTCATCGATTGCAAGATTGTAGTAATTTTCAGAATTTGTAAACTCTGTTGATCTATGCACCACTTTAAATGGTAACCATACACATTACCTCATATGTGTAGGGTATTTATAGTCGGTTTAGACTTTTGACTTTCATAATTCTTACTAACTTCATCACACCAACGATCACAATTTCCCTACTTCAAAATTTCCCATGTTACCTAACATTTCTTACTGTTCGATGTTCGAAGTCTTCCTAATATTCGATATTTTTTATTTTCTTCCGCTTAATTAGGATTTGTTTTTGGCTTCTGCAGGTTACATCTATTTCGCACAATGTATGAAATTTTTATTATGAATTATGAAGAATATGCCTTAAAATGTGTCCCAGAATCTTTTACAATTACTCATGACTTATGAATATATTATTCATAACACATCAGTAGACATGCGCATGATTTTATTTAATTAAACATAATAATAATCTAAAATAATAAAAACCAAATCATTATGATTACTTATTCTTAGCTGGATATCACACTCAGAAAAAATTCTTTTAAAATTAAGTTATTGATTCAATAGTATACAAAAAATTAATATTTTCATATAAATACAAAAACAATTTAATAGTATTTAATAGTATTTTGTAGTTTTTAATGGTATTTACCTATTAAAATAATAATTTATACTATTGACTAGTATTAAGAGCAAAAAACTATTGATTTTATAGTATTTTTATCTGAGTGTATGATTAATTTTTGAAAGTTTATGCGTACACTACATGATTTATGATAACATTTCTCTCCGTGTGTTATTAAAATCTATAGGTTTGACGAAAATAATATGAAATATACAAACTATGCGAATTACAGAATAAACAAAATCATTTATTTTCTTAAATAAATTTTAAAATTTTCCAATTATTTAATTTAATTTATAATAAAACTTGGAAAACGAATCACTTAAAAACTTTTAACGTTATTCCTACAGAATACAAATTTGAATGTAATTCCGACACTACTTGCACCTAAATAACACTACACAACACTACACTACATTCTGCGCAATAGTCAGAGTTATTTTTGTATTATGTAAAATGACGCCCTTATTCCGAAAATATGATTTAATAATGTTTCTTTGGAGAGGTATACAAAATATGGGGCAATAACTTTTGAACCGAGCTTTCACAAAGATGGTCACATATATTTGCAAATATCTTGCGTTTTAAATAACACATATGATCAAATGTTATATGGAATGAAAGTTGAATATCGAATAAACAATATCGAATAAACATTTCTTTGAACATTTTTAAATTGGTTCATTAGTTTAAGAGAACTCGAAAGGAGAACTTGAAAAAACATTTCTTTTTCAACAAAAATTTAAGAATAAATTCATTTAAAAAAATTGAAAAAATCGAGAAAGTAAGATGATACACAAATTTTAATTTTTCAAAATTAGTTCACCCTCCGTCGAAGAAATTGAGCTATAAATGACAAAAATATATGGGTAACATTTGAGGATAAATAAAGTTATGTGAAAACAATATAATTGAGTGCCATACAAATAGGCATAAAAATAAAAAATAAAAAATGTGAGCGGATCACGATTATTTTTTGAGCACCTATTGATAGATGATTGCTTGTAATTAATTTTAAATTTTGTAACTTTATCTTTAATACTTAATATGTGATCCAAAAATGTAAACCCATATTTCGTAGTGGATGTAGTAGATTACGTTGACTAAATCGACCCATTTTCGAACTTTGTATTACTATTCTACTAAAATATATTGAAAATAAATTTCACATCATTCGGAATAGCAGTTTTAAAGTTATCGTGTATAGGCGGACAGACAGACGGTCATAACTAAATCGACTCGGAAAATGATGTTGACCAAGAAAATATATACTTTTTCATACCAGTCACGCCTACTAAGAGGCGCTAAAATATCCTCACATATATGTTATAACTTGTAACCCATGGGTATTGGGTATAAACATATTATGCGATTTTTTTTAGTTAATACCCAATTCTAATGCTTTCACATGATTTTTTCTGTTCTCAAAATGTATCCATAGATTTCTTTTCTTTTTACATCATTTTCTTTGGAAATGTACAGGCTAATTTTGCAATATTACAAACTGTGCATCATCATGCGTTTTCAATTTCTCGTCATTTTTTAAATGCATTTTTTAATAAAATGTTGGTTGACAAAATTTACAATTTTCGAGTTCTTCTATAGCGTTCTCTTCAACCAGTAAATCAATTCCAAACTATTGTAAGAAATGTTTATTGAATATTTAATTATCTTTCAGTCGATATAACAATTGCGTTTATGGGTTTTATTAAACGCGAAATATTTACAAATATATGTGACCACCTTTTTGATAGCTCAGTACAAAAGTTATTGCCCGAAATCTCGTAAACCTATCCGTAGAGCATTTTTTAATTTATATATTCAAATTCTGCGAGTCATTTCCAATAATACAAAAATAATGGAATTTACAGCGCAAACTTTTTTTCTCATTTTGTTGTGTAGTGTAATTTTAAGGTACTTTTACGAAATATTTTATCGTAATTTTTTATTTCGTAAAATACACGAATAGTTCGTAGAATAGAATTTGTATTTTTCTATTTTCTTTCCAAAATAATTTTTTACGAATGATTCGTATATATTACGAATCAATATTCGTAAAATGAAAACAAAATTACGAAACTTTCGTTATATTATTTTCTATTACATTTTTTACGAAAGAATAACATATTTTACATTTTACGAAAATATTACTAAACTTTCGTACTAAATGTAAAATTTTTCGAAACATTCGTATTTTTTTACGAATAATTTGTAAAAACAGAAATCCAAACGATTTTGTGTATTTTAAGCCGATTTTATTTTGAGTGTGTACATAATATCGACACTAAATGTTGGACTTCCATATAATTTGTTATTTAACTACCAAATAATTAAATTATGAGAACTTTTTTGTAAATATTATATTTTGTATTAATTAAAATTTATAATTTACTAAAAAAGCAAATACAATGCGCGAAATAAGCATTTCTAAAAAGCATTGAAATGCATTCAGATGTAAAGTTGAAAGGCGATGGGATGGGATGGATCGATCAATGGAAGGACCAACATTTAATTCAAATTCAATCAACCATGTGCTAATGCAAACCTTTTTCACGGTGCAACTGATTGACTGACTGGTGACCCGTGCGTCAATTAAAAAGTTTAGCAAACAACTTCGAACGAGGTGAAAACAGCGAAATTATGCAAAAACACATGAGGTGATATTTTTAATTTACAAACAAAGACCGGTGAAAAATAAACAAATGATCGAACGACTGACTGACTGATTGAATAAATGAAAGAAAGAATGCATAAAATATTAAATTAAAAATCGGCAGCAGCCACATTATGTGATTTCCGTTTGAATTGCATCACAACAGGGACTACAGGGACAAGGATTACGATTGAGGAAAACAAGAACCAGGACAGTTGCACACGCGGCCACAGCACACATGCTGTGTGACATTGTTCGATAGTTGAATGCATAAACAACAACAAAAACAACTTTTACATGTCGATTGTCAGAATGAATTTCCAAATAAATTGCATACAATTGTTGGTGTTGCTGTTGCTGTTGAGCGATACAGCAGGAAAACCGAACATTTTCAGAGGGATATTCAATTTAATGTCACTGCCTTTGTTTTATTTGCAATTTCACTGTAAATTGTTTTTCCGTAGCAATAAACGAGTATCTTGAAACCCCTCAGCAACCAATACCGCAATACAAAGAAGATCATGATGCGGCATTCGTAGCCGCCGCCAAATACAATGGGGAGACAATATCAAAAAATACCTATAAAATAAAAATCACAAATTGACTTTTATTGCGGTCATTTGTGCTGCTCAATTGTCACCCCTCGAAGAGTCACCCTGGACTCTTCGAGGCTGCGCGCCGGCAAATGGTGACAATGATGAAGGTGAAGCTGCTGCTGACGGTTACGAGTGATGAGCAAACAACATTTGTTTAGCACGAACAACAGCAACAACAATTTGTCAATGTCGATAATTTGGCAATCGTGCTAAATGTGTAAACGATACGAGCAATGATAAATAGTGTTCGTAACCATTTAGTTGAGTAGTCGGTACATGGACAATTATGAAATATTGAAAATTCATTTTGATAAACTTAAAATTTTGGTTAATGTTCAATTTACCATCGAAAAATTAAAGAATATGTTTTAGAGATACGATCTATCTTTAGCACACTTGAAAAAGAAACGCTTGCAGTAGAGGTCTACCATATTTGGTAGTATAATTAGAATCAATATAAGTCGTCTTGGAACTTAACTTAGAATCCATAATGGAATGAGTTAAATTCTGATCTTTGACGAAGAACCAGTCGTGAAATCAGTTGCAAGGTCTGTCGGCGTAATACTTGTAAAATAAACCATTGCAAAATAAATCAATCATTGAATCATATCAATCATAAATAACAGCATCAGCATCATTGACGGACGCAATAGAACCATATGTCATCGTTGATTTTCTCTAAGAATCAATGAGCGAACAAGTTTATAGATCGGTAATGTTAGAATCTGAAGTATGTTACAATATCTGATGGGGTTTTACTTGAAGTTTAATTAATGTGGAACCACTTCACTGGAGAGAATCAATCTTGGAAACAGTTGAATCCCGGTGAATTTGAAGAAGAAAAAGTGATAAACTATAAATTGCTATCATTGATGGAGATGCAATTATTATCAGTAATACTAAACGTCTGCACACAAATTCAGATTCTCTAAGTTCACAACACTAAGTACATTTATGCCGTTGTAGTTCAGACCAATCTAACGCTTAGTCCTGATTAAAAATGCGGCATATTTACATTTGACTAACTAAACATGATTGAGCTGGCGAAACTAATCGTGTTAAATCAATCTGAGAACAGTTGAAATTTCAGCCTGGCAACGCCTTGTTAACCTGGGCAAACTCATATGACATAAACGAAGCCACTGATTGCGTAATGTGATCTCACATTTGATGTGTCCCCTTGGAATTTCCTTCAGTGATCTGATCTACTTCCTATTCAATGAAAGTTTGGCTATCGAATTGATATGAAGTCACTGACGGGACTTCCATTACATGATGCAATCGGACATGTCGAGAGTATCTCATGTTCAGCCTGCGACGAATGAGTTCGTATCGTTCTATTCAATGTAAACCTGGTTACCGAAACTTTCATTGAATAGGAAGAGGTTCAGATCACTGGAACTTCCAACGGGGCACATCTCATGTGAGATACATATATTTTTATTTTTTTTTTTTTTACAAATTAACCAACGCTCAGGGGATGCCCCTGTCGGTGGACGTTTGATTTAAATTTCCCAATATTAAAAATGTCGGGAAAAACAGAAGCAGGGAGATTGTTCCACAAACGTATCGTTCGATTGATGATCGAATTATCTCTGTAATGCGTGGTTCTGTTGGGAACCGTGTGGACTACGAAGGAGTGGAATTGGTTCGATGCCCTAGTAGAACGAGAGAACACACGATCTGGTGGAATCAGGTCATGTATTTCCTTAGAACACTTACCATTGTAATACCTATAAAACAGGCTTACACACCCTACGGTCCTTTGGTGCTCAAGAGAACCAATAGATGATGAAATATTTCCATCCCCTATTAAATATATTGCACGTTGTTGGATTCGATCCAGGAACTCCAAAGAAGCTTTTGAAGCCCCTGCCCATATGTGCGAAAGCCACTACACAGTTTTACATTCAATACACAGTTTTACATTCACTACACAGTTTTACATTCACTACACAGTTTTACATTCACTACACAGTATTACAAATCAGTTCTTTTTCATATATCAATTTTAGAGCCATTCGTAAAGATGTTGAAGTCCAGTTCTGGTGTGAGGTGGCGAATAAATGTTTTTCGATTTACCAGATAGGTCTAAAGAATTATATTAAACTTCTAGCATTTTCTTTTGTATGTAGGGATTTTGTATTTTGTAAAACTATTGATTACATTCTATGAAAATAAATCTAAAGCATGCCAATTGATAATGTTCTCGTCTTTGTCATTATCACCATTTATTGCGACCAACCAATTATGGTCCTACTTAAAAAGAACTAAAAAAAAATGAGAACCACACTGCCTAAAATTTGTTCAAATGTACGAGCATTGCACAAATACCTTAAGTCATAATCTTTATTGACGTCTGCTGCACCTTTGAGCCCTGAAAAAAAAAAACCAACAGTGAGCTCGAACAAACTAATGCAATAAACCCCGCATATTAACACCTTAATGTTCATCAGCCGCAAAAATCAAGAACACAATTGACTTTTGAAGAATTTTGAGGAAATGAAAATGTTTCCTAGAAATTTAGCACACACCAAAATTTACTCAAAAACCATAATGAAACACAAAAAAAAGGTAGAAAATTGGCTTCTTTATAAGTGACTCGATACAGCACTAATACGTCCAACAAAATGACAGATTATTATTCAATAAAAATGAACAATGTGGAAGGAACGTTGGTCAGAACAGATTAATAAAAAGAAAAAAAAATGAAAAGAAAAAAATCATGAATGAATTTCGTACAAATGCCCAAAAACCAATAAATGTACAAAAAAGAAACAATTATTGTTCGTGTGTTTGCAAAAGCAATTGATACAATCAACAGCAATCGAACAATCAACTGATAACAATGCAAATAAAAATACAGCAACAACACTGTAATAAATTGATGCTGAATGCTCCTTTGGCTGGTAACATTTTTTATGTGGTCACCTTTTTCTATTTTTTTTTTGGTTGCCGGTCGAATAATAGAGCCACAGGATCACAGCATGCGACAAAGTTAACAAATGTTGCTGCTCCTTCTGCTGCTGCTGCTGTTATTGTTACAATTGTTGTTTGTGGCGAATCATCATCAGTCACCAGAGTTGCTCTGGTTTGACGTATAAAGTAAAGTAATCGGTTTGTGGTAGAAATATTCCGGGAATATAGAGTAATGTATAAAGAAACCAAGAGTGTTTTAGATCTATTCAATTTTTAATATTTTACATTTTATATTTTATAATTTGTATATTTTAGCGTCGTTGGTTTAGTTCGTTATATTACGAGCATAAAGGTTACGGATTCGAACCCCGGCGACTGCAATATAAAAAAATAACGAATAAAAGCTTGTAAAAAACCAGGAAGGTTAGGTCATCTAGGTAATTTTGAAGTAGAGAAATTGTGATATTTGATGTGATGAAGTTTGTAAGAATTATAAAAGTTATGGTCGCAGACGGTTACAATTTAAAGTGGTGCATGGGTCACCAGGATATACGAATCCTGAAAATAACTACACACATAGAAATAAATTGTTAATAAATGACAATTACTCAGTGTCGATTCACATTTGTTATAAACGACAGGTTAAATGCTCGAATAAAAATATTCAACGAAACAAATATCAAAGACAGTTTTGCGTTTATTAACAAAAATGAGTTGACAAAATAATCTTTTATTTTGTATAAACATTTTTGAAAATACGTATTTTAACAGCCAAAGTTTCAATTAAAAACAACAGGAAATCTGTGTCTTTAAAACATTCAGTGATTATCAACGGGTCAACAGAGGCGTTTGAGTATATCAGCTGTGAAAGAAATACGCGGACTCTCGAAAAGATTTAAGTATTTGGCCATTACCATTCTGCTTGAACAGCGACAAAGACGGTTTACCACATCCAGCTTATAGTCATTGTTAAGATGCTGTTGCAGATTAATTATACTTTGTAACCGCACCCAGAAAAAATACTATATAAATAATTGTTTTTTTACTATTAAAAGGTCCCCGGTTCAAGCCTGGTCCCCGCCTGGTCCCGGTTCAAGCCTGGACTGGGGCTAACAACATCTTTTCATAGAAACATTTTTCTATTCCGCGCTACCTCTCGGCAGTAAATGGCAAACCTACGAGAGTAAAACCATTGCCTATGAAAAGCTCTCACCCGCCGTTCGGATTCGGCAATAAACTGTAGGTCCCACCACTTTGAGTACAAATATAACACGCACAGCTCAAAATGGCGAGAGAGCTCGGCCGAAGTTCTATACAGGACTGTAGCGTCAAACTATTATATTATGCTATTAAAAATAGTCAATAGGATAAATTATTATTTTAATCGGAATATACCATTAAATACTAGAAAATACCATGACATTGCCATTGAGTTTATATGAAAAGATTTATTTTTTGTATATGACTGCGTCGAATAAAATTGTCCGCTACAAAAATGAAAAAATCTAGAAATCTAATAAACGAATTTTTATAGAATAAAATATTTTATTTTTCAAATTATTTTTAGATTTTAAAAAATATATAAAAAACCAGAAATTAATATTTTTTAATAAATAGTTTTAATTTTTCCGGAACCCCTTCCATTAATGTTGTAATGGTAGTGTCCGATACCCTCACAGCTGCTGAAGACTGAAGACCACTTTCTTTTAAAGTCTTGAAGGTCTTTGGCCACTTTTTTGCTGTCTTCATCTCCCTTTTTACTAAAGCCCAGTATCTCTCAATCGGCCTGAGTTCTGGACAGTTTGGTGGATTGGCTTCTCTAGGCACCAAAATCACTGCATTTTGTTGGATCCACTCTAAGGCCGTTTTGCTGTAGTGACATGAAGCGAGGTCAGGCCAAAAAAATGTGAACACTTCATGTTGGCGTAAAAATGGAAGCAATCTCTTTTGCAAGCATTCCTTCACATATATTTCGCTATTAATTATACCCGATGTCACGAATGAGCTGCTCCTTTTTCCACAATTGCCACTTGCCTGCCAAACAAGGAATTTCTTTGGGAATTTTGTCATTTTTTTTTATTGAATTTTTCAGCGATATTTCCTAAAGAATCGGCTGTATAAAATTCCTGCCCAGGTAGCTGAGAAAAGTCCGCTAAAACATAAGTTTCGTCGTCCAATATGCAGCAATCGAATTTTTTAAAAAAATCTTGGTTCAGCTTTTTAGCTCGTTGTTTTGCGGTTTCATTCTTGACGGCATTTCTATCCGGAACTTTTTGGACCTTGTACGTCTTCAGCCCAGCTTCTTTCTTAGTTCGCACGAAAGATTCTGAGCAATCCGCCTTTCTCGCCAATTTCCTTCCGGATATGCTTGGATCTTTCTTTAAAATATTCACAACTTTTCTTCTTCGACTTTTCACGATCATGTGGGCCTTTTTTTTACCAGAACCTTTCTTCCGATCAATATTCAGGTCTTCCTTAAAGCGGTTGATAACGCGAGCAATGGTCTTAGGGTTAGCCCCTACCTCCTTGGCATTTTTTTTAAAAGACCAACTAGGTAGTTTTTGAAAAATTTTAATTATGTTTTCTCGCACTTCCATTTGCCATTTTCGCGTTAAATAAATTTTGTATTGACTATAACTGACACAAATTATTTTCTGCCATTTAATTCAGAGCTACTATGATCAAATTTTTTTAATTTGAATCTTGCAATAGCACATTCGAGCAGCGCTTCTTCAATGGCGCAGTATTTTGATAATGGGCGCAATTTTTGCGCAATATGTTGCGTTCAATAAATACTATCCGATGAGGTAGTTGTAGTAGTTGCCAATGGACATGGACATTAATGTGGGATTTATCTGTATATATAGTTTTTTTTTATACACTACGTTTATCCTCAAAGAAGCCTATGTTTACCATTCTTGATAATATTTAGAAAATTATCTTAAAACAGTTAATAGAAAAAACGCTTCAAATTGTCTCTGTGTTTTTACTATAATCTTGAGAAAGGTAAAAAAAAAATTGCATTGGTATATCAAAAGTTGACATTGTAGAAACGACAACATGAACTGTCGAATCAAAAGTCGCAACTGTTACTTGCATGTTTGTCATTTATACTAAACGACACTTTCTTGGGCTCCATTTCAGTACTGAATACTGTCGAAATAGAGCCCAAAATAACAGTTAATTTCTGTGTGTGTACAAACTTGCAATCGCTGAAGAATTTCCTTTCATTTGTACAAATGAGTAGGTGTACCGAATTTCGAATTTTTTTTTTTTGGTAACCACAAGTCTGTTCGCGGAAAAACATTTGAGCATAAAATTTATATATATTTGATCAAAAAGTTCACTTAAGCCCTTAAAATTTATCTGTAGATGTAAATGTTATATGTGGTATTTGAACATAACTGGTCGGTTCAAAGGTAACAATTGACCGATCATGCCAATGTTCTTGCTGAACCAGCGTAGGTATATAAGTAATATAAATTATAAGTTTCATTGATAGAACTCTTCAATTTTTTTAGTAGTAGTGATTTCAACGGACAGACGGACATTGCTAATTCGACTCAGAAGGACATTCTGATGCATCCCTCTGAGTGTTGCAAACGGTGTATCAAACGGAATATAATCTTTCGCTCTTAGTGTAGGCTATACAAATTCCGGACAACGTTGACTAAAAGTTAAACGATATATTCAGTTTGGTCATTCCAGAAAGATATGGAATGATCGATGGTTTATAATAATAATTATTTGGCGCTACATACAGTCCAGAAGAACTAAGGCCGACTTCACTGACCATTTGAACTATACGTGTTATATCTGTACTCAAGGTACAGTGATCTACAGTTTTATGACGAATCCGAACGAAGGAGTGAGAGATTTTCATGGACGAAGTTTACTGTCGGAGGTTTACAATTGTGTGCCGCGATGTAGCGCGGTATAGAAAAATGTCTTCTATGAAAAAGATGTTAACAGTTGCTGGCATCGAACCCGGGAAGTTTCGGCAGATAGTTTTACATAACAGCAACGTTTCGCTCGTAGTTCAACTCACTAACATATCGAGCTACCGACGCTACATCGGTATTTTAAATTATATTATAAATGGTACGTCTATAAATTTCTTCAAATTCCTAAAACTCAATCTCGATGTTTTATCGATTCTTATTTTTAAAATTTTTCATACAAAAGTGTTTTTCAATAAGCCATCATGAAATGGCAATCATGAAATGCCATCATGAAATGGCAAATCTTACTGAAGAGAAATGTCAAAATAGCGGCAAGAAATATGGCGTCGTTTGCTGTCCCTGTCGCTCTACTTTGTAGCGCTCTTATTGAAAAACCCTTTACGATATTCTCTACACTATTTATTAAACTATTCTCTAGCCTATTATCTACATTATTATTTACATTATTATCCACCCTATTCTATAAATTATTGTCTACAATATTCTCTATAGTACTCTCTAGACTGTTTTTTACACTATTCTCTACACTATACTCTAAACTATTTTCTACACTCCAAGGACCTCAAAGGACGGGAATCGAGACCGTTTCGATTTTTATACTGCCACCTATTTTAAACATTATTCTCTACACTATTTTGCCTATTCTCTCAACAATTCTCTTCACTATACAATTCTCTACCATATTCTATCAACTATTCTACACTATTCTCTACACTTTTATGTATCATATACTCTACATTATTCACCACACTATTCTTTACAATATAGCTTAAGAGCCAGTGCCTCAGTGCTTAAAGCTGGGCTGTGACTAATAACATCTTTCCATAGAAAACATTTTTTCTATACGGCGCTACCTCTCGGTCGTCAATGGCAAACCTACGAGAGTAAACACACGGCCTTACTTCTTCAGGACTGTAGCGTTAAACTATTATCACACTCAGAAAAAGATACTATAAAATCAATAGTATTTTTGCTATTAATATTAGTCAATAGGATACATTATTTTAATGGGTAAATACCATTAAATACTACAAAATACTATCAAATACAATTAAATTGTTTTTCTTTTTATATGAAAATATTAATATTGTTTATACTATTGAATCAATAACTGTCCTATTGACCAATTTTTAATGGGATTTTAGTCTGAGTGTATACACTACACTATTCTGGTTTTTTTTTTTAGACTTTTCTCAAAACAATAAATGAAGAGGTATATTTAAATCCAACTTTATTTCAAGCCACAATGTTTATTCTGTAAATTTAAATTACTATTGGGGCAACTTTAAAATTTGAAAAATGTTATTCCAGTCATCTCCAATTGAATAATATCAAAATCACTGTAATTTCGTCAAATTTCGTGCATTGGCTATATAGTACAAAACCCTGCGGCAATTGCGAAATCAAATCAAATAAATCAGTGATGAGTTTTAATGCGTGTTTAAAATTTTAAATTAGCTATGGGTAAAGTCAACAATTTGTGACAACGACAACAACAAAATTCCATACATATTACCACAAAGAATTCAACGCATAGAAATGTCAAAGTCATATCAACGCACAAACGCTGCTCTGCTGATGACGATGATGATGATGATGCGATGCTGGTGCCATACCAAAGGACGTATAGAAAATGCGGCAGGACTTTGTCATGGGTACTTCTTTGTTGGTTGTGCCTGTCAAGCGTGTTCAAATTATTCCAATTGAATGCTTTCGCACAAATGACTCTCATCATACTCAGCGACGTCATCATCGTCAGCATCAACATCGGCACCAACGGCAGTACTAGTGTAGTAGCAGAAACTTTCTCATCAACACCAATAGATGCCGGGAAATGGGTCGTGGTTCGGTTCTGCTGCAAAAGATAAAGCTCAACATACGCATATTCAACGCAGTATATTCAAGGCACATATGCAAATGTTTAGAAGGCATCTTTACATGGTATGGAAATGTCAGATGACATGTCAGATGACATGTCCATTTCTACATCGGCAATTTTAAGATGTCGTCGTTTGCACATTGTAAATATTAAAAAATGAAGAATATTCTGAAATATTTAAATATTTGACTTATCACTTCAAAGATTTCGATTTGTTATAGTAATATATAAAATTAAGAGCTCTCTGAATGAAATTTACAAAATACAAAATTAACTAGATATGTTTCCAACTTGTAAAAATTCCAAATGACATCGAGATTTTTCATTTCGAATGCGAAAAATCGATATTTTCCATTTACATATTTTAGCATTCCAAAAGAAAATTTCTAATGGAAAATCACAATTTCATTTTAAATAATCCAAATTTTAAATAGAAAAATTTCAATTTAATTTCAAATAATTTATATTTTTAATAGAAAAATTTTGATTTCATTTGTTTCATAAATAAAGATAAAAAAATCTTCATATTATTTGAAACTATTTCAATTTAAAATGGAAAAATCTTCATTTCATCTATTGTAGTCCATTGGAGAAATTTAACATAGTTTTCTTCAACTATTAAACAAAACATAGAGGGTTTTACATGATGTGAAAAAAAATGTACCAACAGAATTCAGCATTTTGATGAATTCATTCATTAAATTAAAATCGTATTTTTAATTTTTTTTTTTAATTTTCAATATTTTTATTAACATAAAATTTCAAACAAAATTTGTCTCAATTTACACATTTATGTATTTATATTTCTTATAAGTTTTATAATATTTCATCATATTAATGAAAATCTGAACATCATATTGATGAATTTTGTTGATCAAACCATATTAATTTAAATATCATATATCTTATAAGACTTATAAATACGTAAATGTGTAAATGAAGACAAGTTTTTGTTTGAAATTTCTTGTTATAAAAAATTTAAAAAATGAAAAACACTGAAAAATACGATTTTAGTTCAATGAATGAAATCAGTATGATGAATACTGTTTGTTGGAGACATTTATCTGTGTGTTAATGTGTGACGTTAATACACAGAAAAAAATGTACATCTTCTTGATGAATTCCGTTCTTCAAACCATGATTCATTGTATTGAAGAACCATTCATAATATTAATGACTAACGCCATCGATGTAATGAATGTTATTATAAATATGATGAACGCTTGGTAACTGTCGAAAAAGTGTTCTTCAATATGATGAACTGTATGTGAAGAATACGTTTCATCATATTAATGAAGAAATACATAAAATACAACACATATGTACATCATATATGTACATCATATTGAAGAATGCTCTACATCAAACCAAATTTCGTTCATTTTTTGCCGTACTTCTCAGTTCTCATGTAGTTCTTGTATGTTATTTCTTATAAAATGCTTGCTCGATATGCATAAATTAGTAATATCTTTTTTATTATATTAATTTATAATTATAACTTTTTATTAATAACAGGTTTTTTTATAAAAAAAAAAATGTCAAAAACATTTTTTTTGTAAATTTTTTTTTTTCCAAAAAAATTTTTTTTTTCAAAAATAAGATTTTTCGCACAAATTTTTTTTCTGTCGAAAAAATTTTATTTCCGAAAAAAAAAAAATTTTTTTTTTCGAAAATTTTAATTTTTCGGATATTTTTTTCTGTTATTTTTTTAATAACATTTCGATTTATCTAAAAAAAAAATATTTGTTTTGTAAAAAGATATTTCTTCCAACAATAACAATATTCATCATATTGAATATTATATTCATAACAAATTCATCAATATGACGATTTTAATTCATTGAAATTAATATTTCGTTCTTCACTACGATGTTCGATGGTATAAATAAAATCATATATATAATAAATGCATTCATCAATATATTATTTAATATTATTCATCAATATTATTCATTTATTCATCAATATGACGAATCTGGTAGTATTTGTAAAAATTCATAATTTTTATGAATAAATTCATAATATTTATGTATAAATTCATTATATTAATGAATTTTTTTCTGTGTACGTGACAGCGGAGTTAAGCATAACGTCTAATACCAGCATAATGGGAATATGACATGAATTTTATGCGTTAGAATTCGATTTTTTTTTCCTGTACACGCATTTCTGACAGAACCAAGCAAAAGTGGGCGTTTAATTGAGCCTCTAAACTTATATGCGTCGTGGCTCCACGTTGACACAGCACATTGAGTCGCAATCGCAATTGCAAAGTTGAAATAGAAAATTATTGACTTTGTAAATCAACGACTTTAATGAAACAGAAGGAATGCATAAAAAATACATAACTCACGCAATGTTTTGTAATTTTTTTTCAACACTTTGTTGTAGAAAAAACCGCAAGTAACCGCCGCTCTTTATTTTTTTACTGCTGCCAAACAACTGTCAGTGGCTCTGATAATTCTCAGCTGTTAAACCACAAACGCCGTATTGAACTCTTATTGACAGCCGTTGAAAAGAAAAAAAAGTAAGTTACAAAAAAATATATCAGTCTTTTTTCACTCGCACCTTGTTAGCACATTAAAAGTTTGTGGTATTTTTTATACTATTTCTTCGTCCCTATCAATAATTGATGTCCTTGCATGTCATTTGACTCTCAACAAGAATATGTTGAAAAGTACGTGTATTTTTTTTTTTGCTCGATGCCTTTAACGTTGTAAATATTAATTATCCTATGTAATTTTTTTCCGCATTTGTTTAGAATTTTTGTTTTTTTTATGATATTTTTTTCTTTTCATATACAAAAATCCTCCTGCATTATAGGCTATAATTATAATTAGAGTTTTTATTATTCATCTAAATTATAGACTCTGTGTGACATAAGGTTTTTTTTATAATTTTTTTTTTGACAGAGTTTAGAAAAAATTGAAAAGTTTAAAAAAAAAAGCGCATAATTTTGTGGTGACATGAATAATGAGCGTTGACAAGTGGATAATTTGTGTTTCCAATAAATAGAAACTATTTGTTGACTGTACACAGTCTTTAAAAAGTTTTTAAACACATAGCAAATTGCGGTATGAAATCGGAGTCTGATGTTTAAACTGTCACATTTTCAAATTACACAGAATTTAAACTATATTTAGTTTCGTCCATATTCAGCCTATTTGAAATATTAAAAATGACATATTAACTGATTGTCTTTCTGTCTTTAAAATTTAATGATATTCGGAGGATTGGTTAGGAACTACATATAGACGTTTTAGAAATGTGGAAAAGTCTAAACTTGTAATGAAAAAATGACCCTAAATATGTTTTTTATTTTTTTTTATTTTTAATATTTATTGTGTATATTAGAAGTAGAAAAATTTGGTACTTGAATTAACTTTTTTGGTTTTATGTTTTGTATTCTTTAAATAGAAAATTAAGTTTCCATGTGAAAATAACACATAATTCGGGGACATTTGCTAATTGTGTTGGTCTCAAAAAATATTGTATCTTATATGTCCTAATATCATTTAGAATATTTGATATAGTATCACAGTCTGCCATATATCCTCCGATGCCTCGAATTTTTATCGAATAACTTCGAGAAAAAGTTCGATCTCGTTGCTTTATCGATTCTAATTTTTATAATTTCTTGTACATTTAAATTCATTGAGAAAAGATTTGTTTGAATTTGTTTGAATATGTTTGAACGTAATTATAACGTAATTCGAAATCACCATATAAATATTAGGAGTAAAATCTAATTACATTATAATTATTTTGTTCAGATTGAAATATTATTATACGGATTTGCATGAATTTACTATATTAATGTTTCTGTAGAAATATATATTTTTCATCCTATAAATATTGTTACGAAAAGAGGTAATTTGCCCCACTGTGCAAGCATTCAACAATAATAAATGAGACGCAAGACAATTCAGCGCACTAAGCAATGTGTTAGAAAGAGACGGAAGATCATTCAGCGTACTGGGCAATGTGCGAGAAAGAGATGGAAGATCAGCGCATTAAAACACATGAGTGCGAATGAGATGCCAATAGCATGCGTCATTCACGAACGAGTAGAAGGTTCTCGAAACAAGTCGTAGCTTGTTGAAACGTGTCGAACTGATGCATGCAGTATATAAGGGAGCCGCATCTGAGGTACTTCACTTCAGTAGTGATTGTAAAGTGGTCGAGGGCATCTCGTGTGATAATTGTCAAGTTAAATTGTGGACATGCAGCAGTTGTTAGAATTTGTTATAAGTAAAGTTGTTTATTAAAGTGAATTAATAAAGTTAATTGTTATAATTTAAACCAAACATAAGAGTGTTTTTATTTTGTTCACAATCCAGCGATACGAACTCGTAGAACAGTTTTCCGTAGACTGAATTTTCGTAACAATATTAATATATGTATGTTTGATATTTCGGCTATTTAACACACCCAACTTCAATAAAAGGTTCTCTGAACATTTAGCACTCAGTAACACTCACATTAATACTTTTTATATAGTTCAAAAGTTATTTTTGATGGGTGAATTTGTTTAAGTACCGCCAATCACTGTCAATACCAGATAGTGTCTGTTTGTGAAATATCCAATACATCCGTAATTCACTGAACTCAAAATAGGAACATTAGATGTAAACGAATTTATTAAGTATAAATAAAAGGTGTGTAATAAAAAAAAAGTTTAAGTTTATAATTATATAATATAAATAAAAAAATATGTAATTTAAAAATAGGAAAAAAACGAATATTGTGTAAAGAAGATATTAGCACTAAATTTACTAGTTTTACATTAAAATTAAATGTAAACATAAATATGTTTACATGTAAATAAAATGTTTTTCACATTCAAACATATATATGTTTGCAAGAACGCCGAAAATTATTCATTCTGAACATAAATATGTTTGAACGAAAACAAAAATATGTTTGGCTGTTATTATAATAATGTTTGGCAAGGAAATAATACTTTTGTTTGCATAAACCTCCAAAGATATATGTAATGCCGGGATCCGTACGAAATGTCAAAACCTTAAAATGACGAAATTATAAAAGCCTTAGAACGCCGAAACAATTTTTGGCCGAATCACAAAATGTCGAAAAATATTTTAAAGCTAGAAAATGTCGAAAAATCTTTAAAAATATAAACACAAAATTATTTTTATATAGGATCAAAAAATGTCGAAAATTAAAATGCCGAAATATCAAAATGTTGAAATACAATTTTCAACTCCTCCGCAGGATTAACTCACTCTTTTCGATTTCAATGATATTTTGGCAACTGATAAAGGGTATCGGGATCTGCATTCACCGTATTTTTTCCGACCACTATTTCCAAAGATATCACTTTTTCCAGAGATACAGTCCAAAGTTAAAAAATTGTCAATGATAACTTTCGTATGGTGGTTCCTATTGAAATTTCTCTTGATGCTAGAAACATCGTTAAGGTTTCGTTTTAAAACTAATAAAACAATATTTTGGAAAATTTATTCTTAACATGGACATATGCCCAACGGTCGTTATTCTTGAACTTCAAATTGCATGTCCTTAAAAAAAGTATTAAAAAAAAAAAACAAAATTTTTGTTGATTTATTACAAGTGTTATAGCTAAATTCCAAGATGGAATTTTGAAGACAGCATATTTATCAGAATTCGTAGCGGAGATTCTGATATTCACGGGACTCATAATGATGGTGTCTACGTTGTTTTTTTAATAACTTTGTTCTTTTTTAATATTTTTATCTTCGTGTTTTATTATATTTACGTTAAATATATATTTTCGACATTTTCTATAATTTTGTTCGTCATATTAAATTTCGACATTTTTAGTTTTCAACATTTTTTTTTTCGACATTTTAGTTTTCAACATTTTTTTTTTCGACATTTTTGTTTTCGACATTTTTGTTTTCTACATATTCAGGTTTCGACATTTTTATTTTCTACATTTTTGTCTTCGGTATTTTTAGTTTCGATATTTTAAATTTCGACTTATCGTACCAGACCCGTAATGCCTGCAAAATTATGTTTGGGAGAGCCCTTTTTTTTGCAGCGTGTAGATATTGTAATATTGTTCGAAGCAATATCGAACTTTAATCATTTTTTCATCGATATCATTCCAATTTTTAAAAAATTCTCGTACTGAGAAAACTCCGACAAAACGCATCGATATCTACTTACCATGTAGGCCAAATTAGTCCCTCGATATTGGTACGAGCAAATGTCCGATATCGTGTAATTTCTGCCTTTTCTCTCATTGATGTCGTAACGATTTCGAAACGAATGGCATAGTGGGATATAGCTCAAAAAAGTATGGTCCAAATGAAGTTCACTTAAGTTCACGTATGACATTTTGAAATGATTTTCATTGGATTTACAAATGATTTTTCTAAATAATATTAGATAATTAATATTATTAAATATTATTTAATAAAAACATAACTCACTTTAACATATTATAAATAGTTTGCTATTTTTTAGGAAATAGCAAACTACGATTGCTAAATTTTAGGAAACAGTTTGCTAGAAAACTAGTGTGTACAAGAACGGGTTGTGTCCATGCTAAGCATATCGCAAGTGTAGCGTACATGTACTAGATGGCAGCATAGTCACGACACATTTTTGCATGCTGCAGTTTATGCGTTATAATTCCTAGACTGTTTTTTGAAATACAATTGAATTAAAACAAATATTTCTTCCACATAATAATAATGCAGGTAATTATAAAGTAAAAAAATAAAGAAAATAAAATTTAAAATATTAAAAAAAATAAAAATATAAAAAAAAAAAAAAAAAAATGTATTGTAAACAAAAAAAAACATACTTTTATTTTTGGTTTTTTTATGATTTGGAGTTAGTTTAGTTAAAACAGTTAAAACTGTCTGCTTTAATAACATAATAAAATAATTTAATACATTAAACTTTCGTTTCTCAACTCAATTTTTTACTAAAAGTTCAATTTTTCACTAAAATTCTGAAATTCGTTTTTTTCTAAAAACTAAATTTTTCACTAAAAAATTCAAATTTTCACTAAAAATTAAATTTTTACTAAAAATTCAATTATTCACTAAAAAAAATCAAATTTTCACTAATATTTCAATTTTTACTAAAAAATCAATTTTTAACTAAAAACTTAATTTTTCACTAAAAGTTCAATTTTTCACTAAAAACTAAATTTTTTTTTACTAAAAATTAAATTTTTAATTGAAATTCAATTTTTTTTACTAAAAACTAAATTTTTCACTAAAAAATCAATTTTTTTAATAAAAATTCAATTTTTCACTAAAAATTCAATTTTTCACTGAAAATTCAATGTTTTACTAAAAATTCAATTTTTCACTAAAAATTCAATTTTTCACTAAAAATTCAATTTTTCACTAAAAATTCAATTTTTCACTAAAAATTCAATTTTTCACTAAAAATTCAATTTTTCACTAAAAATTCAATTTTTCACTAAAAATTCAATTTTTCACTTAAAATTCAATTTTTCACTAAAAATTCAATTTTTCACTACAAATTCAATTTATCATTAAAAATTCAAATTTTCACTAAAAATTTAATTTTACACCCAAAATGTAATTTTTCACTAAAAATTCTCTTTTTCACTCAAAATTTAATTTTTCACTAAAAAATCTCTTTTTCACTAAAGTTTAAAGTGTTCACCAAAAATTCAATTTTTCACTAAGAATTCAAATTTTCTATAATAATTCAATTTTTACTATATATTAAATTTTTAACTAAAAATTCAATTATTCACTAAAATTTATTTTTTTCACCTAAAATTCATATTTAAAGTAAAAATTCAATTTTTCCCTAAAAATTTTAATTATCACTTAAAATTCAATTTTTCACTAAAATTAAAATTTTCACTAAAAATTCTATTATTCAATAAAAATTATATTATTCACTAAAAATTCAAATTTTAACTTAAAATTCAATTTTTAACTTAAAATTCAATTTTTCACTAAAAATTTAATTTTGAACTAAAAATTCAATATTGAACTGAAAATTAATTTTTTCACTAAAAAAAATTTAAATTTTTGCTCTGAAAATTCAATTTTGCACTTAAAATTCAATTTTCAATAAAAATTTAATAGTTCACAAAAAAATAAAATTTTCACTAAAAATAAAATTTTCACTAAAAATAAAATGTCTGAATATTAAATTTAACTAAAACATGACTTTAACTAACTAAATTAATAATTTAACTAAATTATGGCTCCCTTTTTTCATGCTTCTTTGACAATACGCCTCGAAGACCCCAATTGACTCTCACACAAATTCCTCACACACATTTGTCACGCTCTCTCGAGGCAATTTGCCACACCAGCAAATAGGTCCCATTGTGCGAATTTCATAGCCATTGACACAATCACACGATTTGACATGACAGCCTAATCCATTTAGCATTAATCATTTTATTGCCCAAAACGATTTTACGTGAAAACAAATCGCAGAACAAAAGTCACACCAAATTCTGACTCGAGGGTAATGCGTAAAGGGCCGCCAGGTAAATTTGCGTAAGTACAAAAAATAACAACCCTGTATAAAAATCATCCCTTTTCAAAAATTTGCTCAAACTTTGTGCCAACTGGCAGTCAGGCAACCCACAGCAAATACCCTCACGATGCGGTGTGAATCTGCAAATAATCAAAGTCAAATGGTTTTTGGCGTTTATTTGATGTAATATAGACGCTATTGTTATTGCTATTTGTCAAGCAATTGTCAGTCATAAAGATATAAAATATAAAGAAGAAAAAAAAAATGAAATTTATAACGAGGGTCACAAAAATAAGCAATACGCTTTTTTCAGTTTAATATTTTATTTATTTTCAATAGCATTTCATGTGCTACTCACAATTGATAATTCTAAATAATAGGCTATAATTTGTGGCTATAACTTGGCGGCAAAAGACTCCAAAGAACCCCTTCCGACCTCATTACTTTGTAAGGACATGTGTCTGAGGATGCACACAAATGACAATAATTTATGTGTCAAGTGTGCGTCAGCAACAGTAGCAGTTGTTACACTTATCAGTTCCACTTGTTCTATGGTAATTATTCACCACACATTCCCACTCTACCCCTTTCCCAATACAAACCCCATTACATATACACACACACACACGGACATCAAAGTAGTATTTTTGCTTTGACAGTTGTTTCCTTAGCATATCCGCCATGTGTCTTGTCACTCAACGTATGTCATGTCAATAATTCAATAGTTAATTTAATAATTTAATAGATACAATTGAAGTATTGTAAACTTAAGTATATACATTTGACAATCAATTCTATATACAAAGAAGTCTTGCATACACTTTGGCAATTTTGTAGTTGTTCAACATTTAGAATGGGTTGAGTTTCAGTGTGTAGCAATTGGTTGCCATAATGAAGGGTTAAAGGTTCACAATTGTAATAGCATTTTATAATTATTTTAATGATTTAATTTGAAATATTCATTTATTATAAGTGTTCTATTAATACACAAGCATTAAATTTAATTTTGTATAAATGCAATTGTAGTTGAAAAAAAAAACTATTATAACAACAACATACATTGACTGCCTTTTTGTCGACAAAATTAGTCTATATTTTTATTAAAAACTAGTATTTTGTACCCGGGCGCTACGGGTTTTTTAAATTTTACTTTTTTATAAACAATTTTTTTAAGCAATCGCTTCATTTTCTACAATATATAATAATAGTTTTGCGCTACAGTCCCTGTATAGAACTTCGGCCGACCTCTCTCACCATTTTGAGCTGTGCGTGTTATCTTTGTACTCAAAGTGGTGGGACCTACAGTTTATTGCCGAATCCGAACGGCGGGTGAGAGCTTTTCATAGGCAATGGTTTTACTCTCGTAGGTTTGCCATTTACTGACGAGAGGTAGCGCGGTATAGAAAAATGTTTCTATGAAAAGATGTTGTTAGCCGGGGACCTTTCGGCTCGCAGTCCAACGCACTAACCACTGAGCTACCGCGGCTACAATATTCTAAGAAGAAAACAAATATTTCGTCAACGATACTGAAAAACCGCCTAACTACATGTGAAAATTACGCCTAATTCTGTCTTATAATCCAGTTATAAACGATATGTTGTTCGGATAAATTAGATAATTGCCATTAAATTATGACACACCTAATTTTGGTTGAAGTAAATGCAGAATTGAGGTTCAAAACAGTTTTTTTTCTTCAGTTAAATTAATTTTGTAAGTGATATTCGAAAATTTAGATATGCGGTATTACAGTATCACCGACGATTTGTAACAAAAATATTCTTAATGAAAATGAGGTTTGGTTTTATGTTGAATTTTCTTAAATTTTCAGTGTTTTTAATATTTCGTTGTTATTTTACAGTTGGTTCATATTTGTTTTGTTAGTGTTTTTAGCTTATTTTGTTTTTATTTTTGGGTTTACTTTTTGCTTTTTTTTTTTGTTTGGTTTTTCTTTTATTTATGTCATTTTGTTTTTATTTTTGGGTACACTTTTTGTTTTGTTTGGTTTTTCTTTTATTTTTATTTATGCCTTTTATGTTTTTTCCCGTTTTTGTTTTCTTTTTGCGTTTTGTTTGTTTTTGAGATTGACAGTGTTTTTTTTTATCTTTTATTTTTATTTTTTTTGTTTTCTTTTTTTTTTCATTTGTGATTTTGTTTAGTTTGTGTTTTTCTTTTGTTTTTGAATTTTTGATGATTGTTTAGTGATTTTTTTTTGTTGTGTATTAATATAGTGTTTTTTTGTGTTTTCACTTTTGTTTTCATATGTTTGAATTTCTTGTTGTGTTTTTGATTTTGTTTTTTCTTTTGTTTTTGCATTTGATCTGTTTAGTTTGTGTTTTTTTGTTTGTTTTTGAATTTTTGCTTTTGATTTTGAGTTTTCGTATTTTTAGTGATTTTTTTTGTTGTGATATAGTGTTTGTGATTTTTATTTTTTTTTATTTTGTGCTTTCACTTTTGTTTTCATGTGTTTGCATTTCTTCTTGTGTTTTTGGATTTGATTTCTTCTTTTGTTTTTGTTTTTTTGCATTTGTTTTGTGTTTTTGCATTTGTTCTTGGGTTTTTAATTTGTCGTTTGTGTTTTTGCTTTAGTTTTTGTTTTTTTATGTGTTTTTGTTTTGTTTTCGTGTGTTTTATTTTATTTTATTCCTATGTTTTTGCTTTATCGTGTTAGTTTCTGTTTTTTGCTTTTGTCCTTTGTTTTTTCTTTTGTTTTTGTGTTTGTACATTTGTTTTGTGTCTTTGATTTTCCGTTTGCATTTTTACTTTAGTTTTTGTTTTCGTGCGTTTTATTTGTTTGCTGTGTTATTGCTTTTTTGTGTTTGCTTCTGTTTTTGCTATTGTTTTTGGTCTTTGTTTTTCTTGTGTTTTTGTGTTTTTGATTTTTCGTTTGAGTTTTTGCTTTAGTTTTTTTGTGTGTGTTTTGGTTTTCTTTTCGTGTATTTTATTTTTCCTGTGTTTTTATACCCTACACTAAGAGTGAAAGGGTATATTCAGTTTGGTACGCCGTTTGTAACACCCAGAAGGAAGCATCTCCGGTATGGAAAAGTATATATATTCTTGATCAGCATGACCTCCTGAGTCGATGTCCGTCTGTCTGTCTGTTGAAATCCCTACTACTTTTAAAATTGAAGAGCTAGAAACTTATAACTTAGATTACTAATATACCTACGCTGTATGTGCGAAAAAATTGGCGAGATCGGTCCATTGTTACCTATGATCCGACCACTTATGTTCAAATACCTCATATAAAATGTAGATATAACGATCAATTTTTATGTATACGCGCTTAGGTAAACTTTTTTGGTCAAATATATATTGACATCAAGCTCAAATACATGATAATAATGTTTTCCGGCGAAAAGACTTGTGGTTCACAAAAAAAAAATCGAAATTCGGTACACATACCCATTTGTAAATATGGGTATCAAATGAATGGAAATTCTTCACCGATTGAATGTTTGTAATTATTTTCAGGATTCGTATACCGTGGTGACCTGTATATCACTTTGAATGATAACCACACATATGTGTAGGGTATTTATAGTCGGCTTAGACCGACTATAATTTTGATAATCCTAACTATCATAATTACACCTACTTTAAAATTTCCCATGTGATATAACCTTCCCAACTGGTTTTTAGTTGTGTTTTGATATAGTGTTTTTGATTTTTATTTATTTTTATTTTGTGCTTTCACTTTTGTTTTCATGTGTTTGCATTTCTTCTTGTGTTTTTGGATTTGATTTCTTCTTTTGTTTTTGTTTTTTTGCATTTGTTTTGTGTTTTTGCATTTGTTCTTGGGTTTTTGATTTGTCGTTTGTGTTTTTGCTTTAGTTTTTGTTTTTTTATGTGTTTTTGTTTTGTTTTCATGTGTTTTATTTTACTTTATTCCTATGTTTTTGCTTTATCGTGTTAGTTTCTGTTTTTTGCTTTTGTTTTTTTCTTTTGTTTTTGTGTTTTTACATCTGTTTTGTGTTTTTGCTTTTGTTCTTGTATTCTTGATTTTTCGTTTGTATTTTTGCTTTGGTTTTTGTTTTCGTGCGTTTTATTTGTTTACTGTGTTATTGCTTTTTTTGTGTTTGCTTCTGTTTTTGCTATTTGGTTTTTGGTCTTTGTTTTTCTTGTGTTTTTGATTTTTCGTTTGAGTTTTTGCTTTAGTTTTTTTTGTGTGTGTTTTGGTTCTCTTTTCGTGTATTTTATTTTTTCCTGTGTTTTTTTCTTTTTGTATTTGCTTCTGTTTTTGTGTTTTCGCTCTTGTTTTTGTGCGTTTGCTTTATTCTTGTGTTCTTCATTTTATTTTTGCTTTTGTTTTTGCGTTTCTATTTTTGCTTTTGTCTTGTGCTTTTGTTTTGTGTGTTCAATTTTTGCTTTTGCTTGTATTTTTACGTTTTTGTTTTGTGATTTTCATTATGTTTTTGTGTTTGATTTTTAGTTTTGTTTTTGTATTTTTGTGCCGAATTATGTCGTTTTGAAAGTTTTGGTTGGAGGTTCCACGCCATTTTCCATTGAGAATATTTTAGGCTATACTATTTTGAAAAAATATAAAAAAATAACAAAACAAGCAGATACATATAATTATAAATTTAGTTGGTTATTATATAAATACTTTTTTTAATTAAGAAAACCATATTTTCAGGGTTTTTCAAATAGGACGCTACAAAAGTAGAGCGACAGGGACAGCAAACGACGCCATATTTCTTGCCGCTCTTTTGACATTGCTCTTCATTAAGGTTGCCATTTCATAATGGAAAGATATACGAATTCGAATTTCGGTAGTAAATTTTAATAATTTTGTCTCGTTGTTGGCTCGTATATCTTTCCATCATGAAATGGCAAACCTTTCTGAAGAGAAATGTCAAAAGACCGGCCAGAAATATGGCGTCGTTTGCTGGCCCTGTCGCTCTACTTTTGTAGCGTCCCTGTTGAAAAACCCTTGAAAAAAAAATTTGTAGCAATCTTATTGAAAAACCCTTTAGATACACTTTAAAATTTGTATTTTTTGATTGGTTGATTTCATAATATTAGCTAAAGTATTTTAAATGGAATAAATGGAATACAAAAGAAAACAGACGGAAATTAAAGTGCAAAATATATAGAAAACTCTAATTTTCAAAAACTGAGTATGAGGTCTTGATTAGAATCTCGAAGACCATCGGGAAAATCATACTTAATTCGAATAATTTTTTAGTTGTGTTGTATAGTCGAGTTTACAATCTTATAATACAAAATTGTTCTAAGTTATAAAATGAATTCAAATATTTTTTTTGTTAATAAATTGTGTTCTTATAAAAATTGTTCGCTCTACCGTTCGTTTATATATTTTAGAAGCCCTCTTTAAACTAAAGTTATTTTATAGAATAGAAAAACACGGGTGCATTTCGAATCGAATTTCAACAAAATTCACAACACATATAAAATTCATCACTCTATCTATCGATCAAAAAAACATATGAGTAATGCAACCTCCTGCTACAATAAGAAACAATCAAAATATAAGATTTAAAATATTTATTAGCTCAAATGTAGTTTTTCACAGATTATATGATAAGACGATAAAGAAATGCTCAAAATAAAAAAATCCCAACTCCAAACAACTAATCCGAACAATTGGCATAATAAACTATAGGAATTTAATACTAATACTCACACTTCCTGTCCTATCGCGAAACGCATAAAGAAGGATTCTCTGATTTCATCAATGAAACACTATTTTTGGCGCATAACATATCGTGGGAGACGAATACAGGAACAGGTACCACAGACAGCACCCAATATATGTTTTCAAAATAAAAATACTCTCAGGCGCTTAATTTGATTGCGATTGTTGTCGGCAGGACATACGATACTACTTCAAACAAGTATAATAAAGAGGCTAATAGACGGTATCGAATTTAACTCCTGTTGCGATAAGCATCGCTTCTTCGACTCAATTATCGAGAGAGAAATGCTTGAACAATGAGGCCAAAAAATGACGAAAAAAAAATAGAAGAACGAACCAAAAATTAGGTAATTGTCTGAGACTGTTGCCTTGGCAAAAGGATCATCGGGTACGTGCATATGTCTGATGCTTGATAGACAGAAAGACAGACAGCGAATATTTCATTCATAGAAAGGTCTCGACTGGTCTGCAGGTTGAGCGATTGTCAGATAGGCTGAGAACGAACAGTCAAGGTGCTGTTGGTGCTGCTGGTCCCTGCTCCTTTGAGGTTAAGGAACCTGCGTTTTTGGCTTCTATTGTTGTTAGTGATACTTAACTCTTTTACAACTGCTGCTTCGGTTTTTTCTGTTTATGTTCATTTTTTGTACGATTCTTTTCAATGTCCTTTCTATGTCCTTTACAAATGGCTTTGCGTGTTACGTGCAAAGAATTTTGATCCTTTTTTTTGGTAATACTTTTGAGGTGCTTTGTCTAGTGCAGTGTAAAAGAATGATCAAAGGTGTTCAATGTATATGAGGTCCTCAAGTGTGCAAAGTAGGGATTTGATAATGCAAGATGTTCTTAAAACTAAAAAAACTACTAAGTATTTTAATTAAGTATATTCTACGAAACATTTACAAATTTCAAATATGTCGCATGCTTAAATGCTATTAAAACAAAAACTGAAACCTTTTATTAACTAATTTTCTCAATTTGTTCAAGTGCAGTAGACCCTTTTTTGTTAATTAAACGTTTACCTTAATTTAAAAATCGTATTCAATTATTTTTCATTATTAATTTATTATTGAAATGCATAGTAATGCTTTGCGTGTTTTTCTACAATTGAAACCCTGTCATCTTTTAACCCGTTCGAGCTCAACTAATTTCTATTATTGCTATATTATAATGACGGGTTATACGTTCATTCATTTCAGTTGTGAACGACCTCATTATGTGCCATGAGAACTATTGCCAGATCGGCATGTGTAGTTGACATTTTGGTTTTAAATATTCTAATTCTATTTTATTTATTTTTTCATTTATTTATTTATTTATTTATTTATTTATTTTCAGTTCAAGTTCTATATATTATATTTAAAATTGTTTCATTTTTAAAACTGAAACCATTATTTAAAAATCTGAAAAAAAATATCTGGCATTCAAAACGGTTTCAAATTAATTCCGATTTTAAAAGGATCTTGAAAATATCATGAGAAACTAACTGAAAGTATAAAGTTCATTTAAAATATATTTTATATGTTCTAATACTAAAACTAGTTTTTTATACACAGGCTGCGCATCGGTGTTTTTTAATTTATTTTTCTTAAATCATATATTTTCATTATATATACTGAAGATAAGAAAAGTGTAATAAAAAAATATTACGTGAATTAAAAAAATTAAAACGTATGCTGTTGGATTAAAATAAAGCATGACTTTATGTTTTTAAATATATTTTGATTTTGGTTTATTTTGTATTTTTGTATTTTTGTCGTTTTTTGTTTTTTGTTTTTAATATGTGTTTTGCTTTTTCGTTTGATTTTGTTTTTATTTATCTTTTGATTATGTTTTTTGTGTTTATTTTTTATTTTGTTTTTCTTTTGCTTTTGTGTATTTGGTTTTATTTTTGATTTTGTGTATTTGGTTTTATTTTTGATTTTGTTTTTACTGTTATTTTGAATTCGTATTTTTATTTTTGCGTTTTGATTTTGTGTTTTTGATTTTGTTTTTGTTTTCGCTTTTGTTAATTTGGTTTTTTGTTTGATATTTTGCTTTTAGTGTTTTGCTACAGTTTTTGCATTGTTTTTTCTTAGTTTTTTATTTTTATTTTGCTTTTGTTTTGTTTTTTCTTTTGTTTTTTTATTACATTTGTTGTTTTATACTTTTGTTTTTGATGTTGTTTTGACTTTTTGTTTTTAAATGTATTTTGATTTTGGTTTATTTTGTATTTTTGTCGTTTTCTGTTTTTTGTTTTTAATATGTGTTTTGCTTTTTCGTTTGATTTTGTTTTTATTTATCTTTTGATTATGTTTTTTGTGTTTATTTTTTATTTTGTTTTTCTTTTGATTTTGTGTATTTGGTTTTATTTTTGATTTTTCTTTTGATTTTTTCTGTTATTTTGAATTCGTATTTTTGTTTTTACGTTTTGATTTTGTGGTTTTGATTTTCTTTTTGTTTTCGTTTTTGTTAATTGGGTTTTTTGTTTGATATTTTGCTTTTAGTGTTTTGCTACAGTTTTTGCATTGTGTTTTCTTAGTTTTTTATTTTGCTTTTGTTTTGTTTTTTTTTTTTTTTTTTTTTTTTCTTATGTTGTTTTTGATTTTTTGGGTTATTGCATTTGTGTTGCTTTTTATACCCTACACCTATGAGGTACAGGGTATATTAAGTTTGTGCAGATATTGCAACGCCCCTTAGGAAGCGTGGCCGGTATGGAAAAGTATATATATTCATGATCAGCACCACAACCCGAGTCCGTTTAGACATGTCCGTCTGTTTGTCTGTCTGTCTGTATGTCTGTATGTCTGTATGTCTGTATGTCTGTATGTCTGTATGTCTGTATGTCTGTATGTCTGTATGTCTGTCTGTCTGTTTGTCTGTCTGTCTGTCTGTCTGTCTGTCTGTATGTATGTCTGTCTGTCTGTCTGTCTGTCTGTCTGTCTGTCTGTCTGTCTGTCTGTCTGTCTGTCTGTCTGTCTCTCTGTCTGTATGTCTGTCTGTCTGTCTGTCTGTATGTATGTCTGTATGTCTGTATGTCTGTATGTCTGTATGTCTGTATGTCTGTATGTCTGTATGTCTGTATGTCTGTATGTCTGTATGTCTGTATGTCTGTATGTCTGTATGTCTGTATGTATGTCTGTATGTCTGTATGGCTGTATGTCTGTATGTCTGTCTGTCTGTCTGTCTGTCTGTCTGTCTGTCTGTCTGTCTTTTATTTTTTTTTTCAACGTTGGGAGGTGGAAATCTTCAAAAGATACTGATAAGCTCCTGCTCAACCAGTTATGTCGGATTCATACCGACTAAAACCACCTCCTTCATCATCCACGACCCCGCGGGACTGCCGTAAGGTATTGCTTCGCGGGGCGGGATCAGCTATTGCTGCCTTCTTCTTTTCTACTGCGTTCGGCCTGCAGTAGTTGCTCGTGTATTTCTTTTACTGTTCTGTCGACCTCGGTCCAATTATCTTCTGACTTCAGCATTTCAGTCACAATGTTTTGTGGCGTCACCCTTGCTTCTAACGTCTGCTCCAGGCGCTCTCTCTGCGATTCAAATCTTGGGCAGTGGCATCTCTGTCTGTCTGTCTGTCTGTCTGTCTGTCTGTCTGTCTGTCTGTCTGTATGTCCGACTGTCCGTCTGTCTGTCCGAAAACATTATAACTTGAAAAATACTGGTCATAATACGATGAAATAAGTTTTAGCCAAAAGTAAGAACTGAGTATGGAAATGAGCTAAATCAGTCAACGGACACGCCCACTTCCCATATAAGTCACTATTATAGATCTCTTTAGGAATCAATAACTCGAAATGTATTACATATAAATTTATAAAATTTAAAACGTATTGTTAGAATTCGTCTAAAAATATATGTTCCAAAAATGGGCGTGATACGCCCACATTTGATTTTTTCATTATTTTTATAGTGGACATTTTAGTCGTAAATTTAGTCGGGCCCTACCGACTATAAAAGTCCGTCCCATGTGACCGAACTTTCCCATGTGACCTAACTTTCCCAACTCGTTTTCTTTTATTTTGTGTATTGACAGTGTTTTTGCTTTTGTTTTTTTTTGTTGCTTTTGTTCTACTGCTTTTACTTTTGCTTTTGTTTTTGTATTCCTACTTTTTTGTTTTTGCTTATGTTTTTGTTTTTGTTGTTTTTTTTTTGTATTTGCTTTTATTTTTTCTTTTCTTTTAGTGTTCCTGATTTTGTTTTTGTGTTTCTTATTTTATTTTACTGTATTTTCTTTTGTTTTTGTGGTTTTTTGCTTTTGCTTCTGTTTTTTGTGTTTTTGAATTTATTGTGTCTTTTTTGTGTTTGTTTTTTAATTTGTATTTTTTGGTTACGTTTTTTGTTTATTTTTTACTTTAACTTTTCTGTTATTGAATTTGCTGTTGTTGTAGTGTGTTTGCTTTTGTTTTGTTCTTTTGTTTTTGTATTTGTGTTTTTGCTTTTGTTATATTTTTTTATTTGAGTTTTTTCTTTCATGTTCGTAGTTGGTATAAGTGCCGAGTTATATCGTTTTTAAAGTTTAAGTTGTATGAGAGGTGCCACGTACCTTTGTCCAATCGCGCCCATATATAGCACATGTCACCCTCCGGAATCCACAGTATCCTATGGCAAATCGATTTGGACGTCTTGCTGAAACAAAGAGACAGACAGACGAAGAGTTTTTATACATAATAATAAATAGATTTCATTTCGGAAAAATATTTTTATAAAAAAAAATAACAAATCCGAGACCGTAATTTGGAACTGTTAAACCTGAATCACACGATTGAATAAGCACTCAATCGTTGACCCAATATACAACCCATTTTAATAGCAATCGTTTAATTCAGGTTTTACACCCAGAAAAAATACTATATAAGAAATAGTTTTTTACTATTAAAAATAGTCAATAGGATAAATTATTATTTTAATCGGAAAATACCATTAAATACTAGAAAATACCATGAAATTGCCTTTGAGTTTATATGAACAGATTTATTTTTTTTATACTTTTAAATCAATAATTGTCCTATTGACCAATTTTAATGGGATTTGACTTATTTTTTTTTTGGTGTGTGGGTGTACTCCGACACCATTTCGTTATAATTTTTCACTATATTATGATAACTAAATGATTGGTTATATCACGTTATGATTCGTATTTATCATAGTTTGATCGCGGCAATATTTTTCGTAACCATAATATGGTTCTTATCAACCATATTTTGATTTTTCAGAGAGACAATTATTTTATAATAATTTATTTACTATAATTTGATTAGACCGATCTTATTATTGTTGAAATTTAATTGAAAATACTACACCTTGATTGCGACAACCATCTATGATTGCAAAGAATATAGAATAGTTGTCGAAATCATGTCGCAATGATATTTTTTCTCTGCGTGTGTATTCATTCATCATATTTTTATCATGTGTTTAAATATAATTCATATAAAATCCTACATATAACTTACTTATTACGCATTTACAAACAATAAAAACCACAATCGGTTTTTATTATCCTTTGGCGTAACAAGATTCAGCGCTATCGCTCGCATTAGACTTACCGACCGCGTAATAAAAGCGGCAACGGCGACACTTAATGAGATTAAAATACGCCACAGGGTGTCCTGGAACAACAACAACCACAATAAGTTTGAATCCGACAAGAACGCGTGTAATGCAACGCACCACAGGATGCTGTTGGTTTGAGAAAATCGAGTTTAACTGTCACAAATATATTATTGTCATTTTAAGCGAATGTTTTGATGCTGTGATTAATTAAAAAAATAATAATTTATTAAATTTGTTTTTAGTAATTTGATAAACTATATTTATTTCTATTATTATCGCACGTAACTGTATAAAGTATACTTCTACGCGTAGAATATATATATGTGTACAACAAACATACTTTTAATTGCCGATAAATATTTGTTTAGCACAATATCTATAAATAAATCTGATGATAAGAATATGTTTGTAATATGTTTGCTGTAAACGAATTTAAGTCTGCATATATTTGCGTGTTGAGTATAAATATGTTTACACCACAAACTGAGTACAATGCAGAGCATAAAATTGTTATCATACAAAAAACGAAAATCACTAGATATTATTACAATGAATACACTAACATATAAAATAACTATCACATTCTTATGACAAACAACTATTGTATTTTATTAAAATTTCATTAAGTATTATACGTAATTTGCAGAATAAATTTTCTTAAAACGAAGCAACACAAACTATCGTAATTATTTTTTTCTTAGTTTGAGATCTTCAGTATCTGTTATTAAAAAATAATAAATCCAACATTTTTGGTGGAATCTGAAACATAATTTCTTGATTAAAAGAAACATAATTTCTCGATTAAAAGAAACATAATTTTTTGATTATTAGAAACACAATTTCTCGATCAAAAGAAACCTAATTTCTTGATTATAAGAAAAGTGATTTTTTTTATTAAAAGAAACATAATTTCTTGATCATAAGAAACATTCGTATTGTTTATAAAATATTATTGTATTAATCTATTATTTAGTAAAACATATTAAATCATTCTAAAAATTTATTTTTTTAAATCATCTACTTACTTTTTTATAAAATACCACATAAATATTTTCCCAGCATCACACAACAAAAAAAAAGTCCAAAATGCCATAATTTGAATGACGAAATACCGCCTCTCAAGTGTTGCGTTTGCTTGTCGCCTTCCGCAAAGCAGACATAAATCACAACCATAAATTAATATCTTCTAATTACGTTTATTACCTCGATGATAATAGGTCATTAAACGCGCGATAAACATAAATAAAGATGTCAACTGCCGCCAACAGATGGCAACACTGAACGTCATATAAACTGCAGCAAATAAAAAAAAAAATGAGAAAAGAAAAGAAAACTGAACAAAAATCAACGACTTACATTTTAATGAAAACAATGTGTGAACAAATGCCAACAACCAAATGTGTGAACATACAACAAACACAATAAACCAACCAAACCCATTAACAGATTTTTCAAATATCTTTCAGATACAAGTAGAACAAAAAATATACATAAATGAAAAACAAAAAAAAAAAAAAAACCCACACACAAAACCCCGAAAATGTCTCGAAAGTGTTGAAGCAGAACGCGACAGCGCCAGGCAGTTAGCGCGACAAACGCCTGACAATATCGAGATACAAATCTCTATATCTGCTGCTGCTGCTGTTCTATCTAGCAGTACGATATCTACATCTGCAACTACAGATACATGTGTATCTACAAGTTGTTCCCGCCAACAATAGCGTATCTTTAGCATCCCAAAAAAGACTCTTAATCATTTTCAGGAAATGCACATACATAATCTGTTGTTGACACTTTTTTCGTTAATTATTTAATTTTGGAGACGAGTCTGGCGCCTCCATTAAATGTGGTTTCTGTGTGTGTGCTTTCGGAACAAGTTGTTTGTTCATTTCCATCTTGTGTTGCTGGTTAATGATGTTGTTTGGGTTCTAATCCCGAGAGATTTTTGAATTTTGTCAAATTAGTTCCGGAAAAAATCGATGTAATTTCAGAAATTAAATGTAATGGTTTGAATAATGAAATGCACTTTAGAAAAATTTCAAAATGTAAATATAATCTATGGTAAACTATATAACATATTACAAAATCTAAATAGAGTTAAAAATCGAGTAATTCAGTTTTTGATACATGATTTTTAATTTCATAAAAATGTTTTATCAAGAAAATAAGTGCAGTAAAATTTACTAAATTTTTCGTATTTGTTTTGTAGAAAATATATATAAAAATATAAATAAATATAGATATAGTAAATTATCTATATTTCATTTTCATTTAAATAAATGCAAAATGTAGTTATTTTTAATACAAATGTAGTAAATTTATGAAATTCTAAACAAAAACATCTACATACATCAATGTAGTAAAATTCTAATACATTTTGTACGTCATTCAAATACATATCGCACATTTTTGTATTTTATAAATATCCCGAAAATATTCAGAAATATCGGCATTATTCAGAAATATTTCCGAAATATTTCTGGCAAACACACATTAAAATGGCAGATTGTGGTAAGCGTATGGCAGATTATAAAATAGAATGAAATTTTAAAAGTACATTTCCGTCATATTTAGGGAACGGGCAGAAAACAGCTTTTGATACAGAGGCCCTCTATATCAGCCTGAAATATTTCGATAAAATGTTTACTGATAAAGTGTATACTGCCCTTACAGAAAAATTCATCAATATGATGAATTTATTCCTAAATGTTATGAATTTTTTCGCCAACTACCAGATTCATCATATTGATACCACCGTTCATTAAATGACATATTAATGAAAGCATTCATTATATATATGAACAAAATATTCAATACAATGAATTTGAATTGTCATATTGATGAATTTGTTTATAATTTTTTTTTTCAAAAAAAATAAAATTATAAAATAATTCGAAATTTTATTTTTTTTAATTTTATTTAAAAAATAACAGTAACAAAATTTATACAAAAAATTATCCGAAAAAAATAATTCGGACAAAAAAATATTGCTCGGAAAAAAAATGTTTTCGATTAAATATTTTTTGAAAAAAAAAATTAGTTTAAAGAAAAAAATTTTCGAAAAAAAAAATCGTTCGAAAAAAAAATTTTTTTTTTTCGAAAAAAAAAATGTTTACGAAAAAAAAATGTTTCAAAAAAAAATATATTTTTTATAAAAATAACTTTTTATTAATAAAAATTTGTAATTTTAATAAATATATTATAAAACGTTTTACTAATTTATGCATGTCGATCAAGCATTTTATAAGTAATAACATACAAGAACTACTTGAGAACTGAGAAGTATGGCAGAAAATGAACAAAAAAAATATTTCGATAGAAATTTGGTTTAATGAACAGCGTTCGTCAATATGATGAACATATATGTTGTATTTTATATTTTGGTTCATTAATATGATGAAACGTCTTCTTCACACATAGTTCATCATATTGAAGAACACTTTTTGGGCAGTTACCAAGCGATCTTCATATTTATGATAGCATTCCTAACATTGATGTCGTTAGTCATTAATATTATGAATGGTTCTTCAATACAGAATCATGGTTTGAAGAACTGAATTCATCAATATAATGTACATTTTTTTTCTGAGCTGACTCTGCCAAGCATTTTGTCTGGGGATGTCATAATATTTAAGAGTTATACTATGTTATTTAAGAACTTTGTTATTAAATTTAGACGTGTTTTTTAAAAATATAATAATTTTGACTCCGATGAATTCTGAAATTCCGACATTTTCCAATACATCTATAAAAACCACCACAAAAAACAAAAAAATAATTTCTCAAATTTAACTTATTTTTGAATTTAATATTTTGCTTTCAATTTTAAAGCTATTTGGGTATCTTTTTATAAAAACAACTCTACCATTTATCATTGCAGTCGTCGCCATCGTCGTCGTTGTTCTTGCTGTCTTTTGCATATGTGTTATCCAAAATATCCTTTGACAACACTTTCAATACGATATCGTATCGTCTGCAAACACAATTTCGGGTTTTCATGTTATATTCTCGTATTTTTTGATAAAAACTTGTTCCTTCATCATCATCAGAGGCCACAGAATATGTTGGTTGGGTTCTATTGCTCATATTCTTGCGCTGCGTTCTTTTGATATTTGACTATTTTGTGAAACATTAAAATCTGGTGCAATTTTTGGGTACTCAGCAGGAGCTCAAGTGACAAATGTTTAACGCATCGCCCGCCGCAACAGGGTTTTGTATTTCGAGTGTGCGAGTGTGTTGCCATTAATAATTAATTGCACCACAGGATACAGTTGCTCCAATTTAAGAGTTTGCTGAAATTAAAACATTATATATCATATTTCAATGGATTGTTCACAATTTATATCGAAGTGGTAGATAGTGTCGAACACTTTATATATTCACTATTGTTATTTGAAAATAGTGTAATTGAATCTCTTAATTAAATGTGATATCTTGCGAAACATTCTGGGTGTTGTCAAATATATATAATTTGCAACAAACAGAGAAAAAACATGGTTGTGGTGATCATATTTGAAGAACATCATACTATGATTGGAGGTTTGGTTGTTGGCAATCATATAAGTTGTCTATTATGACAATATTATCATTTCACAAACCCATAGTATGGTCCTCAGTGAACATATATCTATTTCACATAAACATAATATGGTTCTCAATGACCATATTATGTAATTATGGTTCTCAATGACCATTTCTGAATTTCACACAGCCGTAATATGGTACTCAGTGACCATATGACGATTTCTCAAAGCCATAATATGATCCTATGACAATATATCATTTTACACAACTATACTATGGTTCTCGGTGTCATATCTCGGTTTCTCAATGACCATAATATGTTTCCACACAACCATTAATGGTGTTTCGTGCACATATCACGATTTCTCAAAAGCTATAATATGATCCTTAGTGAACATAGAATAAAAAAAATGCATTTTTTGACAGAAACTGTGTTGATAGGGCATATTTTAAAAATTAGAACCGATGGAAAAAAGTTAGTACTCTTTGTCGATATTCTGGACTATCATCTGAATAACCAATAATCATTTTCTTATTTATCATTAGATCTAATATGCAGAAAAATCATCCAAATAGTATACAATTTCCAATTTTTTGTTTGATTAGATGCAAATATTTTAAAAATTTATCGGAATTTTAGAAATTATTTCAGAATTTTACACCACCATAATATGGTACTCAGTAACCATATGACGATTTCTCTCAGCCATAATATGAATCATTACAATATCATTTCACACAACTATACTACGGTCCTCAATGACCATATATCAACTTCACATAAACATAATATGCTTCTTAATGACCATATTATGCAACTACGGTTCTCAATGCCCATATTAGAATTTCACACAACCATAATATGATCCTCAGTGACCATATTATTATACCACACAACCATAATATGGTCTTCAATTACCATAGCTCGATTACACATAACCATAATATGATTCTCAATGATCATATTATGAAACTAAGGTTCTCTCTGACGATATCATAATTTCATACTGCCATAATATGGTACTCAGTGACCATATTATGATACCACACAAACATAATATGGTCTTCAGTGACCATATCACGATTTTTCACTGCTATAATATGATCCTTGAATAAAAAAATGCATTTTTTTGAGTGTAACTGTGTTGATAGGGCATATTTAAAAAATTATAACCGATGGAAAAATGTTAGTAATCTTTGTCATTAGTTTGGCCTTTGATCTGTATTACCATTAATCATTTTCTTATTTATCATTTAATCCAATATGCAGAAAAATCATCAAAAGTAATCTAAAAATTCAAAAAAATTGTGAGTTTAGATGCAAATATCTTAAAAATATATCGGAAAATTTAAAATTATCGATATATTATAATTAGTCTTGATAATTTAAAGAAAAATTGTATATACACTTTTTTTAAAAAATTATTCTATGAGCGAATTGTTTTTTTTCGAATTAAATAACATTAAAATTTATACATTTTTTAGTACAGATCCAAATATCTTAAAAATATATCGGAATATTAAAGATTATCGATATATTATAATTAGGCTTGCTAATTTTTAGAAAAATTGCCTTGGTAATTTTAAAAAAATTGCTTGTATAATTGAATGTTTTTTTTTTTAGAAATAGGTAGTCTATAATTTGCAAAATTTTTTGAGTTTAGATGCAAATATCTGAAAAATTTTAGAAATTATTGATATATTATAATTAGTCTTGATAATTTATAGAAAAATTGCCTTTACATTTTTTGAAAAAAATTGTTGAATAAGGAACTGTATTTTTTTAGAATAAAATAGCCTAACAATTGCAAAATTTTTTTGTTTAGATGCAAATATCTTAAAAATATATCGGAATATTAGAAATTATCGATATATTATAATTAGTCTTGATAATTTATAGAAAAATTACCTTTATACATTATTAAAAAATTTGTTGTATAAGTGAATGTTTGTTTTTTTAAATAGGTAGTCTATAATTTGCAAAACTTTTTGAGTTTAGATGCAAATATCTTAAAAATATATCGGAATATTAGAAATTATCGATATATTATAATTAGTCTTGCTAATTCGTAGAAAAATTACCTTTAGACTTTATTAAAAAATTTGTTGTATAAGTGAATATTTTTTTTTAGAAATAGGTAGTCTATTATTTGCAAAATTTTTTGAGTTTAGATGCAAATATCTGAAAAATATGTCGGAATTTTAGAAATTATTAATATATTATAATTAGTCTTGATAATTTATAGAAAAATTGCCTTTACATTTTTTCAAAAAAATTGTTGAATAAGAAACTGTATTTTTTTAGAATAAAAATAGCCCCAGAGGTCATCAAATTTTAATAACAGTTTTTTTAAACGTTACATATGAAAAAAAAAACGGAGTAAGCAGTAAAAATCAGCAATCGATAGCCAAATTTTTAAAATTAATGTATGGGATGTCCATTGGAATAATTTTTTCTCGTTCTGTTTCAATCTAAATTTAATACTGAAATCAAGAAGAATATTTATTTATAATGTATTCTCGAAAACGACATCAATTTATACATAATCTAGCATTCAATTTATTGCCAAACATCCCCATAACTATACTATATGCTATACATCACAAATAAAACAAAGTATTTCCTCCCCAACCATATTACTCAAATGCAAAATCTAACGTTTAAGAAAATTAATTAAAAATCACATTCCTCCAAATGTCTGCCAATAAATCATCATCATAAAATCATTGCAATCAATTATGTTCCAAAAACATAAAAAGTCAAATAAATATTATGCCCCATGAATTTGTCTGCCAGTCATCATCGACGTCATCGTCGTTGCCAAGGGGCACCCTTATGGTTTATTCAAACTAAATACTATTTTCACATATACAATATGTTGCGCATAAAGCCAACCAAATACCAGCAAAATAAGAAGTCGAAGTAGAAAAAAATACAACGCACCCCAAACTGAATTCCAAAACGGCACCCTTGACGCTCAATTAATTTATTTACTATGTATTTGCGACGCAAATCCACAGCAAATCTATTTATTTTTCAATGATTTCTGGGATTATAGCATATTTTATGTGGATTGGGTGCTACAAATCACAAAAACACAACCGTCTAATAACCGTTTTAATACTGTTGACGACCTTGTTGCTTGCAAATGTTGCCATTGCCATAGACCTACAATATTTGACATGAATGTCACGTTGGGTTAAAATGTTAAATAAACTTGCAGAATCCAGAATTCATCGCAGCCACCCTCACTATGCCAGGCTCAATATTTTTGTACGTCATTGAAAATTCACCCTCGCTTCAATTGTCGATTAAGTGCTTAATGCGCCTTGAGAGCTGCAACATATTTTATGGTTATGGTGTTGATCTGTGCTGTGCGACCGACTGTGGATGAAATTGCAAAAAGGACGCAGACACCGTTGTCGTGCTGCTGCTGCTTTTCTCCACCTTTATGTTTCACTTTATTTTGATTGTACACAGTGCCACCCATTCAAATATTCAGCAGCCACCCACCCCACCTAAAAGGTATATCACATGGACCTCTATATGCTGCAAAGGTGGCTGTTGGCATTAAATGAACTCTAAACGAGGGCGCAGCCTCTGGGTGGGTCCACATTTAAAAAATCATATTTATGAGTATTAAGTGATTCGTGTGAAGCATCATTGAAGAAAAAGCTAAACTCGAAAAAAGCGCAGATTTTAAGTGATTATTTAAATTATAATTAATTGAAATAATTAAAAGTGGCTGAAATGGGTTTATTAAAATTGTTTAATATTTTGGTTATTACTTAATTGAAATTTAATGTAGACAAATTTACTGGATTTATGTGTTTAATTTAGAATTACATTTGTTTAGTATTTAAATGCATTTGTATTTATTTGATTTGTATTTACTTGATTTTACTACACAATGCATATTTGTAAAACGTTTCATGTATTTGTTTTCTGCATTTTGTATTTTATTATGGTTGAAGTCAAAAAAATAAAAATATACTAAGGGTGATTTTTCTTTATGCAAACCAATTAAGGATATAATGCTCATAAAATAACTATTTAAATAAAACTATTTTTCGTAGTTTGAACAAAAATTTAACATATAAATTCAAATAAAAAAAAAGTGACCATAACAGCTGAAACACTGTGATATTTTTTTATATACAACTAGCTGGACCCGTACACGACTCGTGCAAAGATTTTTTGAATGCAAGGATATGGAGCAATTTTATTAACATAAAGAACATTTTTATTATTTATATCAGGAACCAGTGCTTCGCTGTGGACTTTTTTTTATTGGTTTTATAAATGTAGTAACCAAAACCAAACCAATTCTCCGCTAAAACAACTTTTCTCAGACTGTGCTTCCCCGTAAAATTCTTTCCCGTAGGAATTCTACGTACAGTTTTTCCCAGTAGAAGTTTTAGTGTGGTGAGTTGAATTTGGTGTGGTAAGATTTAGTGTGGTGAATTTTATTGTGGTGTGTTCTAGTGTGTTGAATTTGAGTGTGGTGAGTTTTAGTGTGGTGAATTTGAGTGTGGTGAATTTTAGTGTGGTGAATTTGAGTGTGGTGAATTTTATTGTGTTGAGTTTTAGTGTGGTGAATTTGAGTGTGGTGAATTTTAGTGTGGTGAAATTGAAATTGGAAATTGGAAATAAAAAAATTTTAAGTCCACATAAAATGCTCTAACTTCTGAATGCCTATATTTACTATAATTAAATTAGCGGTGAAGAGATCGCAAAAGATGTAGCTATTTTTTGAGGTACCTTTGATTAAAATTAAGATAAGGTTACTGACCACACCCTACTCTTGATTTTAATCAAATTAGTATAATTTGAATTTAATAAAATTATATCAAATGAATTATACCAAATAATGTATATTTTTTCTTCAACGGTCGCCAAATTCTTTATAAAACCTCATTTGACGTTTAATCCTACTTTTACCATGTAATTAACAAAAATTCAATGAATTTGTCACTACCTTAATATATTCAGGTTTTATTGACTAATTCGTACGCGGTAACCGAATCATCAAAAAGTCTAATATTTTGCGAAAATTATTAAATTCATCATCATATTGATGAATTTCGTTCTTAAAATCATGATTGATTATATTGAAAAACGATTCATAATAATTATAACTACAAAACATCAATGTTATGAACTCACTGTCAGTATGATGAATGATCAAAAACTGTTCTTCAGTGTAATGAAGTGTATGTAAAGAATAGCCGCGGTAGCTCAGTGGTTAGTGCGTTGGACTGCGAGCCGAAAGGTCCCCGGTTCAAGCCTGGACTGGGGCTAACAACATCTTTTCATAGAAACATTTTTCTATACCGCGCTACCTCTCGGCAGTAAATGGCAAACCTACGAGAGTAAAACCATTGCCTATGAAAAGCTCTCACCCGCCGTTCGGATTCGGCAATAAACTGTAGGTCCCGCTACTTTGAGTACAAATATAACACGCACAGCTCAAAATGGTGAGAGAGCTCGGCCGAAGTTCTATACAGGACTGTAGCGCCAAACTATTATTATTATTATGTAAAGAATACGTTTCATCATATTAATGAACAAAAACATAAAATACAACACATATGTACATCATATTGATGAATGCTGTTCATAAAACCAAATATCAATATAAATATTTATTTTTCGTTAATTTTTTACCATAATTTTTATTTTTTAAGGACATATTTTTCGAATTTTTTTTTTTAATAAAAAAAAATGTTCATCAATTAAATTATTTTGAAAAAAAAAAAAGTTAGTTCTACAATATTAACCATATCGACTAGTATATTCATAAATATTATGAACAATTTACAAACAAATTTTAAATTATTCATTTATAATATCAACCACATGTCCTCCAAGTCCATGTCATATTGATGAATATAATGTTGGAACCACATGTCCTCCAAGTCCATATCATCCAATTGGGGCCAAAAATATTGGGTTATCATTGAAAGCTAGTGATTTCCATTCACAGTAACGTGCCGGTCTTGATCATCACGGAAGAAGTACGGCCCAATGATGCCGCCGGCCCATTAACCGCACCAAACCGTAATTTTTTCGGGATGCAATAATGACTCATGGAGTACGTGTGGATTGCTGTCTGACCAATAACGCATATTTTGTTTATTGACGAAGTCATTCAACCAGAAATGAGCCTCATCGCTGAAGATGATTTTTCGATGAAAATCCGAATCATTTTCAAGTTGATGCTCAGCCCAATTCACGAACATACGACGTTTCTGGTGGTCAAGCGGCATCAGTTCTTGCGTCAAATTGATTTTGTAAGGATGTAGGCCAAGATCTTTTCGCAAAATTCGCCACAAGGACGTCACAGAGATGCCCAACGCTTGAGAACGACGTGTGAGAGACACATTTGGGCTTTCTTCAACTGAAGCCTCAGCGGTAGCAATATTCTCGACACTACGGGCACTTCTTTGTCTCACTGGCACGGGAACATTTTGTACTGTGCCAGTGGATTCAAATTTTTCCACTAGACGCTCAATTGTTGATCTGCTAGGAGGATTATGACGACCATAAATTGGACGTAGCGTTCTTAACGTTGAAGACACTGACTCCGAATTTCGGTAGTAAATATTAATAATTTCGACTCGTTGTTGGCTCGTATATCTTTCCATCTTGAAATGGCAAACCTTACTGAAGAGAAATGTCAAAAGAGCGGCATGAAATATGGGGTCGTTTGCTGTCCCTGTTGCTCTACTTTTGTAGCGTCCCATTTGAAAAAAAATAATATATATATATATATATATATATATATATATATATATATATATATATATATATATATATATATAGATAATGAATGCATACATCAATATGTCATTTGATGAACGGTGGTATCCAATGGATGGTCCAGTCGATTGGCCGCCTCGATCGAGCGATTTGACGCCGTAAGACTATTTCCTGAGGGGCTACGTCAAGTCTATGGTCTATGCCAACAAGCCAGCGACGATTGTGAACTTCGTACGAATATCGAGCGTGAAATTGAAGCAGTATCGGCCGATTTATGCTTTGATGAACGATGGTATCAATTTGATGCATCTGTTAGTTGGAAAAAATTAATAATATTTATGAACATTTATTAAAATTATAATCATTTTCTGTTCTCAAACTTTAAATTCATTGTTTCATTATGATGGATCTGGTAGTTGGTAAAAATTTCATAATATAAATGAATAATTCATCATATTGATGTAAGTACTAGTCACAAACAAATCCGCAACATTTAAGTAGAGTGGTCGAATGCGTCATATACAGGTTGTTTGGTTCATTCATTACAATAATTTAGGGTGTTATTTTATAAAATAAAACAATTCTAATTTTGCACCCAGTTTAAGATACAGGGTGTATAAGAAATGCATATTGGTGATTGAAAAAAGAAAAAATACAAATAAAAGTAATCGGGAAATAATTTTAAACATTTATTAAAATTATAATCATTATCATATTACATCACATAACATATTTTCTGATCATATTTCCTGTAGCCGCGGTAGCTCAGTGGTTAGTGCGTTGGACTGCGAACCAAAAGGTTCCCGGATCAAGCCTGGACTGGGGCTAACAACATATTTTCATAGAAACATTTTTCTATACCGCGCTACCTCTCGGCAGTAAATGGCAAACCTACGAGAGCAAAACATTGCCTATGAAAAGCTCTCACCCGCCGTTCGGATTCGGCAATAAACTGTAGGTCCCACCACTTTAAGTACAAATGTAACACCCACAGCTCAAAATGGTGAGAGAGCTCGGCCTAAGTTCTAATAGGATTATAATATTATTATTATTTCCTAACAAATATATATTTTTTTTATTTCAACCACCAAATTATTAAATCCGCCACTGTTTAATTATTTCTGTAGCATTTCTTACCAGATGCAAATCAAGGTGATTAGTAAGAAAATACTTGGAATGAACTGGTCTATCATTAAAAATTAGAAAAAAATTGGGTGATCCTTAACGTAATTTTGAGAAAATCAATGACAATATCAAAATTTTTATTTTTCTAAATTTCAAATTTACGCACATTTTAAAATGGAAAAAATCATGGGGTTTGAAGATATGATACAGCATTGGAATGGTAATAATATTATCTAGAATTTTAGTTAAAACTTAATAATTATTTATCAAGAGATTATACTTTAAAACCAATTTTCTTGATGAGATTATCATAGTAATATGCATTTCTGAAACAGCCTGTATCTTAAACTGGGTCCAAATTAAGTAATTTTTATATAATATTGTTACGAAAAGAGGTAATTTGCCCCACTGTGCAAGCATTCAACAATAATAAATGAGACGCAAGACAATTCAGCGCACTAAGCAATGTGTTAGAAAGAGACGGAAGATCATTCAGCGTAATGAGCAATGTGCGAGAAAGAGATGGAAGATCTGCACATTAAAACACATGAGTGCGAATGAGATGCCAAGAGAAGCATGCGTTATTCACGAAACGAGTAGACGGTTCTCGAAACAAGTCGAAGCTTGTCGAAACGTGTCGAACTGATGCATGAACTATATAAGGGAGCCGCAACTGAGGTACAGCACTTCAGTAGTGATTGTAAAGTGGTCGAGGGCATCTCGTGTGATAATTGTCAAGTTAAATTCCACAATTGGAATGCAGCAGTTGTAAGAATTTGTTATTAGTAAAGTTGTTTATTAAAGTGAATTAATAAAGTTAATTGTTATAATTTTATACAAACATAAGAGTGTTTTTATTTTGTACACAATCCAGAGATCCGAACTCGTAGAACAGTTTTTCGTAGACTGAATTTTCGTAACAATATATTCTACTTTTTTTGAGTCATTGAATGACCTCCTGAATTAATGACATTGATGAGCCAAACACAGTTGATCATGATGATCTCCTGAATCAATTTGCCTATGTCTGTCTGTCTGTTGAAATCACGACTACAGGAATTACAGGAGCTAGATCAATGAAATTGCAAAGTTAAATGTCTCATATACTTACATTATCTCGTATTCACAATGGGCTTAATCGGTTGATTGCGTCCTGTGACCCGACCACTTTTGTTCAAATACTTAATATTTCACAAAAATCTAAGGATGAATTTTACTTTATACCGGCCGAAGTGAAATTTTATTTGTAAAATAAAATCAAGTATATAAAAATAAAAAATATTATTTTCTAGTTATCAACATGTGGTGATTTAATATTTCCTAAAATTCTGCTCAATAAAAATTGTCGTTGATTAAAATTTGCACACATTAATGTTTTATTTATTCACTCAATAATTAAATTACTTTTTGCTCTTGTTTGTTTTATATATTTTTTATTTATTTATTTAGCAATAAATTTACATAAATCTAAATTTAGTAGATTGATAAGTAGTATTTAATATTTTTTTATTTTGTGTAGCTATTCATATATTTAAAATACATAATTAATAAATATAATTTATGCTCTGTGTAATTTGTATTTGTTATTTGTTACTTACTTAAAACTAATAATTCATTAATATGCAGCTTGTTTTAAGTAAAGATTTAGTTAGTTTTTAATTTTAATTAAGTTAAAATAGCTAAAAAATATTAAAATTATATTAATAATAATGATAACAGCACTTATGCTAAATTTACATATATTTTATTTAATAATATATATATTTTAATTACTTTTATTAAATTGTTAAACTTCAATAAACTGATTTTGTCAGCACGTCTTTTCCAAAAAAAAAACTCAATACAGACTTCTTACAACTAGTTTTTGCAACAAAAACATATAATACATATATATTTAATATGGACGACTAGACGGTACAAAGTTGAAGCCCTTAAAAGGCTCTTAACAAACCCTCACATATTTAGTGGGCTTGTATCGCGCGAAAACGTCTGCGTTTAGCTGAAGCACATTGAGATTATCAAAGCTTTTAGTTAATAGTATAAGTAAAATGAGTTTTTTTTTTAAAGTGATTTTTAAAAATGTTTATCTTTTTTTTATTTTTTAAATTTTTTATATCATTTTTAAATATAAATTTTATTTTATGTAATTTAAACATATTATTTATAATTTGTCATATCTAAAATTTAGATATATTTTTAAATATAATATTTTGGTTTTATTAAATGTTTTAAATAGTTTTCTTATACTACAACTTTTACAGTATTTACAGCTTTTATATTTTAGTTTTAATTAAAATTAGCAAATTGTACAACTCTGACAGTAAAACTTTTAATTGTACTACAAAAAAATATTATTAAATACCAGCTTTTGAAATTTGTGTATTTTCTAAAGCTGTCGTCTATATTTTCAAATATATATTTACAATAATTTTAATGAATCGTGTTTGACATTTGTAAGCAAATAAATTCATGAATATAACAAATAGGTTTTGTTAAAATTAATTTACTACGCAGTAACACTTCAACCTACAAAACAAAGCATTTCTAAAGATCCCTCAAAAAAGCTATACTAACGCTTTAAGTGTTTTTAAGTTTATACATCAAGTTGTTGTACATTATACATCATTCTGCAAAATTATTATTCATCCACTACAAATTCATTGCAATACATTGCAATACAAATTTGTGATGTTGATGTGACTTTTGGAACAACATTATGCATCAATAGCAACCATCATTACATCATCTCGATGTATAAGTTAATAAACTTCGATGAATTTTATGAATCAACATCGATATGATATTAATTAGCATGATGTAGATGTATTATATAGATGTATTTTGCATCAGCATTATGCATCAACATCAAGCATTAACATCACCTCTTAATATTAAGCATCAACGTATATCGTGTACATTATACATCAATGGATGAAAAAATATGATATATTAACAGTATGTGTCAGTTGTCTACATTATATTATGCATTTACTTAATTAATATCATCGGACAAACACATATCGTCGACATAATGAATCAACATGATGTATAATTAACATGCTTCAACATACATCAACGTACATCGTACATCAATTTAATGTACCAACATAATACATAAACTTAATGTTTCAACATTATATATCAATATAATGCATATACATCATACATCAACTTTATGAATCAGCACAATGCATCAATATCATATATCAACTCAACATGGATATCAATAATCATCATAATGCATCAATATCATACAGAAACTTAATGTATCAATATAGGTATCATGAATCAATATAATCCATCATCATCATAAATAAACTTTATGATCAATATATTCATCAATACTCAAAATAATGCATCTATAACATACATCAAATTTATGTATCAACATAGACATCACAATAATGCATCATCAATTTATGCTTCAACATAATGTATTATCATGATATATTATCATGATGCATCAACGTAGTACATCTATATCACTCTGTAATAATTTTCATCATTAACATTCATCATTTTAATGAATCATCATATCTACATAATACATCACAATCATGCCTCTACATCAATATTATGCATCATGCATCATTGCATATAAACCAGCATTGCTTGCTGCTGTGCGTCTGCGTGTTCTGTGCCACAGCAACAGCCACTCATCCTCCGCCACGTGCGTCTGCTCCTGCGTCACCATAATGTTGTTGTTGTTGTTATTGTCTCCCAGGCGGAACCCTGTTGCTGCTCAGTTGGTGAACAGAAAGGGTCCCAGTGACCCTCAAACCATTGGTGGCTTAATGTCGAGCAGATGATGATCCATGCCGCCAGGGCTGGGTGCCGATGTTGCAACCAAATGATGATGATGGTGATGCAAGTGATGAGCATGTGCTGCCAGACTTTGCTGATGCTGTTGCTGCTGTTGTTGCTGGTGTTGTTGAAGCTGTTGTTGCTGTTGCTGCTGTTGTTGTTGCTGCTGCTGTTGTTGATGTTGCTGCTGCTGTTGGTGATGATGTTGCTGTTGTTGTTGCTGCTGCTGTTGTTGTTGCTGCTGGTGATGATGCATCATAACTGGTGAACCACCTGACATATTGTGCGGCGATGCAAGATGTAGACCGCCGCCGCCACCACCTCCACCACCCATTACATGTGAAGGCGAGTGCGATGAGCTGTGATGTGAGGTGGGCGTACCCGGATGACTACCGCCACTGCCGCCGCCACCACCATGCTGCGCATTGCCACCACCACTGGCACCGCCCATGCCATTCGATTCGCTCGACTGATTCGCAGCCTCCTCAGAGTCACTGCACGACTCGGAGGAGCCTTTCTTAATCGAGCCGCTGCTGCTGCCGCCATTCGTGCCGTTGTGCGTCTTGACGTGCTTCGCCAGATGATCGCTGCGCATGAAACGCTTATTGCAGACGGGACACGCGAAGCGTTTCTCACCGGTGTGCGTGCGCAAATGGCGCTGCAGCTCGTCGGAGCGCGTAAAACGTTTGCCGCAAAAGAGCCAGTTGCAGACGAACGGCCGTTCGCCGGTGTGCCAACGCAGATGCGCCTTCAGATGCGACGTCTTGCCGTAGACTTTGCCGCAGCCCGGTATGTGACATGAGTGAATGTTCTTCTTGCGCAGATGCACGCCCGCCGGTCCCAGTCGCTCCGCCTCCTGACAGTTGGGACAGTCACAGGTGGCGCGTCCCGCATAGCGGCGCTGCGAACGTGGCGATGGCGTTGACGGTGTCGATGCCTGTGGTGATGAGGCCGTCGATGCCGCCGACGATGGTGAGCTGTGCGGCAACGAGAAGCCACCCTGACCGGGCAACATGCTCTTGTAAGTGTCCTGCAGTAGATGCTGCCCGGAGCCGAGTAGGTGTGCGGTGTTGGAGAGCGAATGGGAGAGCGCCGTTGAATAGTCACCGCCAGCCGCCGATGCATAGTTGGCCATGGTTGAGTGCATGCCGGCGCCGCCCATATCTAGCCAACTGCCCGCCGCGCTGTGCATATCCCACCAGCCGCTGTTGACGCTTGCCGCCTCACTGGCCGCTTTGTGTGCCGACGCAGCGGTCACCGCATTAAAGGGCCAATCGTACGGGTGACGTGAGTAGACGGAGCCAAAAGTGCTGCCCTCCACTTTGCCGAGTAGTCCTTGATGCATGTGATGATTGTCGGCAATCATGCCGCCAGCCGCCGCTGCAGCTGCCGAGCTGCTATTCGGAAAGTAGAGATCTCCGCCGTAGGCGCTGGGGCCACCGCCGGCGCTGACTGCGGCGCATGACGACGAAATGGGCCGACTGTAAGGATAAATACTGAAATTACAATTTGGATTAAAGCAACTGTTTGAAAAGGCGATGTAAGAAAGCGGTTTGGCAGAGCAGAAAAGAAGTTCATTCAAATGATGAATTTGTTCATAACAATGAATTTACGTATTTCATTAATTGAATGAACATTTCATTAATATGATGAACAATTTATTAATATGATGAACATTTTCTTAATTTAATAAATATTTCATTATTATGATGAACATTTCATTAATATGATAAACATTTCATTTATATGATGAACATTTCATTAATATGATAAACATTTCATTAATTTGATGAACATTTTATTAATTTGATGAACATTTTATTAATATGATAAACATTTCATTAATACGATAAACATTTCATTAATATGATGAACATTTCATTAATTAAATAAATATTTCATTATAATTATGGACATTTCATTAATATGATGAACATTTCATGTATATGAAATGTTCATTAATATGTTCATTAATAATTAACACTTCATTAATATGATGAACATTTCATTACTATGATGAAAATATCATAAATAGGATGTACATTTCATTAATATGATCAACATTTCATTACTATGATAAACATTCTATATGAATCCATTAAAACGTTGAACATTTCATAACTGTTAAGAACTTTTCATCACTATGACGAACATTTCATTAATATGAAAAAATTGATTTTTAAGAAAACAATATGATGAACTTCTTTTCTGACTGTTTGAGGTTTGTTTAAGGACATTTGCAAAGCGTTCTTACCTGGCGGTTATGTTGACCATGGTGTTAATGGCGCTCGCAGGCAACGACGAACGTGAAGCGGTAGACAAACCGATCGTGGAGCCCGCTGATGATGCTGCAGACGCTGATGAAATAGCGCATGGTGAATGCTGACCAGCGGATACACTACCGCCCGAAGAATTCGGATTGCCACCCACTGGTGATGTGGGACTCTTCTTCCACGGATGAAAACCTTTACCCACTGCAGCATCTGCGAGCGGAGGCGGCGATTTGCTGGATAGTTTGTTGCACTGTGCCGCCAACATGGCCAAAGGAGTGCCGCGCAAGCTAGGATGATCCTGTGGACAAAAAAAAGAAGACCGGAAATAAAATTAAAATCTAATTTAAAAACAAGCTGTGTGAAACAAATAAAATTCTAGAAATCAATTCAAATCAAATATGTTTTGTGGTCCAGAACAAATTGCAGACAAAGCTAACTTACTTTGTTTTTTTATTTATATATTTTAGACCCTCTTTAAGAAAATCTAATTTAACTGTTCTCAGACGTTTTCGGCCAATTCTTGTTCTATTTTTTTGTTCCTTTGTTTTTAATAGCAACTTTTGATTTATCCTTGCAACGTCTTGCAATGCCGCCGAGTGACTGAAGTCAATTCTCGCAAAGGAAGTCATTAAGAAACAAGATCATCTACTGATCAACCCGCTGTGTTAGTCAATTTGAGTTTTTTTTTTTATTTTGTTTCTTTTTCTTTGTATCTTTTGTGTGAGCGCCGATTTCTATAGCTTAACGGAAGATCATAAATTCAAACACTTGTTTCAATGCCTGTCTCACTCCTTATATTTCCTTATTTTTCGAGCTCTTTCTCTTTTTCACCTACGCTATGCTGTGTTATCTACTCTCTGAGGATCACTTATCCGTTTCTCTCACGTGTTTTTTTTTTTGCTTTCTTCCTTAAAAAGGGCATTTTTATTGTAGCCTGTATTAGGATTCTACTATTGCCATAGAATAATACAAATTTTTGTTACAAAAACAAATCAAATGTTAGTCAAATGATCGTGGCACGATCACTTTTCGAAGTGTGTATAGTTTTAATGCCCTTGGTTATATGGTAGAATCAATGTTTTATTTTTTATTTTTAAGAATAAAAGATCTGAAATCCTTTTGTTCCGCACAATCAGCGCTGTTTTGTCTTTTGATGAGATCGCCGATCTGACCGTTATTGTTCTACGTATTATTCGGGTGGCGTCTACAGTGAGTAGTGTCAAAAAATAAAATTAAAAACGAAGAAAACACGTCGCCCCAACGACCCACGTCAAACATATTTTGCCAGATGAGCGATAGAGTGCGAGTCAGCGCTGACAGTTCAGCGTTCTCAAGGCATTTTTTCACAGACACCTTTTGTATGATTTGGACAGTATTGGGAATATTTTAAATACATATTGAATTTTTTTAGTTTTAAATTTTTTTTTTTTATAATTTTCTGTTTTTAATAAAAACTTTTCTAAAATTCTACTCTATTTTGATTTATTAAAACTTAGTAGCAAGTACAATATTTCCTTTTTTAATCAGTTTTAATCAGTTGGATATATAATATTTAATTATTTTTATTAATTTTGTATTTAAAGAAGTCTTTGGCAGATGTATGAATATTATTGATGTAGAAGAATTCATTTGTGGTTCCTTTAAACATTTACTTTAATCATTATTTTATGATTGGTCACAGCAAAGAATTTGTTATTTTAGCAATATAAATAGTTGAATAACTACAATTTAATCATTTAAGTAAACTATTTGGTCTATGAATGTGTAAAATACAAATTTAAACTAATGTTTTATAAATAATGAGAACTTTCCTTAAAAACAATCAAAAACTTCAATTAAAATGAAGTAAGAAAATTTATGGATTAACCAATTTTGTAACAGACAAATTAGTTTATTATATTAACAATATATGTTGCTAACTAAACAAATATTTATAATGTAGTACAACTATTTGTTAAACTCATTTTGTTTGTATAATAAAAAAAAACACACAAAAATAATGTATTGTAAAAATTTAATTCTACAATTTTTGTATTGATCTATTTTTATCATTTTAACAATTTAAGTTGTTGAATCTGCAAAAATAGTTGCTCAATAAATATAATGTTTGTGTTATTCAAGCTTTGTCAATTCAATAATATAAGTTGTTGAATATGCAAAACTATTTGCTAAATATATATAACGTATGTGTTAGTGAAACTTTGTCATATCTCATTTTAACAATATCAGTTGTTGAATATGCAAAAATATTTGCTAAATTAATATAATGTTTGTGTTAGTCTAACTTTGTCATTTTAACAATATAAGTTGTTGAATATGCAAAATATTTGCAAAATTAATATAATGTTTGTGTTAGTCAATTTTTGTCATTTGTAACTTTAACAATTTAAGTTGTTGAATATGCAAAAATATTTGCTAAATTAATATAATGTTTGTGTTAGTCAAACATTGTCATTTTAACAATATAGGCTGTTGAATATGCAAAATATTTGCAACATTAATATAATGTTTGTGTTAGTCAAATTTTGTCATGTGTCATTTAAACAATATAAGTGGTTGAATATGCAAAAATATTTGCTAAATTAATATAATGTTTGTGTTAGTCAATTTTTGTAATTTGTAATTTTAACAATATAAGTGAAACTTTGTCATATCCCATTTTAACAATATAAATTGTTGAATATGCAAAAATATTTGTTAAATAAATATAACGTATGTGTTAGTGAAACTTTTTCATATCTCATTTTAACAATATAAGTTGTTGAATATGCAAAATATTTGCAAAATTAATATAATGTTTGTGTTAGTCAATTTTTGTCATTTGAAATTTTAACAATATAAGTGAAACTTTGTCATATCTCATTTTAACAATATAAGTTGTTAAATATGCAAAAATATTTGCTAAATTAATATAATGTTTGTGTTAGTCAAACATTGTCATTTTAACAATATAAGCTGTTGAATATGCAAAAATATTTGCTAAATTAATATAATGTTTGTGTTAGTCAATTTTCGTCATTTGTAACTTTAACAATATAAGTTGTTGAATATGCAAAAATATTTGCTCAATAAATATAATGTTTGTGTTAGTCAAACTTTGTCATATGTCATTTTAACAATATCAGTTGTTGAATATGCAAAAATATTTGCTAAATTAATATAATGTTTGTGTCAGTCAAACATTGTCATTTTAACAATATAAGTTGTTGAATATGCAAAATATTTGCAAAATTAATATAATGTTTGTGTTAGTCAATTTTTGTCATTTGTAATTTTAACAATATAAGTGAAATTTTGTCATATCTCATTTTAACAATATAAATGGTTGAATATGCAAAAATATTTGCTAAATAAATATAACGTATGTGTTAGTGAAACTTTGTCATATCTCATTTTAACAATATAAGTTGTTGAATATGCAAAATATTTACAAAATTAATATAATGTTTGTGTTAGTCAATTTTTGTCATTTGTAATTTTAACAATATAAGTGAAACTTTGTCATATCTCATTTTAACAATATAAGTTGTTAAACATGCAAAAATATTTGCTCAATAAATATAATGTTTGTGTTAGTCAAACTTTGTCATATGTCATTTTAATAATATCAGTTGTTGAATATGCAAAAATATTTGCTAAATTAATATAATGTATGTGTTAGTAAAACTTTGTCATATGTCATTTTAACAATATAAGTTGTTGAATATGCAAAAATATTTGCTCAATAAATATAATGTTTGTGTTAGTCAAACTTTGTCATATGTCATTTTAACAATATCAGTTGTTGAATATGCAAAAATATTTGCTAAATTAATATAATGTTTGTGTTAGTCAAACATTGTCATTTTAACAATATAAGTTGTTGAATATGCAAAAATATTTGCGCTGTTATGTACATATAATCAAAACAACAAATTTATTCAATTTTGTTAATTCAATTAATTTCTAATAATAATAGTTTGGCGCTACAGTCCTTTATAGAACTTCGGCCGAGCTCTCTCACCATTTTGAGCTGTGCGTGTTATGGAGAGGGTGGAGAGCTTTTCATAGGCAATGGTTTTACTCTCGTAGGTTTGCCATTTACTGACGAGAAGTAGCGCGGTATAGAAAAATGTTTCTATGAAAAGATGTTGTTAGCCCCAGTCCAGGCTTGAACCGGGGACCTTTCGGCTCGCAGTCCAACGCACTAACCACTGAGCTACCGCGGCTACTGCACTAAAAACTAATGTTTCTTAGTTATAAAGATCTTTTTTTAGATTAATCATAAATATTAAAAATAAAGACTAATATGTTCATAACATAGTAAAAACAGGAAAATTTGTTATTTTAACACATAACTTGCTGCATAAGCAAATTGTTATAGTTAAAAACTTTTATGTATTAAGGAAAACTATGTTTGTTGTTAAATTAATTCTTTTTTGTTTATTCAAACTTAGTAGCAACAAAATCATTTTTATATTTTAACAATATATTTTGCTGTTTTAGCAAATAACACCTAATGACTTAGCAATAATATTTGTTAAATTGATTAATTTCTTTCAAACTAAATGTTTTTGAATTTAAATGAATCAACAAAATAATCTAAATCAAAGAAAACTCAATTTTGGTTAAACTAAATAAAACATGTACTAAATTTACTGTTTTTTTTTTTTCAAAACAACAACTTATAATTTGTCAACTACAATTTTCCCAAACCTCCTACCACATATTGCAATTAATTAAGCTGTAAAAATTTAGTTTTGCGCTACTTGCCAAATATTAAATAAAAAGTACATAAATAATTTGTCTAACGTATATAAACACCCCACAATTTTTTCATATATTCCCCCCGAGAGTGACATAAATTAAGTAAAAATTCAACAACCTCCCCAACAAATTTGACTAACATTCAAGTGTGTTAACAAATAATAAAAACAAGTAAATATCTCAGTAAGTAAAAGTTGTACGACAGCATTTTCATGAGTTGGTGCATAATTTATGGCTGCTTTGTAACTACAACAGCAATCGTTGGTATTGGGCAGTATTGCAGCTGGGGGGCAATTGTTGCTGTCGCTGCCGTTTGTTGCTTGTACTGTACACCGAGCGCGTCGGCCTTTTGTGTGTGTGTGGCATGTAAATTTTTAATGCCACACAGTGTTAAATACGCAACACCTCGTTGCGACTCACCTCGTCACAATTTACACCAGACACAGACGCAGCAACGTTTACCACAATTTTGCTTTCAACATGCACCGCCGCGCGCGGTTACAATTTGCCGCCTACAAATGTTCAAAAAAAAAAAAAAACATTTATGGATTTTGCCAATTTTTGATTTTTAATATTTTTTTTTTGACTACCAAAAAAACTCAATAAAGTTGTTGTTCTACTTGACAAAATTTCAATTTGTGTTTCAATTAATTGTGTCTCATATTTTGTTGTATTTTAATTAAATTTAGCAATGAAACGAAAATTGCCTGTATATTAAAAATAAACTGACAACCTGTTTTGGGGCAACTTTTGGTTGCTGTCACGGTGTAAGATACACAGCAAAAATATCAATATTGTTATTGTATACGCAGCGTAAAAATGTTATTTGCAGCAAACATAATACAATTGAATTGATACATTTTGTGATTTTTACATATATTTTCAATTTTTTTAAAATTACACTACTCAACAAAACGAAAAAAAAATATTCCAATAGCCATCTCATATATAAATTCTAAATAATTGGTAGTTGCTGTTTGCATTTGCATACTCTGTTTTTTTTTCAATTACATAACGTTTTTAAGAAAAATGCTTTCGAAATTTGTGGACATTTTCAGCCACTTTTTAGAATAAAAAAAATAAAGCCCCTGACAAAATTAGTTTTTCAAAAAACTATAAATGTAGTATTTCTTTTAATTGTTCACACTAATTATAATATATCCGTAAATACTAATAAACTGTTATGTTTTATGAGATATTTGAAAATAAACTCGAAAATTTAAATTTCTTTAGACTATTTTTGTATGATTTGTTTAGCATTACAGTTCTAATGATATATAAGAAAGTTATATTTTTTTATGCAGAGCATAGTCCAAACTAATGATCAAAATTACTAACTTTTTTATATCGATTCTAATTCTTGAAATATGCCCTATCAACATTCCATGAATACGATAAGACCTAATGAAACTTTGAACAAAACATAAGTTGTTGTATTATTAATTAAAATTCCGAACAAGAATATGTTTTCGATGATTTTATAAATCTCATTCGGTTTATAGAACTTTAAGTTAAAAAAAAATAAAAATCAATTCACAACAATATTGATTCGAAAATAAATTCCCATCCAAAATCAACGTAAAATTCTATATTTAGTATTGCCTAATTTACCAAAAACCTGTTTATTATTTTCAATAATATTTGCAAAACCCTAATTACAACCAACCATAGATCAGTTTACTAACAACCGGTCACTACACCAAATTGCATTTAATTCTTTGTACAAATTGTAGCTGCTTTGGCGTAGAAAGTTTCCTGTACTTTAACTCAATTCGACTCAACGCAATTCAACACTGTTCACTCCAGTTCAATTTCATGCAGTGCAGTGAAGTGAATAATTTTTGGAATTGCCATGCAATTGTATTAATTTGCGCCAAATCGTATACAGTAGCAAACAGCAACAGCTGCTGGTAGCCGCTACATTTCACTAACAATCGGCTACCAAAAAATAAAGTCAATCCTCCTCGAATTGCTGCACTGACATCCGCAATAATCATGGCGTGTCTGCGCATTGCAACGACAGCAACTGCAGCAGCAATTGTTGCTGTTTAACTGCAAAACCAGCAACACAATTGCAGCAAACGTCTAAAGTGCGTTTGTCCGTCGCGTCCGTCGGTCGTTCGTCCATTCGAATGTCTGTCGTTGCAGTTGCCATCTAACAACCAACAGCAACAATTCGCATATAATCGCTCGCGAATTTTTGCGGAAGCTACTATTTGCACATAATTGCAGTGTCTTGTCTTAACTTGGCTCAGTTGCTTTAGCCATGGCTCAAGCAGTTATTGCTATGAAGCTGCCTGCTGCTCCAGATGTTTTGTAGTTGCTTTAAGGTTGCTTTTGCGTCCGTTAGAAATCTTTCGCGCAGTTACTACTCTACTACTATTTGCACAAATTTCATTTCCCAATCACCGCCCTTCGCACACAGCCCGCACAAATCGGTATGGTTGGCATCAATTTGAACGTTGCACATGCGGCCTTCATTGTCTTTGGTATCGCAGTTTTCAAAGTTACGAATCAGTTGCTAAGAGATTTTCCCGAGTTACCGGCCGTGTGCAACGCGGCGTGTAATAGTGACACTGCGCGAAAATTCACCAATGGGAAATAGTTATGTCTTTTTCATACAAATATTTTTCAGTAGACATATTGAATTGAAATATACATTTTAACTATATTTTTTAGTTTTAGTACCAAAAATAAATTTTTTAAACTGCGCGAAAATGCAGATGTCTGTAATACTTCGACAAAACCATTGCTGAGGCACAACATTCATTTAAGATTTGAAATTTTCATATTTTTTAACTATTTATTATAGTTTCAATACTTTTAAACTGCGCGAAAATACAGTTGTGGAATGTCTGTGTATATTTCTACCCAATATTTAGAAGAAGTATTGTTGATAGTTGCTATATTCTATTAAGGAGTACCTGTTTTTTCAGGAGTCGAAATATTTAAATTTCAATAGATTTTTTAAATTGCGCGAAACCCAAAGATGTTAAATAATTTAACATCTTTTAATAATTTTTTATCATTTTGACAATATTTTTTTGTTTAGTACCAAAAATAAGTTCTTTAACTGCGCGAAAATGCAAATGTCTGCAATTTGCACCATAAATATAGAAGAAGTATTGTTAATAGTTGGTATATTCTTTAAAGGGGTATCTGTTTTTCAGGAGTCGAAATAATAATTTTAGTTCTTATCATTCACAACAACTCAAAAGTATTTTCTTCACGAAAAGTAAATTTTTGAATTGTTTTTTTTTATTAATTGACGCAAGAAAATTGACAAAATTCAAAAAATTATTCTTTTTTCATGCAACTATCATATAACTATCAACAATGCGTCCAGTTATTTTGGATGAAATTAAATTAAGTATTCACATATGAATTTTAGCGCAGTTCAAATACTGATTTTCAGTACTAAAACTAAGTTGACATATAATACTGAAAAACTGTTTTTGAACTGCGCGAGTATACTTGAGTCTATTTTCACCGAAAATAAACTGGAAGTATTGCTGATAGTTGCAATAAACTTTAAAGAAGTATTCATTTTCTCAGGAGTTGGAGTTTTTTGCTTTTTGTAAACTGCGCGAAAATGCAAAAATGTGAAATTCTTGAGTCTTTTATAATTTAAAGCGACATAAAATGATTCTCTATAAGAAAAGCATATTTTGATATTTTTCGATATTGACGGATTTTTCATATTTGCTAACTGCGCGAAAAGTCAGTTTTTATGTTTAAACACTTTTTATAAGGCTTATATAAGAATTTTATCATTTTATATTTTCGTTATATCACTTTTATAAATAAATTAGACACTCTTTTTAATATCCATGAACTGCGCGAATATTAAAAAGAGTAAAAACAACACAACTTTTTCTGAATAAAAAGCACTTTTAATAATTTTATTACATTTTAATATTGATATTATATATATTTTTTTGTAATATACTTGGAAAATCTGCGAATTTTCAGTGTTCCGCCTAGCATATCAAGCATTTAAATTCATTGAACAATGAATTAAATACAATTCAAATGCAGCTCAACACACATCAAACTGCTACCAATGATTTCTCAATGAAATCGTGGTGGCGACCAAGAAACTATAGAAACAGAAACTGCATTTCTTTCAACCGCAGCAGCATACACGATTTTCGTGCTACAGAAGAACTCAACCGCGCCACCAACAACACATCTGAAAGACTGAAATTTAATTGGAGCAATTATAATGTCCAGTTGCAAGTTACAAACAGTGCGATCGTACAACTGGAGTCTCCACTAGTAGTTGCAGTAGTCGTAGGTACTCGTAAATTGTGCAGCAAAAATTATGTGAAGGCGCAAGAACAGAAAAGGCAACGACTTGACTTAATTCGATTTGGATTTGGTTTGATTAATCGATCAGCAAAGTGGCCAGAGAACCAAGTATGGCCAGGCATTCAAGGAGACAGAAGACAGACAAGAAATCCAAAGAGCCAGTATACCAAAGAGTCAGAAAACTACCAACTAGAGACAGAGAGTAAAGGAACCAACCATAAATGATCAATCTGTAAGGTAGTCATATGTGTAGAAACGGTGCACCTTGTATTGTGCACTTGTGCAACTTGAATCATCGACCAAAATAGAAGGTGGGCGAGCATGCACTAACAAACGATCGATCGATCGAACAATCATTGCGCTCACACACAAAGCACAATCTTTCCGTCTCCCGTTGTGATCGAGCAGCTACCATGTCCGATTCGCATTGTCTCGAGAGTGGCGCCACTCGGATGTCTAGTTTTGTTTTTGAATAATGAATTGTTGCGATTGACCCCGATCGTAATGCCGTCACTAAACTGACTCTCTCAAAAGTTGTGTTTCATATTTGTAGCCGTGTCCTTGTCGGTCTTCATTTAAGTATCTTTGCATTGTGCCAAACAATAGGAACAAAACACACGGATCTTAACACAAAAGAGTCGAGAATTGACACAAACCTGAGCCAGTGATCGTGCGGCGAATGGCCACTGATCGTTGCCGCCCGCGTGTCATTCTATGTGATAAATCTTGATCGCGCACGCACACAATGTTGTCTGACCAAAAATCAGTTTGTATCTCATGGATACTTGACCCATAACACAGATAGTCAAACCAATCGTTCGATGACCGGTACAACTAAAGTTCGTTAGTGCGTTATCTTGTTTTGAGGTTCTTGCAAGTGCCAACATTGAATTTAGATTTTTCACATTTTATAGCCTATTAAAGCAGGTATCTTACGGATGCATCTAAAGTATCTGTGTAGCTGCGTATCTCTGTATCTGCATCTCGCAGTGTCATTAACTGTCGGAGCTGTCACTTTATGTTGTTGTGCTCATTATGAGCGGCTTTGTTGATTGTTGTTGCTTGTTTTATTGTATTTTTATTTTTGTTGTTGTTGTTGCTATTGGTTTTTTGTTCATGTTGTTGCTGACGTTGTTCAAAGGCGCAGATACATTAGCAGCGACACCTGCTGTGAAAATTATGACAACGCCTATTGACGTGCGATTGTGTTGCCGCTAACTCGTGAAGGTGCTGAACCTGCCGTGCTGCACGGCGTTTGGCACAATGCACGGTATGGTATGGTATGGCGCATGGACCACCGTAGCGGCCCCCAATAGCTGTCATGCCGTGCACAGTGCGTGCAATATTGCCGTTGATGTTGCTACTATTGTTGCTCGCATTGTTACACTTGTTACAACCATTGTACATACTGTGCACCTTTGTGCAACTTTGTGCACCTGATGTGCACATTTGTGCACTTGTTGTGCACCTTTTGTGCACTAGTTTTCTAGCTTTTTGCACTTGTTGTGCACTCTTTAGAAATACGAAAATACAAAAACGGAGCATAACGAATCATTAGTTAGTGCGTACAAGTGCGAAAAAATCAAAGGATTCTTTATTTCTTTCATTGCTTAAAACTACATTGCATTGTATGCTACCTGTTGCTATGACTTTTTGTTCTAGTGTGACTTTTTTTTCCAATATCTAAAATTTAATTTCAGCTGTTTGCAATTGCCCAACAGAGTGCCTCATGCAAGTCCTTGTTTTTTACACGTTCGCCTCTTTCTAATCTGGCCGAAATCCAATTTCAAACGAGCTTAATTAAACCACACAAATACCAACACACACACACACAGAGACTCTCATGAAACAAAGTGGGCACAACGTCATTTAAGCCTGCACAGCTGTCGCGCTTTAAACGTCGTTGGCCTTTGGGGCAACGTAAAATTAGACCCAAATTAACATGTGAAACTTGAAGCAGTTTTACACTTGAAGAAATTTAATTTTAAAACTTTTTTTTGTGTATTTTGGAAGCATTATTAAAGCATTATTTAAGAATTACTATAGAAAACATTTATTTCGAAAGAAAGGCTTTTACAATGCTGAAACAACACAAGAACTTAGCACGAGCGAAGATCTGTCCTCGGCTCTTTTTTTATACTAAATGTCTTAGATCTAAAAAAAAACATCTTTTTTAATGTTTTATTTTCATTTATAACATTAAAAATCTTTTCTATTTTACAGATCAATTGTGTATAAATCCGAAATGCATTCTCTGGCATCCAAAGGTAAGTCAAATATTTTTCAAATAAATTTTATTTCAAAATATTATTAGGCTTGTTGACGCCATTAGTCGCTGTTGCTGCTGTTGTTCTTGTAATTTATAGTATTTATAATATTGGGTGGTAGTTATTTCCATGACGGTCTTACCCTAAAAAACGCTATTTGTTGGCCAAGTCTAAATCAACAACAACATCAACACAAAAATAGTAGGCATATCATAAAGTCAACATGAAATGAATTGTTTTCGATTGTTGTTTTTGTTGTTGTTTTTGTTGGCATTCAATTACCTTTATTAACTGCAGCCCATAAAGTCATCACGCTTTGTTGAGTTAGTGGTTGAGCCACAATAACGCTTTGTGTGTGGTTGTTTGGCTAACTAACGTGGCTTAAACTAACTGCGGTTTTTTGTACTTGTTGTTCTTGGTATTTTCAACAACCCTTTGGAATGTCGGTTGTGCAAAGTGGCGAAAGGCCTTTGGGAGTCAAAGTTTATTTAATGGCTGCTGGCATTTTCAATGGCGGTCGCCAGGGTATTGCATAAAAAAAATACATTTTTTGTAGGGGTATTTTCAACATAAAACTGCGTAGCCTTTATATCCACTTAATTAATGGGGGGACTTTTTAAATGTTGCAGTTTAGTTTTAGTATTTCAAAAGTGCACTAGTTGTTAGTTATGAATTGCACAGTCACACACATACACACTAATCGGTCATTTGGGGGCCTTTAATAAAATTGATTTTTGATTGGGCGCTGAAGTGCGAAACTATTTAATTTTGCATAACCTTTAAATGAGCACCTATTCATAATCGGCTGTTTATATATAAAAAAAATATAACTTGTTAGTTTTATTTTATGTTAAAGGTCACGAAAATATATGGCACACATAATTCTTAGTTAATACATTAAAACTAATACATTCTAAAGGTTTAGCTCATATAGTTTAATCGATTCTAAGGCATTCTTAATTATAATTTTTTCAAAATAAAATTTTTTCAAAGACTTTGCCTTTTAGTTTTGGCTATAGAACCGACTTATCGGTTGAGCGAACCGCATAAGTTGGTTGGCGCAACAAATTTGTATGCTGTGTTTTGCCATATGGGCATTTCCTGGGGTTAATGAATTTACTTGATTTTTTTTGTGCAAGTAGCATTTAAATAGGACTAATTATCCGCAAAAAATTTGTACGGTAGAACAATAAATATAAATTAAATAGTTTTCGTTCCAGATGGGACAAAAAGGAAAGTGCATGTCGAAGTTCATATGGAAATTCCAATTTTGCGTAGAAATTATTTTTTGAATTATTTTACAAAATAGCTTAAATCATGTGCTTTATATGTATATTTACACATTGTTTCCAAAGTTTATAGTTTTTTCATAAGAAATCACAGAAAAATTCCGGACGTGACAAAAAGTTCCGTATAGAAATTATAACTAAGATTATTTTTCTAAAAACATTTTTGACGTACAAAATATATTTTTTTGAGTTATCTCCGAAGATAGCTGAGACAATTTACTTTATTTATGTTTTTATACACTTTGTTCCTAACGCTTATAGTTATTTCCTAATAAATCACAGAATAATTCCAGACGATCTGTATGAAAATTTGCACTACGATATTTTTGTTAAAAATAATTTTATATCTGAAAAATTAATAATTATTATTTCGAAATAAAAAGTAATGTATGATTCAAATTCACAGATGTTTTTAAGGATTTTTTTTTACACTTTTGGTACTAAAAGTTCTGCACGTGACAGAAACGGAATTTCCGATTTAAAGAAGAATAGCAAATCTATATATATAAAACTCTTGGTCCGTTTGTCTGTCAGTCGGTCTGTTTGTTCCAGCATCACGTCTAAACCGCTAAACAGAATTGACTGAAATTTTGCACCAGGATACTATGGAGTCCGGGGGTGACATAGACTATATACGGGCTGGATTGGACTACGGAGCGTGGCACCTCCCATACAACCTAAACTTTCAACGAGTTATAACTTCAGAGTTACACCAACTAAAAAGATAAAACAAAAAACTCAAATACAAAAAAAAAATAAAATATCAAAAACACAAAAACAAAAACAAAAGATAGTATTACAAAAACAAAAGCAAACACAAATAACAAAAGCAGAACAACAAAATAAGAGCCACAAAAACAAAAGTAAAAACACAATATCAAAAACATTAAATCAAAAACAAAAACACAATCATAAAATCAAAAGCAAAAACACAAAAAATTGCCATAACACAAAAACAAAAGCAAAAATACAAAATCAAAACACAAAAACAAAATCAGAAACACAAAAAAAAGCAAACACAAAAACTAAAGCAAAAACAAAAGAAAAAGAACAAAAGCAAAACACAAAAACATAAGTAAAAAACAAAACACAAAAACCAAAAGCAAAAACCAAACCAAAAACACAAAAGCAAAATACAAAAACAAAGGTAAAAAAAAAAAACACAAAAACAAAAGCAAAAATACAAAATTAAAACACAAAACCAAAATCAGAAACACAAAAAAAAAGCAAACACAAAAACTAAAGCAAAAACAAAAGAAAAACAACAAAAGCAAAACACAAAAATATAAGTAAAAAACAAAACAAAAAAACCAAAAGCAAAAACCAAAAACACAAAAGCAAAATACAAAAAAAAAAACCAAAGTAAAAACAAAAGCAAAATCAGAAGCAAAGACAAAAGAAAATTAAAAACACAAAATTAAAAATAAAAGCAAAAACATAACAGCAAAACACAAAAGCAAAACACAAAATCTTTGCACGAGTCATGCCCAGGTTCAAATACACAAAAGCAAAACACAAATGTAAAACACAAAATAGAAACTAAAAGCAAAAACATAAACGCAAAACACAAAAAATTAAAAACACAAAAACAAAAAATCACTTCACGAAATTTATTTAAAATTTGGAATATATAGTAGAACCTACCAAACAAACTCAATTAGACTATTGAAAATAAATAATAAAAATCTTTTTTTTTTTTTTTATAAAATCACTACATATCCTTGAATTCACAAAATCTTTGCACAAATCGTGCACGGGTTCAGTTAGTGTTTTCATTAAATGTCTGAATTTCATTGCTGAACTAATTAATGAAACCAATTAATATCGGTTGCTATATTTACGTCGATTATTTTTGTTTCTGTGTAATATATTAAAATTAGCCTAGACGATTAATAGAAAATTTTGTTTAAGTTTTTTTTTGTTAAACAATTTTTTCATAGAACTATAATTTTTTTTTATTTTAAGAAGTAGAGAACGACTTTAAAATACTTTTGCAATTTTCTCAAAAATGTTACGTAATAGAAAAAAAAACTGAGTATGCAGTCAAATTCAGCACCAGTGAATTATATAGAATTTATGTATGGCATGTTCATGGCAAAATCGTGTTGGATAGAGTAATTAAAATATAAAAAATGTGCCTTCAGTTATTCATATTTCATATTTATACTTTAAATATTCGTAATTTTTTGATACTTTAAATTGAAACTCTTGCTCCCATGATGCCATTATCTAAACTTAAGTTTTTAGTCCGTTTCCTAAGTTTCTGTTGTCTGCTACCGTATTTTCCAATAAGGCCAGACTATAAACTGCGATTTTTTTACAACCCTATCAATGGCGCCAACTAAAAAATTAAATTGCCGCATATTCAGCGCTTCCGTACGTCCGAGTCCGATGACTTGGGTATGCCACGAACGTGCCTTCGACTAAATCCGGGCACCAATTTCATTGGCAATTAAAAAATTCATTTATTGTGGTCGCAGTCATTCAGTCAGTTAGTCAGTCGACCAAGAACCACATGAACCATACGCCATACCCGATGCATTTGTTGGGTCTGTTTCGTAGAGTTTGTCTTGACCAACAGTTGGTCGATCGGCTGTTTGGCTGGCTGGCCGGTCGGCCGTTCATTTCATTAGCATGTAAGTGTAAACTAATGGGTGCAAACTGCGCGCATAACCTGAGCTTCACTAAATTTTGGGCCCATTTTGCGCACCCAACAAATTGAAGGCAGTGTGGCGTGGGAACCGCTTCACTTAAAAGAGAGCTGGCTTCCGAACGAACGAAGTCGTCTTTGGCCCAAAGCCATGTAGAAGCTTAAAGTCTTTGGCAAGGCTGGGCACGGCAGACGCTGAAATTTTTAATTTTTCGTGATTTGAAATTTTTTTAAAATAAAAAATATATAAAAAAATAAAAATAAAAAAAAAAATGAAATTAATAAAAATCAACGCAAACAAAAGGCGCGTTGTATTTTTGTTTTTGGTGTTTTTTTTGTTGTTGCCTGCTTCCTTGGAAAAATGCGCGTTTTTAATGAAGTTTCATTCGCAGGATTCGTCGGCGCATCGCACGGCTTCGTGCTTTATAAAAACTCATTAACAATTACAACAACAATATGCACAATAACAGCACAACCACGAACAAGTCGCAAATTCATTTAGCCGCCTGGCTCCCCGAAAAGTTAATGGAGTTTTGTGTTAACGTGGCCGGCCTTTGCCAGTTTGGTGCGCAACGTTTTCATCAACGTTTGCTGTTTTATCGCATAAATTTCAAAAGAAAACGAAACAGAAATACAAGAAAAATAAAAATAAAAAATAAAAAAAAACAAAAAACAAAAATAAAATAAAAACTCAAAAACCTCGCAAAAAACCCTCCGAAAGTTAGCAGTTAATTACGCAGACCACTAACACCGTCATCCACACAAGAACGTGGCTTAAATGCATGCTTATTATTAACAATATTTTGTTTTTTACAAAAAATAAAAAAAAAAACTTTGTTGTGAACAACATAATGTCCGCCAAAAAAAAACAAGGACCTTCGCCAAATAACGTTTGTTAATTTATTTAATTAAAAAGCATTAATATAAGTTTTATTTTTGGGGAAGGTCACTCGAGTGCTGCCTCAATTACTCGACTGTTTTTAATTATAGCTACATTTGCTTTTATTTTATTTTTTTTTGGGTCTATTTTTCTTATTTAGCCTCTGTAGATGAAACTTTAAAATGATTAACCGTCTACAATGTCGGCAACTCATTAGTAACGCATGACAATGTCATGCGAAGCTTCTACTTAATTAAGTGTCGCCACATTTAAAATGGGGGTGACTTCATTTTTGGCTTTAATATAATTCTATTTTTTTTTTCTTTTTAGATAACTCTCTTAATGAGTGGTGCTTTTAATGGCCGACCAATATGTGACCAGAGCCAATTGTAGTGTGTGCACTTTATTTAATGAGCTCACTTTACGAATTTGGAATTTGAGTTTTGAACTAATATTGAGTCAAAGTATTTGATAGTAATTAAAATACTTTAACATTTTATTAAATTTCATATTATTTTAATAGGATATAAACTATTGCGTGTTTCTTATGATTGTAGAATTCAATATAAACGGTTTTTCAACAGGGACGCTACAAAAGTAGAGCTACAGGGATAGCAAACGACACCGTATTTCTTGCCGCTCTTTTAACATTTCTCTTCAGTAAGGTTTGCCATTTCATGATGGAAAGATATATGAATTCGAATTTCGGTATTAAATTTTAATAATTCCAACTCGTTGTTGGCTCGTATATCTTTCCATTATAAAATGGCAAACCTTACTGAAGAGCAATGTCAAAAGAGCGGCAAGATATATGGCGTCGTTTGCTGTACCTGTCGCTCTACTTTTGTAGCGTCATTGTTGAAAAACCCTTGAAAAAAACTGTTATAGCGCTCGTATTGAAAAACCCTTTACAAAGTGTTTGGTTCAACGAGGTTAGGAATTCGAAAGGTAATTCTATAAGATATTCGAATTCGAATTTCGGTGGTAAATATTAATAATTTGGACTCTTTGTTGGCTCGTATATCTTTCCATCTTTCCATCAAGAAATGGCAAACCTTACTGAAGAGAAATGTCAAAAGAGCGGCAAGAAATATGGCGTCGTTTGCTGTCCCTCTCGCTCTACTTTTGTAGCGTCCCTGTTGAAAAACCCTTGAAAAACACTTTAGTAGCGCTCTTATTGAAAAACCCTTTACAAAGTGTTTGGTTCAACGAGGTTAAGAATTCGAAAGGTTATCTAAATTATCTAATTTTGCACCCACTTTAATATACAGGGTGTTTAAGAGATGCATATTACTGACATAACCTAGTCAATTTCTTTGGTTTTAAAGTATAATCTTTTGATAAATAAATATCAATTTTTCACTCATGTTTAGACATTAAAATTACCTTTCCAATGGTGTATCACATCTTCGTACCATGTGATTTCTTCCTTATTTAAAATGCACGAAAAGTTGAAATTTTCAAAAATAAAAATAAGAATTTTGACTTTGTCATTGATTTTCTTAAAATTTCTTTATGGATCACCCCATTTTTTCTAATTTATAATGATAGCCCAATTCATTTTCAGTACTTTTCAACTAATTACAGTGATTTTTAAACTGGTAAGTTATGCTGCAGAAATAATTAAATAGTACCTGGTCTTGTGATTTGGTGATTGAAATAATCTTATTTCTCGATTATTTCAACTACATTTATTTACATTTATTAAAATTATAATCATTATCATATTACTTCACAAAACATATTTTCTGATCATATTTTCAAACATAATATTTTTTTTTTTATTCCAACCACCATATCACGGTTTAATTATTTCTGCAGCATTTGTTACCAAGTTGAAATCACTGTGATTGGTAACAAAATAATGGGAATGAACTGGTGTTTCATTATATATTAGAAAAAAGTTGTGAATTCATAACGAAATTTTGAGAAAATCAATGACAATGACAATGACAATGACAATGACAAAATTTATAATTTTTATTTTTGTAAATTTCAACTTTACATGGATTTTCAAAAAGAAAGTAATCATGGACATCGAAGATGTGATATACCATTGGAAAGGAAATTTAATTGTCTATAACATGAGTGAAAAATTGATATTTATTTATCTACAGATTATACGTTGTAACCAATTTTCATGACTAGGTTATGTCAGTAATAAGCATTTCTTGAACACCCTGTATTTTAAATTGGTTGCAAAACTTGAAATTTTTTTTTAAATATTTTCATATTTTTTTGAGTCATGGAATGACCCCATGAATTATTGACATCAAGGAACTAAACACCCTGTATAATCTCCAGCATACATTCATAAAATATACGCACAAAGATAAAACTTATTTGTAGCAAACATTTCAAGCAACTATTTACTAGGCAGCTCAAATTCTGCTAAGTTTCTTGTAGACATTTGAAGATTATATACTAGCCAGTGAAAACTAGTCGAAACCTTGTCGGTTACTGTTAAGGATTTGAAGAGTAAATCCGCATCAGTAAAACTAGTCAAAAACTGGTAGGGATTAGAACAGTAGATCCCGTCAGTAAAACTAGTCAGAAACTGACCCGTTCCCAGTAAAACTAGTCTAAAATAATTAGTTGGTTACCGGTAGGGATTTGAAGACTAGATCCCTGTCAGTAAAACTAGTCAAAAATTGGTAGGTTACTGGTAGGGATTTAAAGATTAGATCCTTGTCAGTAAAAATAGTCGAAAACTGGTCTGTTCACAGTAAAACTAGTCAAAAACTGATCGGTTACTGGTAGGGATTTAAAGAGTAGATCTTTGTCAGTAAATTAGTAAAGATTTGATCGGTTGCTGGTTGGTAAATGCCCAGAAGCCGAACAGTTTTATTAGTTTCTGGCTGGACATCGCTTGCGAGTTACTTGACCTGCTAGAAGCTGTTTGGAATAGTTACATGGAGAAGATTGTTTACTGATGACTTATGAATAAGACTTTCATAAAAAATATGTTTTTCTAATTTGCTTCTACTTATTTGGCTATGATCATTTGGCAACGGTTATTTTACTACGGCTAATTCGCACAATGTATGTCTTTTTAATTATGAATTATGAATACAAAATTATAAAATATATTCCAGAACCTACACTAATTTCTTCTATATTCTAAAAAAAACCTATTACAGTTTTTATCAATTCTTATTTAAAACATCCATAATAAAATTTAAAACTATACCGACCGAATATCAAAAATGCAGTGCTTTTTATATAAATGCAGTGAAATTCTAATTTATTTAAAAAAAGTTTTTTTCTTATAATTTTATATTTTTTTTCTTATAGCTGAATTTCAACATATTCCCACTAACCGCAACCAGCCATTAATTCACTCATTCACCCACTTTGGTCTGCTTTGAATTCCTCTTCAATTAGTAAACGTTTTGAATTAACGTTCTGCGTTCTCAGTTATTAACCACTCGTCAGTTTTAATTAAGCGCCCACCGTTGTTGACGCCATGCATATCTAAAAGACCCCAACCGCCCCCCGTTCCCACCTGCTCCTGCTAGACGTTCCGGTATTTATTAAACGGTTTATTTTGTATAGCACTACCAACATTGCAGCATAAATTCTATGCAGTTGCAATGTTTAAACACAGAGGCGTAGATTAAGGGATTTGCTTAGAGGAAAAAATAGGATTTGTTACTAGAAAACTCGAAATTTTATAAAATAGTGATTCTAAAATCACTAGTTTAAATCTAATGAAGTGGAAATTTAGGAATTGGATATATGATTAGTTTATACATTTCTATTATATGTTGACTTTTTAAGCCCGATTTCAAAATAAAGGGTTTTTCAACAGGGACGCTACAAAAGTAAAGCGACAGGGACAGCAAACGACGCCATATTTCTTGCCGCTCTTTTGACATTGCTCTTCAGTAAGGTTTGCCATTTCATGATGGAAAGATATACGAATTTGAATTTCGGTAGTAAATTTTAATAATTTCGACTCGTTGTTGGCTCGTATGTCTTTCCATCATGAAATGGCAAACCTTACTGAAGAGAAATGTCAAAAGAACGGCAAGAAATATGGTGTCGTTTGCTGTCCCTGTCGCTCTACTTTTGTAGCGTTCCTGTTGAAAAACCCTTGAAAAAAAACTTTTGTAGCGCTCTTATTGAAAAACCCTTTATGTCTGGAAACTATATGAGGTGTTCAACAATCTTTCATTTATAATTTTTTTTTTTTTTGCTTGAACTATGAACTATTATCTTTTAAATTACATTTTTTCGGGATATCTCAAAATCTAAAGTTTAATTTAAAAATATTTTTTAGAACTGATAATTTTGTTGTATTTTTTGTTGTACGAATTTAAAATTGCAAGAATACGAAATTAAAATTATGGGGAATTTGAAATTTAGTATTATATAAGTTTCAAATCTGCTGAATGGAATATGTGGTATTTGGAAATGTGTTGAAATTGATAATATGTAGAATTTAGAAAGAATTATAAATAGAAAATAGTAAAAGTTAATAATTGGAAAGATGCTGATTTTGAATGAAATGAATTGTATAAAAACCTAGGCTATTTTCAGTAATTTAAATATACAAGCATTTTAAAATTTTCATCGTTAACATGAACTATACACTATATAAAGATAAATCATTTTTTCATTTATCATTACATTCAATATGGTAAAAAAATCGTCCAAAAATAGTCTAAAAAAATCAATATTTTACGAGTTTAGATTCAAATATCTTAGAAACCTATCGGAATAATATTATTTTTCGGTATATTGTAATTAGCCCTGACAATTAGAAAAAATTGGGAAAACTGTTTGTGTAGAGGACTGTATTTTTTTTACTTGTAAAAAGTGGCTGAAAAGGGTCTGAAAATTCGGGTGCAATTTTGTTAAAAATCTAACCTAATAGAAAAAAACTGAGTATGCAGTCAAAATCAGTAATCGTGAATTATATAAAATTGATATATGGGAAGTCTATGGACAAATTTTTTTTCGTTTTGTGGAGTAGTGTTTATTAGCGAAGTTTGCTCGAGAAAACTTCGATCATCAAAGAGCTCCGAGACATGGCATACTGGGATAACCGTGTCTGTCATGTCGCGAAGACCTCCGGTGCATCGAATTTTTCTCGATTAACTTCGAAAAAAAGTTCGATCTCGTTGTTTTATATATGAAAATTTTAAAAAATATTCCAGCATTCAAATTCTTTGCCAATATTGCGAAATATTAAAATTTATCACATCGATATCGTAATATTGTTCGAATCAATATCGAACTCTGATCATTTATTCGTCGATATCGTTTCGATAATAATAATAATAATAGTTTGGCACTACAGTCCTACAGTCCTACTACAGTCTCACCATTTTGAGCTGTGCGTGTTACATTTGAACACAAAGTGGTGGGACCTACTGTTTATTGCCGAATCCGAACGGCGGGTGAGAGCTTTTCATAGGCAATGTTTTACTCTCGTAGGTTTGCCATTTACTGCCGAGAGGTAGCGCGGTATAGAAAAATGTTTCTATGAAAAGATGTTGTTAGCCCCAGTCCAGGTTTGAACCGGGGACCTTTCGGCTCGCAGTCCAACGCACTAACCACTGAGCTACCGCTGCTACAAACAATTTAAATAACTGAGATTGGAAATGTGCGGAAAAATGAGGAAATTAATTTTGAAAAAAAATAGTTCTAAAAAAATATTAACCCCCATCTCCTCTAAAAGAAATTCTTGAACGCCCCTGCATCTACGTTATATTGAAGTTGTTTAAATGTTGTTGTTGTTTCAATTGATGTTGTTGTTGTTTTTGAACAAAGTCTGTTTCATTGCAACGTTGCAGCTAGGGCAGTGAGTGATTTGAACTGCTCAAGTTTGAATTGCAATATTCGTGTGAGGCAAAACAAACGTGGCACCGTCGAGGTGGTGCTGGCTGCTGGCTGGGTGTTGAGGTGTTTATGCTGTCTGTCCGTCTGTCTGTGTGTGTGTGAGAGAGTGTTTCAAAGTGTTTCGAATGCCCGCAGTTAATAATACTGAAACTTTTGCAATTAGAACACTTTACGCTGATGGTCGGATTGCAATTTAATTGCAAGTGTTTGGTGCGCAAGTTCAATGAAACTTATATAAAGTGCATTTTCAGTGGGGTCTCACTGAATAGTTTTTGGGTTTTTGGCAGCAATTAAAATTTGAAGAGTTTTTGGTGTTTTTCTATTTATTTTTTGTATTTTCAGAGAGGGGTTATTATTTAAATAGTCTGAATTTCAAATGCAGATATTTAAATTTTTTTATAATTTAAGAGGTTTTTCGATTTATAATATTTTTTAAATATTTTTGACAACAAATTAAAAATGCTGTATTTATGCAGTATTTATACAAAATGTATACAGTAATTATTAAAATTAATTTTTAAAATAAATACAACTTTATTTCATTTAGCTACAAAATCAAATGTATTTGTGTATTTACTACATAATGTAATTGTTTTTATATGAAATACTACAACATATATAATTCTGAAAGTATGCTTCAACACTTTTATTGAATATAACTAGGAATTTTTGTATTTTTATATGAAATACTACTACACATAGACCTCTGAAAGAATTCTAATACATTTGTAGTGAATATAAATACATTTTGTATTATTTATGTAGTACTTAATCTAGATATGTGAATTTTTATATGAGAAACTACAACATATATAACTCTGAAAGAATGCAACAACATTTGTATTAAATATAACTACATTTTGAATTATTTATGTAGTACCTAATCTAGGATATGTGGATTAATTACTACATAATGTATTTATTTATACTATATGTTGTATTAATTGAATTTAAACTTTAAGAAAATGTAAAAAATTTAATTTTGCGTAATTTTTGCAAACAGAGTGCACCGTTAAATCAAAAAACGTGTCAAATATTAAAAGCCCACAATTTTATTGCAATTAAATACAAATTATAGCTATAATATAAATATATTTATTAAATGTATATATTATTTATTAAGATTATTCCTTAAAATAGATCCATTTTTATTTGATTCAGCTTCAAAAACAAATGTATTTGTGTATTTACTACATGATGTAATTGTTTTTATATGAAATACTACTAGATAAATAACTCTGAAAGAATGCTACAACATTTGTATTGAATATAACTATGATTTTTTAAATTTTTAAATGAAATACTACTACATATAGACCTTTGAAAGAATTGTAATACATTTGTAGTGAATATTGTATTATTTATGTAGTACTTAATTTAGAATATGTGAATTTTTATATGAAATACTACTGCATATATAACTCTGAAAGAATTCTACTACATTTGTAGTGAATATAACTACATTTTGTATTATTTATGTAGTACTTAATGTAGAATATGTGGATTAATTACTGCATACTGTATTTATTTATACTACATGTTGTATTAATTGAATTTAAACTTTAAGAAAATGTAGAAAATTTAATTTTGCATAATTTTTGCAAACAGAGTGCACTGTTAAATCAACAAAAACGTATCAAATATTAAAAACTCACAATTTTATTGCAATTAAATACAAATTATAGCTATACTATAAATATATTTATTAAATGTATATAGTATTTATTACGATTATTGTTTAAAATAGCTCCATTTTTATTTGATTTAGCTACAAAAACAAAAGTATTTGTGTATTAACTACATGATGTAATTGTTTTTATATGAAATACTACTAGATATATAACTCTGAAAGAATGCTACAACATATGTTTTGAATATAACTATGATTTTTTTAATTTTTATATGAAATACTACTACATATAGACCTCTGAAAGAATTCTAATACATTTGTAGTGAATATTGTATTATATATGTAGTACCTAATCTAGGATATGTGATTTTTGATATGAAATACTACTGCATATATAACTCTGAAAGAATTCTACTACATTTGTAGTGAATATAACTACATTTTGTATTTATTGTATTAATTAATTACTACATACTGTATTTATTTATACTACATGTTGTATTAATTGATACATGTTGTATCTTTTTAAAGTACACCGTTAAATCAACAAAAACGTAGCAAATATTAAAAATTCACAATTTAATAATTTTTTTTAATGCAATTAAATACAAATTATAGCTATAATATAAATGTATTTATTAAATGTATATTTGGCTAAATGTTTTTGTCTGCTGCTATTTGTCTGAATGTCTGCGTGTTTTTTGTGTGTTCGTGCAATCAAATGAATTCTTTATTTTTCAAAATACTACATTTATTTTTATTTACAGTTTTGACTGTTTTTATTGCTGTATAAAATAAATGAAAAAATACGCCACTATTACACTGAACAGTGCTAAGAACGAACGAACAGCATAATAATTATTGGCACGAATGTGTTAAATGTTGTCTGCAAAACCACAAAAGAATGGCTTTTATTTGTATTGAAAAATTTTAGAGTTTTTTATTTTTATTATTATTTTGCTATATTATAAAGGTTATGTTTTTTTTTATTTAAATTTATTTTTTTATTTTAATTTATTTCGTTTTAATATTTCTACGACTGCCACGGTTTGTGTCAAAAGTCACGCAAGCCATTTGCAGAAAATTTCAAAAACCGTTGTTTTCAACACGCAATGTTTTTTTTTTGTTCATTTTCTGTAGATTAAAAAGAATAATAGTTTGCTGCATTCAGTGCAAAAAAAAGCGCATTCTTTTGTGAAAAAAATAAAAGATCCCTTTAAAGTGCCACCCGCGGTGTTAATCCTTTGCAGCATCCATTCATGTGCACTTTAATAGTGGCACTCGTTACCATCTCAGTACAACAGCAGTATCCGCATCAGTGTTAAATAAAAATCAATTAACAACTGTTACCGTTTCCGTTACCGTTTCGGAATTATTCAGGCATGCGCGCCGCCGCCGCACAGTGGGACACAGAGCGACGCTCTTAATCAATGAAAAATGCATGGATGCTGTGCGCTGCGATGCGATGCGGTGCTGCTCTTTTGATAGGTCCCAAATAAAAATAAATAAGCACAAAAAAAACTAGTGTAATTTGCAGCACTTTTAGCATAGGCACAATTATCACCACAGGACTTTTGCAATATTTTTTTTTCCTCTTCGACCAAATACAAAATAAATCCGCATTCTTCGGACTAAACGATTAGCAGGATTAGTTGTGCAGATCCTGTGTGTGTGTTTTTTTTTTTTTGAGTACTCATAATTCGCACGTTAGCTCCTGCGCTATGTGCTCGACTTTAGCTCGAAAAAAAAGACCCTCGACTTGAGTACTGCTAAGCCTCGACTCTCGCCAAAACCAGCTCACTCAACACAAAGCGCTACATTGTACGACCTATGTAAACAAATCGTGAACGTGAATTTTTACATCTATTTTCTGTATACACCACACAAATTGCTCTAAATACCATGACAATTGCTAATGAGCACCAGGATCACATGTGATTATAGTGATTCTCTTTTAAGTAGTATCTTCAATTTTTCTAAATATATTTCTCAAGTATGCATCTCAAGTGTTTTCTATGTTTACTGCCAACTTTTCTATAGTTTCACCTATAGATTTAGTGACTGATCTTTTACTTTTGTAACCATTTCTTCTTGATATTTTGAACATTGTCCAAAATATGCACAACGCAGAATTCAAGTGTTAAATAAACAAACTTTTTCTTGTTTTACATCTTTATTTTCAATGGCAAACAAAACATTTTCGAGTGTCTGCTTTGTGGGCAAGGTATTGTTTATGTAGCTACTTAAGTTTTTGTCCCAAAACCAGGTTTTGCTGATCTTGCTCTAAATCGTCTGGTTGCTGATTTTTTCAAGTTCTTGTGAATTTTTTTTGTTTTGAAATATTTTTGGTTTTTTGAGCGCTTAGATATCCTAAAATAATACATATTTAAAATGAAAATGAGGTGATCTTTTTAGTTTTGTTTAGATGCGCTTCTTCTCACGAAGCATGATCACTTGATTTTTATGATATAGATTAAAATATATAGAATGTGAAACTATTTTTAAAAGTTATGAATTGCAGGCTATATTCTAAATTGATTTTGTATATTTTTATATATTTTTTATTAACTTTCTTAAACAAAGATCACAATTTAAATGATCACTTTGATCAGCAGTTCGGGACAAAAATTCCTCATACCATTCTTTCACGAGACAATTATTCCCCGTACAATTATTTTTCGGAAATTTCCTCGCTGAGATTTTCGAGCTAATTCTTCCAAGATCAATTTATCTCAAAAAATATTAAAGAATAATACATGACTGTGTTATTAGAATTCGCTAAAAAAAATTTAGTATACATTTTTTTTTTCGAAATTCTTTCAATCAAAAATTGTTTCAGCGAATAATTATCAGGAAAAACATTGAGGGGGAAAGAAATGTCCTGGAAAAGTATTGATCTGGGAAAGAGTTGCCGGTCTCCGTGGAAAAATTGTCTCGGCGATGAAACAATTCGGTGAAACAATTCCAGTTCGAAACTATCCGAAGTTCATTAACAAATTTCAAAACGTTCTCGAATTGTTCTTTAATATCAAATTATACAGATTTGTGATTAAAAAATTGTCGAAGAATTTTTTTCGGTGAAGAATTTTCTGCAGAAACACTGCAGGTATCGTTCTCCGGCTTCCTGAACAAATTTCCAATTCAATATACATCTTTTGAAACCTAATTCAAACAAATGTCCAGATTCGCGTTTGAAATATTATCTAAGGCTTAATTCTATTGGTTATGAATTAAATATTGTCTCTGGTTAAATTTACCGCAGGAAAGATTTGTCCCAGGAAAGTATTTCCTGTCTCAGGTAGAAAAATGTTTCCTCGTGAAGAATTACCCGGTTTATATGAACAAATTTTAATGTATCAAAGGCAGGGAAGAATTTTCCTAGAGAAGTATTTCTTATCTTAGGTAGAATAATATCTCCTTGTACAGAATTTTTCGGTTCCAAGGTATCTCGTACCGAGAAAACTCCAACAGAACGTATCGATATCTGCCTACTATGTGGATCTAATATGACGCTCGATATCTCTACGAGAAAGTGTCCGATTCTCTTTCATTTCGCATTAAACTCGCAAAGTTATCGAAACTAATAGCAATATTTTAAAATTTAATATATCTATTTTTCCTTTAATATTAAAACAAATGGAGTTCCGCAGGATTCCGTCCTATTTGTGGTATTTATCAATGACCTTCTGTCATCGACCCAGAAGCAATTTGGGCAGGAGCTTCGAAATCCTTCTTGGAGTTCCAGGACCGAATACAACAACTTCCGATATATTAGTTCCACTAGTGCAACGAACCAAGCCCACCTCTTCAAAGTTGACTCGCCTCTCAACAGAACAACTTATTACTGAGAAAATACGTTCTTATGCGTCAGTTTTACCCAACAGTTTTGATATTGGCAAGTTCAAAACAAACATCCACCGGCAATACTACATCTTTCCTCCCGTCCTCCGAACTATCATCCCTTTCTACGATTAAAACCGTGCACCCACGAACCCCTGAGCGTGGGTTAATGTGTAAAAACCGTTATCAAATTAAAAAAAAAATACTTTTTGATACCTAAGAAATTAATAACTGAATTCCAGACTGATTCTACTTAGTTACATTTTTGATATCTAAGAAATAAATAACTGAATTCAAGAATAATTCTACTTAGTTACTTTTTACAACTAAGTAAATCCGTTTCATGAAATTAAGTATTTTTCGGTTTAGCTGTATATCACTCCGTATACTTCTTGATTCCTTCTGGATCATGCACCTCTGTGCATGATGAACCGGATAGCGATAATATTGCATTGTCATCTAGTTCGAGGCAATATTTAAAATATCAAGTCTGTAGCTCATCGAGACTGTAGTTTAAAATCAATTATAAAATTTGTACCGAACAAACAGACAGACAAAAAAGCAACCTAATAAAAACATTTTAAAAATATATATTCAATATTCCAAATAATGCCTAGAGCCTAGTAGAAAAATTAATCTACTAAGGAATACATTATCATACGCAAATTATCTTTGGTATGTCGGGTTAGGATATGGTAAAACTACAATAATCAGTTTCCGATAATGATCCTAGTTCAGCTTTTACTAGGGGATTCGTAATTCAGATTTCCAATTTAGAGAATAATCATAACCTCAAAAACCAAGTGATCCTCAGGAAACCTTTTTTAAAAAGTATTCTTTTGAGAAATTTATTTTCAGCATTAAAGATCTATTTTTATAAATTTGGATCTTCAGAGTTAAAAATAATATCGAAATAAAGTTTTTCTCAATTTATTTGCTGTGCTAATTAAATGAACCTAAATGATCCTCTAATCTATTTGTAAAACAAAATTGTTTAGATCTTATTAATCATGATCATATTGGTAATAGGACCCTAGTATAGATTTACTGTATCAGAGAAATTCTATAAGAGAAATTATGATCATGGCCAGATCATTTTGGCCATATAATCTCAGAATCCAATAATATCTAAACTTAATAAGAAAATACGAAATTCTTTATGAACTAATAGATATCGCTAATATTCCTGAACATTTTGTATTCCTACAAACCGTAATCAAAATGACAAACTTGAACTAATCGTTTAGAACACTTCATTATAAAGGATTTAAAACAAATTCTGGAGACAAATTCACAATCTTATTATTAATCCTGAATTTTAGAACTACTGCTTAATCAAATCTTTATCTATGCTTGATCTGACTTTTATATCTCGATGAAGTACAATCTCAATAATCATCACCTCTACTGCTGAATAGAATATTCAGTTTAATATCATTTTAATTTCAATATTTGTTTTTTCAGAATTCATTAAAAATATTTTGCTTAACTCTGTTTAAATTAGATGAACTGTATGGTTCCCACAATCAGATTTAACCGCAACATGAATTTCATTAAAAACTAAAATCGTTTGCCACACAAATAGCATGTTTTAAACATGCATAAATTAGTGCACGATCATTTCATGTAAACACTAATCCATACTGTTAAATAAAAGATAAAACAATATATTTTTAAAAAATCTTCAACACATATTCACCCGGTACCATAGTAAAAATGTCAAACTACGAATCACTAAAACCAGCAACGATCAATCAATCGCAATTGATCGCAAAAACAGAGCGGTTGTATTTTTGTTAAATTAAATGCTAAAATCACTATAATTAAATGGTTGCATGTAACGCGCTTGTTCATCACAAAATAATAAAAATAAAAAAAATAAATCAAAATAATCAAACAACATCATGTCGAACAAAGAATGAAGATCAACACAAACATATAAAGTAAATGAGATTAAAATCTAATGAGCAACATTTCATATAAACTTTCAATTTCAAATCACAATTTACAACAATTTCATTTCAATTACTATAAAAAAACAAGAACAGACTGATTGCACGATCAATTTCTAATATGACCACAATTTGTTGCTGGCACAGACACAAAGCAACAGCCGCATATTAGATAATTTGTGACTCATTAATCAAAGCCACTTAGAAAATCTATAAGAAAAACCACCTAGATATTTTGAACGATCATGGCAAACACGGCGCCGCCCGAACGGAACCCACACACGATCAACTCATTCAAAGATCTGCCATCATTTTCCAAACATTTTTCCATCATCTTCATAATCATCGTAATCATCAGCATGATCAACGAAATCTTCAACATCATGAGCAAAAGTGATCAGCTATATAATGATCGCAGCATCTAAATCAGTCAAACGAGCGATCGCGCGACCACAACGACCAAGACGTCGATCATTTATCTCAGCCAATTCTAGACGTAGTCGCGTTTTACTCGAATGCATCACCTCACAAATAGACACCTTGTCTTCATGGCTGTGAGGTACCACAGACACTATTTAATTTATTATTTTTTATTTTACTTTTTTTTTTGTTACGCTGGCGTCACTTGTTGTTCCCACATTCGTCACGAACTTTTTCTTCATATTTTTTTTGTGATTGGATAACGAAACGATCGAACGTTGCATCGACACAAAAAGCAAAAACCTCAGAGGTTAGAAAGAGTTACAAAATTTTAAAGAGTAGACAAAAAAAAAACCTAATGAATTATGAAAACTCGTGGCGGATTAGATGAAAAACCGCAGATAAAGATCGTCGTAATGCTTTGAGGGCCGAGGGCTGAATACTTGAAACGTGATAAACAATTGACGACGAGTACGACGATCCATAGGTACTTGAAATTTCCAAAGCCACCCAGTTCCGGAAAATAACAATATGGCTTCGGTATTGTAGGGTTTTTTTGTTTGTTTGTTAAGAACGTAATTTATAATTTGCTCCTCATTTTATTTACACGATCAGTGATCATAATAGTCACAAAACACAACAAGTCATAAAAAATGAGGTAGATAATTTGACAAGGGTTTTCAAGAGTTCAACTCGAATTAAAATCGTATTATAAAATTAGTACTAAATTGAAAAAAACTACAAAATTTAAAAAAGTAACACATTAAAAACTTCCACTGTTGAACGTTTTGTGATCACTTTAACAATTAAGTTGAATTAAAATATTTTAAATAATATTATTTTAGTTCAACTATTAACTAATAATTGCCAGATCACACGTAGATAATGCATTCATTAGTAGAAATTATTGTCATTAAACAATCATATGCAAAAGTGTCAAAATTACAATAAAAAAAAACTATTTAATTAATATATCATGCAAATGAGTGTAGATTAAATTGTCAACATTTTGGAAGACAACTTAATTTTGTTTAGTAAATTCCGACTCTATTTAATAGCGAAGCCAGAGGCAATATCGAAATAAGAGATTAAAGTTCAAATTAGGTATTTCTAACAAAGTTTATAATTAATTATAAACTTTTGTTTGTTTTTATTTTTACTATATTAATTTATTAGATATTCGATTGATTGTTTTTAGTGAAAAGTCATTTTAAAGTTAACTTACAGACATAGTTTCGTACAGTGTTTTCTAATAATTTTCAATAAATGTTTTTAAAATAATTGATAGACAATTTAACGACGGAAATTAGTATACCATTCAGTTAACTAATAAAAAAATAATGAGTTAGCATGAAAAATAGCTTGTTTTAAGTTTAAAGTTAACTTTCAGACATATTTTAGTATTGCATTGTTATTACACTAGAAGAATGGAAAGTTTTAAGAACAACAGAAAGACAACTTAACTAGGAAAATATGGATAACATTTAAATAGCAGTAAAGTAACATTTTCAGATCACATTCAGACATATTTTAGTATAGTATTTAGGGAAAGTCTTGCTTTGCGGAAAGATAACCTAATTCCGAAAATATGAACAACATATAATCAACTAAAAAGTCACTTTTCGACTACACTGTCTAAAAAAAAAGACATATTAACGACGGCAATATGGATAATATTTTGATAACAGAAAAGTTACTTTTTACACTACATTTTCAGACATTATTTAGTATAGTATTAAGCGTGGTTGTTCTTATAATATAGTCGTTGTAGAACGAAAAGTCACCAAATACATTTTCAAAATGCCAAATATTCATTTACAAAAATCTTTATAAATCTGTCAATTTTTAATCGATGACTCAATTTTTTTACCACATAAAAATGTAAATCTATTAATTGATTTTACAACTTTAAAAATGCATCATTTACTTTTTATAACATGAATCAACAAACTCGAAAATTCATAAAACGACGATATAAGAATAGACATTTTTTAATTTTTCAAAGAACGAAAAGACAACTGCTAAAATATGTATAACATTTTGATAACTGAAATGTAACATTGTCGAATACACTGTCTAAAAAAAGCCGGCTTAACGAGACGGATAACTGAAAAGTAACTACACTGATTATAATTTACTAGAAAATTACTAAAATTGATTTGAAATGCACTCAATTGTACACAGAAAAAATTATCATATTGATGAATTTTGTTCTTCAAACCATGATTTATTATATTGAAGAAGAATTCATAATATTGATAACTACAAAACATCAGTGTTATGAAATCATTCTTCAATATCATGAAGTGTATGTTAGGAAACGTTTCATTATATTAATGAACAAAAACATATAATACAACATGTGTACATCATATTGATGAATGCTTTACATCAAACCAGATTTAAATCAAAATATTTACTTTTCGTTAATTTTTTGCTATACTTCTCAGTTCTCAAGTATCACACAAAAAAATATCAACAAAAATTTCACCAACTACCAGTATTCATCATATTGATGATTTCATTCATTGAACTAAAATCGTTTTTTTTAAATGTTTTTCATTTTCAACAATTTTTTTAACATCAAATTTCAAACACAAATTGTTCTCCATTTACACATTTATGTTTTTATAATTCATAAACGAGTTATAATATTTAATTGCTAATTACGCGGTGACTCCATTTCATCATATTAATGAATAATTTACATCATATTGATGAATTTTGCTCATCAAACCACATTAATTTATATATAATAAATCTTATAAGAATTATAAATACATAAATGTGTAAATGGACTTAATTTTTTGTTTGAAATTTGAAGTTATAAAAAATATTACAAGTGAAAAACATTGAATAAATAAGATTTTAGTTCAATGAATGAAATCATCAATATGATGAATTTATATTTATAAAAAATATATTTAAAAATAAATTTTTTTTAAAAGAATTTTTTTTAATTTTTTGTTTTCAAAAAAAAAATGTCCGACAAAATTTTTGGAATACAAATAATTTTTACAGACAAATTTTTAAAAAAAAAAAAATTTTTTTTCGGCCTTTTTTTTAAACTTTTTTTTTTCGAAAAAAAAAAATGTTCGGACAAAATTTTTGGAAAAAAATAAATTTTTGTGGAGATTATTTTTATCGGTTATTTAAAAAAATAAAAATCGAACATTTCTTGAAATTTATTTTTTATTGACATTTTTTTCGAATTTTATTTTTAAAAACAATTTTTTTTTTTTGAAAAATACGTAAAAAAGTGTCCATCAATTAATTTATTTGAAAATAAAAAAAATATTAGTTCAACAATATTCTTCATATTGAATAATACATTAATAAATATTATGAACATATATTTTTAAATTATTCATAGATATTATGATTATATTCATCAATATGATGTTTAAAATTCATTGTATTGAATATTTCGTTCTTCACTATGATGTTGGATAGTCTGAATAAGTTCATATATATTGAATGCATTCATCAATATGTCAATATGCATTCATCAATATCAATATGCCGAATATGTTAGTTGGTAGAAAAATTCATAATATTTATGAATAAACACATTACGCTATACCCATTAGTGCTCCAAAACGTTTACTCACCTGTAATAAAAAGAAAAGTTTAAATTAATTTCATTTTATTTTGTAGTTATTTAAAATTTTAAAATCACTAAAACTTCGACTAAGGTTTACTTTTAAAATTTTATTTTCAAAAATTAAGCAATCACTTTAACTAAATACCTGACAAGCACAATAAAAACTACTACGTACTACTAAAATAAAACTCTACTTAAAATAATATGCAGTCATATGTCAACGCCCCACCACACTACCGCCACCGCCGCCGCCGCCTCATGCGGTGCCAAAAGACTCAAGTCGAGTCGACTCGAATCGAATCGTACAAATTGACGGCATGTAAAACTGATTGTGTTAGGCGACTGCGCGCGAATATGAATATTTCATTATTTATTATTATACGATTTGGCACAGCCTCATATGCCAACCCAATTGGCTACCGGTGTTGCATGGTGCTGACCATAAAACCACAACAGTAACGACAACAGCAACAACAATAAAAGCACCACCAGCAGCAGCTACTCCAAAGTAACCACAACTTCATAAGTTACGTCAAATGTAGCCCCCACGAGAGTCAAAGCATCAGGCTCTTAGCTAATATCAAAAGAAATATATATATACTATATGAAAACAACAAACAAAACTACAATGATGTTGCCCCCCATTCAATAAAGCGGCTCTTGGGGGCTGTCTGTTGGTAGTTGCTGTCCGTTGATGGCGAAAACAGCACAGCTGGAGTTTCAGCTTCATATGCAGATTCGCTGAATTTTACGAATGGACAGAAGAACTGCTGTGGACTGTTGAAATAAATCGATTCTTTGCTAATTTAAATGAGCAACAAGCCAACAGTTTCACAGCAGGAAGGATGTGCCTCCAGATTTCGGTCTTCTTTGTTTCAGTCGGTCGACTTTTTTTTTTTTTTTTTTGGGTACGCGTACTTGGTTTCCTTTTTGGTAGTTTCCGGTCAGTCTTTTCTCAATTGCTTCTCTTAGTTTTAAACCTTTTGCACAGTAAATCTTCCTTTTGGGGAAGGGTCTAAGTCATCTACATGCAGTCAGTTCGCAAAACCGCTCTACATGGACCCTTTTCGGTTCATTTCCTGAAAAAGTCCATTCCGTTGTTCCTGACAGACTACGTTTCCTTGAGCCTGTCTTAGTTAGTTTCCAGAAGAAAGAGTTGTTCCTGGCAGCATTCTTTTTCTTGGGCTTTCCATAGTTAGTTCCCTGAAGAAAGCCATTACGACGTTCCTGCCAGTCCAAATAGTTTTCTTCCTTCGATATCGTCTGCAAGTTTTCAAAGTCGTCTATCGCAGTCTTCTTCTCAGTCGTATCACATAGTCTTTCTTCCTTCGATATCGTCTGCAAGTTTTCAATGTCGTCTATCTCAGTCTTCTTCTTAGTCGTATCACATAGTCTTTTTTCTTATGCGTTCCCATTGTTCATTCCTTCATTATTCGTATTACTTAATAATTTTCAATAATCGCTCATTACAGTTATCCTCCTGCTAGTACTTTCATAGTTTCTTTGCATTTTTTTGGTATTTCAATCATTTCAAAACATTTCCTTCATTAATCGTAAGTTCTTCCAGTCGCTTTTCACAGTAGTTCTTCAAAGTTAATCCATTCCGTCGTTATTCACAGTATTTCCTCGTTTATTTGCGTGGTTCTCCTCAGTTTTGCCCTTTGACTGCTGATTTCTTAAGTTTTCCCAATTATTTCATATAGCCCTTCTCTCAAGAGTTTTTCTCATGGAGCTTCTACGTCAGTTTCCATAGATACTTCACTTACTGTCTCGCTTCTCTTTAGTCTTCCCAATTATGTTTTGCTCATTTGAATTCTAATTCATTCCAACCTTTTTCTTGATCTCTTTAAACAGTTCTTTAAACCTTTCTCTGTATAGTTGATCGTTTCGCCTTCCTCTCAGCTTGTTCATTTCCTCTTAGTTTGTCCACTTATTTGTTCGCATTTTTTTCTATGTTTTATCTCGCAGTTGGTCCTAGTTGTTCCATTCTGTTCCATCCTCTAAATTTTTATCTTCCTAAGTTATGCTTCTCGTAATATTTAAGATTTGTTGTTTATACGTGTTAGTCATCCAGTTGGTCGGTCTTTTACGAATTGTTCCCTTCCGTCAAAATACTCCATCAGTCTTCTAAATCAGTCTCTGTATTCTTGTACCTCATTCATTCCTTTAAGTCGTTCCACTTAGTCGTATTTCTTTCCAGTTGTTCCTCTTGATTGTTCCTTATTCGGAATAATCAATCGGACATTACAGTTTTTCTACTGTCGGTCAACACAGTTAGTTGTTTGAATCTATATCTTAGTCGTTCCTCAGTATTCCCCCAGTAGTCACAGTTTCAGTTGTTCATCTAAATTTATCCATTCCTTCGGTACTCCAATTCTTTCCTCATTCCCTTTGTCAGTCCTCATGTATTTCGACATCGTCTTACTTTCATAAAAATTCCGCTCTCGGTGGTTTGAACAACGTGTTGTCGCATGAGCCCCCTTCTCTCAAAAGTTTCCTTCAGAGAGTTTCTACGTCAGTTTCCGTAGATACTTCTTTTGCTGTCTCGCTTCCTTTTAGACCTCCCAATTATGTTAAGCTCATTTTAATTCTAGCTCATTTAAACTTATTTTAATTATAGTTCATTCTAAATTTTTCCTTGATCTCTCTAAACTGTTTTTAAAGCCTTTCTCTGCATAGTTTCGCCTTTCTTTCAGTATTTCTTCTCAGTTTGTCGACATATTTATCGCCTTATTCTCTATGTTATGTCTCTCAATAGATCCTAGGATTCTGTAGCTCATGTTAGTCTTACCTCCAAATTATTCTCGTCCTTAATTATTCTTGTCGTAGTTTTTAAGCTTCTCATAATATCTAAGCTATTAGTCATTCGGTCGGTCAGTCTTTTCCGAATTGTTCCCTTCCGTCGGAAGACTTCGTTACCCTGCTAAAACAGTTTCTGTAGTCATATGTCTTATTCATTCCTTTAAGTCGTTCCTTTAAGTCGTCCAATCGGACATTACAGTTTTTCCACTGTCACTCACACAGTTTATGGCTTGAGTCTTTTTATTAGTCGATCCTTAGTATTCCCCCAGTATTTACAGTTTTAGTCGTTCTTCAAAATTTATTCATTCCTTCGGTACTCCAATTCTTTCCTCATTCTCTTCCAGTCAGTCCTCTAGTCTTTCGCCTTCGTCTTACCTTCTCAAAAATTCTCCTATCGGTGGTTTGTACAACGTGTTGTGCGCATGCGCCCCCGTTTGTTTTACAATTTTGACAGCCTTCGGAAAGCCTTTGGTTATTATGTGGAGGTTGTCTTTTTGCCTGGCAACCGTCACCACAATCGCAACCGCAACTAAAACAACACAACACCATAACCAGAATGTGCAACCGACATCAACGGCCATACATCATCGCGCCGTTGACGCTTGCGCAAATTGATTTGCATATCCAATTATAAACACATTCGCGCGCCATCTACGTCTGCCTTCGCAAAAAAAATACTACGATACCCCAACGCACTTCCCTCCCTGTGACTATACTCTTGTACTCCTCCGCCCGTCCAGCTTTCATACGTTAACACTTCAGTGGACTTTAGTTGTTCAGTTGCTAGCCATATAACGTCGTCAATGTTTCTTTTTTTAATGAAATGACTCGCAAATTGACTTTTAAAGTGCGCAATGTTGCTGCTCAGGTAGCAGTTGGTCAGTTATCTAATCAGTTACTTGGTTTGTTAGTCAATATTTATGTTGTTTTGAGACACATAATCAATTTCTCATAAATTTCAATACAGTGCATTGGGTTCTAATGAGAAACACACATAAATAAAATTGGGTGGAATAAAAGAAATAATGTGTAGTCGTAGTGTTTTCCAGATCCAAATCGGTTGTTTAAATAGCTGTCTAATCATAGTTTTTTAAACATTTGGGATAATACGGCATCTTGAATATGAAGTGTTTTTGGGTGCGTTACTTGCGAGCTTTAGGTCGACTTCCCCGATTTCGTATTACCCTTATTCCATTATCAAATAGAACATTAAAGTTGTATCTCTATAGTATTCAAAACACTATGTAATGCATAAGAATCGGTGGCTCGACTAGTTAGTGCGTTGGACTACGAGTCGAAAAGTCGATGTTATGTAGATTACTAGCCGAAAGGGTCCGGGTTCGATTCCAGCGACTGTCAACATCATCTATACAACAGACTATAGTAAAACTCCGAGGGTAAAACACCACCCCAAAAAAAGCTCTCACCCTGTCTCGGAGGCCTTCGATGCCTCGAAGTTATCTCGAACTAACTTCGATATAAAAGTTCGAACTCGTAGCTTTAATTTCCATACTTAAATTTCCATACTTCTATTTGATAATGGAATTAGGGTAATACGGGATCGAGTAAGTCGAACTGAAGCTCGCAAGTAACGAACGCAAAAACACTTCATATTCAAGATGCCGTATTACTTAAAATTTAGAGTAATACAGCATCTAAATTTAGAGTAATACGGCATCTTGAATATGAAGTGTTTTTGCGTTCGTTACTTGCGAGCTTCAGTTCAACTTCCCCGATCCCGTATTACCCTAATTCCATTATCAAATAGAAGTATGGAAATTAAAGTTGTATCTCTATAGTATTCAAAACACTATGTAATGCATAAGAATAGGTGGCTCGACTAGTTAGTGCGTTGGACTACGAGTCGAAAAGTCGCTGTTATGTGGATTACTAGCCGAAAGGGACCGGGTTCGATTCCAGCGACTGTCAACATCATTTATACGACATGCTATGATAAAATTCCGAGTGTAAAACACCGCCCTTGAAAGGCTCTCACCCTACCTAGTCTGCCATGTCTCGAAAGCCTTCGATGCCTCGAAGTTATCTCGAACTAACTTCGATATAAAAGTTAGAACTCGTAGCTAAATGTAGAGTAATACGGCATCTTGAATATTAAGTGTTTTTGAGTTCGTTACTTGCGAGCTTCAGGTCGACTTTCCCGATCCCGTATTACCCTTATTCCATTATCAAATAGAAGTATGGAAATTAAAGTTGTATCTATATAGTATTCAAAACACTATGTAATGAATTAGGATCGGTGGCTCGACTAGTTAGTTCGTTGAACTACGAGTCGAAAAGTCGCTGTTATTTGGATTACTAGCCGAAAGGGCCCGGGTTCGATTCCAGCGACTGTCAACATCATCTATACGACATGCTATGCTAAAATTCCGAGAGTAAAACACCGCCCTTGAAAAGGCTCTCACCCTACCTAGTCTTCCATGTCTCGAAAGCCTTCGATGCCTCGAAGTTATCTCGAACTAACTTCGATATAAAAGTTAGAACTCGTAGCTAAATGTTGAGTAATACGGCATCTTGAATATGAAGTGTTTTTGCGTTCATTACTTGCGAGCTTCAGGTCGACTTTTCCGATCCCGTATTACTCTAATTCCATTATCAAATAGAAGTATGGACATTAAAGTTGTATCTATATAGTATTCAAAACACTATGTAATGAATTAGGATCGGTGGCTCGACTAGTTAGTTCGTTGAACTACGAGTCGAAAAGTCGCTGTTATTTGGATTACTAGCCGAAAGGGCCCGGGTTCGATTCCAGCGACTGTCAACATCATCTATACGACATGCTATGCTAAAATTCCGAGAGTAAAACACCGCCCTTGAAAAGGCTCTCACCCTACCTAGTCTGCCATGTCTCGAAAGCCTTCGATGCCTCGAAGTTATCTCGAACTAACTTCGATATAAAAGTTAGAACTCGTAGCTAAATGTAGAGTAATACGGCATCTTGAATATTAAGTGTTTTTGCGTTCGTTACTTGCGAGCTTCAGGTCGACTTTCCCGATCCCGTATTACCCTTATTCCATTATCAAATAGAAGTATGGAAATTAAAGTTGTATCTATATAGTATTCAAAACACTATGTAATGAATTAGGATCGGTGGCTCGACTAGTTAGTTCGTTGAACTACGAGTCGAAAAGTCGCTGTTATTTGGATTACAAGCCGAAAGGGCCCGGGTTCGATTCCAGCGACTGTCAACATCATCTATACGACAGACTATAGCAAAACTCCGAGGGTAAAAAACCGCCTCTAAAAAAGCACTCACCCTGTCTCGGAGGCCTTCGATGCCTCGAAGATATCTCGAACTAACTTCGATATAAAAGTTCGAACTCGTAGCTAAATTTAGAGTAATATGGCATCTTGAATATGAAGTGTTTTTGCGTACTTGCGAGCTTCATGTCGACTTCCTTGATCCCGTATTACCCTAATTACCTAATTACATTATGGATTACTAGCCGAAAGGGCCCTGGATCGATTCCAGCGACTGTCAACATCATCTCTACGACTTACTATGGTAAAACTCCGAGGGTAAAACAACGCTCCTAAAAAAGCTCTCACCCTGCCATGTCTCGGAAGCCTTTTCCTCGAACTAACTTCAATATAAAAGTTGGAACACGTAGCTAAATCGCTTCTAATTTTCAAAATGTCTCGTACATTCAAATTTAACGACAAGATACAATATTTAAACTTTTAGCAGATCGATATCGCAATAGTTTTTGAAGCAATCTCGAACTTTGATTATTTTTCAATTTCGAACGTTTCAATTTCGAAAAATTTCTCGTACCGAGAAAACTCCGATAGAACGCATCGATATCTACCTATCATGTAGGTTCAATTTTAGGCCTGATATCGTTGCGAGAACGGGTCCGATATCGTGTGATTTCTCAATCTATTCGCATTGATGAGATCGAAACGCGAATGGCATGACTGTGTGCCGTTTGAATTCCTCATTTAACTGTGAATCCCAACAGTCAAAGTTCTTTAGAGCTTAAGTGTTAATCTATTATTATGTAATAAATGGATAGTTGTCGTTCTTAAAACATATCGATTTTTTTCTGTTATCGTAGTTAAAGACTAGAAGACTTGTAAAATTATTAACCCTACTACATAAGTTCTAAAGTGACCCCAATTACCCACTCCCAAATGCATTAACTTATTTCATAGACACATGTTTATTTAAATTCCTTGTTTTTCCCGATCTCCTTATGCACTTTTCCTAATAAAGTGTTCAATAAAAGTTTCCTCTGTATGCAAAATATTTAACCCCATTTAGAACACTAACGATGAATGCAATGCAAATCTTACAAATTGCCGCAAATTCAACTGGACAGATATAGAGGCACTCAATCGGCTCTATTAAAAGCACAGCCGAGTGACTTAACAATGTTTCTTAAACACAAGTGAAGCCTAAAGTCAAGTGAATTAGTTATATGAAAGTCAAGTTGTTCCAACCGTGTACGAACACAAACAAATAAATCCTATAAAACAGACAAACGGCCTCCATGGTGTGAAAGAGAAGTACTGCAATATGCCAAATACTATTAGTGTGTAAAAGAGATGCATGTCGTTGATCGTTTAGCATAAGGTCAGCGCGTGATCATGAGCGGAGGAGATCATAAGTAGTAGGAGAGCAGAGAATATTTAGCTTTAAGCTGCACAAAAGCACTACAGCAACTACAAAATATTTTAAGACTCGTCGTCGTAATTGCCTCGCAGGCATCTAAATGCAAAACGATCACTATACCGGACGCCGATTACTGATCGTGTACTTAAGCGCAATTCTGTATTTTTTTTTCGTCAACATTTTCTTTGTATTTTTAAGCGCAGCTCATATGACGACCAAAGAATTTTTGGTTTGGTTGCAAGCTAAAAGTTTGTTACCAACTTAGTAGTAGACATCAATGTTTGGCATCAAATCACGTTGGTCACGTTGCAGATTTTACATCATAATAGCGACGAAGTGCGGCAACATGTGGCACTCACTCAGCCTCTTTTGCTACGTTGCAATGTTTCGTTGTCGTTTTTGCTAGCGGTGTTTTTTTTTTTTAATTTTCATATTTTTTTTAACTGATATCGGCTCTTGTTGGGCAAAATAAAGGGGGCGTGTCTGTGTGCATATGAGTTTAGACGGTTCGACGGATTAGTGCCACCCAACGACCTAGAGCTCAGAGAGATAGGAGTACTATAAGAAGTCATGCGGAGCCAATTCATGCGGAACCAATTAAGAAAGAAAGAAAGAAAGAAAGAAAGAAAGAAAGAAAGAAACAAAGAAAGAAAGAATGAAAGAAAGAAAGAAAAAAAGAAAAAAAGAAGTAAAGAAAGAAAGAAAGAAAGAAAGAAAGAAAGAAAGAAAAAAAAAAAAGAAAAAAAAAAGAAAAAAAAAGTAAAGAAAGAAGGAAAGAAAGAAAGAAAGAAAGAAAGGAAGAAAGAAAGAAAGAAAGAAAGAAAGAAAGAAAGAAAGAAAGAAAGAAAGAAAGAAAGAAAGAAAGAAAGAAAGAAAGAAAGAAAGAAAGAAAGAAAAAAGAAAAATAAAAAAAGAACAAAAAAAAGTGAAGAAAGAAGGAAAGAAAAAAAGAAAGAAAGAAAGAAAGAAAGAAAGAAAGAAAGAAAGAAAGAAAGAAAGAAAGAAAGAAAGAAAGAAAAACAAAAAAACAAAAGAAAGAAAAAAACAAAAGAAAGAAAGAAAGAAAGAAAGAAAGAAGGAAATATAGTCCTTATGTTGGTCTGTCCTTCCGTATTTTTGTATTGTTGTTTTTCTGTAAAGCAGGGAAACACAGAAGGACAAAAAGGCAGAATGGAGACAGAATGAAGGAAAATAAACATGGAAAGGGAGATAGACAAAAAATCAGAAAAAGAAAATGAAAGACAAATGAACAAACGGACATAAAACAGAAAGACAAAAGAACAGATTGGCAGAGAGACAGAATGACCTATGTACACAATTTAAGGAATTTAAAAAAAAGCAGATTTTACATTTAGGGTAGAAAATAAACAGCATCCCCCACCGGGACTAAAATATCGGTTCCAGTTCTTGTTCCAAGATTTTTAAAATAGCGGTTCCTTTTCAGTTACCGTTTGCAATCAAAAAATGATATCGGTTCCGGTACTAAAAACCGAAACGCTTCCGGTACCGGTTCTTTGCGGTCCAAGACAGAAATAAATTAAGAAAAAAGTTATTATTTCTTCATGTCTTTCCGTATGTTTGTATTGCTGTTTGTCTGTAAGACAGAAATACAAAAATACAGCAAGACAGAAAGTAAAACAGACGAAAAGACAATAAGACAGAGAAAGAGAAAGACAGAAGAATAGAAGGACACAAAAGTCAGATTGACAAGAGGACAAAGAGACATAATGAATTGAACACATAATGAAAGACAAAGACAGAAATACAGAATGACAGATTTATAAAAAGTTGTTTATTTCTCTATAGAAATACAGAGAGACAAAGGGACAGAAAGACAGAAGGACAGAAGAAAATGTCTGAACAGAAGAACAGAAAATCAGAGAGTTAGAAATACCGAAGAACAGAAGCACTGAAAAACAGAAAGACAGCTTTGCTTCTGTCTTTCTGTTTTTCAGTTGTTCTGTACTTCTATATTTCTGATTCTCTGATTTTCTGTCCTTCTGTTCTGGCATTTGGACAGAACTATCGAAAAAATAAACGAGTTTTAAAGAAGCATTATCAAATTTTTGATATTTAAAAAGCAGATTTTTTATGTTTTAGGAACGTGTAGAAAATAAACAGCAATTAAAAAAATCGTTTTATCCATTTCAATTATTTTAAAGAAATTCCGAAATAATATTTCAGGCATATTTCTTCAATATTTGGGTTATAATTTGAAGTTTACAAATTTTAAGCAATATTAAAAGCAGATTTCCGACAGGTTTTCTATATCGGCTTTTGATACAAATTCTACTTATGTTGTTTCTAATTGCTCTAAACCTGCAAAAAAATCTGTCTATGGATATTTCTAGACTGACTTGCACCTGTCATATATGATTATAGTCCTAAAACAAAATTATTGTAATTTTTCAGAAATATTTAAGTGAAAACACACAGATTAATGGAAGCATACAATAGGTATGCTTGTTTTTTAAACATGTATTGAGATCTAACAAAGAATTAAACAACATTTGATACAAACTTTACATTTTATGTTTAATTTTTTTTTTTTTTAATTTTTTTTTTTTTTTTTGACAACTTTTTTACAGTGTATATAATACTGTTTTTATAGCAAGTTAATATTCTTGTTGCTAAAGGTATTGGTAACGTAGCTGTTGATGTTTTAAAGCAATTTGAAAAAAATTTTAAATTTTTTTTTTTTTTTTTTTTTTTTTTTCTTTTTGTTTGTATTTTTTATATTTTTGTTTTAAGAACATCAGAAAATGTTGCTGACGAGTCTGAACACTGAACTAAAGACTGTCTGCAGCAGCAACGTTAATGTGGCCGCGTTGAGGACGAGGCGGAAGATGAAGATGAGAGAACGATGATGATGAAGCGCGTCGATTATCCCGAAGGTTTAGCGCAGAAAATTGATTGATTTGCCATGGTTGAGCTTTGTTCGCTCGAAGCTAAGGCGATGAGTGCAAAAACATTTGCTCAAGTGATTAAATCGCTGGGGATCATTTTTGTTTTGTTGGATTTTAAGACGAAGGAAACATTTTTTTGATTTTTTTTTTTGAATTATAATTATTTTTTAATTTTAATATTTTTAATTTTATTATTTTTAATTTTATTATTTTTATATAAACTTTTTTTATAATATATACATATTTTTTTTAATTTTGTTTTTTTTTTTTGTTTTTATTAGTTTTATTAGTTTTCATTTTTATTAATTTTATTTTTTTTGTTTAATTTCTGTTATTTGCTTTTTTAATTTAATTTATTTAACTTTTCTGTGCTTTTTTTAACTTTTTATATATTTTTTTTTTAATTTTTTATGTATTTTTTAAAATTTTGTATTATTTTTTTTATTTTTACAACATCCACAACAATGTGACCCATATACCACTTTGGAATCAGCGCCTCTAATGCACTGCAACATTCTGCTGCATTTATTTAATTTGTGATCATTTCTGCAAATTGGCCAAAACCAATAAAAGCCAAAAATATTTACGATTGTTAATTGCGGCCTGCATGTCAGCCACTCAGTCAGTCACTCACTCAGCAGTCGCTTTTGACAGCCAACATCTTTTGTTTAGGCCAAAACAGAGCAGCAGCAGCAAGAACAGCATCTGCTCAACGACTGTTGCAAATCTTAAACATATTACTAAGTCTTCTTGTTTTTTTTTTTTTGCTTTTAATTGCCAAGTTAATTCATTCGAGCCACAGCAGCCACTTTAATGCGTTTTGCTTAAAATGTTGCAACAAGAAGTTTAACTTTGTGTCTGAGGTGCCACAAAACGATTAAAATTGTTGCTCATTTTTGAAAAAAAGTCTGCCTTTTCTAACTGCTCAGATTTTATGACTTACTGGCCAAGTTTTGCTCAATGGCTTTCGAGCAAATAATGAATTATGTTGGCATTTGTTGCCAATTTTATGTCGACGCATTTAAAGTGGCTTTTGACGCCGTAAAACAACACGCATGACAACACTGATCAGTGGTGATGATTTTTTTGTTTTGCATTTTTATCTCACTCACAATTTAGTTAGTTAGTTGAGCGCCAGTGTTTGTAGATTTTTAATATTTTATGGGGGCCTATATTCAAAAGGAAACTAATATAAATTTGTGTTCATTAAAGTTCTGAGAAGTGTAAAGTTGATTTTTTGAAGTTTTTATGTTTTAATGAGACTCTAGTCAGCTTTGGTATTTTGTGAGTATTCTGTGAGTATTTAGGAGATTTTTTGAAAATTGCATATTCAGAGATATTTATGAAACTGTACACGGTTCAATTATGGCATTTTAATTAAAACGTAAATTGTTTTATCATTATTTCATGTATTTTGTGATAAGTTGTTAACTTTTCGTATTAATTTGTAATGAATTTTGTGATAATACCATGAATTTTGTGCTTATATAAAACTTTTTGCAATTATCTAAAGAATTTTGATGGATTTTAAAATAATAACACGTATTCTGTGGTTATTTAAAGACTTTTGTGATTATTTAATGAATTTTGTGATAATTTGATATATTTTTGTGACAATTTAATGGTTATTTTGTACTTTCATAGTACACTTTGTAATAGTTTAATGAATTTTAAAATGCAATGATAATTTGATGAATTTTGTGACAATTTGAGGTATTTTTTGATCATTTAAGAAGTTTTCTGATAAGTTTTATGATAATTTGGTGTATCTTGTGACAATTTAATATATTTTGTAGTTGTACATTGTATATTTTGTGGTAATTCCATGAATTTTGTGATTATTTAAAACTTTTTGCGATTATTTAATGAATTTTGATGAATTTTATAATAATATCACACATATTCTGTGGTTATTTAATGAATTTTGTGATAATTTGATATATTTTTGTGATAATTTTAGTGGTTTTTTGTGCTTACAAAATACACTTGTAAATATTTAATGATTTTGGTGATAATTTGATGGATTTTGTAACAATTTGTGGAATTTTTTGATAATTTAAGAGTTTTCCGATAAGTTTTGTGATAATTTGGTTTATCTTGTTACAATTTAATATACTTTGTAATTGCACATTGTAGATTTTGTGATTATTTCATAAATTTTATGATAATTTGATAAATTTTGTGGCAATTTGTGATATTATTTATTAATTAATAAAAACATTTACTTATTATTTAATGGAGTTTTTTGGTAATTTGATGAATTTTGTGATAATTTTGATATTTTTTGTGATAATTTTGATATTTTTTGTGATAATTTTGATATTTTTTGTGATAATTTTGATATTTTCTGATTACTTATTAAATCCCTTTAATGAGTATTCAATAACCTTTGTGTAAATTTTGTGACAATATAATGTAGTATTTTTTTTTTTTTTTACTTAAAACATTTTGTGACTATTTTATTTTGTAAATAATTTTTAAATTGGAAATAATAATTTGATGAATTTTATGACATTTTAAAGGTTTATTGTGATTATTTTGAGTTTTCTGATAATTTAAGATGTTTTGTGATAATTTGATAATTTTTGTGACAATTTGATGTATTTTGTGATTATTTAATAAATATATTTTATGATTATTCAATGAACTTTGTGAATTTTGATGAATTTTGTGACAATTTACTATATTTTATAAGTTACTTAGTACAATTTGTTAAATGAATTTTGAAAAATTGTTGAATTTTAGAATAATTATATGAATTTATGACATGTTAAGTTATGTGACTACTTAGGGAATTTTTTGATAATTTCAGGTGTTTTGTAATAATTTGATTAATTTTGTGACAATTTTTGTAATAATTTAATAATTACATCTGTAATTATTTAATGAATTCTGTGATAATGTTTTGTATTTTGTGACAATTTGATGCATTTTGTAGTTACTCAATATATTAAGCGTTTGTTTAATGAATTTTGAGATAATTTGAAGAAGTTTAAGATAATTTAAATAATGAATTTTAATATAATTTGAAATTGATTGAACTTTCCAGATAATTTTCAACTAATTTAACAGAAAAAAATATTTTAGAAAAATAGGATATTTTAAAAATGTTGATTGATTATTATAGTAATTTTGCGATAATTTTGGTTTATTATTTTTGTGATGATTTTTTGTTGATTTTATAGTTTGCAGTATGGAACTTGTGACATTTATACGTTTGAGCGGCATGTAAGAATGACAGTCTCAAAAATGCTCAATTTTCAAATATTTTCTACATAGTCACAGATTTTTGTGAGCATTTTATGATATTTTTGAAAAAATTAGAAAATTTCCTAATATTTATATCCTATCTGCTGAAAATATAAGATATTGTTTTTTAAAATTTGATTTAAAAAAATCTAATATCTTTTTTAATGATTTTTGAATAACGTAAGAATGAGGCAACAATTGTGACTTTGTAGTAATGTGGAATATGTATTTTTTTGATATTTTTTTCGTACTGTATGAGAATTTTCATGATTCTTTGTGATATATTTTTTTTAATTATCTGTTATTTTAAATAAAACACATATGTTAGATGAGGTTTTTTTAAATGTAACTTTGGTATTTTGCAAAAAAAAAAAATTATATCTTTTTTTATATTTTTATGATATTTTTTATGATCAAATTTATTTAATTTGTGAGAATGGCTTAGCAGTTGTAAAAATGTAAAATTTGTATTTTGTGATATTTTTTATGGGATATTATATGAGAATTTGTGCTGATTAAATATTTTATGAGAATATAGAGAATTTTTTGTGATAATTAGTTTGAAATATCTCACGTTTTGTGAGAATAAAAGAGAAAGGTTATCACATGTTTTGTGAGATTAAAAGAGAAAGATTAGATAAGATTATTTTAAAAAATGAATTTAAATTTGTTTCTATCAATTTTTGTGATATTTTTTTGTTATCTAATTTAGTATTTTAAAATTTGTGATTTTGGATTTTGAATTACTTTGAATTTTTGATTTTTTTGATTTTTGCGTATTTTGTGAGAATGAGATAATTTTAAAATCAGCTTTAATGAATTTTTATAATATTTTTTAGGAATTTTTCTTTCTTTTATTTGTGAGATGCTAATGCAATATATATGAGAATTTATGCTGATGAAATTTTTTGTGAGAATTGACTGGATTTTTCAAAAATATATTGAAGAAAATTTAATTTAAATTGCTTTTTTTTAAATTCATTTTCTAAAAAATTTGTGATAAATTGAAAGATATCATTGAAATGGCGATATTCTTTTAATTTGATTTGTGATTTATGATTTTAAATTAAATTTTGAATTTAAAGAATTCTGTGACAATTTTGAAATATTTCTTAATAACACAGTGCAGCAAAACCCCACTTTTTTTTGGTGCCAGAGATTTGACAGTTTTTTTAGAATCCTTGAGTAACCTGACGAAATTTAACCAAACAAACTTATGTCCTAGCACGTCGGGTTAACGAGATATATGACCATAAAGGTCATATAGTGACCGCAATATTACCGTTGATTTATTGAGAAAACTGTAGTAGTTATGGTTTTCTTGTCTGAGAACCAAATGTAGACACTATCCAAGGCTTTATATATTAAGTACATATTAAATTTCTATCTCGTCCTTTTAATACCAATATTAATGATTTTTAAAGGATCAATCTACATAATCGACTAATTTCATATTAAGGAGTTGCAAATGTATCATATTGTCCATGGAAAAATTATTCAGCATAAAAAAACATAAAAAGTGGCCAAATATGTCAAAGCCGTACGAGCTATAGTTTCTCTAATACTGAGCACTGCAAAGTATTTTTTATTTTATATGAAACTGCAAAATACTAAAGTTTTTCATAGCTTAAAATCGAATAATCCTTTATCGGTGCCAAGGATTTGGCCTTATTTTCAATATCCTGAATGTGTGAACAATATTATCATACTATAAAATTATGTTCTATCACGTCAGGATTTCGAGGTATTGACCCCCAAATATTTGGTAAATCCTTAATTTTCATAGTAACATTTTATGAAAACGGTATTAGATATGGATTTCTTGAAAATGTAAAGTCAAATGTAGGCATACCTAAGGATCTTTTCTGTGGTACATTTTAATTTTCTATCTCGTCCTTAAACCATCGATATATATGGTTTTTGTGGTCATATATCTCGTTAACCCGACGTGATAGGACATTAGTTTGTTTGGTGAAATTTCGTGAGGTTACTCAAGGATTCTAAAAAAGTTGTCAAATCTCCGTCACCAAATTTAGTGTCGCACTGTGTAATTAGTTTTTTTAATTTGTGACGTTTTTTGTGACGATAATGTTGCAATATGTATAAGATTTTATGTTGACGAAATATTTTGTGGTAATTGACTGAATTTTTCAAAAATGTATTGAAGAAATTTTAATTTTTTTTTTTTTGTAAATTTTTTGTGACAATTTCTGAGGAATTTGTGATATATTGTGAGAAATGGCAAGATAGCATAAAAAAGGCGATATTCTAATATTTTTTATTTTGATAACACTTTTATAATAGTTAATGTGAATGTATTTTATAATATTTAATGTGAATTTAAATCAAATTCTAAATTTAAGGAATTTTGTGACAATTTTGAATTGTTTGTTAATAATTATAAAATATTTCAATTGCATAAAAATTATTTGCAATAATTTGAACGGGAAGTTGTGCATTTCTCCATTTAAAGTTTGCAAAATCCAAAAGATATATCTACAATCTGCAACTTTGCTGATCGCAAAATTCCAATGCTGACAAATTTGTGCTGTCAACAAGCTGTCAGCAAACTGTCGGTAAGCAAAAAAAAAAAACATATGCAGCAGTTATCAATGATCAATGGAAGTTTACGTCACTGCGACAAAAACTCATTGAACAAAATACATAGCTGGCAGATACAGCGTATCTAGATACAGTAGCTGGAGCACTTCATTCATGTCAAGAGGCAAAACACTAAAAAATAAAATAAAAACTAAAATAAAAACAGAAAACATTTCAATGCATTCAAAGGCATTTGCATGCCAATCATTTGAGACCAACGAAAACGACAACAAAATTGAATTGCATCCAAAAGATATCGACGAGCATATCTTATAGATATCTTTTCAACGTCATTTACAAAAATTGATTTATTTTCAAAAGCACATATAAAATATATATACAACACAAAAAAAAAATGTTTTATACGTCACCGCAAGACATGTGGGAATTATTTTTGGATATATCTCATAGATACGGGCTGCTGAGCGTCGTGTCATTCATGCCATGCGACGCATTGCAATGCAGAAAGTGGGCGTGTTTTTTACATTTCGATGCGATTCAATTGAATTTAAAATGTTTTCATTCTTTTTCACAATGCACCCCTCTTGGCGCAGTAACGTAAAATGTTTCGAATGTATCTAGATACGCTTTTTCGTACGGTATCTGCGCGTGGAAATTCCCAAAAAAAAAAAAAAATGGAAAAAATAAAACGAAAACATTTAAATGCCAGAATTCACAAAGAGAAATATGCAAATTTTTCTACGAGCCATGCGGAAAAATGAGGGTCTTGCGGTCGGTCTGTCTGTTTTATTTGCTGCTGTATTTTGTGGTATTAGTGCTGGTGCTATTTTTCTGTTGTGGTACGTGGTTTTTTCTCTATCTATTGCTATAGTATTTTTAGAGAAGAAGCCGCGGCAGCCAGCATTATGCTTTTGTGCTACGTCTCCGCCCATTTTTATTTGTATTTCGAATTATACATTTATTTCTTCGTTTGTATTTGGTGGCAAGGCACACAAAAAAAAAATTCTAAAAAAAAAAATATTTTATTCTTTGTTGCTATTTTGTAATACTTTCGAGGCTTCTTTTAATTTTTTTTATTATTTGTTCCCTTTTTTTTAATTTGCATAAAGTCAGCATGAAATGTTCACAACTTTAAAGCAATTCTTGATTTTTCGCTGATGTTACAAATTTGTGAACATTTATTTCAATTACTTTCAATTTGCATAAAATTTGCATTTCCTTCGTTTTTGTGGGTGAGAAATAAAGTTATATTCATTAAAAATGATGCAGATCAATTTAAATGATCTCTACGTCAATGACAGATTTTGATAATGTTGATAAATATGTTTTTGTTAATCATTAAATTGAATGTGACCCCATCAATAACAATAAGACATTAATTCACTTGAAAAATATGTTTTCATTTATGTTTCACTAATAAATGCTAAAAAAAATATACATATAAGTATATCCTCAAAAATCTGATATTTTGAAATGTGTTTGTGACAAACAATTCATTGTTTGCAGTATGTTCTTATAACTAGTTTTCAATAATAGAAATAACTATTCTTAAATGTATACATAAAAATAGTTTCATGCTACCTCTATAAATAAGTACAAATAAGTACATAATACAAACATAATAAGTGTTTATCACAAACATAATAAACTATTATAATTACGTAGTGAAAGTTATAACAATTTTGTAATATTTTTGATTTATTTAAACTATTTTTATAGTTTCAAAATAATGTTGAAAGTAAAATAATATTTATCACAAAAAATATTATAGTTGGATTAAACTATTCAAACAAATATATTTGCACTTAATAATAAATTTTATTTGGTTTATTATTCACACGATTTTCTTTTCAAAACATTACTTAAATTATATTATTTCAAATCAGGTATTGCTTAAACATTTTATATATTTCAATTTTAGAATAAATTCTTTGACACAAATATTATAGTCATTTATAAGAAATATCTTAATGTTTATGACTTATTATTATAATTGTTTGTGTTAAAAATTTCGAAATATTAATATTTTGTTAATACAATAAAAAGTTATTTTTATAAAAAAAAATTTTAATTTCAATTATCATATGATTGATACAATTGTAATATGGTTCCTGTAAGCATAATTTGTTTTCTGTAAACGTAATATGTTTACTTCAAACATAATACGTTTAGCGCAAACATATTATTGATTTTTCAATTTATATAAAAATCTGTATAAAATATATAATAACAATTATCATATGTTTGATATAATTGTAACATGCTTGCTGCAAGCCGTCGTTGTAGAACGAAAAGTCACCAAATACATTTTTATGAAAAACTTAATTTTCGAGTTTATTGATTAATATAACAAAAGTATTTAATGCATTTTTAAAGTTGTAAAAATTAACTAATAGATTTACATTTTCTTATCATGTGGTAAATGAATTTGTAAATGAATATTTGGCATTTCGAAAATGTATTTGGTGTCTTTTCGTTCTACAACGACGATATATTTTAAACATAATATGTTTTTTTGCAAGCATAATATGAGCGCTGTAAGTGTAATATGTTTACTCCAAGCATAATATGCTTACTGCAAACATATTTATGGTTGCACTTAAACAACTTTTTAAATTTATTTATTAGAAATAATGACTCGATTTATATAAAAATTAAATTTTCAAATAAAATTTAAAATTAAAAATATTTTAAATAAAAAACAACATAAGGCATTATTTTGTCATAATCCAAATCTGTCAAGTGCAAGAACTCTCCTAATCCCATAGTATTTACTTATGCCACATAATAACCAAGAGCACAAAAACAAAATAGGATTTTGCAAAATAATCTCAAGTGCAACGCAATTGTTGAGCATTGTTGGTCATTGTTGGTCATCGTCATCATCATCATTCTGCTGTGTGAAGTAGGAGCCATTAATAGCACAAAAGTGTACTTCGTGCGTGCATTTGTTCGACCACTAAATCACACGCCGCACATGAGTACAACAGATTTGTTGTCATTACTGCCATTGTGTCTGTGCGGATAAATATGAGGACTATGTGGATAAATATACAAAATCACAAAAGCGTTCACTTGGGCACAACAAAAAGAACATTCGCGCCAGTTTTGCACAGTACTATTTTGCTGCAGTAGGCGCCTGAAGTAGGATTTTAGCTATTTTCGTTACGGCTACTTAACGCGTTGATGTGTGATGATTATTAGGGGTGCATATTCTAGCACATGATGTGTTTTTGCTAAAAGGTAGCCTTTTTGTAAAGACCTCTGTGTGTGCATATTTTAAGCGCCTTAGTTTATTTGCTTAAGTACTAAGCCGTGTAAAGCCAACGTGTGAGGGAAAATGTTCCAAAGCGACTCCTACAGTTTGTTGGTCTTTTTGTCAGAGTCTTTGTCAGTCTTTTGTTCATCTTTTTGTCTACATTTTTGTCTTAATATTTGTCTATCTTTTTGTACGTCTTTTCAACAGTATTTTTGTCCATCTTTTTATCTGTGTTTTCTTATACTTCTTGTCATTTTGACTGTTTGTTTGACTGCATGTCAGTTTCGCTCTCATCTTGACAGTTTTTATGATTTTTGTAATATTTTGTGATTTTTTTATGTGCTTTGTGATTTTTTTTATTTGTTTTATATTTTTTATGCTAAACGGAAATGTAAAACGCATTTGACTTTGAAGACCTCATTGAAAATATGTAGTAATTAAAATATTGTTGTATTTTAGTATTTAATATTTTTTTTCTATTTTTCATTTTATTCTACTTTTTAAACAAATTTTACTGCTTTACTGACAGACAAAGATGTTGCCAGGCATCAACACCCTGTGGCCACCTTTGTCTGTCTTCCTTCTTTGCTATCAGTCCAGTCTTTAGTCTCTTTGATTTTGTGCCAACGTCACTAGCACTCGTCTTAAATGTCGCATGACGCTAGCACCGCTTTTCCACTTCACTCTTTGTTTCTTCACCACTTTTTTTCTGTGCCTACCATGAGCCTCCTCCGCCCTGTTGTCACTCGTTTGTCAGCACCAGCCGCCAGTTGTGAGTGTCAAATGATTTAGTGTCGCGCATTTACACTGTTTAAGTTTTGATTTATAGACATGTTACGCATGCAATGCACAGTGGAGCAAAATTTAATTTTGAAAAAAAATTAAAAGTTTTAAGATTTTTATCCTTGATAGGTTTAAAACTAAAGAAGTTACCAAATCTTACATATTTATATATTATTCATAACATATATGATGAATTTTATTATGTATTAAAAATGTTCATCAATATTATGAGTTATTTTCAAAAGCGTATTCATAATATAAACGAATTCGTTTCGCAGAATTCAATTGCCATACAATTTCATCAATTTCTGTAATAAGATATAGCCAATATTATGTACTATTTATCAACACTATAAGATTTCCGTCAACTCTATGAATTATTCATCAATATTATGAATATTTCATTAATAAGAGGAATTTTGTATTAAATAAAGAATTTATTGTGACACTTTCGGTATTAAATTATTATTATGAAGTTTTTATCAATATTAAAGAATTCCGTCAAATCTATGAACTATTCTCAATATTATGAATATTTCATATATATGATGATTTTTTTATAAAATGAAGAATTGCATAGTGACACTTTCATAATGACACTCTCATAATATTCATCAGTACAACATTTTCAACATATTATTGATTTATGAAGATATCATAAATTTTATGAATTTTTCATCAATTTTATGAAATTCTCATTAATATTATGAATTTCTCATCAATATGATGAATTTCGTAGTTGGATAAATATTGTCATCGCTTACTTACAAATTCTTACACATTATTATGCATAATTTATTTTTAATATGTATGATATGTAACACCTTCATTATAAATATCATAAATATCTTAAATTTGAAATATTTATGAAGACATCATAAATTTTATGAACTTTTCATCAATTTTATGAACTTCTCATTAAAATTATGAATTTCTCATCAATATGATGAATTTCGTAGTTGGATAAATATTGTCATCGCTTTCGCTTTACGCTTTACAAATTCGACATTATTCTGTATAATTTCTTTTTAATATGTATGATAAATATTATCATTCATTTAAAATCTACATCAATATTATGAGTTCTTCATAAAAATATATTTGTAATAAAAGTCAATTCAAACAATTTAAAAATGTATCATTTATTGATATAATAAAGCGATTTTATAATAATATGAACTTATTAATATTAGGAACTTTTCATCACCATTATGAATTCTTCATCAACATTCTTCATCAATCTGATAATATAAATTCATTAATATTATGAAATGTCCATCAATATTATGAACTATTCATCAATATTATGAATTCTTCATCAATCTGATGAATTTTATGATGATGCATATTGTAAAATATGATAAATTCTGAGAACTTTAGTCACATTTTGGCACTTTTTGATTTGTGATTTTATTCATCAGTAATATATCATCAACTTATACTCATCAACATCTTCCACTTCATCAACATTATGAATTCTTCATCAACATTATTCATCAATCTGATAATATGAATTCATTAATATTAGGAACTTTTCATCACCATTATGAATTCTTCATCAACATTCTTCATCAATCTGATAATATAAATTCATAAATATTATGAAATGTCCATCAATATTATGAACTATTCATCAACATTATGAATTCTTCATCAATCTGATGAATTTTATGATGATGCATATTGTAAAATATGATAAATTCTGAGTACTTTAGTCACATTTTGGCACTTTTTGATTTTAAATCTGATTTTATTCATCAGTAATACATCATCAACTTATACTCATCAACATCTTCCACTTCATCAACATTATGAATTCTTCATCAACATTATTCATCAATCTGATAATATGAATTCATTAATATTATGAACTTTTCATCAATATTATGAATTCTTCATCAATCTGATGAATTTTGTAGTTTGATACTCATTATTAAATATGAAAATTTGTGAGTACTTTAATCACATTCTGCCACTTCTAGTTTTAAAATCTGTTTTTATTCATCAGTACTACATCATCAACATCTTTCACTTCATCACATTCCATAGTATCATCAGTATTTCATTAACAACATCATTCTCATCATTTTTAACCTATACTGTTTGTTTTATTGCTGTTTTAAAATATTATTATTATATTAAAAACATTAAATGAAGTCGTTAAAATATTTTAATGAGCCTCTCGTTAAACACTACTTGATGCCGTTGTGACAAGTGTTGTCGAGTGGTTTGCTGTCTTCGGTTTTGTGGCATCGTTCTGTTGTCGGCTGTCTTTAAAAGGATTGAAAGGATGTTTGATCGTACGCAAAATTGACAAATGCATGCAATTCACTTCAAGCAGCACAAACCTATTTAAACACTGCTGAAACATGCATGAATTCGTTTTAATTTTTTCAACTTTTTTTTTTTACTTTATTTTTTTTTTTACTTTATTTTGTTCATTTAAGTTTCTTCTTAGTTTTTTTTTTTTGTATATTGCATGTTGATAATTTTATACAGCTTCATTTCTCCTCATTTCAGCTCTTAAGAAATGCCAAATTAATCAAATGTCGGCTTTCGTTATACTTTTGGCATTTGCAATTGAGTTGTTAAAATTGTGGATTTTAAAATTAAAATTATTTTAGTTTAAATCAAAAGTAAATCGAATTTTATACTTGCGTGAAATAATTTGGTTTTTAAAACAACTGTTTTTATATTTAAGCAACATAGTTTTAATATATAATAAAAAAATATTTATTATATATAATAATATTTTCAATTCATTTTATATGCACACAAATATTTTTATATTTGAGACAATTATTTTTATATTTATAAAAAACTAGTTCTAAAATTGGCACAGCTATATTTGTAGTCACGATAAATAAATTTAAATGTTTGCCATAACTTCTTGCATATTAATTATTATAAAAAAACTAATTCTAAAAATGTCACAACTATATTTATAGTCACGATAAACATAATTGTATATATGCCATTACTTCTTGCATTTCAAATAACATTTCTGTGTTTATTAAATGCCTTTTTTATATTATACATGTTTATGTTTTTCTACTTGCGATAAATATTTTTATTATGAGTGAAAATATATTTATATTTGAAGATAATCATTTTAATATTTGACAAACATATTTTTTATTTAACAATTTATATCGTTTTATTTTTGAGAAAAAGTAATCGTTTTTTGTTTTTATATTTGAATCAATTATTTGTATATATCAAATAGTTTAACACTTCGTACAAATATATTTGTATATATGATTAAAAAATTGTATATATATGGAACTTTCTTTTTCAAATAACAAATCTGTATATTTTACAAGGATTGAAACCTAAACGAATAACGGTTTCGATTTCGGTTTCGGTTTTTTCCGCGTTTCGGTTTCGGTTATGGTTTTAGGTTTTTATTACGAAACGGTTTCGGGATACCGGTTCCAAGTTACGGTTTCGGTTTTGATTTCGGTTTTTTTATAAAATTTCTTTTTTTCCATAATTTTCATATAATTTTCATATTTAATATAAAACCGAAACCGCTTATTTCGGTTTTGGATATCGGTTAATTTCTGATTTTCGTATAACGGTTACGGTTTCGGTTTTAAAAATGAAACGGTTTTAAACGGATATCGGTTTCGGTTACGGTTTCAATCCTTGATATTTTATATTTTAATTTTTTTTTTGTATAATATTGTTCTACTTGGAGAAATACGTTTATAGTCGAAACAAACATATTTATATTTGAGTATAATCGTATTTATGTTTGAGACTAATATTGATATACATGCGAAAAATATTTTTATAGTCGAATCAAACATATTTATATTTGAGTATAATCGTATTTATGTTTGAGACTAATATTGATATACATGCGAAAAATATTTTTATAGTCAAATAAAACATATATATATTTGCGTATAATCATATTTATGTTTAAGATATTATATTATAAAATATATTTAATAATAAATTAATTTATATTTAAGAAATATTATACATGTTTTGTCTATTTAGTATTGGAGACAAATATTTTTTATATTTATATCAAGTAGTTTTGAAATCGAAAGAAAGATTTGTTTAAATTTATTATAAATTTTGTTATTTTTAGAAAAGAATTTACTAACTTGAAATAATATTTTTGCGTTTATTTGTATTTTATACTTTAATATTTTTTATATATTATTATAATTATTTGTTTTATATTAGATTTTTTATTTTTTTTTAATTTTATTTTTTTAATAAATGTTTTAATTTTTCATCAATAAAGTTCAACTTACAAATTTACAGACCTTCACTCAAATTACCAATATCACAAATGTCAAGTGTACTGTCTCACAAAACTAATGTTCAGAAATTAACTTCACGAAATATTAGCTTTTTGTGGCATCTAATTGAAATTCCAATTCATAAAAATCACCCTCATCGATTGACATGAACATCAAACGAATAAAAAACGATAGCATTGAAATGCAAAACTCAACAAACCAATTACTACCCTCATGAGTTACAGCCAAAATTGATACGACTACCACATACGTTCTTACGTCTCGCCCCGTCCCCTCCGGTCCGGTACATTGTGACGCATGTCGTCAGTTGTCACCTTGTACTATTTTGTGTCAAACCAAATTAGCTCGAAATTAATGATAAACAAGAACAACAACACAACGAACCAAAGACAGACAGAGTACGAGCCAAACAAGCGAACGAACGAACGAACGAGCCAAAGTAATTTGGACCCATAATTAGACTCATTAGAAGTGCATACGGTAGAAATATAATACGCGACGCGCAACGTTGGCAACAACGACATTAAATTTAAGTTATAGTTCAGGTAAAATTGGGGAGGGGTAAAAAAAAAACAAAACTTAGTTTGAATTATGAACAAAATGCTTGAAAAATGTATTGATTTTTAAGGCAAACATTTTTTAATTGACTGGAATATATATTTGTTTGAGAATTACATTTCGAATGTGAACGTAAAAAAAACCAAACTTAGTTTGAATTATGAACAAAATGCTTGAAAAATGTATTAATATTTAAGGCAAACAATTTTAATTAACAGAAATATATATTTGTTTGAGAATTACATTTCGAATGTGACAGGCATATTATGAAATGTTTTTAATCAACTGAATGTTTGGGAGGAACTATATTTTTGTTTCAGAGAATTAATTTTATATGGAATTAAGTTTTTATGCATTTTATAAATGTTTAAGATAAACAATTCTGTATTTTTTATATTTGTCTCATGTCTATATTTTATATATGAGACATATATTATTTTAATTGAAAAATGTTTGATTTTTTTTAATTGTGACAAGTATAAATGTATTTGTACAAGAATTTAAAATACAGTTTTAATTTTCACGTAAAAGGCACACATTTGAGAGAAATATTATTACCAATAATATTTTTTTGTAAACCAGAATAATAATTTAATAAAACAGATATTTTTCAATTTCAGACAAACTGATAAAACATTGATCAAACATTGATGGACTGAAAACCAAATAAATGTGATATAAAACTACTTGTCTGAAATATAAATTGTTTGTCTCAAGTATAGAAATATTTGTTTCAGATACACAAATAATTGTCTCAGATAAAACTATTTATCTCAGATATAAAACTATTTTTGTGAGACATAACACTATTTTTGTGAGATATAAAACTACTTGACTGAAATATAGATTGTTTATCCAAAGTATAGAAATATTTGTTTCAGACATAAAAATATTTGTCTCAGATAATACTATTTCTTCAGATATATAACTGTTTTTATGAGATATAATACTACTTTTGTGAGGTATAAAACTATATTTGTGCGATATGAAACTACTTGACTAAAATATAAATTGTTTGTCTCAAGTATAGAATTATTTGTTTCATATACACAAATAATTGTCTCAGATATAACTATTTATCTCAGATATAAAACTATATTTGTGAGACATAAAACTACTTGATTGAAATATAAATTGTTTGTCCCAAGTATAGAAATATTTGCTTCAGACATAAAAATATTTGTCTCAGAAAAAACTATTTAACTTAGATATAAAACTATTTTTTTTGAGATATAAAACTATATATCTGAAACATAAAACTATTTGTCTGATATATAAATTGTTTGTCTCAAGTATAAAAACATTTATTTCAGATATAAAACTATTTGTCTCAGGTAAAAAAATATTTTTGGGAGATATAAAACTATTATTGTGAGATATAAAACTATTTATCTGAAACATAAAAATATTTGTCTGAAATATAAATAGTTTGTCTCAAGTATAAAAATATATTAGTTTCAGATATAAACATAATTGTCTCAGATGGAACTATTTATCTCAGATAAAAAATATTTTTTGAGATATAAAACTATTTATCTCAAATATAAAACTATTTATCTCAAATATAAAACTATTTATCTCAAATATAAAAATATTTTAATGACATCCGAAAATTATTATTGATATTCAAAATAGTTTCAAAGATTAAGTTGTAATTTTATTTATATTTTAATGACAAAGTTTATAAACGAATTTTATTTTAGCAAACGATTAACAATCATCGTGATCAGTATCATTATTTAAACTTCAAAAAGATGCTTGTACCAGAATAACAAACATCAAATTTCAAATGATGTGTGCAACATCAGTTCAACGAACGCCAAATTTTGATCTTTGCCATATTTATGCAGCCTAATAACACCTACACTTATTATGTTCACAAAAATGCTTGATTTGAGATCGTTTTGGCCAAACGATCAGTAAGAAAACCAGCCAAAAACCAAAAAATAAAAGACATATTCTTCAAAACAACAAAACTTTTTGCGCACTTTTAAAGAATCTCTTAAACGTGCAAATATTTTAAAGGCCTGCTGTTCATTCGTTCCATAGCGATCGTTATTACTGTACTACAACAGATCGAATCGTGTACAATTTTCGAAAATGAAATTTCGCTGCATGTTGCGCCATCTTTTGGCGGTGATTATCACAATTATCTGCAATTGAGCGACGTCGACGACGCGACGCTCAGATAAATCATGTTGAACAAAATTGCACAAAATCAGCCATGTATGGATCGTTGATATTCTGTATAAAGCATTTTTTTTTTTTATTTAAAAGCAATTTTTAAATGCAATTGTTAGTCTTTTAAATGCAATTTTTAGTCACTTATAATATGTTTATTAAAAATATGACGTTATGTTTATTAATAAATGCAATTTTGCATAATTGAAATGCAATTTTTAATAATTAGCTTGATTTTATTTATCAATAATTTAATTACTTATCATGATTTTTTTATTGTATAGTATTATCGCGTCGTGGTGCGCTTATAAATTAATAAAGCGCAGAGAAATTATTACGGTTCCCAATTATAATTTATTGATCAGGTCTCGATTTCTATTATAAAATTGTATACAATCAAAAGTAATTATTGTTATTTGTTATTGCTTAATTATGCAGAAAAGGAAATTGTAAATAAAAAAAAAGTAATATTTAAAATTATTTAATTTGTTGACTTTTATTATTTTAAAACTTAGTTCCATTGATCAATGAGTTTTTCAAATGATGGTCTTTTCTAAAGGGTTTTTCAACAGGGACGCTACAAAAGTAGAGCGACAGGGACAGCTAACGACGCCATATTTCTTGCCGCTCTTTTGACATTTCTCTTCAGTAAGGTTTGCCATTTCATGATGGAAAGATATACGAATTCGAATTTCGGTAGTAAATTTTAATAATTTCGATTCGTTGTTGGCTCGTATATTTTTCCATCATGAAATGGCAAACCTTACTGAATGGCAAACCTTACTTACAAAAGAGCGGCAAGAAATATGGCGTCGTTTGTTGTCCCTGTCGCTCTATTTTTGTAGCATCGCTGTTGAAAAACCCTTGAAAAAAACTTTTGTAGCGCTCTTATTGAAAAACCCTTTATTAGTTATTAATTATATTACTTATTTGTTATGTCACTAATTCTCATGTTTACTGCTCCTCTTGATTACTGCTCTTCTCGTTCAAAATATTCTTTACTTTTACTATTACTTAGTGTTCTTCTCAATCATTTCCTTTCGCGATCTTTACTCTTCTCGAAGAATTTTGATTATTTCACTGATCTTTTCATACACTCATCTTCACTATAATACCGATTTTCTTCTATCACTTACCTTCTCCACTTGGCTTGATTATTGTCCTTATTGATTATTGTTCTAATTGTTTATGTTTTTAATTGATTATTGTTCTCATCGATCACTGATTTTATCAAACAATTGTCTTCTTGATCACTAATTTTTTGAAATTATTAAGAAACACTAAATAAGATCAGTGATTGCAAAGATCAGTGACGAAAGGAATAGCATATAAAAGTAAAATAAATTATTAAGAGTTAAAATTGATCTTATTTTTCTGTCACTGCTCGTCTTGCTTATGGTTCTTATCGATCACTGATCTTTCCTATTACTGACACAAAAAAAACCTAATAAGGATTTCCTATCATTACTATTTTTAACACTGCTATTTATGAGGACTATCTTTGATAACTGAACTTATTTATTTCGGGATCTTCTTGATCGCTGATTTTTATATCACTTGGCTTCTGAATCACTGCTCTTCACAGATAAAAAAAAATTACATCATATTGATGAATTTCTAACATCAATCCATTACTCATTGTATGAAAGGACCATTCATAATATTAATGTATAACTACATAAATGTTATGAATGCGATCATAAATATGATGAACGCTTGATAAACACTTAAAAAAATATACTTCAATAAGATGAACTGTATATGAAGAATGCTTTTCATCATATTAATGAACAAATACATAAAATACAAAATGTATGTACATCAAATTGAAGAATGATGTTCATCAAACCAAATTTCAATCAAAATATTTATTTTTCGTTTAAATTGTTCATGGATATTATGATTATATTCATCAATATGACGATTTAAATTCATTGTACTGAATATTTGGTTCTTTACTATGATGTTCGATAGTTTGAATAAGTTCATATCTATAATGAATGCATTCATCAATATGTCATTTAATGAACGGATGTATCTGTTAGTTGGTAGAAAAATTCTTAATATTCATGAATAAATTCATTATTGTTATGAATAAATTCATCATATTGATGAATTCTTTTGCTGTGTTGTTGATAAATACACTTTTTGATCTCTGATTTTCCCTATTACTTCACGATTTGTTCTAATTAATTACTTCTCCACTGATATTCCTGAACACCTTTTTTCATTATTTACATAAACAACTAAAATCGTCGCCATTTTCAGAATTGATCAACTGCTGCTGATAAATCTTAATGTGCGCATAATAATAATCCTCAGTAGCAAAATACTGAACAATTAAACAATGTAGGCAACATAACAAAGCTGTATAAAAAAATCGAGCGCCACAATTGCCGACAACGTTCGATATATACCTTATAGAAAAAAAAAGAGGTATTGAATTATTTTTTAACGTCGGTTTTTTTTCTGCCAAGTCAGACTCACTTTTGACGCATCTTTTTGATGTGCGTTGCCTGACTTTACGTTGACTTCAAAATACACCAATGAAAAAAACTAAAAAAAAAAAATTAAAAATAAAAAACTAAAAAAAATGAACAATGTTCTGAATGATCATGCAATTTCGGGGCATTTAAATTTTTATTTCAATTAAGCCGCAACATTTTGCAAAGTCATGACTACTAATTTCCGACAACAAAAAAATGGTAGGCATAGAGTCAACTGTTGTGGATTATTATAGGTTTGCGACGACGACGAGTCCGTTGTAAATTACGGGGGCAAAGTGATCTTGGTCGAAAATAATAATAATTCGGGTATATTGTAGAGAAATTCAAATTTTCATTAAATATTCTATAACAATAGTAATGAGTAAAAAATGTGTATACAAATTATAATGATAATGTTAATGTTAATGATGACAATGATATAAAAAGAAGTCTTAAAAGAAGGTAAAAAATAGTAGCGCCGCTGCTGTCACCTGCTGTGCCGCCGCTTGAGTATGTGCGTTGGCGTTGATGGCGGCGCTAAACATTTCTAGCAGATTCTAAAATATTTTATAGTATTTTTCTATAATATTTTTTTTTAGGTTTTTTTTTTTTTCGTTTTTTTTTTTTTTTTGCTTTTCTTAAGTCTCATTTGCTGTGTAGTTTCTTTATTAATCATGGAATTAGTAAATGACTGGCTATATTTTGATTTCTAGTTTTAGTTTTTTTTTTCTTTTTTTATTTATTTTTTTTTTCTTTTTTATTATTTCTGCTCTCTTTTGATTCTTCTGGAAGAATCACCGCCTTTGCCACCTTCGTCTTTGGTAGATTTAGGTTTTTAATTTTATTTTATTTCTTAATTTCTTTTGTTATGTTGATTAAGCCGACTTCTCAGCTATACTTCAACATATACTATGTGCGACTTTAGTTGCTGCCGCTGCAGACTTTTGAATGATGATCATGGGAAAATATTGTAGATGTTTTTTTAGTTTTTTGTTTTCTGCTGCTTCATGATTTTTAATATTTATCAATTTCATTGAAATAAGTTACTTTGAGTGGCTAGTAGGGCTTTCGCAAAGGCTGCTTTTAGATGCCAGACACGCTTTAAAGCTTAAGCACGCTTTCGCCTGCAACATGAGGCCTGCAACATGTAGAGAGGCTGTTGCTGTTACCGTTGTTGCCTGCCTGCCTGGTTCTCTACTAGTCTGTCTAGTAGTCACTGTTACTGGTCTCTGGTCTAAAAATGTTAATTTCAGTTTTGTCTTGGCAATTTATCATTTTCAGTTTTTGTTGTCCGTTCGTTTGGCCGTTTTTCTTTTAGCCGTAGCTGCTAAATGCTTTTAATTAAATCCACTGCGCATGTGTAACCAGCCAAGAGCCTATGTTCATGGTTTTTTTCTGTTTTTCTTCAAGTTTTTTTAGTTTTAATTTTTTTTTTTTAATTTTTTTCTTTTTTTCCTTTTGTGCTTTATCGTTGCTTTATAAACTGCGCTTTTGCTTTGAACTTGGCCGACCGCGTTGTTAGTTGATTGATGTGCTATTAATTTTTATAAATTTTAATGTATGCCGCATATTAGTTTTTTTCGTTTTTTTTTTTTTTGTTTTCTTCAACTAGTTAATAGCTCTCCACGTTAATTTTAAAGCTTACAAGTTAGAACGCCAGCAGCGTTTTACACATGATTCAGTTCGTTTGCTGTATCTTGTGTTTTAGCCAAGTTAAAATCATTTACATAACTTCATATTTTGGTTTTCTTTGACGTTTGTATTAGAGCAAGCAAGCAGCCTCATTGCGGCCCCAGTGGTATTTAAATAATAAATTGTTTGTTGTCATTATTAACATTAATATTGAAAAAAAAAACACAATAGTTTTAAGCAGAAAATTGAATTTAACTAGTTGTAGGGGAGCCTGGGGTAAAGTGGGACACATTTTGATTTTCCTCCAAAAAAGTAGATTAGAATAATTTTTAAAAATTCTTTTGAAGGCTCCCTATTTACATGGACTGGTTCATGATCTAACTTTTTGCATCAAGAGAATACCATTTATGTGCCTTTTAATTGATTTTTGCACGATTTTCCAAAACAGCTCAATTTTGGACCATTTGAAAAATCCTTGGGTAAAGTGGGAAATTTTTACCAAAATGCTATTTAATTATTTCTGTTTCATGTTTTGTTTTTCATAAAAAAGATCAAATATATTGAGGTTTTTGTCCTCAATATGGTAATAAAAATATGAAATAGACAATTGTCTTCTTGATCAGTAATTTCTAAAAATTACAAAAAAAAAAACTCCCTGTATACCCTGTACCTCATAGGTTTAGGGTATATAAACTCAATAATATCAATGATTGCAAAGATAAGTGTTGAAAGGAAGAGCATATAATTATAAAAATCAATTATTAAGAGTCAAAATTGATCTTATTTGTCTGTAACTGATCGTTTTGTTTATTGTGCTCATCGATCACTGATGTTTCCTAGATTAGAATATTTTAAAAATTCTTTTAAAGGCTCCCTATTACATAGACTGGTTCATGATCTAACTTTTTACATCAAGAGAATACCATTTATGTGCCTTTTAATTGATTTATGCACGATTTTCAAAACAGCTCAATTTTGGACCATTTGAAAAATCCTTGGGTAAAGTGGGAAATTTTTACCGAAATGCTATTTAACTATTTTTTTTTCATTTTTTGTTTTTTCATAAAAAAAAGGTCAAATATATTGAGGTTTTTGTCCTCAATAACGTAATCAAAATATGAAAAAAAAAATGGTTCATTGGTACAAAATGGTACTCCATGTCCTAGAATATTCCGAGTGGGAATATTCGATATTTTTATCTTTGTTTTTTTTTTAGTTTCGAGATTTTACTTTTATACTTATCGCACGTTTTCTGTATGTTCGAAACCAATTTTGATTTTAAAATTAAATTTAATAAAAAATTAATAAAAAAAATGAATCATTGTGGAATTCAAAAATAAAATTTATAGGCTTTAAAAAGAATCTTCTACTATTGTATTTAAATAGTTTAAAATTTATAACCTAAAATACACTTTTAATTTTCAGTTTTACATAAATAATTTGTAATGGAAATTGTGCAAACAACTTTTTATGTATTTATGCCATTTAAAAATTTTGCATGCACGATAAATTATTAAAACCTGACACCTTCATTTGTAATATATGTGGTCGATGCTAATATAAACTTACATCTAATGTATATTTTCAAGTATCGTGCATAGTTTTTGCGAATAATTGCTAAAGAAAATTGCATAAATTTTAATCGTTAATAGAAAACGCGTTCAATAAGCATCTGTGCACACTGTGCAAATTGAAATAATTACACAAAAAATTGCATAAAGCTTAGAAAAGTGTTTTCTTTTTTTTCTTATTATGACGGAATTATTTTGTTTTTATCAGAAAATCATTAGATTATTCATTTTTATGTAGAGTAATAAATTGTATAGCTTTAAAACAAGATATATAGGATAATAGGTGTAATGTGAGTTCAATGATCAGTGTTAATTTAGCTCATAAAAAAAAATTCTATAAAACCAACAGTTTTTTTTGCATAAGTCAATAGGATAAATCATAATTTTAATGGGAAAATACTATTAAATACTATAAAATACTATTAAATACTAATAAATAGTTTTTGTGTTTATTAGAAAATATTTATTTTTTGTATACTATAAAGGGTTTTTCAATAAGAGCGCTACAAAAGTTTTTTTCAAGGGTTTTTCAACAGGGACGCTACAAAAGTAGAGCGATAGGGACAGCAAAACGACGCCATATTTCTTGCCGTTCTTTTGACATTTCTCTTCAGAAAGGTTTGCCATTTCATGACGGAAAGATATAGGAGCCAACAACTTGTAGAAATTATTAAAATTTACCACCGAAATTCGAATTCGTATATCTTTCCATCATGAAATGGCAAACCTTACTGAAGAGAAATGTCAAAAGAGCGGCAAGAAATATGGCGTCGTTTGCTGTCCCTGTCGCTCTACTTTTGTAGCGTCCCTGTTGAAAAACCCTTTTAAAATCTATAACTGTCGTATTGACCAATTTTAATAGGATTTTTTTCTTAGTGTAGAAGAATAATGGTATTGAAATTAATTTTATCTTAAAGTAACAAATTTTAATTATTTATAATGTGTAAAAATACATAAAAATGGTAAATATTAGGTGAAATTAGTAGAAATTTAAGATACATTTGATACTGTTGTTTATTTAATACACCCGGTTGTGACAATTTAATAATAATACACCCAGAAAAAATTCCCTCAAATCCCATTAAAATTGGTCAATAGGACAATTATTGATTTAATAGTATCCAAAAAAAAATATATCTTTTCATATAAACTCAATGGCAATGTCATGGTATTTTTTAGTATTTAATGGTAATTTCCGATTAAAATAATAATTTATCCTATTGACTATTTTGAATAGTAAAAACCATTATTTATATAGTATTTTTTTCTGTGTGTATATTTATTATTGATCATAACCCTATCGAGACTGAGTTTGTGGGTGTTTAAATTTTAAAATTTTAGAATTTCAAAACTTTAAGATCAGAATAAGATTTGAAACATTAAGTCGGATACTATAACATTTTAGGTTGATACCAAAAATAACTAATCGAGTCTTTGGAAAATGTTGTATATACAACTTAAAACCCTTTACTTAATGCATTGTAAAATACACATTTCACAATGGGTATATATAATCTATTGAATTTAAATAAAAAATAGAGACTAATTTCAGAAAATTAAAACTTTTTAAATATAGCTGCTTTAGTTTTTTTTGTTATACAAGTTTTAGTTGAAAATTTGGTAAAAAATATAAAGTGTTATTTCTTTCATTTTTTTATTTATTTGAAAAGGACAAAAATTCAAAAATCAGTATTCCAGAACTTTAAGATAAAAAAAAAAAGTATTTTGAAAATATTAAGTCGAATACTATAAAATATGAGGTGAATTCTTTAAAAAACAAACTAATTGAGTATGTGTAAAATTTCCATATACCAATTTAAAACACTTTGCTTAATGCATCACAAAATATTCATTTTACAATGTATTCAAATAATCTATTGGAATTAAATGTGCAATAGTCTAAGAATTCAGAAAACAAAAACTTTTTGAATTTAGCTGCATTAGTTTTTTTTGTTATGCAAGTTTTAGTTGAAATTTTGGTTATTTTTGGTTATATGGTTTTTTTTTTCTTTATATATTTGAAAAAATACAAAGTTATTGAGTCTTAAACTTTGTACTTTTTCAAAAATTTTCCAAAATTTTAAGATCAGAAAAGAAGTATCGTGAAAACATTAAATCGAATACTATAAAATATGAGGTGAATTCTTAAAATAAAAAAATAATTGAGTCTGAAATTTCCATATACAAATTTAAAACACTTAACTTAAAGCATCATAAAATATTCATTTTACAATTTATTCAAATAATCTATTGGAATTAAATGTGTAATAGTCAAATAATTCAGAAAACTAAAACTTTTTTAATAAAGCTGCTTCAGTTTTTTTGTTATACAAGTTTTAGTTGAAAATTTGGTAAAAATATGAAGTGTTATTTTCACTTTATTTATTTGAAAAAGTACAAAATTTAAGATTCAGTATACCAAAACTTAAAGATCAGAATAAAAGTATTTTGAAAACGTCAAATACTATAAAATATATGGTGAATTGTTAAAAAAAAAAAACTAATTGAGTATATGCGAAATTTCCATATACAAATTCATTACGTATTGCCACAGAAAATATACATTTCACAATGTATTCAAATAATCTATTGGAATTAAAGTAATAGTCTTAAATTTCATAAAATTAAAACTTTTTAAAATATAGCTGCTATGGTTTGACTGTTATACAAATTTTAGTTGAAAATTTGATAATTTGGTGTTATTATATATTTTTTTTATTTATTTGAAAGTAAAAGTACCAAAATTAATATTTGATATTCACCGACGGCAAATTGTCCATTGTTTCAATCCAAAAAATCCATAAATAGTTTTATGCTACCTTAAATGATGTCATTTTCGAAATTAATGTATTTTCCGAAATGTCATGCACCCAACTACCTACTACTGCCAGAACAACCCTAAAGTTAAATGTATTTTTGCGCTATAAAAATGTATTAAAAACTAGGAGTAGTAGTTATAATCGATTCGTTTCGGCTTGTTCTGTATTTCGAGTGAGCATTTCACGCTGCTTATGTTAACATGCCACAGTGTGCTTGAAAAATATTTTATTTTACTCTGTATACCCTGTACAAAATGCAGAAAATACAAATCACGCCTATTTGAATATATAGAATTGTTTCGCATGTTGGGTACCATTCAGCAGTAAAAAAAAAGATTAACAGAAAAATAAAACCTCAAGAAGAGGATTTTATTTTAGATTTTTGCTGTTTTTTGGGTTTTTTTTTTTGTTTTTTTTTTTGTTTTTGCACTACTTTAGTAGTAGTATGACGTTGAAATTGTGTTGCTAGATCTATGCTATAGGATCTATGTGCTGGTGGTAGGGTCTACTATAATGTTAGCTCTATGAAAAATATACACTGTGGCAATTAAAGTGTGAAGTTTAAGTTGACTGCTCATCATTATTTTTGCCTTTTGTGTTTTTTTTTTTTTTGCTCTTATTGCAAATTATGTTATTTTGCTGGCAGTCTATTGATGCCACATTCACGAGTGATAATTATGTGTAGAGATATGATTTAGATCTTTTTTTGAGATTTGAACTTAAGCGGATTATAGTATTTTATCTTTTTGGCAGTATTTTTGTTTAATACTTATGTAATACCTTTTGTAATCTCAAGTATTATGAGATTTGCGGTTTTTTGAAATTTGCAAGAAAAGATTTTTGTTTTTTTTTTGTTAATGAAGGCGTTTTCTAAACGTTGTTAGTAATGGTTACAAAAATATATGACATTGTTAAGTTATAGAATTATCGAATAAGCGTATTGAATGTGTATATGAGATAAGATACATTTTTAAGATATAATAACACTAGACAACAAATGTCCCCGATTTTAGTATTTAGTATTTTTCGATGGACTTGATGATTCTAATCACGACCTCATACTCAGTTTTTTCAGATTGCCTCAAGTGGTTGAGTTATTACGTAATACATATACATATGGCAATTCTCGTATTTTTCTACATATTTTAGTTTTTAACTTTTTACAGATTTAAGTTTTCGATCTAATTTCTTTTGTATTCCATTGAGAATACCTCAGCTAATATTTTGAAATAAACTACATGAAATTCGGAGTAATCTGACCAATGTAATGACCAGTCAAACGCTATAAAATTTAACTTTAAGATGTACGTATTATTTATTGCTTAACATATACAGTTTTCATAATTCAAATAATGTATATATTGTCTATGAAACTAAATACATAATTAAATGATTCATCATACTTTGTTTTTGCAAATCACTCTTTAAGTTTTCAATTTAAATAAAAGTGCACGTTGCACAAAGCTAAAAATGTCAAAAAATAAATTATGACAAAAAAAATTTTACATTGAAATGTTTAGTTTGCGATATAATTTGCCCTTTTTAAAATCAATTTATTAATTTTAATTATTTTATTAAAAATAATTTCTAAATTGCAAAATTTTCAATTGGGTCCCATAAGTCCCATATATTAACATCTCGAAACAAAAAATACCACAGGCAAAAAAAGGAAACCAAAAAATGTCAAAAAAAGTCGAAAATTTTGGTCGAAACTGAGAGTATTGAAATACATGTTTATTACATCAATTATTCAGGATTATTTTTTTTTTTTTGTCAAAAAGTACTCTGCGTGCACTTCGAAATATCGTATTCTTTTTTTAAAATCGAATCAATATCAGTATAGAAAATATCATTTTGATCAAATAAGTTAATTTCAAAATTTTTACCAAAATTTGGTTATAGAATCTGTCAAAATATAAAACAAAATATAAAAGAAGCTAGTGCATCTTTTAAGAGTTCACTTTATTGATTACACTGCTCAACAAAACAAGACAAATTTTTTGCCATGGACATCCCATACATCAAATGTATATAATTCAAGTTGCTGATTTTGATAGCATACTCAGTTTTTTTTTTCTACTGGGAAATTGCACTCAATAGTTTACACCGTTTTCAGTCACTTTTAAGAATTACAAAAATACAGTCCCTTACACAACTTGATTTTCAATAAACTGTAAACGCAAATATTCTTGCAATTGTCAAAACTAATTACAATATACGGAAAAATACTATTATTCCAATAGGTTTTTAAGATATTTAAATCTAAACTCGTAAAATATTGATTTTTTTTAGACTATTTTTAGACGATTTTTTATCATAGCGAATCTAATGACAAATAAGAAAATAATTTATAGTTATGTAGAGCATAGTTCAAACTAGCAAAGAAAATTACTAACTTTTTTGTATCGGTCCTCATATTTAAAATATGCTCTATCAACATAAATACCATAAAAACTTTTAAAATTTAAAATGCTTGTTCTTTACATACAAATAGCTGAAAAACAGCCGTTTTTGACCGAAATTTTCACCAAAACGATATGCAAAAAGAATAAGCATATTTTAGATATAAAGTAATGACATTTTCAGATTAGGGGCGTTCATAATTTTATTGAATATTGATTATATAAAAGAGTACCAAAATTCTCAGGGAATATTTTAAAAAGTGAATCTGAGTTTACATCCAATTATTTTAAAAACATATTGGAATATTAGCTTTCATTAGTATATTAAAATTAGTCCATACAATTAAAAAAAAAACTGCGTTTAATTTTTTTTTGTTTAACAATTTTTTCACAGTACTATATTTTTTTATTCTAAGTAGTTGATGAGAACGGCTTAAAAATACTTTTGCAATTTTCTCCGAAACAATGTTTAACAATTTTTTCAGAGAACTATATTTTTTTATTCTAAGTAGTTGATGAGCACGGCTTTTGCAATTTTCTCCGAAACGTTACGTAATAGAAACAAAAAACTGAGTAGGCAGTCGAACTCAGCACCAGCGAATAATATAGAATAGATGTATGGGATGTCCACTGCAAAAATCGTGTTGGGTAGTATTATTAATATTTAGTATTTTAAAATTAATTTATTTAAGTATGTTCATAGTAAATTTGACTATGTTTTAAACAAGATATCATCCAATTCAATACAAATTAGTTTTTTTCCACGACACTCGTCCGATTTCGAAAAATTTCTCGTATCGCGAAAACTCCGACAAAACGTATCGATTTCTACCAATCCTGTAGGACCAATTTAACGCTCGCTATCGCAAGGAGAATGTACCCGATATCGTGCGATTTCACCATTTTCTAGCATTGATCTCGTAACGATATCGAAACAAATGACAAGTTCTTATTTATTGTTTTAAACAAGATATGTCTAAAATTGGCAAAATAGTGTATTTAATGTGAAAACTTGATGTTTAAAAATTTTAAATTCATCATTTAAAGTATGTTTATATTTAAAATATGTAAAATTATTTAAAGTTATTACGAAACTATTTAAAGTGAAACAAAAAATGTTCTATGAGTTTCAAATTTAATTTTTGAAGATGCAACTAACTGCTAAATGCAACTAAAACATTTTTGAATTTAGTATGAGAGTATTTCATGAATTTGGAATTCAACTTTTACAAAAGTTTCAAACATAAAGTAAGTAATTTTCATCTACATACATCTACATTTTTTTTTTTAAATCTAGTAATAAACTATTTAAAATGATAAAATTAGTTTTGTTGAAGTATTTAAATAGGTTTATACTTGGTGTAAGTACGTTTTAAAATAAATAACATTTAAATATTTTTGAATTTAAATAAACACATTAATTTTAATGAGTTTAAAAATCAAACTTTTAAAAAGGTTTGTACTTAATTTAAGTATGCATATTAAACCATTTTGAATTTAGTATCAAAGTATTTAAAATGATAAAATGATTTTGCGTGTATTTAAAATTTAACTTTTCAAGTAGGTCCAAACTAAATTCTAGTATGTTTTAAATTAGATGCATCTAAAAACTTTTTAAATTAAGTACAAAACTATTTAAATTTATAAAATTAAAGTTCAGTATTTAAAATTCAACTTTTAAAGTGTGTTCAAACTAAATTCAAGTATGTTTTAAACTAAATACCTCAAACAACTTTTTGCATTTATTATGAGATTTAAAATGTTAAAATAATTTTTTAATGAGTTGAGTTTTAAATACAACTTTCGAATTCAGTTCATACTTAATATAAGTATGTTTTAAATATACGTCTAAAGTCAGCATAACATCATATGAAAGTCAAAATCCTTATTGAAAAATAAAATTCTATACAAACGATCACACTCTGAAAATAGATCTATATAGCTATTGTCAACTTAATACTTAGGATGTCATTTAACTGCTTCTAATTTTATCTTCAATCAATGATCTTACTAATGCTACTTCTTTCTGTCAACTTACCGGATTGACTTGCGGCTTCTGCAGATGCGTGGCAATATTTCCGATGTTCATGCCCATGGTGGGTATTTGTGAGCCATACAATTGGCCTGCCGTCGGCGACATGTCCGTCAACATGTTAGACGTGCTCTGGCAGGCGAAAACGAAATCGCGCAGTGCTGCCAACTTTGATGAGTAATATTTAATAATTGGTTTTTGTAATTTTATAGTAATTATTAGGATTTTTTAGTAAAAACTTTTAATAAGTTTTTCAGCGCACATAAAACACAAAAAACGAATTTGAAAAGATTATGAAAATTCAATATTCAAACACATTTTTATAAGCACTTAATTTAGTTTAATCTTTTTTACGAGTTTTTAAAAACAATTACTTTAATTGATTACTAAAGTTTTATTATAAGATTTACTGTAAGGTTTATTGTAAGCTTTATTGTAAGTGTTATTGTAAGTATTATTGTAAGTATTATTGTAAGTATTATTGTAAGTGTTTTTACAAGTGTTTTGTTGTAAATGATTTATTTCAGTGATTATTGTTCGTGTTTGTAACAATCAATCAATGCAAACAAATTTTTCTTTTGTTTGGTTTTTTTTTTTTCAATTTTTATTCTTGCACTTTTGACACTTTGTATATGAGATGTTTTGAATTTTTTGTAATATGATTGACAGCCTGTTGTGTACGTCAACGCAACACAATTAGCCAAAAATAATTGAAATCCTTTGTTATGCAATTTTGCTGCCTGCCAGTCTCGCCTGATGCTGGACGTCAAGTCGATTTTTAGAGGTCTCCTTTTTTTTGTCAAACAACGCGGGTTCTTTTGTATAAAGTATTTTTGAAATTTTTCTGAAATGTTGAGCTGTTTATTGCGCTTTTGAAGAAATTAACCTTCTGTTTGTTTTGTTTTGTTTGGTGACCCGGTGGCCTGCTGAGTTTTATTCTACTTCTTTTTTTATACACTTTCTTCTTTTGTGCTTTTTCTATTTCTTTTTATTTTTCAACTTCTTCTGGATTTTTTAGTTTATGCGTCTTTGCTGATTCTAGTTTAGCTATATCGGTTTTTGTAAGATTTTTTGAGCTGCTGAGTGTTGGTCTTCTTTTTTTCAAAAACCTTTTAAAAATCTTCTTTCTGATTTTTTGTTCTTTGACTTCTTCTATTTGTTAAGCTTATTCTTCTTTTGCCAAGAAGAATTCTTAGTATATATCGGTTTTTAAAGATATTATAGAAGTTTTAGTATATGTGCATTTGTTTTTATTCTGATTTTTCTGCTTTTTTCTACTTTTATTTGTTGTACTGCTTTTTAACTACTTCTGATTGTTCTGATTCTTATTTCTTTTCAACTTTTCTGGTTTTTCAGCTTTGCCGCTTCAGCTTTTTAACTATTTCTGCTTTTTCTGTAACTGTCTTTTTTCATATGTTCTGCTTTATGTCCTGCTTATTCTTCTGCTTTTCTTCTGTAGTTTCTTCTTTAGTGTTCTCTTTTGCTTCTTCTTATCCTTTTAATTTTGCTTCTTCTTGTGAATTATCTTCTTCTGCTTTTTTTCTTTGTCTGCTTTTGATTTCCTTCTTGCTCTACTTCTTTGTACGCTTCTTATAAGACTCTGCTTCTTTCTGCCTGCAACTCTGCCTTTTGTTCAAATGTCAAAAATGTGCAGTTCCTGCTGCTGCCGTTGACAGCTATATTGACCTGGCACAGCGTGACGCTTTTGCCGTCTTTGACAACAACAAAAACAACAAGAAAATGTCTATGTTTTTGTTGTTTATTTAACTTAACTACCGTCACTTTGTTAACACCGACGGGATTTTTATTTTTTGTAATACCAAAAATTAAAATTTGAAGTTTGTTTTTTAGTATTAAATTTTGTTTTAATTTTTATTTTAAATTTTAGATTTTATTATATTAGAATTTATTATATTAAGAAATTATTTCTTTTTAATTTCATTTCATAATTTTAATTGAATTTTCAATAATTAAAAAAATCAAATTAGTTTTATTTGTTTGTAATGTATTTTTGATATTTTTGTATTTTTATAAATCAATTTAAAAATGTTTTTTAATTGATTTTTAGTTTTAACTATTTAATGTTTTTTTTATTAAATTTTTTGTACTTGAAAACTTTTTGTTAATAAGAAAAAAAACGCAATAATACGTTTTCCTAACGCACGCGTTTAGATCGCGCTTGAACCGTTCGAGCCGCTTTAGCTCTGTACTACGCTACTGTATTTCGCGCGTCGCGGTTTTAGCCAAGTTTGTGTTTTGAACACTACGCTTTGTGTCAGTCCAAGCTTTCGAATGCCAAAAACAACAATGCGCGTCAATAAGTTCGTCGTCGACGTTGAGCGCTCAAATGTTTGCAACTGTTTTCTGTTTTGCGATGTACGTTGTACGCGGCGCGCATTCAATGGCTACAGAGCCAATAAAAACAACAACAACAATGAAAATAATTGCAACAAGAGCCACCACAGCACAACACAGCAAAAGCAGCTGTATTCAATTCGCTCTCATAGTTTCTGTTTTTTTTCTTTGTAATTGTGTTGCGCGTATGTGTGTCGCTCGCGCGTCTGCTGTTTAGAGCCGAACCGAACTAACAACACATTCATCAAATAACCGATGAGAAGCGGTCGCAACAGCAGCAGCAGGAGTAATCACTGTGAAAAACAACGCCAGCGTCGTTGGGGCGCCGCTCTTTGCCAAGCACACACTCACACAAGAACAACAGCGCAACACCTCGCTCACTCACGCACACATGGACTCTCTCATTTACTGAACACCCCGTCATGCATGGCGGCACTATTGCTGTCTCTGTCACTTGCAATGGGCGACATCAAAGAGCGCAGCGCTTTGCATAATATTTACAAAAAAAAAAAAAACACTGAAAACTACAACAACAAAAAGTAAAAAACAACAACAATATATAAAAAAAAAATATATATTTACAAAAAAACATATACAAAAATTACAAAAACAATATAAGAATTATAATAAAAACACTCTACGCACCAAATAGTAACAGAAAACAACAACAACAATACTCAACGCACGCACACAAGCCGCCTCATTTACAACCAAAAAAACACCAATAACCCTCACTAAAACCTCACTCCGTACCTTGTCACAACCATCCAACCATTCTATCATCTGTCCGTCCAATCAAATGTCCGTCCATCCATGCATCAATCCAACCAGCGCACGTCTCATTCATGAATTGCACGTCACATACAGCGCAAACAACAACAAACATTGAAAAAAATGCACGCTCTCTGAGATCCGGTTGCTTCCTCTTCATCCTGTTACCACATTCTCAACAACCTCATACTCACCTAGATCATGCTCTTCTACTTTATTTGCGTTTCGTTTTTATTCTCTCCTACCATACCTCATGTATTACCTCTTCTACCCACTATACTCCGTTGCCATTAAACAAACATCATGTTGCATGATGTTACTCTTTGCATAAATAATGTCTACTCACTCACGAAACCACATCACATAACATCACGCAACACACACTCTCTCACAGCTGGAACCCATTGCTGCCTGCAAAGCCGGTTTTTCCGCACTCATTGCATCACTGCATATTGCGCACTCTTTCGCACCACAAGTTGCACTAACAATGCATAACTGTTATTTCGTTCTCTATCTCACTCTCTCTTCCAGACAAATGTAGCATATTCGCTTTGTTGTTGTGCGCCGCCCTGCTGTTCGTTTGCGCCGTTAACCAATGGCCGCTTTGTTTTATCCGCTTTGACGGCTAACCTATAATTAGAGCGATGGCCGCTGCAAGAGTAAGAGCGCAATATACAGTGCTCTCACTTGAGCACGCACATAAATTACCGCTGTTTCCGGCGCTCACTTAATGCAACTGTGTTTGTTTGTGTTTTTTTTTTTGCATCTGTGTAGAAGAGAGCGCATGGCTTCAACTTAGGCTTTAGAGTTTTTTTTTTCAGCAAAGAGGTCCTTATGAGTGCTATCCACGTTCGCATATTTGCAGTGTCATCGTGACAATGTTGCCATATTTAAATGGAGTAGATTTAAAAGAGTTCATGTATTTTTTATGATGGGGTATTTTTTATGATAATGTATATTTGTTGTTGTTTGAGAGCCTCTTTAGCACATAATGGTTTTTTTTGGATGTGAGGTGTAGCTGCAAAAACATGACCTTCAATATAGATTTTTTTAACTATTGGAAGCCTTTTTGTGAACATAATTTTAAATATATGTTCACAATTGCAACACTAACAAACATTTTTTTGCTCATTATTTGTAAATAATAAAAAAATAAATTTAATTTAATAGCCCAGCACAAATTCTCATAACAGAAATTTACGTAAAAAACCTCTCAAAATTTTGTGTGGATCACAAATTAAAAGGTTTTCGTATTCTTCCAAAAATACGCTGAGAGGCTATACATTTAACTAAGCTTCTTAATATTGTTACTTGGAATAGATTTTCAGAGAATAGTCAAAAATATTTAATATTTAATTGAATTTATTAATTTTCTTTAATTTTCAAAAATCAAGCAACAGTTCAGCTATTTCTTTCATAACAAATAATCGACTGTATTATTCATCTTGCTATTTGGTAATATTTTTATGATAATTAGGGGTCGCTGATATCGAATCTAAAGAAGTCACATTAAGATAGTAAAGGTTTCTAAGAACGAAAAAAATGTAATTGAAAATATACAGATTAGTTGCACTTGTTAGTCTTAAAGAGGAAGTTATTTTTTCTATTGACATCATCGAACTTTCTTCTATATAACACCATTATCTAAACAGTATTGAATCCTTTAATAACACAGTACAACAAATATTCGATTGTATTATTCATCTTCCAATTTGATAACAGTTTTACGTTAATTCGGGGTCGCTGATTTCGAATCTGAAGCAGTCCAATTAAGATAGTAAGAATTTTTTAAAACCAAATAACATATTTATTTGAAAATATACAGTTTAGATGCACCTTGCTAGTCTTGAAGATGTTTTTCTTTTTTTTGTATAGACATCATCTGCTCTTCTTCTATATATCACCATTATTTAAACAGATTTGAACATAACCCAAAGAAATATATGGTGAGGATCTTTAAACGATACAACCGCATTAACAGAAAAACGGTTTTAAATCTTTGAATGGTGCATTTTTAATACTGCAAGTACCCAGACGTGGTACAGCTTTTTCAAACCTATCTTTACTGTCGGAGGTTTGTCATTGTTTGCCGAGAGGTATCGCCAACTAGCATTAACTGAGGGGATACGAACTGATACTAGACTATGTATGTGACTGGTTTCATGGAGATGGTGAACCGGTCCTTGTTCTGAATTTGTATGAAAACAACCGGCAACTTTTACATGGCGTTGTTCTAGGAGGGGTTAATTAACACCTCATGCAGAGGTGTTAACTCTCACAAAACTGGTGAGAGATATTCTGTCTTTAGTCTGTACCAATGATGCCAGTCACAGCATATGTATAATGCTTACGAATTATCCCTTTTCTGCATTCCATCTTTTCCATCCTTTTTAAACTAGGATAAGTCCTCTTTTCACAAGTCACATAATAGTTTATTTTAAAGAAATACGAACCTGGACTACGGAAATTTTAGGCTCGTTTGATTTAATTTCTCAATTATAGATAACAAAAATATTATAAATGTTTTTATACCCTACACTTATGAGGTACAGGGTATATTAACTTTGTGCATATATTGTAACGCCCCTTAGGAGGCGTGTCCGGTATGGAAAAGTATATATATTCTTGATCAGCATCACTACCCGAGTCCGTTTAGCCATGTCCGTCTGTCTGTCTGTCTGTCTGTCTGTCCGTCTTGCTGTCTTGCTGTCCGAATACAGAATAACTTGAGAAATACTGATCAGAATGCGATGATATTTCGTCTCAATATATTTGAACCAAAAGTAGGAACTGAGTTTGAAAATGAGCTAAATCGGTCAACGGCCACGCCCACCTCCCATACAAGTCACTTTTATATAACTCTTTCGGAACTAATAACTCGAAAAGTATTCAAGGTATAGTTATAAAATTTAAAACATATTGTTATAATTCACCTAAAACTATGTGGTCCAAAAATGGGCGTGAGCCGCCCACTTTTTTTTTTTCATTATTTCCCGGGTTTTCATAGTGGAAAATTGATCCGTAAATTATTAAAATCAAATCTATGAAATATTAGCCTTTCAAAATTTTAAATATAGGCGTGGTCCGCCCAATCACATTTTTCAAATTTTTTTTTTAGTTTTTTATTCTTTATATAATTTTTTTAATTTATGGGGATATAAGACGTAAATTTCTGATATATGAATAATATTCTGAGGGTTTATATCCCCACCAAAGGTGTAGGGTATTCCATAGTCGGGCCCGACCGACTATAAAGATCCGCCCCATGTGACCGAACTTACCCATGTGACCTAACTTTCCCAACTCGTTTTATATTAATGTTTTTATTTTTTTTAATATGAATGAAGAATGTACGAAACAGGTTGGAAAATTTTAAAGAATTATCACTTGGTTTCGTACGCATTGAAACATCGAAAATAAGTATGTCATTCGTTTTGAAATCGTTACGAGATCAATGAGAGAAAAAGAAGAAATTACACGATATCGGACATTTTCGATGCTGTGACATAACCCCCAACGGATATAACCCCCAATTCGAATTTGGGGGTTATGTCTGAAACACCGACGGATTTTCGGAATTTTTCGAATTTCGGAATATTTCGAATTTGGGGTTTATGTCCAACTATGAATTCGCGTTTGCGGTTATGTCAGATTTTATATTTTTGAATTTCTTTTTAAAATCGAATTTATTTATTTTGTTAAATTTGTTTGTTATTTATATTTTTTAAATACGATAACTAAAACTTTTTGTAAATAAAATATTGTTCTTCTCATTAATGTACAAAACTAATATAAAATTTTATTTTGGTATTTTTTGAATTTATGTGAATTTAAAATTTAATACTTCTTTATGTCCGTGGGTGTTATGTTCGTGGGGGTTATGTCCGGGCACCGACACTTTCTCGCACCAATATCGAGGGTCTAATTGGACCTACATGGTAGGTAGATATCGATGCGTCTTGTCAGAGTTTTCTCGGTACGTGATATTTTTTTGAAATCGGAACGATATCAATGAAAAAAAATGATCAAAGTTCGATAATTCTTTGAAAAATATTACG